>JBAIZL010000004.1:15627751-16330251 GCA_036971475.1 Prosapia bicincta
AAGCATAACCTCTACGATGTTTATAACAGCTGTTGTATAATCACATGAAAAATCAACTGTGAAAATCAGCTGACTGGAGAATTTTGCTTTCGATGAACTGTCTCGGAGGTGAGTCCAAGGTTTCCATAAAAACGTGCATACATCGGAACCAGTTATTTTTCCTTTATGGTGGATCTCGATCAATAAATCCAATAACTTCTTTGCCATCTCCACTTTGCTGAGTGCCACAACCTTTGCTTGACGTATCTAAGATAACCGACAATGTGTACTATTTGTGTATATAAGGAATTCCTCATTTCGATGGTTCAGTCTACTGATTAGAATAGTTCAATTGTATTCTCGCTCCAAGTTTGGCTTACTTGAATTAAATAAATAAATCACTTAAAACTTACACAGGCTTGAACCTAGATAAGAGCCCTATCAGGCTTGTGTGGTGTTGACCTTTGCGTTGTAGAGCCGATAATGCAGGCAAGAATAAACGTTTTGCAAATAGATGGGTTAGAGACAATTCTCTCAAAAGTTCGTTCTTAAATCACCTGAAAAGTCTATAGCAATGCCATTCCTATTGCAGTCAATTTAAATAAACTTTTTAAGCTTCTCCAAACTTGGAAAACAAACTTAAAATTCCTACAATATAAATAAAAAATTTGTAGTCAACTCATACTTAGGTCATTAAAAAATATTTATTTTAGTTACTTTTTATTTAATAATTACAATTATTGTAAATAAAGTAACATAAACTATGCGTTAAACATCTGTTCTACCATATAACCTATAACATAAAATCAGCTGTTTATGGAATCATATGTTATCACTTATTTTAAGCCCAATGAGACGAAATAACTATATTGCATACCTTGTTTCTTATGTGGGACATTTTTCTCCCATGTAAAACTAAAATTAATTCATTATATTTAATTAATTAATTACTATTTGAAAAAACTATGTAACATCAAGTGTCATCTAATACCAGTTTTAAAAAAATGTGTTTGAACTTGAGTGGATGAAAAAAGGTATTTTATTAAATATTGAAAATTTGAACTATATATAAGGGAGTGTGAACTAATATAGGGAATTAAAAAAAAAATTGTATAACATAATATTTATGTACATTCAATATATCTTGCACGAATAAAAGTTTATACAGTGAATTTACAAGAACGGCGGAGCGTTGGACAAGTGACAAATGCCAGACATGCTTTGTGGTAATTACACACTGTGATCATGAAGGCAGCATGTTATGTACAAAGAAATATATCCTGAGCACTCGGTGAAAAAACTTCAAGTACTTTGTACAGGGCCTGAATTGTTGACAGACTAATGACCTGAGACAATTCATTTATAAACATTATATAATTATAATTTATAATAATCGTCTTGTTTTTTTACCGCTCGCAAGTACACACAGGCCATCTGTTCGAATACTAGTTGTCATTGTTGCAACCACCCCTCTGCAACAGCTGGGCAGCTTTCGAACATTCATATCGTTGTGTTCTCTGCCTCATAATATTATCGTGTATTAAACATTTACGAGTTGAGACGCGTATGAAGAAGAAATTTCTGGGTTTTTTTGGTGGGAATATACTAAAAACTAAAACAACATACACACACACACACACACACACACACACACACACACACACACACACACACATATACACACACATACACACACACACACACACACACACACACACACACACACACACACACACACACACACACACACACACACACACACACACACACACACACACACACACACACACACACACACACACACACACACACACACATACACACATACACACACACACACACACACACACACACACACACACACACACACACACACACACACACACACACATACACACACACACACACACACACATATATATATATATATATATACACAAACTATTTAATAAAATTTATATATAAATTTCAATTACAAAGCAATCATTTTCAGGGAAAATTATTAAAGAATAACTGTTAATCTTGTAGAGTTGTGTATTGGAAACTCCTCTGATCAAACTTCACTACAAATTTTAAAATATCCTATAATCATCACATTAACAACTCTTTTCATATAATGAAATTACTCTTTAAACTTAAAAACAAGTAATATGAACAAAACCTTTTTTAAAGTCAATTCCTACTTAGGTGAACAAAGAAACATTTTATTTTAGCTACTTTTTATTAAATAATTACACATTAATATAATTATTTGTATAGATATGAGAGAATCATAATATTAATCAGCAAAATAGAAAGTGGAATTATTTACTTAAATTAAATACTTGAATATAATTAATTAATTTTTGAAAAAGCTGTGTTAATATCAAGTATCATTCACTACAAGTTTTATAAAATGTATTTGAATTTGAGTGGATATATATATATATATATATATATATAGAGAGAGAGAGAGAGAGAGAGAGAGAGAGATAGGGAGAGAGAAAGAGAGAGAGAGAATGTGAACTAACAGTTGGAATTGAATGAAGTTGTTTTGGAGGTGTCATGCTCAAATAGTTCCTAGGTTTTTTTACTACTATGAAACTATGTTTACTAAAGCTTATACATATATACATAAAGTCTATACACATACGCATAAAGCCCTTACATATATGCATAAAGTCTATACATATACGCATAAAGTCTATATCTATATGCGTAAATCCTATACATATATGCATAAAGCTTATACATCTATGCATAAAGTCTATACACATATGCATAAAGCCCTTACAATAATGCATAAAGTCTATACATATACGCATAAAGTCTATATCTATATGCATAAAGCCTATACATATATTCATAAAGCCTATACATATATGCATAAAGCTTATACATATATGCATAAAGTCTACACACATATGCATAAAGCTTATAAATGTGCATAAAGCCTATACATATATGCATAAAGCCCTCTACATATATGCATAAATCTTTTAAATATATGAATAAAGCCTATACACATATGCATAAAGCCTATGCATATATGCAATAAGCCTATACATATATGCATAGATCTTTTACATATATTCATGAAGCCCATACATGTATGCATAAAGCCTATACATATATGCATAATAACTATAGGCCTACATATATGCATAAAGCCAATACATATATGCATAAAGTCTCTACATATATGCATAAAGTCAATACATATATGCATAAAGCCTATACTTATATTCAAAAAGCCTCCTATACATATATGCATAAAGTCTCTACATATATGCATAAAGTCAATACATATATGCATATAGCCTATACTTATATTCAAAAAGCCTATACAAATATGCATATAGCCTATACATATATGCATAAAACTTATACATATATGCATAAAGCTTAAACATATATACATAAAGCCTCCACATATATGCATAAAGCCTCTACATATATGCATAAAGCCTATACATACATACATAAAGACTGTTACATATATGGTTAAATGAACACTCTCATACACAGGAATGTTTTATTTTACTTCATACATTTTCAGCCGAAGGTTTTCGCTAATGAACGTTGACAGAATTTTCAAAGCTTTTTTAGTTGTGTGACTACATCAGTGCTACATTTGTCTCACTAGGACTACATCAGTGCTACATTTGTCTCAATAGGTGCTTACATTTGTCTCAATAAATTTATGAAGTAAAAGAAAATATTCCTGCTTATGAAAGTATTTATTTAACAATGTATATTTAACAAGAAAATATAATTTCATCTAAAGATAATATATATTTATATATACGGCGTAAAGTATTGTATGGACAACAATTATCTTTTGGTATTAATTTCTTTCGTTTTATAAAAATTTAATATTTGTAGTTTCGCTTTAAATTTATTTCTAAATCACGTTTGATACATTTGACTTATTACCACACTGTTGTACTTTTAATTTTAATCAAACAACCAATATAGATACAACCCAAAACAAACTGTTTAGTCTAGTCTTACCTCGTTTCGATAAACCCTTCCCCAATGCTGCCTGAATCGCGACTAAACGTGGACGAGATGCTGGACTGTACCATCATCTGTTTCCCTCCCCCTTCAACTCCCTCCCCCTCTACAACCCCCTCTTCAGAGTTCCCATTGAATCTCTCATAGATTCTGTTATTGTTGACGATTTTGTTGCTACTCATTCACCAGGAAACAAGATTACATACTGCAACCGAACGTCACGATAAACAGAGGTTATCTTGCGAACAGAGACGTCTGAAATATTCTTTGAGTTTCTACCACTAAATAAAGTTGTTAAATAGTTTGGAATATCAGAGAATATTTGCGTAAATTTTTCTACATTACAATATTTTCTCTTAATATAATCTGTGTGTAAATTATTGTTCTAAAAAATGAAACTGTCTATCAGAGCTATAATATTTATAAGGTTTTCTACTCCATTCATTGAATTTACATTTCTATTTATGGTTAGGACGCATAAATAGAAACACCTACTCTGAACTGGAAATTATAAATAAATAAAACCTATTTTTCTGCCTTTCCTAACATTACAATATTTTCTTTTGTAACGCGTATCGGAATGACTGTATTTTCAAAACTTGAAAAGAACTTCTACTACTTCTTTTCTTCTTACTATTTATGTTTTAAAAATGGAATCGTTCCGAAACACGTCAACAAAATAAAATATTGTAATGTTAGGAAAGGCAGAAAAATGTATTCGAATGTATAAAAATATTCTTAACAGAAATGAAGGTAAGTACATTAAGAGTTTCGATCATTAAACAGTATATAAAAATCTTTAAATAGTCATTAATCCTATATCTGATCAACCGATGTTTTATCGACTCGAAAACAGTTTCACAGTAGACGGGACATATTTTATTGTTTCCCGAAATTGTCACCTTTAGATAATGACTACGGTAGTTTTAGATTCGTTAAACTGAACAAACTAGCAATAATAAAAATCTGAAACTAATTACATTCATTTTTATTTATTACTGTTTATCTATTCATATTTTTTTAATTTTTTTTTACCATAAAAAGTGTGTTTGCAAGTGCAGTGTTCATTGAGTATCACAATGCTGCTCGCTACAGTAGCTGTTAGGAATTGTTCATATTTCGTTGGTTATTATTCTTTTATTATACAATTTTCAAATAAAATGTTTTCTTTTAAAGGATTTTTAATATATTCTATATATAATGTTTAATTTGGAATTTTCATTGACTGTTTTTTAGAAAAATATACAAAATTGAATATACATAATATTTTTAATTTTCTACAACTAAAAGTCGAACTTCTAATTTCTCTTTTTCCCTTTTTAAATAAAAATAGGCCTATAAAGATTATAGATTACTTTGGCTAGAAAACTTTGGCTAAAACGTATTTTTACAACAAATACAGATGTAACACAACGGTAAAACACAAAATAGTTAACTCAAAATCTCACCAAAAATTAGTTTTTAATAAACAAACACACTAGTTCTCAATAGACTAGTTTCGGCGACCATATCGCCTTCCTCAGTGCTTTGCTACTACTAAGTAGTAGATTTTGAGTTAACTATTTTGTGTTTTACCGTTGTGAATAGTTCTCATTAGCTAAGCTCTAATTAACTAAATATAGATATTATTATAATAATGAACTCCATAATTATTTTGCTTTATTTTCTAGCTTTAATGTTGGTTTTAAAATGTTTAGGTTATTATTTTTTTTTAATGTCTTTTTTATAATTTCAAAAACTCCTTTATTTTTATGTAAAGCACTGATTTCCACATTACTAGAGAATAAATATTTACATTGTTTCAACTAAAATGACTGTTGCAGATTTGACTACCTTTCTAAATTTGTATTATTTAAAAATCCATTCTAACTACTTTACCAATCTAATATTAAACATTTTTGGAAAATATATTTATATTATAATTATATTATATTATTAAATTATGCCATCGGATTATCCATACTTTCCTGATACATAAAAGCATAATCCTATTGATCAATTAATGTTAAAACACTAGTAATCATCTACTGTATTTTATTCTTATTTACCTATAGCTATTAAAAATATTTATAGCCTATTCACGATTCAGTGTTACCCCTGTCTAATATACAATACACTTTAATATGGATAACCTTGAAAATCAGATTAAGGACACTTTATTGTACTAGTGTAATTTCCTATTTAATTAGTCTTCTATTTATTTTAATGTGTTTAAATTAGTAAAAATTATAATTCAAGGATTTTTTCTTGATCTTAAGCTACAAAATGTAGTAAACTAAAACATTCTCTACTCCAAACTGTAAGAAGCTTCAGAGGAACTATAGGCTTTCTTAGGAGCTGAGCCACATTCTACCAAATATAGACTATAAGAGCTAAAAAAACACTTTGCTCTATATAAAGGAAAGAGAATCTTGCCAGATGTACTACTTAGAAAACGTAACAAAATAAAATGTATTCCAACAAAACAAAACTAAGTTTTACATTCATGGATCGTCAATGTACGACTTAGAAAAAGTAATAAAATAAAATGTAAACCAACAAAACAAAACGGAATTTTGCATTGATGGACGTCAATTCCTTCTTATCGGTTTATATTCCTCCTTTGCCTGTGTTAGAAGCAAGAGAGCTGTTCCTCTGAGAATTTTTAATTTTGTGTTCTGACGACAACGTAGGCTTAGGCTGCAATTATTCTGTTATAATAGCTTGTTTCGAATGACATTCAAGACGCTGATGCTGTAAACAAAGCGTCGCATAGCAACGGTTGTCATGGCAACTATATACTTTATTTATTTCTGTATTTGGATCAAATCATGAAACTTTGAAAAAGGTCTGCACTATGCGCTCTGAAAACGTTATTTGAAACTCTTACACCAAGAATCCCGGTTTTTACTGAAGCTAATTCTAAAGATGCAACAATGCACTAGTTTTTAAAATGATTCATTAATTTCAGATGAAAGATTAATGTGTAGAGATAGGCTTACTTAATCTATGTCGAAGCACTAGCTATGTATCGTGAGATTACAATGACAGTTTCTAGTCCCGATATCAGAGGGTATCAGATAAGGGTGGTACAAAATCCCCACTTATCCCTAAATGGATCCCTTAATGAAGGGGCATTAATGAAACTCTTCATTTCACACTACAAAAGCAGTATTACCATAGTGTGTTAATATAGTACTGAAGAATTACTTGATAAAAATGTTCTCTTCAGGACGTGTGTGTGTGTTTTGTGCGTGTGGGGGAGTGTCTGTGTGGTGCTTGTGTCTTTATGTGTGTGGGAAGGGGGGAGGAGAAGGTACCCCACCCGTGGACAATATTTAGGAAATATGGTTGCTATAAGCGTATATATAAACTCTAAGCGTATTCCATCTGCGGCAGAGGTTTCAATAACTGGACTGTAGACGCTCAAACTTTATGGCTTAAATTGTGTTCTTTAGCAAAGGAGATAAGAGCCGAGAGGCTAGGTGCTCCTTTGTTACACTTTTCCTTTCTTTTTTATTTTATTAACATTTTATTAATTTTGTTGTGCTTTTGTCCTTGCTGTTCATTGGCGATGATAACCACGATTTGTTTTTGGTCAGGGGGAAAAAATCTGTTTTCAATTTTTCATTTCTTCCAGTTTTTACAAAACACGACAACACTGAGGGAGTAGTTATAGACCTACCTGTAACGCTGTACAATAACTAATTAGCCTCACTTACTATATATTTACAATACAAACCACCTATTATTAAATTCCTTCTATTGTAACACACTTTAGACGGTGTTACATATTAAAATAGTAAAATTCAGAAAACAAACGAGAATAAATTCAAAATTGTAATAATGTATAACTATGTAAGAAAAAAAAAATTGTAATGTATGATAAATATTTTTAATGAGATCTCTGGCTGATAGTGACATCTATCGAGAAAAACTTAAAATAAGTAGTCAAGCTAGGCATGCGCACCCCGGATGCGCGATAGATAGGAAGGTGGCTCGCGACTAATTTATCTCTCTCATTTGGTCAGGATGTAACAGGGAAAGGACGTCCCCAAATAGCAAGAAGATGTATTTAGTTTCTTTTTATTTTAATTAATATAAAGTATTATTTTCTTTTAATCATGGCATAGACACGGCATACGATACCAGATACAAGATGGGTTGCAGACTTTTGAGGGCTTCTCCCGATGCTTATTCACGAAGATGAATCCAGGCTTTACCGAGATTTTCCACGAGGAGGAAGGGAAGTTGCGACAAGTTAACACAGCTAAGTGGGCGATTTAAGACTTTTAAAACTTAATTTCAAAATTTAAAACATTTCGCAGGAGAATTTCTAAATAATGAACATTGAACCTTTTAATTAAAAAAGCATAATTATAATTACGCATCTTTTGGTGCCAATATGTTCTCAATAAATTATTAAATTTGATTATACAAAAAAGGCAAGTAAACTCGAATATATGTTGATTTTCAGCCATTGATTAATTAATTAATTGAAGGATTGCTATCATTAAAAATTTATAAGTAAAATTAAAAATGTTGCATAATCCGTAACTGAGTGTTAAGGAAATTTATGTGTCATGATTTTAATTTATTTTATCTGTCTATCTTAAAATAAAAGTTTATAATTTGCTTTAATTGAATTTAAAAGAGTCATTATTTTACCAGCGCACAATTCCTTGCATTTCAAATAAATAAACCTTAAGAATTAATTCAAGAATATTCTGCTAATTTTAATGATTTAACTTGGTAAATTAAAATATTTTAAATGTAACGGACTTATAGCTTCTGTTGCGTTACAGACAGACGTTTCATTACGCCTCAACTGTAAGCTAGAAGTGAATATTAAATGTTTTAAGAGTTATAACTAAATAAAATCCAATTTGTAAAATTATAAACCGTTACACAAAATGTTCAACTCTGCTAGTTTCATTTTATAACATCCGTTACACTATTAGCTTACACTCTCCTGATATATATCTTGTACAAATTTTCAATCCTGAATAAAATACGGTTTCTATTTATTCTAGCAAGTTCAAATAAATTTTCTTTTACCTATAGTGGATGACAATATCAATTAATTCAGTTAATTCAGTTTTTTCAAACATTTATTCAATAACTAAATTATAAAATTTGTGGGTGTCCAACCGGATTCGAACTGAAAATTTTCATCTTCGAAGCCTTGGCACTGGCTAACTTTTAAATACCTAGAAATATATTTCTCAAAGATGTATATAAATTTTTTCCTCCAATTTTGGTTATCGGCGAAACCTCCATTGTACAACCTTAAATTGTTGCTATGGTTACCACACAATACCGGTATCATAAATAATGCTCTAGGGTAACAAAAATAATTTTTTTTTCGCTAGCCTCAGTCGGAATTTTCTGAAAATGTTTTTCTAGAAAAATGTTTTCTTTTTACTCGTTTACTTTGTAGGTGTTCGTATTTATTAATAATTATAGTATGGTTATATTGTGATTAATACGGTTTTGTAAATATATTCTACTAATTAATAAGTAAATTTAAATCAGGACCTAACGCAAATATCAGAAATGGCATTTTATTCAATTCCTTTTATTAGCTCACACTCTCCTTACATATATGTTATACAAATTTTCAATCGTTAATAAAATACATTTGTATTCATCCATTCACGGTCAAATACATTTTTTTCAACCTGAAGTGGATAACAATTGATGTTAATACAGTTTTTTCAAATATTTATTCAGTATTTAAATATTGAAAATTTAGGGGTTCTAGCTAGGATTCGAACTGAGTATCTTCATGTTCAAAGTCTATCGATCTTTGGACTGAGCCAACTTTCCGGTAGCTGGAAGTGTGTTTCTCAAAGACGTATATAAATTTTTCTTTTGCTCCCATTTGTTTGTCGTCGAAATCTTCATTTTACAACCTTAAATTGATGCCATGATTACCATGGATTAAACATTATTAAAAAGAATAAAATAAACAAACTGGATTTACGTTATCGAACGTTGCTTCACAAACGGACTTTATAAAAGGAAAGCGAAAAGAAACTACAATATAATAAAAGCGGTAAAAAAGCGTATAAATAGTTCCAATCAAAGGTAATGGTAAAACGTTATAGAAAGGAAAATGGAAAATTGCGAGAAAATTCACTTTCTATTTCGCCACTTAATATTGTTATTCTGACATATGGATATACATACATATTTAAATTAAAGTTAATTGATGTAATCATCTTGAATTCACTGATTAAACTAATTTTAAAAATACTTAACTAAGTGAATACGTAATTGCTTACTTGCTGACGCGTTTCAAAACATTCGTTCCTTTTACGAAGCTAACCTTCTACTGGCGGCATCGGTTAGGTGTAAAGGCTCTAAACGGGAATGGATTTATGACTTGGACTTATAACTACCGATATTGTAATACATAATACATCTAATCACCCCACACAAAACAAACACGCTGCATTTAATCATATGTTACACCTCCTAATCAACATACCAATGCTACAGAAAGACTACGACGAAGAACTTAATACCATAAAATACATCGCTCAACAAAACTGCAACCAACACACACTCATAGACAACATACTCAGGAAAATTAAACATAAACACCATCACACGGCCACGCAGACAAACCACACAAAAAACAACAAATACGCATCCCTCACCTACCACAACAAAAACACACCCAAAAGAGCCTCCACATTCAAAAAACTCATTACCAAATATCCTACAAAACAACAAACACTTTAAGACACCAGATACAACCTTTTCAAAAAGAAACTGACAAATACAAACTCTCAGGATTTACAAATTAACTTGTAACGATTGTCCCAACTATTACATCGGCCAAACCGGTAGGTCATTCTACACACGCTTCGAAGAACTACATTACCCCAAAAAAAACAAACAAACTCTAAATCCAGCTACGCAAAACACCTAAAAAACACCCAACACACACACCGACACACAAACTAATTTAAATGTTCTACAAACATTAAAACTAAGTAAAAAAAAACTAACAACCTTAGAAAAATATGAAATCTACAAACACTACGCAACAGATGAAGAAAATGTATTAAATGATCACACACACTTTGAAGCCAACCGCCTTTTCTATTATATGACACACAACTCAAACAATCCACCCCATTCCACAGTCATAAATCCATTCACGTTAGAGCCTTTGCACACAACCGATGCCGCCAGTAGAAAGTTAACTTCGTAAAAGGAACGAATACTTTGAAACGCGTCAGCAAGTAAGCAATTACGTATTCACTTAGTTCAGTATTTTTAAAATTAGTATATTTAAATTAGTTGTAATTATAAAATAAGAGAAGTTGAAATAAAAATTTCTCTTTGTTGGATCAAGTAGGAATTTACTTTGAAATTTCTTTAATATTACTTGTTTTTTATTTATAGTGTTATTTTGTAGTTTAAAAAGTTTCTTTTTTCAATATTTGGGGTTACTCATACCAACTCTAAATATAAAACATTATTTCCTAAATATTAACAAATAGAATAAAACATTAAGTTTGTATGAATGACTTCGCTTAAAAAAAAAAAAAAAAAACAATAAAACTGATACATGTATTTGTCTTAGATCGACAAAGAGTTGTAGACGCATGCAGTATGATATTTTCCAATTTTCTATGAAACTGCCATTGTGAAACAATAACTATTTCAAAGAATTCCTTTTGTAGGGTCAATAAGCAAAACGCCATTAGCCAGTCGTCTAAACATCTGGGCACCAATAATAGAGTTCTATTAGAAGCAATGACCGTTCCTTTACGTTACCCCGTTGTCGTTGCCCTCCGTCTTTAACAGAGTTAATGGGATACGTAATTTTAGACTGCAATTGGTTCCCGTATTTACTGTTATAAACACGTATTTCATCTATAGCTAAAGACTTATGTTTAATGTATAAGTAATTAATTCCCTTGTAATTATTCACGTTAATATTTCTTACGCTGTTAAACCGAAATTAAGTTAATACAAACTATTTTATATCGAAGGTATTATGTTATTTACTATCTACTTGTCTGGTAAACAACAGAAATTGTTTGTCTATCAATATGAAAACCTTCAGAAGATAAATAATTCGTGTCACCAGTACGTTGGCTTGACCTCTATAGTCTAGCAATTACATTAAGTGGCTAAGACAATGACATACGTCATGCGATAATTAAAATAGGAAGAATCAATTAAAAGCTTCTTCTCCAGCTTGTTACTTGATGCAAAAAATATCAATTCAGTGCCACAAGAAACTCTATGATGATTTTGGTTCAAGACGTAAGGGAAATTATTGTGTATAATGTTGGAAATAAGGAAAGGAGAGGGTCCTGGAAGAGGGTAGAAGGGAGATGTTATGACATCAAATGGAGGGTACATCAAGTACTCTGAATCATGGTATAATGAGGTGTCTACCACTGTAAGAAGAAGGAGAAGGGAAGGTGGACAGAGCTAGATAGGACTAAGATAAGATCATAAAGAGCCTAGGATCTGGGAATAATGCAAAATCATAGCATCCCGTGGACAGGATTGCTTACCTAAAGTACACTTACTCTTATGCGGGGCAAAGAGAGGTATCAGCCAGCTACCCGGATGGAGAGAAGTGTCTGACCGATATCAGGACAGAGAGAGGTGTCGGCCCACTACCCTTGTAGAGAAAGGTGTCTGCCTCTACCCTGGTAGAGAAAGGAGTCTGATCACTGACAGGGTGGGAGAGGTGTCTGCACCATACCCTGGTAGATAAAGGTGTCTGCCCGCTGCCCGGATGGTGAAACGTGACGGAACGATACCCGGATAGAGAAAGGTGTCGGCCAACTAGCCTTGTAGAGAAAGGTGTCTGCCCCTACCCTGGTAGAGAAAGGTGTCTGCCCCTGACCGGGTGGGAGAGGTGTCTGCACCATACCCTGGTGGAGAAAGGTGTCTGCCCGCTACCTGGTTGGGAAGAAGTGTCTGCCCGCTGCCCGGATGGTGAGACGTGACGGAACGATACCCGGATAGAGAAAGGTGTCGGCCCACTAGCCTTGTAGAGAAAGGTGTCTGCCCCTCCCCTGGTAGAGAAAGGTGTCTGCCCACTGACCGGGTGGGAGAGGTGTCTGCACCATACCCTGGTAGATAAAGGTGTCTGCCCGCTGCCCGGATGGTGATACGTGACGGAACGATACCCGGATAGAGAAAGGTGTCGGCCCACTAGCCTTGTAGAGAAAGGTGTCTGCCCCTACCCTGGTAGAGAAAGGTGTCTGCCCACTGACCGGGTGGGAGAGGTGTCTGCACCATACCCTGGTAGAGAAAGGTGTCTGCCCGCTACCTGGTTGGGAAGAAGTGTCTGCCCGCTGCCCGGATGGTGAGACGTGATTGACCGATACCCGGATAGAGAGAGGTGTCGGCCCCCTACCCTGGTAGAGAAAGGTGTCTGCCCCTACCCTGGTAGAGAAAGGTGTCTGCCCGCTACCCGGATGGTGAGACGTGATTGACCGATACCCGGATAGAGAGAGGTGTCGGCCCCCTACCCTGGTAGAGAAAGGTGTCTGCCCCTACCCTGGTAGAGAAAGGTGTCTGCCCGCTACCTGGTAGAGAAAGGTGTCTGCCCGCTGCCCGAATGGCGAGACGTGATTGGCCGATTCTAGGATAGATAGATGGGTTTGCCTACTACCCTTGTAGATAAAGGTGTCTTCCCGCTTCCCGGAGGAACAGAGGTGTCCGCCCTCTACTCTGATGGAGAGAAGTGTCTGACCTATGCCCGGATAGAGAGAGGTAACAACCTACTACCAAGGTAGAGAGAGTTTTCTGTCTTGTGGATAATATTAGAATGAACCTAAGACATCAAGACCTTTTTAAACCTAGACATGTTGTTTCTTATTAGAAGGTTGTACTATTAACAACTTCAACGGGATCTTTCTTCATTAATATCAGCAGGTTTTTTTCATATTTGTATCCTTCCTCCTAAGACAATTAATTTCACAATGCCCAGTGTGGAGCTCTTGCCCAATGGTGCCTGTCACGTTAGAGGAGGGGGGTAAGAATGTCCAGTTTCAACTATTTATGGCACGCTTGAACACGTGTACACCACTTAGTGGGGAACTAAGGGGAGTACGTGTCAACATTTAGCGCTTAGAATCGCTCAATAGTTAACCGCCTCGCTCAGTATAAACGTGAACTACTCATTAGTTTTACAATGCTTTTGTATTACTGTATTATACTTAATTATTCTATCATACTTAATTCTAGTATTATAGTTAATTGTTGTATCATACTTAATTGTTGACGACAACATTGTGTTTTCAACTTCGTTGCCGGAGTTAAGTTTATATCATTAATTCTGTTCCCATTAGAAAGAACAAATATTTCTGGCGTATTAACAACGGAAAATCTTTTTCTAGTTATCTAAATCAAAATGCAAAACGATGCAAACACATTTACCTTGAGTTTTGTTTGATCCAAATGACACAAATATTAATTCGAAAATAATGCAAAAATCATCTTAACTTAATTTTTTTAAAAGGTTTTTCTAAAATTTAACAGAATGTTTCACTATAAAAAAAATACCGAAAACTAAAAAAATATGAAGTACAAGTTTGTACCTTTATTTAATTTTATATTTTTAATAATAGCGTGTTTTAAAAATCAAAACAAATTTAACGTTTTACTTAGACTAAGATAATAAACGACTAAAGAGATGGCACGTGTCATGCTGTAAATATCGCAATATGTCTTTCCGCCTCCTAGCTCCTAATGGATACCTGTTCGATGTTGATTATCCTGCCTGAAAGATATTCTAAGGACCCCAGTGTAGAAAGAATCTGATGTTAGATCTTCTGCTATAAACAGTCTTAGTTTTTATGCCTCTGATGATGGTTACTTGGCAACCGAAATGTACTTTAGGTTAGAATAAAAATATTTGTGGTTACAGGTTTTTGAGGAACATTTATTACTATTTAACCACAGTTTATTCCAGATAAATAGTGATAAATTTATTACATGATAACAATTTTTAATGATCATATTTTTACTTGATAGTGTACAAAAAATAAAGTAATATAATCTACGTTTAAATTCTGCAACATAACCTACAACACAAAATCAGCTGTTGTATTAAATCATATGTTATCACTTATTTTAAGCCAAATGGGATGACTTAATTATATTGCATAGTTTGCCCCTTTTGTGAAATGTTTTTCTCATATATTAAACTAAAATTATTTCATTAAATTTAATGTAAGCTAAGATATGAAGCGCGTCCCGTGAAGTAATGATACGTCGCCGATGAGATTATTTTTCTTCTGAGAAAAACATCCATTTATACAGTTTGTAAGTTTCGCATACAGGTTTCCAACGAGTAGAAGTATTCTCTTTAAAAAAGTAACAACAGCTTTTTCCAAGCGACGCAATTGATATAACGCTGGCTATTTTTAATAATAAAGACCTCTTAAATATGAAAGAGAGGAAAGTAATACAACTATAGTAGTATTCCAGGAGCAAGAAAATATCTCCGTTGACAATGAAACCGTCCCTTATCTTTAATTTCTGTAAACATAATTTCCTCCAACCCTTACATTAATGGGCTTAGGTCCAATACTGCTTGTAACACCACTCACGAAAAGGGCAACCCACATTATTTAAATCAGAACTGATTTGAATTGGACGAGCTTGTGTTAATACTTGTTCAGCTTCCAGGAATACCTAAATATGTTTATGTAAATTTAGAAACTAGCAAATACTGCGAATATATATCTCTGGCAATACTTATTTCACTGTTAATCGCCTGTTTCAATTCCAATGTATATAAAACTTGTAGTAGATGGCAGTTGATGTTAGTACAGATTTTTCAAATAATAATTCATTATTTAAATTTACCCCTAATTCTAGTTTTATTTGGGAGAAAATCTTTTCACAAAAGTTGCAAGGTATGAGATGTAATTATTTCGTCTAATTTCACTTAAAATAAGTAATATTACTTCATAACACAGTTGATTTTATGTTATAGATTATAAGGTAGAATAGCAGTTTTAACGCATACGTTATGTTACTTTATTTATATTTATTGTAATTATTTAATAATCAGTAAATAAAATAATTTTTTTCTTTGTTGACCCAAGTGGGAATCGAATTTAAAATATGTTTGTTAATATTACTTGTTAGTAAAGATAAAATACATTTAGTTATAAAGACCATTATTTCTTGCGAGCGTATTCTCTTAAATTTCTATAGAAAGTGTAATTAGTTTCCTCTCTCACATTGCCTTTGACGAAGTAAGCTAAGTAACTTTTAGTACCCAGTCCTTTTTATCATCACGTCTCGGAATCCATCATTACGTGGGTGCAATAAATACGCCAATGCTTAACCTTGAATGCTTACCATCCCAGTAGGTCTCATATATACACAGATCCAACTGCCTTCCGAAACAATGTCTAGAAAAAAGACTTATCAGTTGAAAATGTTATTGTAATGTGTGTATGTGTGTGTGTGAGTGTGTGTGTGTGTGTGTGTGTGTGTTTGTGTGTGTGTGTGTGTGTGTGTGTTTGTGTGTGTGTTTGTGTGTGTGTGTGTGTGTGTGTGTGTTTGTGTGTGTGTGTGTGTGTGTGTGTGTGTGTTTGTGTGTGTGTGTGTGTTTGTGTGTGTGTGTGTTTGTGTGTATGTGTGTGTGTGTTTGTGTGTGTGTGTGTGTGTGTGTGTGTTTGTGTGTGTGTGTGTGTGTGTGTGTTTGTGTGTGTGTGTGTGTGTGTGTGTGTGTGTGTGTGTGTGTATGTATGTATGTGTTTGTGTGTGTGTGTGTGTGTGTGTGTTGTGTGTGTTTGTGTGTTTGTGTGTGTGTGTGTGTTTGTGTGTGTGTGTGTGTATGTGTGTGTGTGTGTGTGTGTGTGTGTGTGTGTGTGTGTGTGTGTGTGTGTGTGTGTGTGTGTGTGTGTGTGTGTGTGTGTGTGTGTGTGTGTGTGTTTGTTTGTGTTTGGGTATGTCTTCTATATGTAGGAATATTTATATTGTAAAATGGATTTTATATTTGTGCCTGTTTGTATATTTGTATTTTTAGTTTTAAAATATTAAAAAAGATAATTTAATATTGTTTACTTATAAATATACGTTTATAAATATTCACAATGAAGTAATTCGGAAAATCCCAAAATATTAACGCCAGCATGCAGTGGCCACTTCATTACGAAATGAACCACAAATAAAGTATGTTGACATTGTCCATATTAAAATGAGTTTTCCATATTAGCCATGTAGATCTGTGAACGGCACCGGGGATATCTTCAGACTCCGATCTTCGTGTTCGGCTGCGGGGCTGCGTTGGCACCCTTCTTCCTCGTCCGCAGGATGTTAAAGTTCTCAACAAAGGAAGCGATCTTTGAACCCAGACCACTGTTTCTCCTTTCTATCAGGTCTTCAATGCTTACACCTAAACAGAACCACAGTTCGTTCTATTTAGGCACACGCTATTTTTAAATTACTTATTTTAGATTTACTTAAAGTCAGTAGAATCGTATACCATTATTGGGTTATTTAAGTACCATATTGGCTAAGTACCTTAAGTTTGTTAATCTAACTTAGATTATTTAATCTTCCTTGGTTAATCTGACGCGTTTCGGATCATCTCCATCTTTCAGGTACAGAAATTGTTCTACTTCAAATTAAATACGCTAGTAATATTACAAAATTGTACTCAAATTATTTATGTAAATGTTATCAGCTGTTGTGATAAATACAATTTACAATTAGGATCGTAACTTATTTCATTGCATCATATATTCTATTGATTTGTTTGTTTGCTTGTTTATTCACTCAAACATTCAAAATAATACTGTGCTTGAAGATGCCAGCACTGTAGTTGGCAAAAAGCTTTGACCAGTTTAATAACTTGGAGCAACTGTGGTAAGTTTATCTACAAACAAATAAAACCTCTTAAAACTTTTATTTATGTCCTGATGTACATTGCGTCTGGAAAGCAATCACCTTCAGAGGAAATTACTACAAGACTAACAACAAGAGTTAGTCTTGTAGTAATTTGCTATGAAGATTATTGCTATGCAATCGCAATGTAGATCAGAACATAAATAAAAGGTTTTTGAGGTTTAAGAGGTTTTATTTAATAATTATAAAAGTTTGTTTATTCAAGTAAATATAATCTGGTTTTTGTAATAACCCTTTTGGTTGATTATTTGTAACAGAAAAATAGTTATATTACACACACACACAGAGTTTAATATGTAATATAATATTATATATATATATATATATATATATATATATATTATAATAAACCAAACCATTCCAATCATCCATATAATCAAAAGATGGCATGCTTTTACAACCTATTGTATAGAATGTATAAAATACCATTAAATAAACAAAATAGACAAAATGAATTAAACATAATATATCAATTAGCTTCAGTAAACGGTTATAAAAGGAAGACTATAGATAAATTGAATAGTAACGTTCAGAATAAATTACTAAATTATAACAGACAAATTATAAGTAAAAATGAAACAAAATGGACTAAATTTATTTACACGGGATATGAAATTAAATCACTTGAAAAGTTGTTTAAAAATACTAATATTAAATTTGCGTTTTATACAAACAATACCATCAATAATCGTATTTTAAATCAAAGTAATCACACTAGTAAATTAGATTTATGTGGGATATATAGCATAAATTGCCAAGATTGCAATAAAAATTATGTAGGTCAAACAAAAAAGAAAATAAAGGATCGCTACAAAGAACATCTCAATGCGTATATAAAACCAGATATATATAAATCGAATATGGCCACTCATTGTATTGCAAATAACCATAGTTTTCCAGACATACAAAATATGAATTTAATCAAACATATTAATAAAGGTTTGAAAATGAATGTTCTGGAAAACCTATATATCTACAAGCATAAATTAAACAACATACTTATTAAAGAACAGTCCCAAATTAATTCTAAACATAACACAATTTTTCATGTTTTAGATAGAATTTAAGATTTTATCAAACAGATAGTTCATTTAATGTAAAGCAAATAAAGCAAATAGATTAAAGAAATAAGTTATCAGTGGTTTATGTACATAGTGCAATCAATTAGAGTAATGTTTAAATAATTTTACAAACCATGTTAGTAGTCTTTGAGAATGCTGGAACTATACACCGGCGAAAAGCTTCAGCATAATTGTAAATGTTGAATAAAATATATCTTGATTATGAACTTTTTGAAGTTATTTAATATATATATATATATATATATATATATATATATGTGTGTGTGTGTGTGTGTGTGTGTGTGTGTGTGTGTGTGTGTGTGTGTGTGTGTGTGTGTGTGTGTGTGTGTGTGTGTGTGTGTGTGTGTGTGTGTGTGTGTGTTTGTGTGTGTGTGTGTGTGTGTGTGTGTGTGTGTGTGTGTGTGTGTGTGTGTGTGTGTGTGTGTGTGTGTGTGTGTGTGTGTGTGTATGTGTGTGTGTGTGTGTGTGTGTGTGCGTGCTATTAATATGATATAAATAAATTCTCGGCCCTATATTTTTAAAAGCAACCATCCACAAGCATTTAACATGCAATAATTTACAATTTTAAATATTTGCTTTCAACCGCCTCATCCTCTCACAGTGGAATGCAACCTGCATCAGGCATCCGGCATTGTTGGTTCTGTCGACCGTCTGTCAGCACAGTGGCGTTAGCGTAGAGAACTCCTACAATATGCCGTGCGTATGTTCGACATATGGGGAACATATTAGAGGAAGTAATTTTAGTACCCCCCTTCCAGAACTGAGGGAATGTTTTGTCGTTTGGTGCGAAGCAATTTCTTGCTTAATCTTAAAGTATTTGGTTTTGTTAAGTAACCTTTAAGGGCAAAACCAACAGGGTTTGAATGTAAGATTAAATTTAATTAACCGCTCAAGTGTTCAACACCTATTATACACAGTTTACATACGACTGGGTTAGTGAAGCTTTACCATCGGAAAAATACATTTATTTCCTGTCAGCTTCTGGCATATACGGGTGTCTTTGTACGAAAACTGGGGTTGATTATTGTTTTAAAAGTTTCTTTAGAATCGAGAATGTTTGTAGGATGTTTCGAATCGAAGAGTTATCATAAGGGTGCTTCTATCTGTGTAAAAATAACAGATAAAGAAATTTTTGTGAATAAATGTTCAAAGAGATACGAGAAGTTTACCTTTAAAGGTTGGAAAGTGACGAGGTGCCTTTGATCTCTAACTATCGCGAATAGAGTCCGATCCCGGTAATCCGAATTCCAGTATTCCAAAACTCCCACTAATCCGAAACGATTTTCGAAAATATCAAAACGAGAAAGAAATAAATGGCTCGAGAGGTTCAAAGAAGATTGTTGCCTTGCAATACTCTGTGTTTACTTTGCAATGACCTCAGTGTAATGATCCTTTTTGATTAGTCAGCCTACAGCAGTTCATTTTTTACGCAAGCAGACGGTAGAATTGTTTTGTCATCCCAGTGTGTTAAACTTTAGTTTTAATAATGGCCTCTTCTTCTCTTAGAAAAAAACACAAAACACGTCCGTTGTCATATAAGTGTGACACTCTAAAACGACTTGATGCCGGGGTATCTGCTAAAACTACTTGATGCCGGGATACCTGCTAAAACTACTTGATGCGGGGTACCTGCTGAACCGACTTGATGCCGGAGTACCTGATAAAACTAATCGATGCCGGAGTACCTGCTAAAACGACTTGATGCCGGGGTACCTGCTAAAACGACTTGATGCTGGGGACCTGCTAAATCGACTTGATGCCGGAGTACCTGATAAAACTAATCGATGCCGGAGTACCTGCTAAAACGACTTGATGCCGGAGTACCTGCTAAAACGACTTGATGCCGGGGTAACTGCTAAAACTACTTGATGCGGGGTACCTGCTAAAACTACTTGATGCGGAGTACCTGCTAAAACTACTTGATGCCGGGCTACCTACTAAATCGAAATGATGCCGGAGTACCTGATAAAACTAATCGATGCCGGAGTACCTGCTAAAACGACTTGATGCCGGGCTACCTGCTAAATCGACTTGATGCCGGAGTACCTGATAAAACTACTTGATGCGGGGTACCTGCTAAATCGACTTAATGCCGGAGTACCTGATAAAACTAATCGATGCCGGAGTACCTGCTAAAACGACTTAATGCCGGGGTACCTGCTAAAACGACTTGATGTCGAGGCACCTGCTAAAACGACTTGATTTGGCGTACCTGCTGAAACTACTTGATGCCGGGGTACCTGCTAAAACGACTTGATTTGGGGTACATGCTAAAGCGACTTGATGCCGGGGTACCTGCTAAAACTACTTGATGCCGGGGTACCTGCTAAAACTACTTGATCCCGGGGCACCTGCTAAAACGACTTGATTTGGGGTACCTACTATAGCGACTTGATGCCGGGGTACCTGCTAAAACTACTTGATGCCGGGGTACCTGCTAAAACGATTTGATTTGGGGTACCTGCTAAAGCGACTTGATGCCGGGGTACCTGTTTAAACGACTTGATGCCGGAGTACTTGCTAAAGCGACTTGATGCCGGGGTACCTGCTAAAACGACTTGATGCCGGGGTACCTGCTAAAGCGACTTGATGCCGAGGTACCTCCTAAAACGACTTGATGCCGGGGTACCTGCTAAAACTACTTGTAGCCGGGATACCTGCTAAAACGACTTGATGATGGGGTACTTGCTGAAACGACTTGATGCTGGGGTACCTGCTAAAATGACTTGATGCTGGAGTACCTGCTAAAACGACTGGATGCTGGGGTACCTGCTAAAACGATTTGATTTGGGGTACCTGCTAAAGCGACTTGATGCCGGGGTACCTGTTTAAACGACTTGATGCCGGAGTACTTGCTAAAGCGACTTGATGCCGGGGTACCTGCTAAAACGACTTGATGCCGGGGTACCTGCTAAAGCGACTTGATGCTGGGGTACCTGCTAAAACGAGTTGACGCTGGGGTACCTGCTAAAGCGACTTGATGCCGGGGTACCTGCTAAAACGACTTGATGCTGGGGTACTTGCTGAAACGACTTGATGCCGGGGTACCTGTTAAAGCGACTTGATGCCGGGGTACCTGTTAAAGCGACTTGATGCCGGGGTACCTGCTGAAACTACTTGATGCCGGGCTACCTGATAAAACTATTTGATGCCGGGGTACCTGCTAAAACGACTTGATGCTGGGGTACTTGCTGAAACTACTTGATGCCGGGGTACCTGCTAAAACGACTTGATGCTGGGGTACTTGCTGAAATGACTTGATGCCGCGGTACCTGCTAAAACGACTTGATGCAGGGTACCTGCTAAAGCGACTTGATGCCGGGGTACCTGCTAAAACGACTTGATGCTGGGGTATTTGCTGAAACGACTTGATGCCGGGGTACCTACTAAAACGATTTGATGCTGGGGTACTTGCTGAAACGACTTGATGCCGGGGTACCTTCTAAAACGACTTGATGCCGGGGTACCTGCTTAAACGACTTAAGGCCTGGGTACCTGCTAAAACTACTTGATGCCGGGCTACCTGCTAAAACGACTTGATGCTGGGCTACCCGCTAAAAAATTGGCGGAAGATTTTGAAAGATGTACTTGAGAATATTTGTACTTTTCAATTGCTTTGTATGTAGCGATGTTTGAAGATACCTCTGTCTCATTGTTGTACACATTCAGGAAATATTGGTGAATCTTTTCTCTCAAATGTAGCCATACGTGTTTTTTAATAACTCTAAACATTCTTTTCGATGACTATTGCTACCCGAGACAGAATATGTGACAAAAACTGTCAAAGCTTCCATATGGTTGCCCTTAGAAGATATTCTGTATTTCCGGTCAAGGACTTCCAAGTGAAACCAACGACTAAAGGCAACACTTGAGACGATTTGAAGGAGACAGGATTTTGCTGTTACTGTATTAGCGATTATTGTAGACACTCTCACACTTTAACCAGGCTTTGGGTTAGAGAAAAATTTCTTTCTACGGTTTAGACGACTCTAAAGTCACCTTAAAGCGTCTTAACGTTCTTTTGCATTTGGAATAATTCATTGCAAATAATTCATTTTATTTATAATAAATATTTCATAAAAACTAATGACTCTGAGGATGTTTACTTGGTAACCGATATGTACATCGGGTTAGAATACAAATATTTGAGGTTCAATGGTTTGTTTATAATTTAATAGCTTTCGTATAAACGCCTATACAAGATCTATATTTTTCCGGTCAGTGACTTCCGGTTGGAATCTGTGACTAGAGTCGCTTGGAATGGGTTGAGAGTCTGCAGGATCTGGCTGATACTGTATTAGCTATGGTTATAGACACTCTGATTACCATCAAACTTTATCTGGGCTTTACACTGGCCAAGACTAAATCCGGAATTGTTTAGTGGAATCACCTAGAAGCGTTGTCGATATTCATGTTTTTTTAAAAATCCCTACTATTAGTTCACACTCTCCTGATATAAATCTTGTGCAAAATTAAATCGTTAATAAAATACTCTTTATTTATCCACTCAAGTTTAAATAGCCTACATTGTTTTAACCTGTAGTGGATGACAATTAATGATAATACAGAGTTTTCAAATATTTATTCAATAATTGAACTATACAAATTTGGGGGTCTACATCTGATTTGAACCGAGTATCTTCATCTTCGAAGTCTAGCGCTTTGGCACTGTGCCAACTTTCCCATAGGTAGAAATGTACTTCTCAAAGATGCATATGATGTTATCTTTTGCTCACATCTGGTTCGTTGAATTCACATTGTACAACGTAAAATTGTTGTCATGGTTACCACACAATAGACCTATCGTAAATGCTCAAAGAAAAAAAAGGAATGAAAAGAATAAAATTCAACAGTTGGTTCTTCTGAGAGATCTAACTTCTCGGAGTACAAGTTTCGACTCAGAGTTTGAACCCAAATATTAGATCATTACTTTCCTTCGGAAAAGTATTGGTGTAAGTAACATCATAGAGTTGGAAGATGATGATGAGCTGGCCGGAGGTAAGTCGAGTTAGTGGATTGAGGTTAGGGCGTATGATACCCCTACAGTCCAGGTAGTGCAATCTGACCCTCATCCATCCCCCGGTCACCCCTTAGACTGGACTTCTTTCTGAACTGACCACTCAACAAGAACAATTGTCGGTAATTGTGAACAACATGGTGGACTAGCGCCGACTTCACTCGTATTTACGTGCTACATAAAGTCGTAACTTCATTAAATGAGCCTTACCTATGTTAACGTTGCTACCTTTCCGGCCGCCATCTTGGATGTCGTCGTTAGGAGACAGAGGCAGACCTGAGCTGACGCTGAAGGCTTCACTCTGAGCGATGCTGTCGGTGTCGGACTTAAACTCGGCCCGGATTCGGTCCAGTGCTGAAAACCAATATCATGTCATTAATTTTTTATTTTAAAATAAGATTTTTAAGGCAAAGCGATAGATAAACTAGTTGTGTTGGGAAAGGAACAAAGTGAAGATTTCCCTAATCTGAAGCTGAAGTTGGGAGGATCGCAAAACTTAAGGTCATGTTAATGTATTTTTTTTATGAACTCAGTGAAATCTCTAAAGATATCTCTCTCCATATCAAATCATTTTAGCAATAGTTTATGACTATCCGAAGTTTAAATTTTATAAATTTGTGAAAACTTACTAAGACAGAACGTTTTCGATCGCTATGTAGCGATCTTCATTAGTGTCTTCTACTTGGAGATGTCGAATCAAGTAGTGACGGTTTTAAAAGCGTGTTTTCCATAGTATCAAAGAGTATTTGTTCGTTTAATATAGTTGTACTTGAAAGAAAAGTTTACTGACTGAAAGAAAAGTTTACTCACTGAAAGAAAAGCCGACTGACTGAAAGAAAAGTTTACTGATTGAATGAAATGTTTACTGATTGAATGAAATGTTTACTGATTGAATGAACTGTTTACTGACTGAAAGAATATTTAACTGATTGAAAGAAAAGTTTGCTGATTGAAAGAAAAGTTTACTGACTGAAAGAAAGGTTTACTCACTGAAAGAAAAGCCGACTGACTGAAGAAAAGTTTACTGATTGAATGAAATGTTTACTGATTGAATGAAATGTTTACTGATTGAATGAACTGTTTACTGACTGAAAGAAAAGTTTACTCACTGAAAGAAAAGCCGACTGACTGAAAGAAAAGTTTACTGATTGAATGAAATGTTTACTGATTGAATGAACTGTTTACTGACTGAAAGAATATTTACCTAATTGAAAGAAAAGTTTGCTGATTGAAAGAATAGTTTACTGACTGAAAGAATATTGAACTGATTGAAAGAAAAGTTTGCTGATTGAAAGAAAAGTTTACTGACTGAAAGAAAAGTTTACTCACTGAAAGAAAAGCCAACTGACTGAAAGAAAAGTTTACTGATTGAATGAAATGTTTACTGATTGAATGAAATGTTTACTGATTGAATGAACTGTTTACTGACTGAAAGAAAAGTTTACTCACTGAAAGAAAAGCCAACTGACTGAAAGAAAAGTTTACTGATTGAATGAAATGTTTACTGATTGAATGAAATGTTTACTGATTGAATGAACTGTTTACTGACTGAAAGAATATTTAACTGATTGAAAGAAAAGTTTGCTGATTGAAAGAAAAGTTTACTGACTGAAAGAAAAGTTTACTCACTGAAAGAAAAGCCGACTGACTGAAAGAAAAGTTTACTGATTGAATGAAATGTTTACTGATTGAATGAAATGTTTACTGATTGAATGAACTGTTTACTGACTGAAAGAAAAGTTTACTCACTGAAAGAAAAGCCGACTGACTGAAAGAAAAGTTTACTGATTGAATGAAATGTTTACTGATTGAATGAAATGTTTACTGATTGAATGAACTGTTTACTGACTGAAAGAATATTTAACTGATTGAAAGAAAAGTTTGCTGATTGAAAGAAAAGTTTACTGACTGAAAGAATATTTAACTGATTGAAAGAAAAGTTTGCTGACTAAAAGAAAAGTTTACTTAATCACTTTAACATTAGTTTATGACTATCAGAACTTTAATTTTTTATAATTTGTGAAAACTTACTGAGACAGAACGTTTTTGATTGCTATATGGCGATCTTCATCAATGTCTTCTGCTTGGAGATGTCGGATCAAGCGGTGACGGTTTTAGAGGCAGGTTTTCAATAGTATCAAAGAGTATGTGTGATTTGTATTGTGTTTGTTCGTTTAATATGTTTGTACTTTGTGTTTTTGTGTGTCTGTAAATTTCATCTGTTCTAGTATAAGTATGTAGTCCTTTTTTTCATGTGACAAAAACAATTTGGTGACACGCAACTGTTTGTTTATAAACGTTTTTACAACTATGTTTGATATATTGTTAGTTACTGGGTGTCATATTGAAACAATAGGCGTATAAAGCGTTTTAAAGTATTTTATAATAATACCTCCCTTTATACCACATAACTTGGGTAGAACTGCCTTGATTGTGCCATGTATTCTACCCATTTTCTGTCTTGTTTGACCCTCTAGTTTGAGTAATCTTTTCACAGGCTGAGTCAGATCACAGAGCACTTGATACAAATAGAGATGTCATGGCTAAAGGCCCAGTTACGCAGGCTTCCCCAGCCAAGATGACGGCCCCTTCCACTTTCCTACCCAGTACACTGATGTCGCGAGCGTCAAGTCAAGCCTCGAGTGTTTGTAGTAATTTTTTTCATGTAATATTCCTATCACAAATTATAAAACATGGTGAGTTATTACAAATAAACCGTTCCAGGGAGCTGACACAACCTCTCTCACATTAATACAAAACATAAAATGCTATATTTTTAGTATTTGTTTTTTTTTAAGAGAACGTTGTTATGCATACAAGAATTAGTCACCGTCCGTCTATAAGAGACCAGTGCACATAAATGTACCGAATATTTTCAAACGCCGATCATTATTTTTTTAAATTTTAGTTTAGTTTTAGTTTTTAGAAGTTTTTAGTTGGATTATTTGTTTTTATTTTATAATATTTCAAAATAATTTTTCCATTTGTAAATAGTATGGACATAAATATTCCTAATTTCAGCAAAATCGGACCAGTAGCTTTTGTTGTAGGTCGGGATTTAGGCACATATACACTCATACATACATTTTGGATAAGGGGACCTCCAATTTGAATTTATATTGTTCATAATACTTTTTCTGTATTTTAGTATGTGGCAGAAAGTAAAAGGCTTTGGTAATATAATTTTGCCGTTGTACAAATAAATCTTTAGCTTCTTTTTAAAACAATTATAAAAATAAATAATTTTAATAGAGAAACTTCAAATTATCTATTTAAGTATATCTTAATTTGTATGTAAAAAGGTAATTATTTACATAAGTCAAAATTATTTTATTGAAGAAAAACTAAAAGCATACAGAAACAAAAGCATTGACCTACGTGGACCTATAGACACGACAGTATTCGGCGAAAATGTAACGCGCACTCTTTATAAGATTTACCTTTTAAAGATTACCTTTTACTTTACGATTTCACAAAGCAGCAAACCATAGGTGCTACAAACATGAAATAAAAAGAATAATAAAATCCAACTAATTATCTTAAAGTTTTACGCTTACAAAACTTTCTAACCAACAAATACGAAAAACAGTCGCTTAGTAATTTTTTATATGTTACTTAAAGTGCAACCCTTATTAAATCTAATTTTATAACGTTCTTTCAAATTATATTTTACTTATATTATTTAATATTCTGAATGGGGAATCATGCTGCTAATACCTTCAAGTTTCAAAATTTAATTCCCACTCTAAGTGGTTTAAACCTTGATTTAAGTGAACGTTTTTATTAAATTTTGTGCGCTGCACAGTACGCTACACAGTACGCTATTGAAAGATTTTTCCCCAGCCAAGATGGCGGATTCGGCTTCATTGTCTCCGGATAACTATTTCATTAGATGATTACTCTATTTATATTACGTACTCTGTGAGTCAGACCTGGGAACTGGAATAACACACAAAAAACCACCGGCATGATCGGGATCCCACGATTACACGTCAAGTGCTCTACCCACTAGACCACCAGCTCCTCACCTCTCTTCAGGTCCATTTCATCCATCTCTACGTTTTCTATCATGCGTAGCTGCTTCTGGAATTTCCTCGTGATCTTCTTCCTCACGTAGTCCGCCTCGATCTCTTGTTTTGTCCGTGGGATGCGGAAACGCACACAGCAACATATGCAGATAACTGGAACGAAACGTGTGAACAAAGTCAAAACGGAAAACCTTAATGTTTCTTTATGAATGAGAAACTTATTCGATAAATCGCTACAGCCTATTTAGATTAGATAGATAGATAATCGAGGCCTGGCGCAGAGATGGCTTGTATCTGCTAACCAATGCGAGCAGACTTTGTGACGTCACACCAACATTCCCATACTTTTGGAAGGTGTGCAATACATAAAACATTAACACTATAGGACAGACAGTAAACCCAGTCACGGCCTCATAGCTTCCGATCTCGATGAAGTTATAATTTGAAATCAGGGGCGTAGCCAAGGGGCACAGGGACCCCCTCCCCCACGAAACAGTTGTATACTGTAATTACAGCTTTCATAAAGCAAGAGTGGTTTACTTATATTACATTATTCTTTTCTTAGAATAAAAGTTAAGTTTGCTCTTTGAGAAAAAGTTATTGATTGTTGTTGTGAATAGCTCAGTTTTACAAAATTTATTTTATACGTATTATGTTTTAGCAAAACAACTTCCTGACGACCTAACAATTGTGTAATTTGAAGTCCCAAAATAGCATAAAATACGATTTCTAGAGATAAAAATGTTCACAATTTCCCTAATACTAACCCCCATGGGTCGCACCCCCCAATATATCGTTCTAGTTATGTCCCTGTTTGAAATTGTACTACACGACTTATTTTAATAAGGTGTGAAACTTAACATGACTAGAATATATTACCGCACTTGCTGCAACGTACACCTATTTAACGCATTAAAAATATTTATATTTTAAAAAAAGACAAAAATAACCTCACTTCACAAGACACAGTAAACTTTATAACACCAAGGTTTCTGTATAAAACATAACATTATGTTATACTACTTTACAATATTGCTACAAAGTATCCAGTTAAAGTCTCTTTTATCTTTTATCCAACGCCCACTCTTGGCATTTCAGCCATTCGGTGCCGCGCAGTCCAGTAGAGGGAGGCGAGATGCTTTAAGTCGGAGCTATATGATTCATCGCGGACGTCCCGCAGTCCTTGGCATTCGAACAGATGTTGGACGTTCAAAATTGCTTCAGCGGCTCTGCAGAGCGGGCAGTCTGCGGAGGAGAGAACTCCTATTCTGGTTAGATGTGCAGGGAGGTAATCGTGTCCTGTTAGAGTTCGAAAGGCGGCCACACCAATTGGACGTGACAGATTTCGGTTAAGTGGGTTGTTCTTGACGATAGATTCCCAGCTCTTCCCTTCCTAGGCGTACCTGTGTCTGGCAGATGTTCTTGCCCTCATCGCTTGATCAATCCTTGTCTTGGAGGAGGTCAGGGACAGAGGCATCATTGGGTGAGTGAGGGATAGGCCTGATTCCGCTAATTCGTCCGCCTTTTCATTCCCTGGAATTCCAACGTGGCTTGGAATCCACTGCAAAGTAAGTTCCCAGCCCCTTTCAGAGAGATCACTTAGTAGAGCGCGACAGTTGAAAGTTCGCTTGCAATTGGTGTCAGTGTTGGTGGAGAGGGCCGTGATTGCAGATTGAGAGGCAACAAAGAACACAGCTTTTCGGTAATCTCTCAATGACTTTAGTTTTTGAGCGGCTTCATATACAGCCGCTATTTCCCCGTCATAGTTGCACAGGGGAAAACCCACTGCGGTGCACCCTGTAAAGAGTGGGGAGTGGTAGCCCGCTCCTGTACGACCAGTGGCAGGATCACAGGATCCGTCAGTGTAAATGTGCAACCAGACGGAGAGTGGGTAACGCATGTTGATGGTTTCAAGACCTGCCAATCTGAGTTCGACTTCAAGGGATGAGTGTTTTGGGGATGTGTGGCCGGAAAGATATAGACTTTGCTGGGGAAGGTGGCTGAACGTGCGTGTTACGGAGAAGATTGGCTCTGAGGTACCTGCGGAGATGTTCAGTTCTTTAAGGAGTTCTGCCTTCTTGAGAGGCGTAGTTTGAGTTTTTAATCTCGACGTCGGAGTTTTGTAAGTGTCCCAGAATGGATGCACTCGTTTGATTCTTTCCGAGGATTTGAGTAATGTCTTTACTCTTCTGTCATCAAGGGGTTCAATCCCGGCTTGTGCTTCCATTGCCGCGATCGGACAAGATTTCGCACCACCCGTTATGACTTTTAAGGCAATGTTTTGGACCTGGTCAAGTTTGGCAGTATTACTTGCTCTGGCTGTGACGAGCACTTCATTTCCATACTCCATAACTGGTCTGATGTAAGTTTTGTAAGCTGTTTCTAGGACGTCCTGAGTGGCGCTCAGTGAGTGGTATCCAGTTAAAGTAGATTTGGTTATTTAAAAAAAGAACATAAATTTACTAACATAAATTTACCGCCCGACAAGTGAATTGGCCTACAACTGATTGCATTACAGCATACAAGATAGAGCCCATTACATCAACTGAGTAACGCGTGTTACTAGCCTTATTTATTAAAATAAAACTTAACTAGATACTTTGTAGCTTTATTAACATGTAGTGCAACATAATGCTCTGTTTGATAAAGTTTCTTCTGTCTTGTAAAGTGAGTTTAAATGTGCATTTTTTCCTTATGTTTAGCCAAGTTTCTGTGTTGCTCAAGATTCCCTACTTTCTGTTATCCATGACGCTGCAACTTACTGAAGGACATGATGGAGCCCATCACCATGAATATGACGTGCCATACCCTGAACATGCCCACTCTGCTTTCCAGCCACTGCTCGTCCGGAAGTATGGAAATGGGATCCTCCGTGTTTATGGGGAACCCGTTCTCACAGCCCTGCACAAAGACATTTGTTTACAGCGTTATGTCCTAACCAACTCTATATCACCAAAAAGCTAAAATATTTTCATTTCATCTTTTATTCAATTATATCCTATTAGTTCTCTCTCTCTCTCTCTCTCTCTCTCTCTCTCTCTCTAATATATATATATATATATATATATATATATATATATATATATATATATATTTATATATACATATACATATTTATTTATTTATATAAACTATTAATAAACAAAAACACAAAATATTTTTTTTAATTTCAGTTACTTTTTAATAAATAAAACAATTAATATGTATAAAGTAACATAACCTATGCGTTTTTAAAACAGCTGTCCTACCACAAAACTTATAACATTAAATCAGCTGTTTTATGAAATCATATGTTATCACTTATTTTAAGCGAAATGGGATGAAATAACTATGTTGCATACCTTGCCCCTTTAGTGAAAAGCTTTTCTCCCACATACAACTAAAATTAATTCATTTTAATTTGATTTAATAAATTATTGTTCAATTTTCCAATCGTTAATAAAATACTTTTTATTAATTCATTCAAGATCAAATACATTTTTTAAACTTTTGTGAATGACACGATGTAAGTACAGTTTTTTCAAATAATAATCATAAATTATATTTTATGAATTAATTTTATTGTTATATATGGAGGGAAGGTTTTCACATAAGGGGCAAGGTATACAATGTGGTTCTTTCGTCCCAATTGGCTTGAAATAAGCGATAACTTAAAATATGATATCATAAAACAGCTGATTTAATGTCTTAGGTTATGTGGTAGAACGGCTGTTTAACCCATAGGTTATGTTACTTCGTTTATATTAATTGCAATTATTTATTAAAAAGTAACTTAAAATAATTTTTTTGTTGACCCAGTAGGTATTGACTTTAAAAAATGTTTGTTTATACTACTTGTTTGTTTTCAACTAAATATTTAACATTCTCGAATTTAATATAAACACAATCGAACATTATGTTACCTTGACATGTAGTTGTGAGTAAATATATTAAAGTGTACTATTCAACATTAAACTTTTGTAAATATCTTTAAAACTTTGACATTTGTTTCGAACGCATCTGGGGATAAAAGGGGGTTTCCTAATTGCAATTCCTAACTGAATTTTGGAGATATTTAGTTAACCAAAATAAAATCATTAACCATCTGTACCTTACATTATATGGGATAATCCTGAATATCCGTAGTTCCAGTGAAAGCTGTTAACTTCACATCACATTGAGACGGCGTTTCGGAGTGATGCTTTTCTTCGATTAGCTTGTTTACTGAGAATTATTCTTTTTAATTGTTAAAAAATATTTGAATTTTGAAGTTTTTAAAACTGGGCCAACTGAGACATTTCTAAATGCTTTTTAGCGGTTACTATAAAAAACGCAAAGGTTAAAAAAAACTATTTTAACGCATAGGTTATGTTACTTTCTTTATATTAGTTGTAATTATTTATTAAAAAGTAACTAACATAAATTTTTTTTGACCTAAGTAGGAATTGAATTTTAAAAGATGTTTATAATCCTTGTTTAATAGGAAACTCGTCGTTTTATTTGATTAATGTTATAAGAGCTATGTATATAAGTGTGGTAATCAACAAATATAGTTTATCAGTCACATGTTTTCGAGAGTCAAACTAGTACAAAACAATAAAATCCTACTAACGTTTTATGAAATTACAATAGTTTTTTAAACAAAGAATAACAATTTCTAAGTAATATTAGTATTACTATAAAAATCTACCTTAAGCAAGAATATACCTTACGGTATTGAATTCATCTTAATTGAGATTAAAATATACGAGTATAATACTATATAGTACTAATATAATAAGAATGATATTTTATGTAGGTATAGGGCCCTATACATACTCTACTGCCTGATTAAACTAATATTGTATTAGGGATTCTCAAACTAGGGAGGTTTGGAGGGTTTCAGGGGAGCGTGATAAGTTCACTAAAACTGCCTACAGACAAGAAGTGTGGGTCCTCAATTAGGTGTACTAGCGCGTAGACTGACGTGACATGTGCGTACTGAACTACGCCATTGTATTTTGTAGAATGTTTAGTGTTAAAAGGCGCTTGTTACTGAGTTATTGTCTCTGTGCTCAAGGATAACATCTCTAGAGCACAGGTAAGCGTCTTAATTTATCATAGAGTCGTTTTCTCCTTTTTATTTTAAAATATTATATATATATATATATACTATTTTACTATTATATATATATATATATACTATTTTACTATTATATATATATATACTATTTTACTATTATATATATATATATATATATATATATATATATATATATATATACTAGTTTACTATTATATATATATATATATATATATATATATATACTATTTTACTACTATTATATATATATATATATATATATATATACTATTTTACTATTATATATATATGTATATATATATATATATATATATATATATATATATATATATATATATTATAACATAAACATATGAGGCTAGAGAATAAATTTAGTTTGTATCCAAAAAGAATCATAGTCTGCAGAAATATTAAGCAAAAAGCGACAAGAATAGTTACTAAAATACTAAAAGTATATAACCATTATTCTATTTCAAGTGTAGTGATAAAGGGGCTGTGGTAACCTTTAACAAAAGAAGGGGGTCCAAGTATTTTAAGATGGGAGTTTCCGAGTGACCAAAATACCTGGGTTATAATAACACTGTACCGTTGCAGACAGCTATTAGTAAAAGGTGTGGGAATCACCAGATTTAACTAAAATACGTAAGGGAGAGATTATGCTAGGTTTTTGAAAAGTAAGTGATCGGAGAGGAGTCTTGGAGGAACTTCAGAAGAAGGCCGACGTATTGGGAGGGGGGACCAAGTGTAACGTTAAAAAATGATAAATTTGTTTCATAGAATTAAGGGAAATGTAGGTTTTTTTTATGTGTATAATTTAAAAGTGCGACGTAAAGGATTTAGTAAAGAATTAGGAAAGTAAGTTAGATATGTGAAAAGTGAAGCGGGGCAGCTTTCAACGGTCAAGATTCCAGGAACTCAACAAACAATAAGTACTTTCTTCTTAGATTAAATTTAGCCAACAGAGCTTTATAATCTTCATAAAATCAGAACAATTTGAAATTCATTGGTATAAAATATTAATCTAGTTTTTTTCAGCACTTTCTACTTTATAAAGGATCTATATTAACACCCGAGAGAAAGACTGTAATTACTAAACTTTATTGTATTCAAAAACCTAAAGCCTCAAGAGTCCACCTTTTTAGTAATTGTAATATTAGTTAAGCAATCAATCTTGTCACTAAATAGTATTAAGGTAATTTGGTGTAATGTGTAGTAATTAAATGTCAGGAAAGTGATATAAAATTTTATATGATTTTTAATTATTTTGAAACCTGAAGGGTTACTATAGAAAGTAAGGTAATTAAAAACATAACCTAAGGTAAAAAGTTATATTTTAAACAACTTAAATTATAATATATAACACTATATTTTTTCCTATGTTCTGCATGAGATTTGTTTTCTGTGAGGCCCGAATCAAAACTATCCCTTTAGGACCGCAGCATTATCAGTTCTAGGGTCAAATATATTTAAATATTATATAAATATTTATATTAAAAGTTAAGTAAAATTGTCTGATGTTAAATTATCTAACCTGCTTTAGTTTCATACATAGATTCTAATTCATGATCAAATATAAATTGGAGGGGATCAAGACCCCATGGATTTTGAACCTCAGCTGCAGCAACTTATTATGGACATCGGACCATCGGAGTCACATGACCCTGAACGTCCGCAACAAGAGGGGGAAATACAAAACCTGGAAGAAGACAGTAAGAATCAAGACCGCATGTCAGTGTTATAAGAGGAGCGCATAGCCTGAAAGATTGAGAGTCCAGCGTTTTATATTTTCCTCTCTATAAAGTATTTTCTAGGATATTAAAAAAACAATATATTAATGTTTCTATAAAAATAAACATTACATCTGATTAGCTGTATGATGTCCATTATATTAAATATGAGCCACAGTTGTCATAATATGACCTTCAGATACTGGCATATGCAATTTTAATAGTATAGTATAGGAATTAAGACGTAAGCTGGCACTTAAACGATCGTCTGTACTAGCCTAGATAAAAAACCTGTCTACCGTCATGCGGGTTGCGTCAATTGTCCGCGCGGCCCTCGTGAAGGCGCTCCAGTAGATGAAATACGAAATCCTAAAAGTGAAGTATGTCTACAACCTCGAAAATGTTCGCAGAACTGTCTTTGCCTAATCTCCACCCACCCCCGCCTAAGTCCCACGCCAGGTCCGAGTGTCAGCCAATGTGTCAACACTTATAAAAACGTAATATTTTTAAATAAAACTTACAAGAGAAACACTTCAGAAATATTGACTTGAAGAGTTATAAACTCGTTACAATATGTATTTTTACAAGAAAATATAAGTAGATAAAGTTTGAGTTAAATATATATATATATATATATATATATATATATATATATATATATATATATATAACCAATAATACACGATCATTATAAATTCGAGAATATATTTATTAGAATAAACAACATTTTCAAAGATTTTCATCAACTATAGTGCACGCATTTTCAAAAAGATTATTAATATTAAATATAATTTTTTGTTTTTTAGATTTTTCTGTAATAATTTATTTGATTTGGGTAGTTTATATTTTAATAATACCTAAGCCTAAATAATAATGCTAAAGCATTTGTAAACAGTTTTTGAAATAATAAATACACAGAAACCTCTTAACCACAAACTTCCTTTATTTTACCCTTATGTACATTGCAGTTACCAAGTAACCATCCTTGGTTAAAGGATGGTTACTTGGTAACTGAAATGTACATAAGGGTAAAATAAAGAAAGTTTGTGGTTAAGAGGTTTCTATGTATTTATTATTAAATTCAACCACAGTATATTCCTAATAAATAGTTTTTGTAATAATAACAATTTACGGTTAAACATAGTTTTTATGATCACCTTTTGTATCGCGAGGGTTACTTGATGTACGCCTTGTTTTTATGAGGTCACAGTTACTACTTGGAGAGAAACTAGAGTAAAAAATAATTCAAGGTAAAAACTAAATCCTAAGAAAATATTTACAGTTATAAATATTTTAATTCGTCTATCATTAATGGATCACTTGCACTTTACATAATTTACTTAATTTATTGCTATATTATTGTATTGATTAACCCTACTGTTTAGTACTTACACTACATTTGGCAGAAGTCATTCTGACACTGCCCCTGAAACATAGACAACGCCCTTGCATAGGTTGGACACGCGATTGCCATTACACTAATGAAATAAATTTACTTAGACCCTTACAGAGTTTATTTGGCCCCGATATAAAGTTCAATGGTCTGTTGCGAAGTTCTTTTACTGTAACAAATGTTAGGCCAGCAATTATCCCGTATGCGCCAAAATAAACAGTACTGAAAAAGTGTAATAAGTTATGTTATTTACACAGTTCTACAAACGCATACGAGTAAAAAGAAGCTGATTTGGGTAACGCTATTATGTGTATTTAGCCTATGTGTTATGCTATGTAATATGAATGAATGATAAACCACTTATTTTTACCCCATTAAAACCAGTCAAATACCGTATGAACCAAAGTAACAGTTGTAACATTTTATTTTAAATCATTTCATTTTATTAACATAGTTTTACAAACACTTAAAGTAAAAAGAAGTTCAATTAGTTAGGCTAGGGTATAAAAATGTTCTACATGACCTCCGTTCAATTTGAGCAACACTCGAACCGTTTTAAAGGTTTTGCATCGTTTTGGTGAAGAGGGGTTGTTTCATGGTCGTTATACACGTGATTATTAAATTCGACTCTCCTGATATATATATATATATATATATATATATATATATATATATATATATATATATATATATATATATATATATCTTGTATTTATTCATCCAATCAATTTCAAATACATTTTTTTAAACCTATAGTGGATGACAATTGATAATACAGTTTTCAAATATTTATTTAATAATTAAATTATAAAAATTTGGGGGTTTATCCGGATTTGAACTATGAATCATGTTCAAAGTCTAGCGCGCTTTGGCACTGCGCCAACTTTCCAATAACAAGAAAAGAATTCCTCAAGGAGTATATGAACTTTACCCCCTCCCTCTGGTTGTCGTCGAGACCTGCAATGTACAACCTTAAACTGTTGCTATAGTTACCACAAAATATCGTAAATAGTGCTGTTAAATATCAATGAACAAAGTAAAAGAAACAAACTGGAAATTAGCAAACAATGACAAAAAAACATTTTTTTGACCTCAGTGGGAATTAACTTTTTTTTTAAATTATATTACTTGTTTTTTCCAGCAGTTGGACGATGGTGGGTGGTGGGTCTTCGCGGAAAATCTCCTTCATCATTCCTTAGACGTAGGCGTCAGGTTGTGTAAGATCGGGAAGTGGGTTGGGTAAGGAAAGTTTATTCTAAAGGAGATTAGGCGGTTGCCAAAAGTTTCTTGAAGGAAAGCAATGTTGTCTAAGGTATTGTGGCTGGTTGCACCATCTTGGTGGAACGAAAAGGCAGGTTTCGGGCACTACAATATCTTCTGAGGTCTCCTATAAAATCACCAAGATTGGCCCTATATAGGCCATTCTACTACAGTTGATTCAGTATCTGTATTGTTTATTTTGGTACAAATATTTTTTTAATCCACCATCGTGTTAGGCGTTACAGGCGGGACTATGGGAACCGATACACCCATAGATCATGTATAGCTTTCCTCCTTAGCTCCACTGGATGCGGACCAGTCGAGAACTCGTAATATTGTGCACTGCGAACACTCCCTGACCAATGGCCATGCGGCTAGCGGACTAGCAACCTGGCTTACGTCTTCGGCCGAGTAAACTTACACCAGTAACCCGTACCAGAGTTTGTCGAGCTCCTACCGTTTCAGCACTTCCAACCCGAAATTTTGACCATTCAAAATCCCAAAAAGAAGATGTGACATGTATAAAGGTCCGTATTGATTGATGTGTGTATTTATGAGTTTGAGCGTGTGTATTGTAGAATTAAGGGTTGTTAGTAGTGCGAGGTTAGACAGGAGTACCGCGAGGGGCGCCAAACCCCTCTTTTACCCTCCTAGGGTCATAAGTTTTTTCAAACAAAGAATAATGATATCTACATCATATTAATTAGGAATTCTGCATTATTACCAATATACTTCAAGATTTAACGTTTAATAGTCTAATATTAGTTAAAATTTTTAAAATATCAATTTTATATAGGTATTTCGGGAAGGGCCTGGATAAAAATTTGTTTACTATCCCATTTTTTCTGCTGACTCGTTATTGTTTCGCCCTTTTATCACACATTGCTTCCTCTGTAATCCTTGAAGGTTTACACTCTGTAATCCTTAAGAGAACATAAGGTCCGGGAAAGGCCTGGGTCAAACATTTTTTACAATCCCAATTTTTTGCTGGCTCGGCATTGTTTCCTCTGTAATCCTTAAAAGAACATAAGGTCCGGGAAGGGCCTGGGTCAAACATTTTTTACAATCCCAAGTTTTTGCTGGCTCGGCATCGTTTCTCCCTTCTACCACACTTTGCTTTCTCTGCAATCCAAGAGAACATAAGGTTCGGGAAGAGACTGGGTCAAACATTTTTTTCAATCCCAATTTTTTGCTGGCTCGGCATCGTTTCTCCCTTCTACCACACTTTGCTTTCTCTGCAATCCAAGAGAACATAAGGTCCGGGAAGAGACTGGGTCAAACATTTTTTTCAATCCCACTTTTTTGCTGGCTCGGCATCGTTTCTCCCTTCTACCACACTTTGCTTTCTCTGCAATCCAAGAGAACATAAGGTCCGGGAAGAGACTGGGTCAAACATTTTTTACAATCCCAAGTTTTTGCTGGCTCGGCATCGTTTCTCCCTTCTACCACACTTTGGTTACTCTGTAACCCTTAAGAGAACACAAGGTATGCTTTATCATTTCCATGGATTTCGAGATTCTGGTAAGTCTGGGAGCAGACTGTTAACAACAGAAGAGTGAGTCATATAAATGCATTTGCTGCTGTCCCAATCACTCATAAATAAATACGAGCCTCTGTATAACGTGGACAAAGATTTACTTTTACTCACATGATTTCTTTTCACAAAAATAATAAGACTGAAACAATAGTTTATGACTATCCAAACTTTAAATTTTGAAAATTTGTTAAAACTTACTGAGACAGAACGTTTTCGGTCGCTATGTGGCGATCTACACCAGTGCCTTCTGCTTGGAGATGTCGGGTCAAGCGGTGATGGTTTTAAAGGCAGGTTTTCGATAGTATCGAAGAGTATGTGTGATTTGTATTGTGTTTGTTCGTTAACATGTTTGTACTTTGTGTCTGTAAATTTCATATTGTTCTAGTGTGTTGAGATGTGGTCCTTTTTTGTTGATGTGTAGGATTTCTAGGTTATGGTAAATGTCTGTGTATTTGTGTCCTATTTCTTTTATGTGATTGTAAAATGCTGAGTTGTTGTTCTGTTTGTGTTCCTCGACTCTTTGTTTAAAGCTGCGACCTGTTTGTCCAATATAGAATTTGTTGCATTTGTCGCAGTTTGGTTTGTATACGCCTGGTGCTTGTAGTTTATCTTTGTTGTTGGTGTTGTGTTGTATTTTGTATTGTAACTTATTAGTTTTGTATGCTATTTTTTATCCTGTTTTTGAAATTTGTGGTCTATTTTATTTCTTGTTTTGTTTATTTATGGTAATGTGATGTATTTCTTTTCCCTGTCTGTAGTGTTAATTTTATTATTTTTTTATATTGTGCCATAGTTTGTTTATTATGGTGTTGTATCGATTTATATTTGGTTTAATACTTTTGTACTTTGTGTGTCTGTACACACTAAACTTGTGAACAAACACAATACAAATCACACATACTCTTTGATACTACCGAAAACCTGCCATTAAAACCGTCACCGCTTGACCCGACATCTCCAAGCAGAATACACTGATGAAGATTGCCACATAGCTATCGAAAACGTGTCTCAGTAAGTTTTAACAAATTTTTAAAATTTAAAGTTTGGATAGTCATAAACTATTGTTTAAGTGATTATTTAAGATTCACCGAACGTAATGGACTACAAAATTCAAGAATAACAAGACATTATCTGATCTGCCTATCAACCCCTTCATAAAATGATTATATTGCACTATTACTAGTGGAGAGGTCCTTTCTTTGTGGTCTCTATTCATGGAATTGACCATGTTGTATGTATGTTCAGTAGAAAGGCATTAAACACATCTCTGGTTCCTTCACTTTCCTATCATCACACCCTCTGAATACCAGTCATTCGTTTCTCCTGGATTCACCTCTTCAGAAATATACTTTTTGTCTAATTGCAGTGTGCCCAAACAATAAATGTTTCTGATGGAGCAGGTGAAATGCCAGGGAAACTACTATAATAGTTACCCATGATCAAGCTGTATTAGCCGTTCAGTTTCACAGTTCATTTTGTCAGCCATCAGCTTCAAAAAACAAGTTCTCAGTGCAACTTTTTTCCAAATCATCCAAAATGCTGCAGTACGTTAAAAATTTTAATATTAGGCTGTGGATTGTCACATAGGCTATACAACTTTACGCTATATTTATGGTGCTTTCCTTTTATATACTGCCGGAAATAGAGATGTCTACTCCACAGAACCATACCTTCACCAATAGATTTATTTTTGTGGATAGTATATTTCGCTAATTTTACTGAAATAGTTTATAAAAAATTTCACTGTGCTAGATCTATTAGAATTGTTAGGTTTTATTTCAAAACTGATACACCAAAATATAATGAAAAATCAGTTCCTGTTAAACTTTGGAAAATAAGACATGCAGAGTTTACGTTTCTAATAATATTGAAGTCTGGGGAATTGCACTTTTCTAAAATGTATTAATAACACAATAAAAATCCGCAATTCCTCCACAGGTAAATCTTTCCAATGAGTTGTACGCAAGGCTGATATTGTTGAAGGACTGCAAAACAATTAAAATGCATATTTATTAGTTGTGGTTACAATGCTTTCTAAACATACGACATCCACCAAGTTGATAAAAGTAAGAGAGTTTTCTCTTCTAACAGACAATAAAAACCTCTCTTCTTTTGTGAACTCTATTCTATGCCTCTCATTCCGATTATATCATAGGTGCTCCATTTGCCTCATAGCCGAGTTAGTCGTTCTCCAAATCTTTGGTGTTGTACTCAAACAGATCCAATCCTGCAGGTCTAGAGCAGGGGTGCTCAACCTTTTTGAAACGGTGGGCCAATTAAGAGTTCAATTTTTCTCGAGTCAGGGCGCAGGATTAAAATTTCTTGAGTTCAACAATCGGAATACATCTCATCTAGTTGTGATTAACTTTCAAATAATATAGCCTACATTTTATATTATAATGTAAGCAAACATCCCACACATACAAAGCCACTTTAAAATTTACGATAACCTACATACCTGTAACAACGTATCCATATACCAAATTCTCTATTTTGTTAATGTTACAATGTTGATACTTGCGGCAAGTATCAAAAGTTTACTACACTTATTTATCATACTACGCCAGGATTCAAAATATAAAACAACTTTTAACTAAAAAATTAAATAACATGAAATTAATTTTGAAAAGTGTTTATTTTAGTGGGAAATTTGACACAGTTTTTCTTTTGATAATTGTTCAATGTCTATTTTATTGTTTGTAGTTACTATTTCCAATGTTGATTCCAAGTGAATGTCAGTTAAATGTGTACAAGCTTTAGATTTGATAGATTTCATTAATGAAAATACATACTCACAAATGAAAGTTCTACCGAACAAACACAAAATGTTTTAAAATATTTCTTGCAGATTAACCATTTCTATAGGCAAGTATTTTTTTGTAGAAATCAAATAATGGAACTCAACAGAATGTTGACTTCAACTGAATCATGTGCTGCAGATCAATATGCTACATTTGAATATTGTGTGGTGCATCCATACAAACACTGAACGGTGATACAAAGATTTCAAATAACTTTTCAAATTTATCAAGATCATGAAATCTGTTTTAAAATCTTGCTTCAAACATTGTATTATATTGCTATATTTTGAGAAGTCAAAGGTGTCAGCATCTGTTGAATTCATCTCTATGAACAACATGAAGTTAACCAGAACTCTATTTCCCATTTGGGCATCCAACACTGACAACTAATTTTCAAACTCTCTAATAAGACTCACTGACGAGTGAATTAAATTGTCTTTGCTTTGAAGTTTGGTATTCAATTCGTTCATGTAATGCATAATATTGACATAAAATGCTAAGTCAGATAACCAGCCTATATTTTTAAATTCGAATACCGTAATACCCAGATCAGAAAGAAAATATCAATTGCTTCACAAAGACTAAACACTCTTCTTAAAACTTTGCCTGCACTCAACCACCGAATATGAATATAATAAATTTAATCTTTAATTCACTATCTATATCATCGAGAAAATGTCTGTCACAGAACGTCTTACTTACAATCTCGGCAAGTGATAATCTTCTTGGTTACTCATACTCATAGAGTACATTAAGAATAAACATTTCCATAATCAAGTCAGTATTGGTTGTACAATGTACATATGAACAGAATCTGCTTGCTTATGCATTTCCCTATTGAAATACATTTCACTACATTCGAAAGCAATATTTTAGAGTGGCCCGCAGGCCATAAAAAAGCATGTCGGGGGGCAGCATGAGGCCCGCGGTTTGTGGACCCCTGGTCTAGAGTATATTCATCAAACAGTCTTCAAGCACTAATATCAATACTTTAGGGCCGGGATTTTTTTCCATGATTGTATACAGTAACTAGATATACTATTCAAATAAACTATAACATTAATATATTTATTACTATGGAAAAGCACAAAATAAAAATGACAAAAAATGTAAGCAAACTATCTCCATATATGGGTACAAATAACGGTCTTTATCACTGGAATGTTAGAAGCAAACAACAATGAAATGGTGTCCATGAACATAGCGGCAACTAGTGTTTAATATCATGGACACTCACACTCAATGAGTTAATAATAAGAGTAACTATAGTTACATTTGTAAGGCTGCTTGAAATAATAAAGTACATAAGGAAGACAATTCAACTGATATATTGTTATATAAAATAATACATTTTATGTTAACACAAATATAATAAAATAAATGCATTAAAGGTTTATATAAGTCATTTTAATTAAATAATAATTATAATAAAATTCATCAATAAAAACAAAAAAAAAATGGTTGAATTAAATTTTACATGAAACTGTACATGTGAAGTAAATCACCATAAATTGAGGATAACAACAAATCTTAACAAGCAGTTGTCCCAGGTCCGGCTCTTACGCAACACTTCTCACTGGTCACTAAGTCAACCAACTAATGTGTTAAGCTAGAACAGTTTGCAACTGGTTTTTAATTTCCAAAAATTTCGATTATCTCACACTCCTTAATACTAATTTATTTTAATAGTAAATTTATTTACAATCGTATAACAAAGGTATAACAAGCTCTGACAGACAAAAAAGGTTGTATTTTACATTACTTTGGAACAATCTAGTTGAAATCAAATGAATTAATTTCTGAATATTTTTTCTAAATTTAGATTAAACTATTCTCTATATTTACAAAATTATAATAGTTTCTATGAAATTAATTCGATCAGCAGGTTTTAAATTATCAATAGATCAAAGATAATTCTCATTCACTTGAATAAACAATTATTGTAGTTATCACTTGATCTGATTAAGTCAAATGCATTCAAACATTTTTTAATTTTGAAAAATATAATTTTAAAGATAATTATTTTATTAAATTACACAAATAATTTCATTTTTCTAGGTTTTATTACTTATTAATTGGAAAAGACGAAGAATTAAGTAATTTTTCTGCCTTTCCTAACATTACAATATTTTCCTTTGTTGGCAGGTTTCAGAATGACTTGATTTTCAAACCTTAAATAGTACCTCTTTTTGTTTGGAGGTACTTTGAGTTTTGAAAATGGAGACCTTTTGAAACACGTTAACAAAGGAAAATATTGTAATGTTAGAAAAAGCAGGAAAAAAGGACTCAAAAGCATGCAAATATTCCTAACAGAAATGAAGATGAATATACTGAGAATTTAAAGGGATGAAGTACGTTGAAAAATCCAAGATATGTTAACAAATCTGAAATTCTTGAACTTGTCATTGCAAATGATTAATACAAATCAATTAAACACTAAAATATCTGTATTAAACTTATACAAGTTTATTGGTGACCCGCTAAATATCGCAAGATTTCAAATAACATTTTAGTTAGGCGATGATAACCATAATTGGTTTTTCACCTGGGAAAAAATCGTAAGATGGAAGACACATAAAAATGAGTGGAAACTGCTGTGGAAGAGCAGTACTGTACACTATATCAAAGGACCCCCACCCACACATCATCAATACAAGTGGTTTCTGCACACTCAATGTCACCTGGCAGGCTAAACCTAACCTATATCCAGCATGACAGAACCTAGAATTGTATCTTATGAGAGGTTTGATCCGTGTTAAATTATAAAAGGTGCGTCACAATAAAAAAATTCCGCAACTTAGTGAAGCACGTGTAAACAGAACAATGACTTTACTCTAAGTGAGAGATGTTGAAATTTGGTTTATAATCAAAATGATCAATCACGTTTGGAATTCATGAAATGTACACGAAAAACTTTAAAAACATTTGTACAAGTTGCATTTCAAATAACAGAGAGTTTGCTTTTATACAAATTTCTCATACTGTGTGTTGTATGAAATTGTTGGCCATATATATCCACAATTTATGTTTCTAATTGCACAGTTAATAATGTAGATTCAAAACCTAATCACTTCTGAAAAATTTCCATTTCATTTGTAAAATAGACTAACATAAAAAGTGTATCAACTTGGTGCAACTGTTGTATAATTTTTAATTATAAATAAATCGAACCTCTTGAACCACAAAAACATTTTATTTATCCCCTGATGTAAATTTCAATTCCAAAGCAATCATCTTCAGAGGAAATTACTACAAGACTTACCTTGTAGTAAGTCAAATAAGTTAGTCTTGTAGTAATTTCCTCTGAAGATGATTGCTTTGGAATTGAAATTTACATCAGGGGATAAATAAAATGTTTTTGTGGTTCAAGAGGTTTTATTTATTTATAGACAAAACTGTAAATTAAAAAACTTTTTAACTGCATTAAAGTTGTTCTTAAACTTTTTATGTTGAACATTAGGACTATCCGCAAATTTTTTATGAGGTTTAGACAAAACAAGTTCTTTTTTACTTTAAATTGAATTACACCTCTCAGTTATTTCTGATTGAATATTAAAAATATGATAAGTTTTCAACATGTAAGATAGAAAAAGCCTTACAACATACATAACTCCTTTCCTCTAGTAAAAGCAGTTTTAGTATGCATAATTTTCGTAATATAAATTGGCATGTTGCTAAATAAAGCTATATTCAAACAATAAAACATTAGTCCAACTTGTTAAAAACAATTATATCTATTTATTCAATGTAACAAGTATCAGGTTTTTCAATATACAGAATGCTTTTTAGTCCCAATTACCCTAGAGATCCCTATCTGGCAAGGAGAATAAAGAAATTATGGTTTTTAAATGTTTGATTATTGTACTACAGTAGAACCTCAATAATTCGGATTAATTGGGAGTGTAGACCATCGGAGTAGCCGGAGACTAAGGAAAAATTAAAAGAAGTCACTGTGCGGGTAACTTCACTGCAATTCATTTCTTAACAAAGAATCTGTCAATTTTCAGCATTTTATCTGTAGATCTTAAATGTTTTTATTATTCTGTAATAAATTTTATGTATGTACTGTACTTATTTGATTTTTATTTCCTATTGTACTTCAAAATCATTCCCAGTTATTCTGAGATGCGAGTTAACAGGGTCCGACTTATCAAGGTTCTACTGAATGTTACATAAAAAAAAATTAAACTTAGTTCATAGTTATGGACAGAAAATTATTAATATATGAATAGTTCTAATATTCAAAAAGATCAAAATCATACTTGTCGTTTCTAAAACAGTTAGGTCCTCCAAATTCAAAAAAAATCTGTATCTAAACACATTATATCAAAGATAATTTCACCTTTTCATGCTCGGTAAAACACAATGAGACATTGTTAAATGGTTTACAGTCCTATTATTTTGAAAAACAATTATATTTTTATAATTACAAGATGCCTTAAATGAACATGAAAACTCTAATTTGGTTTTTTATAATACCTACAGAAAGGTCCTAATTTTCCAATCATAGGTTTTCAACTGTCAATTTTCAATAAAGTTTTACATTGGTATTAAAATGCTCCACAAGTTATAAAAATATGCATTGTGGGTTGTGAGAGTTTTTTTATGCAAAAGTTAATTTAAAATTATTAGAAAATTATTGCTGAGCCAATATTTTACTTTACAGTAGCACTACGTTAATTTTTAATGACATGGGCACACTTTTAGGTTACTTCTGATAAAAGTTTGTTTCAGATCTTGCTGTGTTATAAGACTGACATATCTTCATAACAATCTGATCTGACGGTCTCTTATCTAATAAGAAAATCTTATGTATAAAATTTAACTATTCAAAATTTAATACAATACACATACACACAAACCATGTATTTGATATTTAAAACTTTTATCTTCTTAAATTTTTTTAAGCTGTCAGAGCATATATTAACAATAACCAAAAATTCTCTCAAATATCAAATTGATGCAGAAGGTGTTTTTAGTTATTTTGGATGGATATTTTAATTTACATTGAAAGGTCTGTAATAGTATCTTGAAATTCTGCAAACAATATTTTCTTGTCCTATATTGCCTTTTCATATTTGTCACTAAATAAAAACATTGCTTTATATATAATAAACCACAAGGATATAATTACATATTCACAAGATTTATAAATGAGTCTTTTAACAATTCACTTTCCTTCAGCCACACCTCATGGAAGAGATATTTAATTCCATTTATACTATAATGCAATTGGTACTCTTTATTTACTAATTTACAACTTATATACTACGATTTCAATACTTTATAACAATATTTAATAAGCAGAAAAAATAATCCTTCTATTAAAAAGATATTAATTTTAGAAAATAAATAAACGTTATATTAAAGAATTTCTACATAAAGTACATGTATTCTATTATAAGCATTTGTGCTATTATCACATATGTCAAAAATATAACCTTAATTAGTAATTTTCATTTCTGTATAAAAAATATTCATACTAAAAACTAGAGATAGGCCAATTCCTAAAATTTTCGATTCTCAATTCTTTCAAGTTATGTATGGCTACATATTCTTTAATAAAGAATTTAGTCAAATTCTTGGTCATATGGTGAAGCCTTCTAAAAGTTCCATTTTAATGTAATAGGGAACTAAATGTTTCTAAATGTTTAAACTTCATAGTAGGAATTTTTGAAACATGATAAACCTTCAGTTCACTTTTTAATTCAACTTCAATTCACAATTACAATATAACTTCAATAATAGCCATTTCAGTTTAACAGGAGAAATTGAAACTACTTTTGCTTTGTGTTTTGTTTTGGACATCTATAAATGGGTGGAAGCCACAGATGGAGAGAGAGAGTATCAACCCCCCTTCCCCCCAAATGAGTGAGGCAAGCGGTGATAAAAATGGATCAGAAATGCTTCCAATCGTCTGTTGTTCCATCATAAATAATAATAATATTTTCATTATCCCAAATCGGCTTTTGCTTTATTTGTTTAATTCATTTAAAGTAACTAATACATAAATTAGACAAAGTAAATAGTTAATTATTTTCCCAAAATTACACCGTATACATACTTTTACATTTAAAACAAACAAGAATCATAATCAGCACTTAATTGATGAAGAATCAAGTGTCGGTAATTCTCGGTACAATTAGAATCGACGATGCCTTGAATCGAAAATCGAAATCAGCTCATCCCTACTAAAAATCCAATTACTTTATGTTCTGGCAAATCCTGAAATTTTTTTGGGGTATTCTATGAAGTTTAACAAAGTTATTAATGCTATTGTTATAAATTGAGACATTATTCATGAGGAGCGATTATTTGTAAGTTATAAAATTCCCCGTTCTTGTGAACGACATTATTATTGTTAAATACCTTAATCTAAATCATACTGACACAGATTACCTTTTAACAAATCGAATGCAGGGGTCATGTGACATTACTTTAGCCTTACAGCATAACTTCATATGCATCACATTTGTTAAACTGAAATTTCCTAATTTCATTCACTATAAAAGTAGGAACATGTAGAACCTCCGACATTAAAATATTTATATATCCAAATCGTTTTAAAAATATGTGAAACTGAAAGGGTCTATTGGTATTTTTGTACAGCTCTAAATATTGAGGACTTTATTTACAATTACTCGATTAAGAATAAAAAAATGTGATAAAGTATAATGGCAGCTTACACTAAAACGAAAAAAAGCAGCTACATTTTAACAAAAATCATTTATTTATTCACAACAAAATGGATGATGGTATGCAGATGTTCTTATTCTAGAAGAGGTTGTAATATTGAATATACACAACATATCAAGTTCCATTTATAAAATTTTTTACTAAAAACTGTGATCTTATTCAGCCATGAAAATTGCATATTAAAGTTATAAGACAATCTTTTTCAGACTGTAACAGTTCTACTATTACAATTGTAATAAATTATAAACTAATCAAATTTTCATTTAATAACATTTACAAACTTTAATTAATTTTGAACATCTGCATTCCGCAATATAAAGTAACAATATTTAGAATCATGTTAACAAATTTTAATTATTTACAAACTATTTTACAAATTATATGTTTAAAAAATAAGTTATTTTAAGAAAATTTACTCTAAATTTGAAATTTTTTCAACTAAACAATTAAATTTACATTGGTGTTTAGCTCTTTAATTTTATTTTGTAAAGATTGGTTTTTAAAAGTACTGTCTGATATTTATAATTATAAAAATATTAAATATACATATTGATAAGTGATATAAGTTACTGAAATACTTGGAAATAGTTACTTTTGTAGAGAGCATTTTAAGTATAATACAGTACATGATTTGACATACAACACAGGCGATTCGTAGTAAAGGAAGACATTCCATCAAGGTGACATTTCAGAATACTGCCAAAGGTTAATAATTATGCTTCTGTACACGTATATTTACTAGAATTTAAATAAACCCTACTGTAATATATATAATTTTGTATTCACAATTTAAAAATACATACTAGCAGTTTTTAACTTGTATTAGTTTTTAAATGCATTTTGTACTTTAAAAGCCAAAATTTTGTTTTTAAATCATTCGTGAAATAATTATTTTTTTATATACACAAAACAAACTAAACGATTTTTGGGAAAAACGAATGTTTACATGTTTGAAACATTTTATAGCAACCAAATCTACAAGAAAATAAATTAAAACAAAATTAAAAGTGTGGCAAAGAACATTATATTCTAATGTTGTATTAGGTCTTGAACCCGTGTCTACTACATTCGCTTAACTTTTATGTAATTTTATTACCTTCACTTTACTAACTCTTGTAACAATGTAGAATCAGACATAGAATAAATGGTATAGTTTTTACTTTCAAAATAACTGGAAACAACTTGCAATATTTAGGTGTAAATTTTAAAATGTAGAAAATAGCTAATATTTATAGATATACTGTATAAAACATTTTCCGCTTAGTTCAAACCAGGATTTTAAAATTAATCTAATCCACAAGTATGAATCTAAAAACCAGAGGAATACGGCATATCTTCTCCAGTTCCTTAAGTATCTAAATAAATATGAGCTTCATCTACTTGCCTATTTACCCATTCTTTATTACAATACCTATTACTTCAAGCTAATAAACAATAGGTGTAACAGAGCAAATAACTGATTATTTTATTGGTTTATTAAAAACGTTACACACAATGTATTTTATGAAAGAACATTAATACAATGTTAACCCTTCGCACGTTACAAACGGAATTGCAAATTTTTCTTTAGCTCTTATTTTGTATCAAAACATTTTTTTAAATAAATTAAAGTTATATTTTTATTTCTACAGCATAGTATAGAAAACTTGTGGTTAAAAAATATCAGTATTAGTATTAGTGACCATCAACATAACATTAGTAAATCTTCATATTTACAAACAAAACAGGTTACATGAATATTCGTAATGAAAATCAATAAGTTTTTTAAATTAACCAAAATATATATTATATACATAAAATAATGAATCTAAAAAACTATACATAATATAAAATAAATAAACCAAGAACTTTTACTGTTTCCTGCCACTTTGCCAAGCAAATATATTCAATTCCCAAATATAGGCTTCCCACTAAATGAGTGTGTATATGACACACCTAAGCAAAACACTGTACAGTAATACCCCGTATTTACGTGATAGGGCGATAACTGTGTAGGTCGAATTTGCATAAGTCGGGGTATAATTTTACATACAATCACATAGGTATCATATTTAGTTCGGACCAAACACTAAATAAACTAATAATTTAGAAGAAAAATCTTATACACAATACAACAAAAAATTATATTATATACATACATATTGCAAAGAAGTAAGTAAAAAGAAGTTTTTTTGACATAAAAAGCTTCATAAAATCTAGTAAATTCGTTTGACGAATTAAAGATTTTTTTTTCTAACGCAGAATTACCTCGTAGCTCGCTAATGTTTTGTTTTGTGGCACAAATACGCTCATCGTTGAAGTCTATGTTTTCCAAAATTTGTAAGCCTTGCTCAATTAAACTAAGGCCTTTTGTTAAGTTTATAACCGTCATTTCATTTTCTACATCAACTGGGTCTAAAATATCTACATTTTTAAGGTCTTGCTCTTGTTCACCCAGTTCTATGACCTCATCAATTAAATGTCAGCTCCTGGTTCTGTAAATCCAGCAGTTCTTGAACGTCAGCACTATCCTTTTCTAAAATTGAGTTGTCTGGCAAAACTAGAACTTCTACAATCACATTAGCAATTTCATCAGACTCTGGCAGTGAAGGTCTGAGTTTCAGTTGTGAAAAAAATATACAGACCTTTTTCCAAATCCCATTCAACGCTTTTTGTGAAATTTCATTCCAAAATTTCTAATAATTTTCAAAGGATCTAAAACATTGAATGGTTTCAAAAAATCTTGGACAGAGTTCGTTGTTCTATCTCATAGCGTCATGCAGATGATCTTCTTGTGTAATGAGCTTTAAATGTTTTGATGACTCCCTGATCCATCAGTTGAAGCAAACTAGTAAGGTTTGGTGGCAAAAATATCACTTTCAGGCGGATGTCGAAATTAGTTGAAGTAGTAGGAGGATGGCCAGGTGAATTGTCAATTAATAGGAATTACTTTAAAAGGAATTTGTTTAGACCAACAATAACGTTCGACTTGAAGTATGAAATGATGGCCAAACCAGTCCTCAAAAAGGGAAGCTGTTACCTAAGCCTTCCGATTCGACTTCCAAATCACGGGCAAGCTAGCTTTAGAAATATGTTTTAATGTCCTTGGATTTTCTGAGCGATAAACTAAGAGGTTGCAAATTACAATAACCAGCTGTATATGCACCAGCCATCACTGTCAATCGGTCTTTGGCGGCCTTAAAACTTGGAAATATTTTATCTTCGAGCTCTATAAAAGTTCTTTTAGACATTTTCTTCCAAATTAGGCCAGTTTCTGTGTAACTCGGACAGCATGATTTAAAACCGCATAACTTGGGAATCGCGTAAGACGGGGTAACGTAAGTCGAGGTATTACTGTGCATGTCTACCAACAGCTGAAATGAATAATGCAGCTAATATGATTCATAAACACTAAATATATATTTTATTCAAGTTTTTCTCTACTTAGTTTGAAATAATGCTTTCTCATAAGTAACAGCAAAATAATTCACTTTTGAGCCATCCTTACATTATGTAACGCTGTGGGGGGGTAGAGGAGTTACGTCTATCATTACGGAGTTAGGAGGGGGTACGCAGTGGCATTATATAACTTGAAATTTCAGATTTTTCTATATTAAAACCTCTTTATTAAATAAATAAACCAGCCCTATTCCAATTCCAATTTTATTTTTGAGTAAGTAAAATGTACTTAATATTAATAATGAACTCATAAAATTTATTTACAAAACAAAAACATATATTGAGCAAACATATATATATATGAACAAAAACCATAACCTTGAGCATGGTATCACCACAGTACACAGAACAATGATCAGGCGGCTTCTGCCTTCGATATGCACAGCGGTCTTTGAGTAAAAGCTAAAACAAAAGTTGTTACTTATCTGTAACAGTTTATAACAAAAAATATTTTTTTCATTCGTTGCAACATCTTTTCAAGCCAAACCAGTGAACTCAGTACACTTGGTCACACCACTTGGACCAATACTTGGTCACACTCGGTCATGACTCGTCATGAGAGGTACAAAATTTGTACTGCGCCACATTATAAATGACCAGGTTTGGTGAGTTCCCTGGACCAAATACGACATAAAACTAGTTTATTTATAAATTTTTTAAATTTGTAAACAATGCGAGGAGTTTGAACTATTTTAAAATTAGTTTTATTATGTAAACATCTTTTTCTGAAGCTTGCAGCACCAGTGTTGTCTATTGCGACATACATGACTACTCTGTGGGAAGATGAATAGACTTTAAACAATGTTACTAACGAATTGATCACTCTGCGTTTGAATTAATACTGTCTTGACTTTAATAACATGACCTAAATTTTATTTTGCTTTTAAAATTTTTGTTTGATTTCAAGTACACAAAGGTCACATATTTTTAAAAAATTGTTTATTATTCCTGTTTTATATATTTAACAAAATTCTTTTTATTTTTCATTATATTATTACAGTACATACATTAAGTACAAATTTGATGTAGTTCTTCATTGGCCTACATATTCCGCAATCAAAACCATAAGCTCAATAAAGAAAGGAGGACAAATATAGGTTATGTAATAATGAGAGGTTGGTACTACTGTTACAGGTTTGTTTTGGAAGGGGGAGGGAGAGTTCAAAAACATCCATTTTAGCGTTACGTAATTTAGGGATGGCCCTTTAGCAGAAATGATATTTACAATCAGTGGAATTTTCCACTTATCTCGTACGAAGGATTAAATCCTACAGTATTATCTCCTAGCAAGTTAATTAAATAATTATTGTTTGGGTGACTTTGAAGAAGATATTTCTTAACAAGTTCCAAAAATGACAGAAAATAGGCTACAGTCATTTATTAGTTGTGGCCGAAGCAAAAAAAAATTAACGTTTCAGGGTTTAATTACGTGTGTACTTGAGAATAAAAATGATTATTTTCAATGTTTTTAACAATGTATATAATTATTGTATTCAACAAAGTACATCTACGTTGATATATTATTTTTTCCCTTACAACATTCTTCTATACTTAGATAAATATTTTTTAAATTCAAGTAAAAACAAACTATAATATTTTGATGTCCAAAAAAAGTTATTTGCAATTTAATTAGAATAGATTACAGTTAAATAAACTTGAAAGCATCAGTATTACCTTTAGGCCTTACAAACCTCCTATCACTTTATTAGAAAAAAACAAACCATAGATTATATACCAATCAGAATATTTTCAACAGAAAATGTAGAAGTATTAAAAATTGTAGCTGTAAATTTACACAGGCTATTTTAAAATGGTTCTTATTTTTAATAAATATTCTAAATGCCAAAACTTTTATATGACTTCCATCACTCCAGTTTATAAAATGGAACAATTCTAAGAATCTTTGACAACAGTTCTAGTAAACAATATATACATATGCACAATGAATTTCATATGATATAGGCATAACTTATATACAAAACTATTGAAGTTAATAAGAAAAATACTGTTTTGTAAATTATAGATAAATAAATTTTTCGTGAAACATTAAATCATTACTGTTAACTTTATAAACGAACACAACAATACCAAAAGCTTAGAACTATGCATTTATTCAGTATTTATTCAATAAGTATAAGAAAACACAAGTTTAGAGTTACAAGAAATAACTTTATCTGATTTCCAAAGTAATAAATACTGAATGTATTGCATGCAAAGAAAATACAACAAAATTTACAACTACTATTGTACTTAAAGGTGTCCAACGACTTCCTTACTTCTGAATCTTTTAAATTTAATGTCTTTATCATAATCTCTTTCTAATCTAAAATACTTTTCATTCTCATTGAAAATTTAATTCCTTCATTGCTAAATATTAGAATTTATAATTGTAATTACAAGTTTTAAATTTATAAAACCATATATAGTGATATTTCGCGTTGTCCATTATTTTTCCGTTGCACTGACTTTATGAAGTTATTATTATTACTTGTAAATAATTTTTTCCACTACTAAGTGCAATAATTTTACCTTATGTGGTGAGGCACCTTTTGGTCACTTGAACATTGTCGAATCACTCTGGTGAATAGTGATTCAACAATGGTCAAGTGACCGAAAGGTGCCTCATCTATCTATCATTCAGATTTCCAAAACATAGGGTATAGTTTAACTATGCATCAAGAATACAAATAAAAAAAAATAGAGTTAAAACCTACTAAAAATAAATATACTCATTAAGAATTGGTTTTTCTTACATTGATTAAAAACAGTTAACATATTCAAGATGGCTATTGTTAGCTAAAATTCAATGACGGTGTAATTTAATTCCGCAGCTGTGTATGTGTTGCGCTAGTACGAACCGTGTACCATCTGTTTACCTGCCTTTTGGGTATTGTGATATATTTTCAAAACAAAGTCTGTTATAAATGATGTCTGGATTATTAAAATCTGTTATAATGTAGTTCTAATGTAATTCTGTATAAGTAAGAGAAAAAAGAAGGAAGGCACATTGACAAACATATTGAGACACAACGTGTCTAGGTTATGCATCTTTGAAAACTAGGTCAAGTAGCCAAAGCTAATTGGGAAATCTCTAGTACACAATAGGAAAAAGGCGTTGCTAAGCCAATCCCAACAAATGAATGTGAATTTAGGGGATATGATATTGTGGCAAGAAAAAAAAGTAGGGATATAGTGATGTGAACTTCGAGAACAATACTGTTAAGGGTATCTGGAGGATATAAGACTATTTCAATGGTTGTGTTACTGGTCATTGCAAAGGTAATACCTGCAGACCTGTTGGTAGATAAGATGAGGATCGGGCAGCCATAAAGGCTGGGCTATTAACTAGTGAGAGAAAGAAATTGGAAAGACAAGTGATGTATATATAAATAGCAAGAAAATGTGGACATACTTTATAAAAAATGTATTGGAAAGAATGAAAAACAAATTTGTGAAGATAGGACATTATAAAACAGATGCTTTAGGCAGGCATGGAAATGTCCATGAGAAGTTAATGAGACTAGACTTAAAGCAGAATAACCTGTGTGAATGCGGAGAAGTTGATACTGTGAACATGCTATATTTGAGCACATAATCTATGAAGAAGAAAAACAGGAGCTTGAAGAATGTTTAAACAACAAAGAATTAAAGATAAACTATAAAAGATCACGTGGAATTGAAAGGAAGATTTATAATCTCTTTAGAAAAGTTACTGAAATTGGTTGAGACTAAGAAATTGCTACAAGACAAAAAAATAGAAATAAATATAGCCTTGCGGAAGACAGGGGTGTCACTGCGACGCTATTATGGTGAGGTGGAAGTGTAATCAGGGGGCTGGCAGCATAAGTAGGGAATGCCTGCTCAGCAGAAGAACGGCAGGAACTTTGTGAGCCCTGGTATCATCAAGGAAGCTGTCAAGGTTCAACAGGAATTCCGAATAATTTAACAGCTAGTTCAGAGAAGAATATAAGATGAAAACAGAGATCCAACATAATGGCGAACTGAGGCAACGAGACAAGAAATAGGATGAGGTGGAACAGAACCATGATAGTTTTTGGGAATAGATGCCTGATGAAATAAGTCTAGGACTTGCTCATCAGGGGCGGAGGTGGGTGTCTGTTGGTCATATGCCCAAAATTGCTTGTACTTCGGCACGAAGTTGGACTACATTCTATGATGCGTTTAGGAAATCTGAAAGTTTTGACACAAATACTAGTTACTTTTTAATGTTCTTATTAGATTACAAAAGGTGGAATTTTCTCTGAAATATACTAAATGGTTTAGTATATTTTATATAGTTTAGGAAAATTGTATATCACTAACTAACAAAATATTACACCTGAAACTAAAGAATTTTATTAATTAAATTTTTCATTTAAAATAATACCAAACAATATTACCTTAAAACCAAATAAAAAATGTTTATAAAAGTAATAAGGGAATTATGTTTTAAATTCAAATTTGTATTTAAAATTATACATAAATAAATTTCAAATGTCTAAAATAAAATGTACTGGCATTTTCATGACATAAAATACAACTTATAGAACCAATTTTTATTGAAGCAAACTTGCGTTTTCCACTAGAATTTATACAACTGCAATGATCTAAATTATGTTTTTAATATTATATTTTTTTATAACTGATAAAACTTAGCAGTTTTGCAGCTTATAACTGACCTCATTTTTGTCAAGTTAATTCATATGAGGGTCACTATGTTTCTAAATGCCATATTTTGTATCCTATCTTCACAATACCTAAAAAAAAATTAATAAATCTTTTAATAAAAACTTTTGCTATTTTTTAAAACATAGCTACTGACATTCCTTGTAATATTGCTATTATTCCCATAATGCCATTTCAATTGTCTAATCTGATGACGAGTGAATAGACTAGAAAACCATGAGGTGTGGCCGTTTGTTTAAATCACTGTTATCTTTGTACGCTCACTTATCTACCCACAGCGTGTAATCATTCTTTCCTGATAAAAGTTCGCCCACTGGAACATATAACATAAGTCAAATTTAGTTATAAATCATTTCCAGTAGTAATAACAGATGTAGAAAATATATTTTTCAATCAATTTTAACCTTGTTTTCATACAAAGCATATAGGGTTTGCAAATATATATAAATCCCTATATATTGTATAAATACAATAAATATATATATATATATATATATATTGTAATTTTCATTCCTGATGATGTTGGTACTGTTTACCAACGAAAAGCTTTGGATATAAATTAATAAATATTTTTGTATTTGAATAACCTATGTTGTTTTAAATTATTAAACAAGAAATGTATATATATATATATATATATATATATATATATATATATATATATATATATATATATTTAAGTAATACATGTGGAAAAACTTTCAACATTGTATTTAATAAATTATAAAAACATAAAATTCATTTTAAAATATTAAAATATTTTTTACATTAAATTAATTTTACTAGAATTAATTTCCTGATCTACTCTGGTTTTATTACAAAATCTATACAATATGTTGTGATGTGTGGTACAACACATTTAATTTAAACCTGGAAATAAGAGAAAATTCCAAGTTCCCACAGATATTTTTATAAAAATACTCAAATTCTAACACTCAACATGTTGTATTTATAAATGTATTGCTATAGTTAAGCATGTGGTGAGAGACATTTTTTTACCATCTCCAAGTCTTAAAGTATTTTTCTGAATTCTAAACCTTGTGGGTCAAAAAAAAATACATTCAGTTACGAAACTGTTTAGTAATGGATATTTCAACTGAAGTGAGGTTACCATTTTACACATACCAATTACCATGTTTAAAAAATTATCTAATGTTAAAAATCTAGAAAATTAACCTCTTGCAAAACAATGGCTTACAAAGTCTAGATACAAAACAATCGTTTTGTAGTTCGTTTTCAAAACAAAACTACCTAGAAAGTGAAAATCAGTGTTTTTTTTTTTAAATTTCAAGTCAATTCCTACTTTGGTCAGCAAAGAAAATTTTTGTTTTACTTACATTTCATTATACAATTACAATTAATATAAATATGTACATACATATGTCAGAATCACAATAGGATTTATGGAAAAATAGGCAGCAAAATTAATAATTAAAATTGATTAATTAAATTTAATGAATGAATTAATATTTGAAAAAACTATATTAACATCAGGTGTCATTTACTATAGGTTTTAAAAAAATGTATTTGAACTTGAGTGGATGAATAAAAATATTTTATTAAGAACTGAAAATTTGAACAAGATAAAAAAATATATATGTAGGGAGAGTACAAACTAATAGTAGGAACTGAAAAATAATATCCAACAAGAAACACATTAAATATAACTACCTACAAGAAGTACATAAAAATAACTCTCTATAATGTATGCAATTAGAACTACCGCATACAAGGTGCAATTCTATAAATAGCTATATATTTCAAAACAAATGCTTAAAATTGAATTAATAAGCCGACAGTTCATTACTCTAAACTGAAAACCGTCGAGCCACTATGCCCAACATTTATATCTAGTAATGTTTTACGTATATTATACTACTCAACTGGTGTTGCTACTTTTGGAAAAATGAATTCACTGTATTAAACAACAAGATTCAGACTATTTACACAACTAATTACGACGGTTTCTGTTTCATAAAAAAATGCCCATGGCATTATAAACATTGTGTTATTCTAGGAGCTAGTTGTCCGGAGTAATGGTCCGATACACATATTTGTTAACAATTTTAGTGAAGTTGAGTTGATTATACCAACAAAAAAAAAAACTGGTTCATTGAAAGAAGTTTATCTTTACATACTTTAATGATATAAAACATAATTTTTAATAACCTATTATATTGATTTTTACTATTGTTTTCAAACATTATAAAAATTAAAAAAGAAGTCAGAAATATTTACTAAATATTCAATTTAGTTTGTAAAATAATTCTTAAAAATGGACTTGGTTGGAGTAAAGTACAAACACTGGTACACTTAAATAAACTTATCCTTACTAGGAAGTAAATTAAAACATAAATTCCGTAAGATAAGTAAATTATTAAGACAGAAAATGTCTACACTTTTGTTCTATATACAAAATATTTATAAACTAAATATCACATTTACATGTCTTTGTGATGAAGCACCAAAATCCTTTCTCACCAGTAAGCTTATTATGTAAATAACAAAACATGGAATTGTGGTTTTGTTGTTTATACCCAAAACACAAGAAATACAGGGTGCACAGATGAGAAAACATATCTCAAAAACAATGTCGGGTCAATTGCACCGATGGAGTTTATTTAGGTGTTATTTATGCTATTAAGATAATATGTTGCGTCAATTAGCCCAAAACATGTGTTTGTATATATTATAAGAAACGTATTTTCATACTTAGGTATGACAGGAGAACAAAACATAGGTGCACATTATTTAAAAATAAGCATAAATTGGGAATTCTCCAGTAAAACGCTGATTATGTTTCCGGCAGCTAAAGTGTTAATAATGCATTGTTTGAAGAGCTTACAGTAATGCTGAAAGGACAGTTAGTAGAGATATAGCTCAAAGAAAGTTCTTAATGAAGTGCAGTGGGTTCGATATTTTTCCTTCTCACATTACACATTTGAATTTTAAATGGAAAAACTTTGTTTTTCATAGCCCAACAGGCTTAATAAGGGCAACAAACTAGTTGCTGAAACATTTCACTATTAAAATAAATATCTTTGACTTAATGATCAACCGTTTTTTCATTTATTTAATACTTAAATTGAGTGCTTGAACAAACATGAAACGCTTAAAATGTTTCTTGAAATATGATGCAATAAATATGTTCCTTAATCTGTACCTGTACACTTGTATATGTTTATACTTGGAGAAAAAATTGGGTCTTGGGTCTACTTAAGAAACAGTAAATTGACGACATCTGCTGAAACTGTCTCTGCCATGAATGAAGAGAAGTAGCTTCAGAAGAGAGAAATGCCTCAGAAATGTACTTACTCTGATGCATCCATCATTAAAAGTGTTAGTAGTGACTGAAGAGATGAGAAATAAGACAAGAAAAACAAGCATAATTAATTTACTACAGACTGGCCATTACATTTCTGTTCAGATATGACTAGTTCTGTTAAGATTATTGAAGTGTGCAGTTGTGGTGGAGTAAACCGTATCATGGGACACAAATATTCCAAATTAGCATAAATATATGCTTAATAAATATGGTGATCTCCGCTCTCTTACAGAAGCACTGCTTTCATGCAGTTAAGGTGGATCTAAAGGTGTGACGGCTAAATTGTTTTATTCTTTTGAAATAGTATGATCTTGACCAAGAGAAATTACAGCTAGTTTTTGAAGACCTGTGGAATTCTCTAACAAAATTTGACTCTGCAGAAGTGAACGTTTGTTTAGAGAGCAAAGAGTTGTACTTATACAAGGCATCTTTAATCCTCCACATCTGGTTAACAGGTCAGAGCTGGATCTTACTTCAAACAGCAGAACTCGAGAATTAATTCTGCATGACTAAAAAATTCATTAATGCAAAGTAAAAACTACATGTACGATTGATAAAGAAATTTAAACCCTCAATTAAATTTTATTTCTAGGCATTGTATAAGGGTATGGGAATGTCTTGGACCACATTTTAAAGTTTTTCTGTTGATTCCTGGATGGACATCTTACTAATAATTCCGTAATACACATTTTCTGCTCTAACAATATCAAGAGCACAGTGGTACAATATATTACAATGAAAATATTGTTAAGAACCCCAATACCACAAAAATAAGAAATAATACAAGTTACTTAATATTAAACCCTTATGTTACTAAATACAAATTACTAAGGACCTCTGAAGATGATGACATGGTCATCGAAATGTATATAAGAGTTTAATCTTAAGTAACTTGTATTATTTGTTATTTTTTTATTATTTTTGTGGTATTGGAGTTCTTTCCAATATTTTCATTGTAATTAATCTAACAAATTTAAAAAAACAACAATAAGCAAATTACAAACTACACAAGTTAGTTTAGTAAAATATGGCTCTAAAAAAGTATGTTAATTTTGTAAGGATGGCTTTTTAAATAAAATACTTACGTAATAGTCTTTTTCTCAGTATTCTTAGGTTCGGGCCTGGCACGATTTAGGACTTTTAGAAATTCCGATGTTTTAGCACGCATCCTCGAATGTATATAAGCTTTGGAACACTTAATGTGATAATGCAAGTAGTGGCGGAACATATGAATTAAATTAATGGTGTTATCTCTTGCTGTTCGATTTGTATGTCGTGGAAACAAAACTGCAAACAAATCAAAAATACATCAGAAAAATCTAAATGATCTAAACTAATTAATAATGGTTGAAAATAACAAAACCAATTAGAAAAAAAATTGTTATTTCTTTAAATTAAGAATGGTGAAGTTTATAACGTAAGGTTTGTTAGCTACTTTTTTATGTTACTGTACAATCAATCTATTTTGTATTTTTTCCCAAACAACTTTGTAAATAATTATTGTGAACCTTGTTGCACAAGTGTATGGTGAAAACTCCAGAAAAACCTCAGCTTCAAAACTTGGAGATCTCAATATCTCGAAGATGACTGCCCTACCTTCTAAGAAATTGTGTTGGGTATGGTAAAAGTGAATAATGCTACGTCTTTATCGTACAATATCAAGAGCTCAGTGGTACAATATATTACAAAGAAAATATTGGCAAAAAACTCAATACTACAGAAATAATCAAAAAATAACTAATATTAGGTAATCTTAGTTATTTTTGTGGTATTGGGGTTTATGCCAATATTTTTATTGTACACATTTATTATTTCTCTAGTGTTGTATTGTGTGCATAGGGTATTATAAGGTCAGGAGTAGAGCGGCTTACACAATAAATAATAAATTAAATTGGGTACAGTTTTCTTTACTATAAATATAAATAACTTTCAGCAAATGAGACACACATTGTTTAGTATGAGTTAGATCTCCATGGCTATGCTTAGTGTAAATTTGACGCTTAAATATATTACCATGTACATAACAGCTATTTTGTAAACCTGAAATGAAAACTATAATTTGTTGCCTGTTGACATAAATAAGATTTTATATATTTTGAAAGAAAAACTATTTTTTTGACAATATGGTTTTAAAAATAATACTAAATCATTTATTGGTTTGTGAAACAAATTTTATAAACACGATTATTCAACTACTTTTTTTTTAAAAGTTTCTTGATGTAATCATCTTGAATTCACTGATTAAACTAATAAATTGCTTACTTGCTGACGCGTTTCAAAAGGTTCGTTCCTTTTACGAAGCTAACCCTCTACTAGCGGCTTTTGGCTCTTTACGAACGGTATGACAGGGTTGGATTTATGACAGTGGATGAGTTGTCGGTGTCTTGTGTGATGTATTGGAAGAGTCTATTGGCTTCAAAGTGTGTATGGTCATTTAATATATTTTCCCTGTCTGTTGCGTAGTGTTTGTAGATTTCATATTTTTCTAAGGTACTTTTTTTTGTTTTGAAGTATTTTAAGTAAAACAGTTTAATAAAATACACTGTATTTTTTGTACAAATATTTTAAATTAAAATTTACATTTTACATAAATTGATATATGTATTATTTTTAAGATTACTATTTATAAGATAAACTATAATAAAAAATAAAATAAAAGTAACAAAAAATGAAACAACATATTAATAGTTATTTATACCATAATTTGTATAAACATAGCTGACTGACATAAATTTAGCAAGTCAGTGGGATACAAATATTTAATTGAAATTATATGCATTCTGTTACGTTATCAAACTAGCAGATCCATTAAAAATGTTTCAATTTTAACTAAGGGTACTTTATATCCTTCTTTACTTAATTTTATTTCTTCCCAACATATCAAAAGTCCAATGCAGTTGGACTTAAATAAGTGTGGTTGATTTGCAAGACAGGTACAAACATTTATTTATAAACAGGCAACGTTTCAATAGCTACTACGTAATCGTCGTCAGGCCTACAATACATAAGGACACAACTAAAATTTTCAACAATAGTAACAATAGTTCACAAGTAAACATAGCTACAATAAAATTTCTTATTATTATAAAACATTACAAAAAACCTCTAAAATGGGTAACGTCAAAAACTTTCTACATATTATTAACATACCAATTACATATTTAATTGCAATAAAAACATGAAAAAACCTAAACAACTAATACAGTTACAGTCATTTACAAGTCATCAATATAGTTATAAGATACCCAAATCAAATCAAAAAAACATTGCAAAACAATTTGACAAATTTCAAATAATTAAACTAATCATGACTAAGTATTTTCAAGTTTTTTGGTAAATGGTGTATAAACTATTATGCATTGTAAAAAGTTATCTATTGTAGGCTTGATGATAATGTAGCCGTTATTGAAACGTTGCATTTTTAAATAAATATTTATACCTGACTCGCATCTCAACCGCATTTAGTTAAACAATAATCCCTGCGAGTGTAAACATGATTTTGTACAATAAAACTACTCGCTGATTTAAGTAAATATGCATGCCCCAAAAATACTACAAATATAGTGTTTGCTGATATATATTCATTTTAACACTGAGCAGCAATAAATTATTACTTAAACTTATTGGAATAGCATGTGGTTGCCAATACATCATCTGACTTACAAAATTACAGAAATACTTGTACTGATATTTAATTTAACATCGGCTCAGTAAATTAAAGTAAAAAAATTAACAATAGATAAGAATTCAATTATTAATTTTATAGTGGGACTGACATACCAAATGTAATATATCCAATATTTTCTCCTACTCTGGCATCGGTATTTTGAAGTTCTAACGGAGGTTCTCGATGACTAAACAAAACCTGAGGGGCTGTATGACTGGCTCGTCTCCCTTCCTTGAATTCTTGCATAAATACTTTTCCTATTACTATATCGTTTTCATCTTTAAAAATTGTGCTAAATACAACAGTAACTCTGTCTGATTTTGCTTCAACATACCTGTAAATAAAAAAATATAATGTCTATAATATTTCTTTCTTTTACTTTTCTTAAAAGCAAAAAGGCACATAGTTCAGTATGTATAATAAAGTTTAAATTAACTAACATTTATTTTGATTTAGAAATAAAAAGAAATTACAAGCACTTATTTACCTTTTAGGAGTACAGTACTTCTAGTGCAGTAGGATAATAATATAATTCTATATAAGACTTAATATAACATAAGAAAGATAATGAATACTTCTTCACCTCAACTCCTGACTAACTCTGACAGCTCAATTCACAACAGAGATGCCTCCTCAATGGCCTATGAACAATTTATAGCTGTTTGTATACAAATAGGAAACAAAGACTCCAACTCCTATGTATTTACAATAACAAATACATCTAGTATTGTCATTAAAGGCAAAGACTAAAGATAATCCACTCCCAACTATTACCAACCTGTCAAAGGTTCCTCTACCAAATACGGTTACCAACCTGTCAAAGGTTCCTGTAACAAATGCAGCAGCATTTCTCATAAAAAATTCTATCAATCGCCAACTATTCTAGTTAACTTATATCTCCATTTGAAAATTTCAAACATAAATTGTTTTTCATAGCAGTGTAGGTGATAGTTGGTGTTTACCTCACTAAATGGTAACTATCTTTTATTCTATCCAAACATCATAGTATCCTAAATATGTAAACCTATAGAGGCTCTTTGGGAGGCATGTTCCAAATCAACATTCACCACCTTGAGGCCAAATAGAAAGTGCTTTTACATGGGGCTTCCCTGAGGAGACACGGATAAAAAGGTCAGTTTTTCCATGTATCAAAATGGAAATGGGACGTAATGAGATGATTTAAAGCGAAATTACTTTAGATCAGTAATTTCTTTTGCAGTAGAGCTAAGATGGCTCTTAAATATATCCTGAAACCAAGCATCGCCCTTATAACTTCTTTCATCAAAACAACTAAAGTTGAATGTAGCACTTACTGTAGTTATAAAAAACCGTTCCATGACTACCCAACTATATAATACATCCTGTAGTTTCTGCAATGATCACTGTTCCTGAAGCATTAGATTTAATCTCAAATAACAAGGATATTCAACCAACTGCTGTTATTGTCAGGAAGTCCCAAAAAAGATCCTCTTTAAAACAGTTGATATACTCCTACAATAATATAAACCTGCAATATTTTTGCCCTAGGTTTCTTGCATATACTACCTATTTCATTTGATCACCTTTCCTTCATTAACAACGTTTCTTATCCAAAACATTAAATCCGTCATTAAATATTGTTACCAATTTTATTATGCAACGACCATAGTATAAAAAAAGCAAAATTTCAACACTAGTATTCACATTTACCTACTTAAATTTTATTTATAATTAAAGAATTATTTGTATAATACTTACATTGTTTCTTCATCCCTATAATTAATTACAGCCTGTTTGTGCCCCTCTTCCCCTCTTTCTTGGAAATCAAAATATTTTTCAAATACTGAGGCAAAACAATTTCTTTTTAAAAGGCCAATTTTCTTAACTATTTCCTCCCAATTGGAAGGTACATTGTCTAGGCTAATCATTACCGATACATTATAACCTGAAACCAATGAGTAGTAATTAAAGAACAAAGCATATTCTACAAATTAACATATTAACTTTGAAATGTTTCATAACGATATTATCAAGATTTGCAAAGACATTTGTTTTCTACTTATTTGTTTGGATCTATTTGTTATATTTATTTGTTTAAGTAGGCAATATGAATTTGAAAATAATCTGAGATCCCAAATAAGTAACTATAAATGAGACTAATTCAAGCCAAGAAAATTTAAATGCATAAATAGCAATACACAGTTTGGAAAGAATCTTTTAAAACTTGTTTAATCTAGACTCTAATCTCATAGTAGTTTACACATGTACATATGTATATATATATATATATATATATATATATATATATATATATATATATATATATATATATATATATATATATGTAGTTATTATTAATTGTAAACAATTTTTTTCACCACTAAGTGCAATAATTGTACCTTATGTAATGAGGCACTTTTCGGTCACTTGACCATTGTCAAATCACTGAATTAATTTTCTCTATTTTTCTGGTATGGTCGGTCCGTGATGTTGGTATTTGTTGACGTCTTGCATGTTTTTTCTTGAGCCGTGAGTATAATGTTTTTGAATAGTACGTCGTCTGCATATGTTGTCTGTAGGTTCATTAAATTGTTGTGTATGTTTTTATAGATGTGGTATATTTCTAATGAGTTTAGTTCTATTGGGTTATTATTTATTTCAAGTATGGTTAGATTATATTTGTAATTTGTTATATCATGTTTATGTGATATTAGGTGTGCTGCTACATTTGATGCTTTTTTTATTTTGAATGCTCTGTAATGTTTTTCAAATCTTATTTTAAATGATCTGGTTGTTTTTCCTACGTAAAATGCCTTGCAATTGTTACATGTAATTTTGTAGATTCCAGATAATTTATGTTTTTCTAAATTTGTTTTGTGGTTTGTGTTATTGAATATTTTATTATTTTGTTGTTTGCTTTGTATGTTGGAGTGTAGTGTTCTTTGTTGTATATATTGTTATTTGTTCTATTTGGTTATTGGTGTTTCTATATTTTAGGTAATGTTTTTATTATAATTTTTGTGTTCCGGTTGTAGTGTTGTGTTGAGGTTAGGTTTTTTTTGTAAATGTATTGTATATGTTTTTATAAGGTGTTTGTAGTATCCATTTTCTATTGCTATTTTTGTAATGTTATCTAATTCTTCATTTAATTTTGGTTTGTTAATTTTATACACGCGGCTCAAGAAGAAACATGCATGACGTCAACAAATACCAACATCACGGACCGAACATTCACACCAGAAAAATAGAGAAAATTAATTCAGTGATTCGACAATGGTCAAGTGACCGAAAGGTGCCTTATCATATAAGGTAAAATTATTGCACTTAGTGGTGGAAAAAATTGTTTACAATTAATAATAATAACTTCATAAAGTCAGTGCAACAGAAAAATAATAAACAATGTGAAATATCATGATATATATATATATATATATATATATATATATATATATATATATATATATATATACACACGACTTTAAGCTTTATATTTAAGCCTAATTTGTCTACCTCAACTTTTTGTGTAACAAATATAACTAAAAACTTTGCACTTGTCGATTTGTAAAAACTTTAAAAGAATAGAGAAACCTTAGTACATACAAAAGAGTTATAAATTTTTAAAATAATAATAAAAGAAATCAGGTTCACAAAAATGACAGTTGTAGCTTTTTTTCAATGGTAAAATACTTATCTAACACAAATTATCAACAAATATTTTACACATACTACTGAGGTTATCTGGTGTATGTGGTTTTTACGAATAATAAATGTTAATAATTTCTCAAAACTCAAATTTAATTTTGTAATTTTATTTACAAGTTTACTTTGAATAAAATGTTAAAAATTAAAATCCTTTGTATACTAAACTCTTTTAACACAATTTTTCTAAAACTTTTCTTCTTTAGGAATCATATGTGTGCCTAATTTTTAAAACATGTTTGTATGCCTACTTAAATATAAAAAAAATAATTATATGTTCAAATTTTATGTATAGTCAAGATCAGACATATGCTAATATATAAGAAACAAGCACACTAAATAACAAGGAAATTCCTTAATTCTGAGACAAGAAAAGATTATAGGTCTGATTTTTAATTATAAGATTTTCTAATTTATCCTATATTGTATATAACTGTTTGAAAATATCAAACTATTGAGAGATTATTAACCTTCGAGGGACGCATAGAGTTTCAAAAGCTTACGGATTTATTCTCCAACCTAGCGCTCGGATTTTTTCAACATGCTTTGCTTCCCCACTTGTAATTAAATTGAGACAAATTCCTCACCTGCAAGTTGCATATTGTTTATAGAAAACTTTGTTTTCTCTTACATGATTTTAGTAAACTAAGGTATTTTTATTCACTAATACTGTATGTACATGATTTTATTATCTTATTTGTAGTTTATTTTGCAGAGTATGATATCTTTGAAAACAGTCTTCCGGATGAATTCCTGGTTTTCTGTTGCATGTTTTGTAGTGAAAAACTGTTTCCCTTCTACCTCCTTTTATCTTCCTGTTACTGCAAACTACACAATCCTTAGAACTATTTTTATTATTGGAAAAGATGTAATTTCCCATTCAGTCTTTCTTCTTTGTCAGTAGTTGATGGCCGACCCCTCTTACTATACGGGTTATTCCTGATATCACCAATGCGTTCCCTCACCAAGTTTTGGCGAAACTATTTTAACAGGATTTTCTCTCATTTCCTTTTTTTTGTTATTATAGATAATAAAACTGTTTACTACAGCTACATCTAATAGCCAGAAAAACATTTTCCTCCACGATTTATTTGTTCGCCTCGTAAAACTGCACGGTTCATTATATTGAACAGCTAAATCTACATCACCCATTAACTGGTTATAATTACAAATAACTGTTGGTTTAATTATTTGGTTTTTGGACTGATTCTAATAAATCAGGATCAAGTAAAAGATCAGGAATTTCAGAATCACTAATTGCACGTGAAGCCACGGCAAACTACGAGTAAACAACCTGTAAACTGTAACCTACTTGCAGCTTACAAGGTAGTGGTAAACTAGATTTTGTGATGACTCACATATTCCTAGACATTTTCAACTTAGTTCACATTATTGTCAATAGAGTGTAGCACCAAACGGTAAAAGATTGAATGTTGTGGGCTACGCCGTAGACGAGTTATACGCATTTGAAAATCGTGTCAGGTGACCCCCGACATACGAGTAAACTGCAATATACGCTTGGCGGGGCTCCCCCGACAGTCGAGTGCTAAGGGTTAATACATTATAAACAATTTCAGAATTCATTATTGCAAACTTTTGAATTTCTAAGTCATATTTCTAAAAATATTTTTAATTGTTAAAACGTGTAAGCTATGTATACTAGACCACAGTTTTAACTACGGGAAAGGCATTTGCAGGTTATTTTTCTATAATAAAGTAATTCAGCATCTAAACATAAAAAGTATTATATTGTGGTAGTACATATGAAAATATAAAATTAATTATTTAGTGAAAAATTAATGAAATTTTTTTGTAAACATTTTGTGAAAATAAGGAATGTTATAATTCAAATATATAACCCTACAAATTAGTGCATGAAAAAAATATTGGCTCTATAACACAACAGGTTCTAGTGTAAAATAACACTAGCAAAAACTTAGTCTTTGTTGAAAAAACAACTGATAATTGTTCATTTTTAAGCTCACTAGTCACCACTAGGACAAGAGAACTTGACCAATTCTCATGAGAATTATGTTTCTTCTTGCTGTCCTCACTTGCCCTAATGGTTCAGTATACTACATTAATTTTTGGTTTTCATTAAAAAAATTATTTTTTTCCATTGTCAATCTGCACTTTAAATGCTTCCTGGCGGATTTTTAGCAAGATTTTCTCTATAACGTCAAAATCGGACAACATTTCAACAGATTGGTCATATTTGTCATTTACAAATTGTTTGTATTCATTTTATCATTTTCTATTCCAGGTTCATCGTCAGGTTCATCATCTGGCAGAGATTCGTTTTCATCAGAATGATCAAAAAGCTGTCTAACAAAATCTCCAATACGCTGTATTTCTTGAATTACTTTCAACCCTATTATGAATTCTCTCCTCTTCAAATGGAATAACAGCAAAATGTGAAACTTAGATACTAAACGCCATACAGCATTAAAGTAATAATAACAACAAAAACAGTATTATTTTAACTCCACATAGTCTTTTTTAATGCACGTGGAACTTCGCACAAATAATTTACATGAAACATCCCCAACCTGACTGCGCGTGACGAAGATTAAAATCACACTAACGCTACAAGGAAAACAAAAATAGGTTGCGCCGTTTTCTAGAATGCAGGTTGTGGAGTAACAAGCTGGAAATAAGCCTCTGACAACTGGAAAGACGTTTTCTTAGCAAATAATAATATGTGCAGAAAAAAACTCCGCATGCACCCTCTCGAAAGTTAACTTACATGAATGTTAAAAATATTACTAATTCCTAAAATTACTGTTCTGAGAAAAGATAGTATTTTAATAGTAAAAATTCTTTACTTACCATTTTCAGGTTCTATTAATAAACTGTCATACTCTCGCCTTAATAATTCATCAGCTCCATGTTCCTGAAGTTGTTTATAGAATTTGAGCGATATACTTGTCTAAAATAAATAAGGCAATTATTGTAGTGTAAATACATGTATTTATATACTTTATACATTACTTGCCCTATAATATTTACTATAATACAAAATCATAAGCATATAAATATTGAATTACTCTGTTATAAGTTACCAAGACACTGGTGCAAGCACAATAGATTAGATATAAAGGTTTACATGTAAGGGTTAACTCTTACAAGTAAGTAAGGGCAAAGAAAGGGAAATCAGAAGGAGTAGAAATCTGATATCAAAGCAAGTTAATACTGGCAATGAGATGATTTCCTTTCCTTAATTTAAAGAAAAAACTTACGTTTCATTGTGAAGCAATTTTATCATAATTAAATTGGTATCCACAAGTGACATTTCAACTGTTATTATAATCACAAAGGAAAATACAGTAAAACAAATACTGCAAGTTATAGCTTTGTGTGGTATACATAGATGCTTGTTTGTGTCAAGCCCTTTATAACAAAATTAAGAATACAAAAACTTAAACACACAGATCAACTCTTTATTGTAACTGAAAAGTATCTCATGAAAATCTGAATCCTTTTGCAGTATCACAGCTATAAATAAAAAGTGAATTATTCACTAGTAATAAACTCATGAACTTCATCCTTTTTCATACATTTATTCACTCCAACACTGTTCATATCTTTACAACCAGGAATGTTTTGGAGAAGATCAATAATTTCTTCATTTGTTTCACTAACAACATTTTTCATTTGTAATATGTTTTCAATCCCCTCATTATTTCTTTTATGATCCAAAAGTTTTTGCCATAATTTGACTAGTGTTATTGGGCTCAATGCATCCCATGCTGTAAACAATTAATAAAGTGACATCTATCAAGTCTATGTTTTGTAGGCACTCGGAAACAGTAACTTATGGAGAAAAACCGTTTGAGATTTGTCAGGTTTCCAGTTCCTACTCAATGAAATATTGTTACATGTCTCTCCCGTATCTAATAGTATTATTGGACGAGTCTTACCTTCAATAGAAAACACAGTTTTTTCCACTTTTCCTTCATATTGTAGATTACAAATTCTAGGTAAAATAATAAACTAAATTACCTACTTGCACAAAATTCTATAGAACATATGTAAACTGAATGATACAGACACTCAAACACAACTGATTAAGTTGGGTAATACACCAATCTGTAGGGCACTAGTTAACTGAATAATACAGAAACGTAGAACACAGCTGGCTGAGTCGGGAAGAAACAAAGAGCTAACTGCTGGCATTAGCAAACTGACCCGGGCAAGGCAACTTACGGAATAAAGATGTTTACTTTATTTTCATATTATGTCCGGATATTGGAGGTTCCAGATAACAGACGATTTACTGTAATTATAGAGAATATTCTTTTAATTTTTTTGAAAAAAAAATTAATATCTATTTAATAACTTTTTGAATAGAGAATAAAATTTGTTAGAAGAATTTGACCCCATTGACACATATGCAGGCACAAACACACACATATAATCGACATACACTACTAATCCCACTCTATTAAACAAGGAAGTGTCTAAATACCATAAAGAATAAAATCAGGTGACATTAATATTCAAAAGTTTTTGCATAATAATTATAAAATTACCACAATAGCTAAATTCAATAGGAATGTTAAACCTTTAATTGATCTGCAACGATAATTGTTCTCTGTGATTTTGCTAAAATGCATTTTACAGCAATATATTGCCATGTGTGTTTCTGCCAAAATGTGTTTTGCAACAATATATCATTGTCTCAATGTATCCTTAACACATTTTTTGATAAAATTAGGGTAACAAGTTTGTAGAGAATTAAATACCATCAATGAAAAAAAGTTTTTTATGGATCACAAAGCAGGTAATTTTATTTATGTAGTTTTATAGTACTTGTTCAAAAACCATCACGGTGATGTAACATGTAAGTTACTGTTTATTTAAGTATTTATAAGTTCTCAATTAAATAAAATTTTCAGGATCTGTTTATAATTATATGTACTTATTTATATTCTGTAAAATTAGTTTTTAAGATATGTTAATTATCTAAAGAACATGATTAAAATTAGGTAAAATTGTGATTTTTACCAATTACAAATTTTGTGTAAAACCCCTCAAAAAGGCCAAATCGGAGTTCAACATTTTTCTGTATAACACATATTGAAAATCTGAACAATTTGAATTTTTTTTTAACAGCCAGAGTTTAAAAACATAAATATTTTAAATAAATAACTACACAGCTATAATCTTTAAAAATGTGAGACTACTTTATCATTGCGTTAACATAAAACTGTAATCTAATCATGTGTTATTAGTACTCTGTTAAATAATTAAGGAAGCATATAACAAATTTTAATACTAACTACTTATTATCAGTTATTCCATAAAATGCTTCAAAAGTTCAAATTACACATTTAAATAAATATTTTGTAAATTAGAATTTAAGTATAACCTATTCATGTTTAGTAATAGGTCAGCACTCCTTATTTTATAAAATGAGTCACTTCTGTCATTATGTGGTCATAATGCTTTATCTATAAAACATGAGTCATACCTTAACTGAGTTAACACCTTAAAGTAAAAATGTTTTATCTTCTACTTGTGGAAAGTAAAAATATTATTATATCTACTGATTCATATAACTCTAAATAAAAATATGTATATTTATATATTTTGTTTAAAATCAAAATGGTAAAATGTTAGCTATTATAATGTAACAAGTGTGGAAACTAGCAGAAACTACCACAGTGATGATCAACAATAATTAACAATTTACACATAATGTTTTAAAATAAAATTAACAAAATTTCATTTATTTAACATCCGACTTTCTTTTATAAAAAATTTATTACTGAACTATCAACAATATTACTAAATGAATATCAAAATATTAAATAAATTTAATCATAATAAACTTACCCGTACTTTAGTTTTATCACCATTTAAATTTGATATATGAAAAAGGGCACCATCAAAATCTGCTATAGTTATATCAATCGATTCTGGTTTTTGGCTAAAACAAAAAACACAAATTATTTTTCACAGTTTGTACTAAATCATACTAAATTTATATGTACAATTGTATACTAAATTAAAGAGCAAGTTGACCAAATACTTATTACTTAGGATTAATAACATGTTTTTAATATACAGTATCTATTTTTCCATTTATTTTTTCTCTAGTTTTTAAATTACCTTAGTTTTATATCATTTTTTCAATGCTTAAAATGTATTTTTGCATAAAATTCGTAAAAACAAAAAAACACACGGTTAGACTTGTACTGCCCAACTCCATCAATTTAGATGTTTTTACATTCAGTTTGTTACTAAAACGTACATCCTATAAACTAAATGGTTTGTTAAAATAAATGTTAACTTGCAATGTCACAGAGTTTATTTTCTTATACAATATTTCAAAACGCATTCTAAGCAACTAAATAGTTATTTTTAATGTTGCAAACTATAATTGGGAGTTAAAATTTCAAAAAATATAAACATAACTAATATTTACCAACATACTCGGAATTTTAATCGTGTTATATGTATGCGAAGTACATTGCTGCAAGACCAAAAGTCACCTGTTCAATCTGGCATCAGTTAACTACTTTACATAAACTTCTTATAATTCACTGCACAACAAAGTTTTTGTTTCGAGGTTGAAATTAGCTGATTTTAATGTATTTCCACGTGTTAAAACCGAAAATGACCATAAAAATTATATATTAGCTCGTATTTCAGATATATATATATATATATATATATATATATATATATATATATATATATTGAGTTTTCAACAAATGAAATATTTCATTACCAACAGTTGGTACACAGGTTTGTTTACATAATTTCCCTCTCTTCAGCTGTTCATAAGTAGTAAACATAACCTATGTGAGTTTGTCAGTTGTACGCACGTGGTTGCTATTGAAATTATTGTGTGAAGTTGATTTTTAAATTAATTTTAGTGCTGATCTGAAATGCCTCGAAAGTGTGTGAATTCTGTCGATAGCTTTTGCTATATATGTGGTGAAATAACATTTTTGGCTCAGAAACGTAAAATGACACCTATCGTTAAGACTGCCTATGAACATAATTTTGGTGTGAAAGTTGGGGACCAAGATAAATCATGGGCTCCTCATATTTGTTGCAATTCTTGTTCCGTCATATTGCGAGAGTGGCTGAAAAATAAAAACCAGGCAATGGCTTTTGCAGTACCTATGGTTTGGCGTGAGCCTACCAATCATACAGACGACTGTTATTTCTGCTTAACTCCTCCCATTAAGCAAGGTTTATCTATGAAGAAAAGAGGAGCGGTTAAATACCCTAATCTCCCATCTGCTCTTCGGCCTGTACCACACTCAGACACTTTGCCAGTCCCTTCTCCACCCCAAAACTATGCAATTTTAGAGGAAGGTGATGAAGACCGTTTAGAAGGAGCAACCCATCCTTCAACATCTTATGACCCTGATTTTCAGGTAAGCGATAGATCTAGTGATCCGCACAAAATTAGTCAAGCAGAGTTGAGTGACCTTATAAGAGATCTTGGCTTGTCTAAGGTAAAGGCTGAGCTTTTAGGGTCAAGACTACAACAGTGGAATCTTCTAAAACATGATGTGAAAATATCTCAGTACAGACAGCGTCAAAAAGATTTGCTTCCTTTTTTTGAGAAAAAAGAAAACCTCGTAATTTGTTCTGATGTTAATGGTTTGATGGACTGCTTCAAATTGGTTCACACTCCATCTGAATGGAGACTGTTTATAGACTCTTCAAAACTAAGCTTAAAAGCTGTACTTCTGCATAATGGAAATCAGCTACCTTCTATTCCTATAGGTCATGCAGTACACATGAAGGAAACTTATATAAATATGAAAACACTTCTCCAATCAATCAAATATGAACAACACAAGTGGCAAATCTGTGGGGATCTAAAAGTCATTGCTATACTCCTAGGAATGCAATTAGGGTTCACCAAGTACTGTTGTTTTTTATGTCTGTGGGACAGTCGGGATAGAAAATCTCACTATAAAAAAGTGAACTGGCCTACACGAGACCTAAACCTTAATGAGAAAAATGTAGTTTACCAGCCTCTTGTAGATCCTAAGGATGTTCTCTTACCCCCATTACATATTAAGTTGGGACTAATGAAAAACTTTGTGAAGGCCATGGACCAGGAAGGACAAGCTTTTAAGTACTTGAGAGCAAAGTTTCCCAGGTTAAGTGATGCTAAAGTCAAGGAAGGCATCTTTATTGGGCCTCAAATCCGTGAAATCGTAAATGATCCTGCTTTTGACATGATTGTAATAGGAAATGAAAAAAGAGCCTGGGAAGCCTTTAAGGGAGTTATACATGGGTTTTTAGGTAACAAAAGAGATGATAACTTCACAGCATTGGTTAAAGAGCTTCTTCAAGCTTACCACCAACTTGGATGCAACATGTCCTTAAAAATTCATTTTCTTCACTCTCATCTTAATTTCTTCCCACAAAACTGTGGAGCTGTGAGTGACGAACATGGAGAAAGATTCCATCAAGACATTGCCTTAATGGAACAGAGATATCAGGGCCGTTGGAATGAAGCAATGCTTGCAGACTACTGCTGGTCTGTGTGTAGGGATGCTCCAGAAGTGTTTTATAAAAGACAAGCTAAACGACAGCGATCTTACAATGAATCGGATTGACTTAATTGAAATTTGGTGGTACAAACTTCTTTTATTTGTCAAAACACTAAGAATAATGTTTTTTAATCAATTTTGTACTTGAAATATTGTAAAAGAAACATAACAATATTGTTTTATGTACTTTCACTTTTCACGTATAGTATAACTACTCTTTAAGATTAAGTACTGTGTATCTCAAAAACCAAAGCTAATAAAATTTTTTCATTGTTATTTTCGTTTTTATCACCCCAAAATTAGTAGAAATTGACTAATTTAGTGTAGGAAACATTCAAAAAATATTTTTTTGTTGTGCAGTGTATTACTACTATAAACGTTCTGTCCTACCAATATTCTATTACAGCTAATTAAATAAAGCAGTCTAACATAGTGCGACAATTTATAAAATATTATTTGATAAAGGAGTGTGTTTCAACAATATTTACAAAAAAACATTACAACTCAGTGAACTTTTTCAAAAACTTAAAAATCAGTTTGTTTTTTTTTAAAATTGATAAGTAATAATATTGAAAATATTAATTGGGAATTCATATGGTTGGAAAAAAGAAAACAGAAGCTTAAAAATAAGGTGAGTAATATTTTCATAAATAGAATGGTTATTTTGTAAGATAATTTCAGCGAGTAAAAAAAAATGGCCTACATACAGGAAATAGCCAGAGCCTATTCAGTTGGCACGGTAATTGTTAAGCAAATGTCACTGGCACGGTAATTGTTAAGCAAATGTCACTGGCACGGTAATTGTTAAGCAAATGTCACTGGCACGGTAATTGTTAAGCAAATGTCACTGGCACGGTAATTGTTAAGCAAATGTCACTGGCACGGTAATTGTTAAGCAAATGTCAACTATTTTCTTTAATGAGTTGATGCCGTCTTTAGAAATTAAAGATTGTTTTAATAGACAATCTTTTATTTACATCTAGTAACCTCCTATGTTATATATAGGATATGTACATGATTAGATATAGTCGGTGATACTAACAAATGGTGGTCAAGATTGACATCTTTTCTCTTCAATTATATTACTCAAAAATATATTGGTAAATATTGAGTCTTAATTGACAATGTTGTTTGAATTTTTTTTAAATAGTAGTTTTGATGTGCAAAACATGAATATCAACTTTTTTGTGGAAAATACAAAAAGTTAATTTATTTCACATTTTAGTTGTAATGCCATGTACAGTGTGAACCAGGCGCGCAGTAGCTGCAGCTCACTGGACTACGTCTAAACATGAATATACCTATAAAGCATCCCGTTAGGATGGATTTTGTTATAATTTTGGTAAATATTGAGAATTATTGCTGATGCAGAAAACTACAACCAAATAAATCCTGACTGGACATTTCATAGGTATATTTTAACATTGGTATGTAGTAATGTATAAAATTACAACCAAATCCATTCTCACTGGATACTTTAAAGCTATATTAGTAATATTGTATAGAATTGTTCTAAATACTTATTGAAAGTTGAATATTTAGATATATTTGGTTGTAATTTTATACAACATACTATATACCACATGAAGTATCCAGTAAGGATAAATTTGGTTGTAATTTTATACAACATTACTAAATACCTATGAAGTATCCAGTCAGGATTGATTTTGTTGTAATTTTAAACAACATTACTACCTACCTATGTTAAAATATACCTATGAAGTATCCAGTTAGGATTGATTTGGTTTCCATGTTAATAAATCTCCATATTACCAAAATTATAACCAAATCCTAACTAGGTGCTTTATAGATGTATTCATGTCTAAATGTAATGCGGTGCACTGTAGTTACTGCGTGCCCGGTTCGCGCTATACATTCCATTACAGACTAACAAAAATGTGAAAAATTAACTTCCGTATTTTACATGGAAAAATGTTAATATTCGTGTTCTACAAATTAAAACGATTATTAATATATATATATATATATATATATATATATATATATATATATATATATATATATATGATAGATATATATATACATACAGGTTTTTTGTTTAGAGTATATATAGACACACACACAAAACTATAGATTTTAGCTACAGCAAAACATAAAAACTATTAAAAACATTAAAAAAATGAAACAAAACCTCACAATACTTATAAAGCAGTAAAAACTAGTAACTTCAATGATTCTTATACATTAAAAATTAACGGTAATTATTTATTGTGTCCACGTTGTACGATTTTAGAAAAAGAAATTATACCGGCCAACACAGAGAGTCATCAGGGAAACGAAAAAAATAACAAAAACTCTCACTCAGGGAAATAAATACCATTTTATCAAATTAAAGTTGGGTCAAAAATTCAGTGTGGAGTAGTCAGAAGTACTACGTTGCTTATAAACAGCGCGCCGTACTACATATACGTATATTTAAATATAGCTATAAAGTCTCCAGTTAGGATAGACTTAGTTGTAATTTTATAAAGCATTATATACCTATATTAAAATATACCTGTCAAGTGTCCAGTCACAATAGATTTGGTTGTAATTTTATACATTACATTACCTAATTAAACATCTAGTTCTGCGGAGTAATACTTTTTGCCATGTGACATCATGTGATCTCTATTCTAGCCTTACATGTATACATTTGGTTAAACGTATAAAATTATAACCAAATCCATCCTGACTGGATACTTCGTAGATACTTCTTTAATACAGGTAGATAGTAGGCGCTAATGTTAAATAAAATTATTACCGAATCTATCCTGACTGGATACTTCGTAGGTATATTTTAATATAGGTATATAGTAATGTTTAAAATTACAAATCTAGACATAGTGCAGTGCGCTGTAGCTACTGAGGGCCCGGTTAACGCTATAGGCCTACATGCCTTTACAACTTAACATTTAAAATATGAAAAAAGTAACTTTCTGTACTATCCGCGGAAAAAAAGTTGATATTTGTGTTCTACACATTAAAACGAGTAATATAATAACAAAAAATTTTTTTTAGCACCAACGTCATTACGTTTATATTTTTACCGTAGTTCCAATTTTGATTACAAAACATTATAATGTAATGTACATTTTTGAAATTACATCTTTACCTATTTTTCAATAGCAAGGGATTCTATCAGTAATTATTGCAATGTGGTGTATTTAAATGCATAATTTTAGGATAACTTGGCGTCACTGTTTATATCATCTTCCACATGTTTATAGTCTAATATGTATGCTCAAGTAATTATTTATTAACCAAAATGGACTTGTTATGAAAACAATGCACTTGTTAACAAGTACAATGCATATGTTTAAGAAATAAATTCCTCTTGAACTACGAAAACCGCTGAGTCACATGACTTCCTTTAATATGAAGTGTTAAGGTTAGGTTTCAAAAACAAATATTTTCATTACGATTAATAAACACAAATATTTGTAGGAAATAACGATAACTTCGATGGGAAATATTAGGGGGTAAACTACCTGTACAAATAGTTAAACAAATTTTTGTAGATTACCAGACATAACCAAATAAGGTCAGTAAACTTGCCCTGGATGACAGTTTGCATTTTCTTGTTTTCATCATAAATTAGACCCATTAAATGGAAATCATATGTGGAACATATTTTCAATTAAACAATTATTAACTATTTAAAATGAATTATTCCTTTCCTATTATTTACAAAATCTAAACTGAGTAATCTAGGCGCGCTCCACCCTAACCGGTGTAGTCTGCACGTAGTACTGAAAGTGTACATACCCAGCCAAAGCATTTTTAAACTTTAAGGTCAGAGTTTCTTCAACTATCCTGTTGTTGATCTCTAGTAAGATCATTGTGATGGTAATTATGGAATAACTTTATAAAACCATTAAACTCATAAATAAATCTAAACACTTCCTTACTGGGTGTAAGCAACCGGATGTTACGACTTCGCAAAGACTACGCCATGATAGATTAACCAGTTCAATGATTGGTTTGTTCCTGTCCCACGTGATACATTTTAATTCAAAGCAAATGAGCAAATTAAAAAAATGTTTTACTATCTTAATTTAAAACTATTAAATAGAATTCCAAATTTAAAACGTATAAGTACTTCTGACAAATATTTTCTATCTTAAATATATCGTCAAATTATTCCTACAACTATAAACATCTTTGAACCAATATAAAATCAATTTGAAATTTCAACTGTTTATCGTTTTAATTTAAATATTAATGTGTAATTTTAAAACTGCCTTTTTATAAAGTTATAATAGTATTTTAACAATAATAAGTGAACTATGTTTACAGAAATTAAATTATATTAACACACATAAAATTGCACCAAATATTGTTAACACTACATATATACAGTCGAGAGACTTGTGAATATTATGTTAGCTGTGTAAAAATAATGTCATCTACTGTAATATAATATTTATATCAAAGTAGCTGTCTGTCGTCTGAGTTAACGTCCTAGTCAGGAAGTTTTTGTTTTGTTAGTTGACTAAATGTTTTGTTTGAAGATTTAGTGTGAGATATTTATTTGCAATATTCATTTATTCGTCTCGTTTGTCTGTGTATAAAATCATTATGTAATGGCTTTCACTGATGTAAGATCACTTTTTTAAACATTTTCAATTTTCTAACCTCAAAACAAAACATTTATTTTGGTTTAGATTTTAAATTTTATAGAAACTGATTTTGATATGTATATAATTATATGTTGAAAATTAATTTAAATCGTATGTTTTAATTAAAACATTTTACTTTTTCGCATAACATAGCTAAAAACAACTTCAATAAAAATTTACTTATAGTAAATTAAATATTCAATAAAATTAAGGTATACCTTCGATTTATAACCTTCTTAAAAACTTTTAGTCAATTTATAAAGTCCTATCGAAATGATGAAACTTGTCTCTGATGCCCTTATGTTATCTCCAATGATAAAGTTTTCTTTAAAAGACAAAATTAACCTTACCTTAAGATTAAAACCACTTTATAAACTCAAGATGTCTTTATAAGACATGGGGCTATGATTTTTCTGCTTTACAATACAGCTATAAAGTATCCAGCTAGAATAGGTTTTATTATTAAAAAAATAAAATGAAGATTCTAAACACAAGCTTATTAAATGGTGTGTGAAGTGGCTTTGTTTTTGGTATTTGTAATACCGTTGCGACACACAAAATGGAGATACTATTTCACTTCGTGAAACAATTAGCTTGTGTTAGTAAATATTTATTTTTTGTAAAAAAACCTTACCTAACCAATCGTTTTATTGAAAGTTCTGTCTAATGGAGGTTTTTTTGAAACTATGATAATTATTTCTTTAATATCTTATTTTAAATGTTGAATATTATTATTTTAAATTATTTATTTTAATTTCATGTTACAGTGGCGGCGTTTCAACTTCTTTGATTTGAAGAAAAACAGTGATGCAGGAAAGGTTTCAGAATATATAGGAGTATGTTATAATTTTGTATTACTTATGTAATCTGTAAGTTTCTAGTAGTTTGTGTGTTGTTCATCTGCACATTTATTCACATCCTAATAATTATTGGGTATATATTATCCCTGTTTTTTCTAAACAAATCATATTACTATTATTTGAGTACCTACATAAGTGGTTGTTGAGGAAAGTTCTCTTAAACATGTTAACCATGAATTAAATTTTAGTATAAGTACATTTAATAATAGTTTGAGGTCAAAATTTTCTCCATCGTATTTATGTTTTATTCTCTAAAACTTCAGTTAGGTACAACTTCTATTCTACACAATTACAATGTGTATTTTGAATAATCTTTCACACAGATATTTATTCAGTCATACTGAATACATTTTGGTATATTCACTTCTGAATGGTGTGGGAAAACCGTCTTTTACACTTCCAATCGATGTAAACTTTTTTATATCATTTTTAATATTCTTAATGTTTTAAATTCGATCATTATTTATAACATTAACTATATTATTAATAAATTCATTTTAATCTACTAAGCCAGTATCACTGTTTATGTATCTTCCACCATTTATACTTCCAACAAATGTATATTCATTTGATTTTCTCTTTTATTAAACCTTCTTTTCAATATTATTGTCATATATTACTGATGTAAATACTATCTGAAAATAATCTATGTAACCACTTTATAACATTGTCAGAAAAAATACAAGGTCATTTTGTTTCAAACTATATTTTGCCTGAAATAATTCTACTCACTTATTAAAAACATTATAAATAATTATTGCGTAACTTAGTAAATACTTTGTAAAGTTACTTGCTCAAGCATTTCAATAAAATGATTGTTTCGAAACGTGTCAGCAAGTAAAGTCAAAAGTATTCACTCAGTTATGCAATAATTACTTATAATTTAATTAGTGAATTAAAGATAATTACAACAAACAACTCAAAAACAATTTCGCATAGTAGGTTGTAAGTCCTTTTTTATTATAAAATTCTCCAAAATTTATTATTTCAGAAATTTTCTTTAATAAAATTTCTCAGTTATTTAGTTCAAGGTAGGTTAGTAAATTTTCTTATTTATTTTAAGAGAAATAAATATTCTACAGCTTCCTTTTTTAACAACAAGTTTAATGTATCAAATAAAAAAATTTCTTAGCCTAAATTCTATTGATAAATTACAATTTTCTGTTCTTTTTTAAAAGTTTTATAAATTTGCTATAAGTGTCCTCTATTATAATGAGTCTTGTTACTCTAAATTCTATCTTTTTTTTGGCAGCAACAGTTTTTATTTGATTTAGTCTAAATTGATTTTAATTTTAGTTTAGCACAAGTTCTCTTAATCTCAGGTTATCTGGTAGGTTTTAAATTTTGAATAATGAAAACTTATTTGGCACTCTAAAGTACAAGAGCAAAAAAAAAATCTAAGCTATAAAATCTTATAAATTATGTTACAAATTAATTTATTTCTAGGTAAAATTGTCCCTTAATATTCTTTCTAAATGTTTTTCATAGTTTGATTTTATAATAAATTCACTGGTTTCTTTTTTTTTATAAAAGTCTGATTGCAAAATTTCCAAAGTGTAGTAATGGATCTAGCCTAGATACTTAAGTGTTGTAGATTGTAGATTCTATTACAATATTTAATAAAATCTTTCTTAATAAATAGTTTCAATTAATTTACTTGAAAGTATTTTGTACTGTTAATTAAATTCGAGACTAACACTCCCGCACTAAGTTTAAATTCGTGAAATTTTATTGGCCAATTCTGAGGTACGTCTGTCTTGTTCGAGTAGGTTTGTACAACTGATGGGACGCCAAGCATTTAAAATGCCTAAACGATCTATTTCCTTTTTTTTATTGTTCTTACCGGCTTTACGGATGCTGTATTCACTGCCTTTGGTACATTTCATCTTCTTAATAACGGCATTTTAATTTCCTTGCAGGTAACTGCATTTAAATATTATTTTTCCGACTGCGTGTTCAAACTATCAGCTGTTGCCTTCACATACGCGCGCACCTCACTGAATATGTTAGCCATCTACTAATACATGTTCGCCATCTTGCTTTGGTTAATCCGTGCAATCTAAAATGTTTTACCTTCTTAATACTTAAAGGCTTTTACTTTTATTTACATGGTTTTAGTGTTCTTTTCAAACTATTACATATTAAATTGTTTCTATTATATGGTTTTTATAGTGGTTATTGTTCTAAACTTGTGATTACATGTTACGATTTTGCCATGTGCATTCTTCTTCATAACCTAGTTTAGCTTATGTTTACATTCTTTTTTTTTATAATTTGGTTATTTTATGGTTTGAATTTACTTACACATATTTATATTATATTATACATAGTGCCTTTCCTACTTGCTATTCCAAAATGTTACAAGGTATAATGCAGTAAAATATGGCACCTTACTCACACTATCAGAATTTTTTATCATTTAAAAGGTAAGACGGCACTATAAAATATTGTACTGTGCCTGTCCTTAGAATATAATTATTGTGACCATCAAGTAGGGAAACAGTTTAGGTGAATACAGATATACCATCATAGTGATCCTTAAAGAAAGAATTTATCCAATTCTTGAATTTTGTAGTCCATTATGTTCAGTGAATCTTAATTAATCACTTTAACAATAGTTTTGACTATCCGAACTTTAAATTTTGTAAATTTGTGAAAACTTACTGAGACAGAACGTTTTCGATCGCTATGTGGTGATCTTCATCAGTGTCTTCTGAGATGTTGGGTTAAGTGGTGACAGTTTTAAAGGCAGGTTTTTGATAGTTTCAAAGAGTATGTAAGATTTGTATTGTGTTTTCTCGTTTAATATGTTTGTACTTTTGTTTTTGTGTGTCTGTAATTTCATATTGTTCTAATGTGTTGAGATGCGGTCCTTTTTTGTTGAAACTTCCTCGACCTAACCATAACAAATAGCCAAACACAAAAACACAGCTTCAACATTTACAAGAAACCGATAACGACAGACACTTATCCACAGCACCTCAAACCACCCTATCTAACACAAAAACACTGCCTTCAGAACCATGCTCCATAGACTTAAGTTCCAATAACCACATAAACAAATGGATACAACACCACAATAATAGACAAACTATGGTACAAAATACTAAAATTAACGCTACAGACAGGGAAAACAAATACATCACACTACCATACATAAACAAAACAACAAATAAAATAGCCTACAAATTTCAAAAAAACAGGATACAAAATAGCATACAAAACTAACAACAAGTTACAATACAAAATACAACATGAGATCAACAATAAAGATAAACTACAAGGACCAGGCATATACAAACTAAACTGCGACAAATGTAACAAATTCTATATTGGACAAACAGGTCTTAGCTTTAAACAAAGAGTAGAGGATAACAAACAGAACACCAACTCAGCATTTTACAATAAAAGAAACAGGACACAAATACACAGACATTTACCATAACCTAGAAATCCTACAAATCAACAAAAAAGGACTACTCTCAACACACTAGAGCAATATGAAATTTACAGACATACAAAGTACAGCCATATTAAACGAACAAACACAATACAAATCACACATACTGTTTGATACTATCGAAAATCTGCCTTTAAAACTGTCACTGCTTGACCCGACATCTCAAAGCAGAAGTCGCCGATGAAGATCGCCACATAGAGATCGAAAACGTTCTATCTCTAAGTTTTCACAAAATTTTCAAACATTTTAAGTTCAGATAGTCATAAACTATTGTTAAAGGATTAATTTATCCAAATACTTGTATCAATCATGAGCCCAGGGTTAGCTAGTAAAATATTGTAGAAAGTTAAAAATAAAGTTGACTCAATATATTTATGGTGTTTAGTATTAATGGCAACAAACTCTAATGATAACAAATACATCAATAAGGTTAGATTTCACAATTAACATGTGTATTTTAGCTTGGTAAAACTTATATAAAGTATTTTTTTAAAACATTTCAATAGTTTACTAAAACTGTTTATGCTTGTGTAGGATGTACAAATTACATGCACCAGTAGTGGTCATGGCTATCTTGTCCTTGGTGATTCTGATGGAAGTGTTCATCTTATTAATAAAACATTTCAAATATCGACATTTAGAGCATATGATAGAAATATCAGTATTGCAGAACAGAGTCGAGAATCTCCATTCTTGGTTACAATTGGAGTAAGTTTTCTGTATATTATTATTTATATTTTCTGATTAGTAATTTATAATGATAAAATATTCGTTTTGTAAGATTTTATGTTATCAATAACAGAATAATCACAATCAAAAATGTTTATATTAGTCGATTCCATCTTCACGTGAGCTACTAGTTCTTAACTAAAAACACTTCTAAATATGTTTTAACTTGCCCATAGTAGCACTTAGTTTTATAATTGTTGAGGATGGCGGTTTTACGAGATGTGTCCTATTATCAACTTAGACCGTAACTGACTTAGAGGTTTTTGTTGGTTAGAGTGGGGGTGGAGATGTAGGTGTATTTTGGTGAGTATTAGGAGTTTTAATATCGAAAAGTGTATGTTAGTTATAATGTAATTAGGTGTTGAGTATATGTGTGGGCTGTAGTTTGAAATTTGTGTATATCTCATAATGTTCAGTTGTGTATCATTGGTTATTTTTGTTTTGTTTGTCAAGAATTTTTTAGGTTAGATGTTATGTTTGTGTAGTTATGGTTTGTGGATATGAGATCTTCAGTGAAGTTTGATTGGGTGTTTTTATTTGTTAGTGCTTTTATGTGTTCTTGTTATCGTGTGTAAAATGACCTCCCTGTTTGACCTATGTAAAAACTGGGGCATGAACTGCAAGTTAGTTTGTAAACACCAACGGAGCCATATATGTTGTTGATTTATGATATTGGATTGTTTGTTGAGAGTGATTTGTGGGGAGCACATTATTCTGTTATTGTATTTTCAAAGTGTCTTGTTGGTTTGTAGGTTTTGGGGAGATCTGTATTTGAAGTATTTTATGGGTTTCTCGTGTTGCGTATTTGTGTTTGGATTTTTGAGTTTATTGGTTAGGTGGTTTCAAACTATAGTTTGAAAATCATTATTGTGCTATTTTGTCTGAGTGACAATGAAACACGCCTCCCGAAATTGACATCCTCAACAATTATAAAATTACTATAGGCAAGCGTAACATATTTACTAGAGTTTTTAGTTATTAAATGTTTATTTTTTCCATTGGCATGATTAATACAACTAATCAAGCACCCAATATCACAATACAAGATATAATCATATTAATTGATTCCATCTTCATGTGAGCTACTAGCTTTTAATTACAAACATTTGTAAATATGTTATACTTGCTAATAGTAGCACTACCTTTTATAATTGTTGTGGATGAGAGTTTCGGGAGATGTATCCCATGCCAACTCAGTCTGTAACTGACCTCTTGGTTACAATAATTATATAATATTTTTATCGTTGGCATAAACAAAACGAAAATAACCAACGATACACAACCAAACAATATGAGATATACAAACATTTCTAACTACACCCCACACACATACTTAAAACCCAATTACATTATAACTCATACACTTCTTGACATGATAACCCCCAATATTCTTTAAAATACACCTACATCCCTACCACTAATATTCATCCCCACCTTAACCTGAAAACCAAGTGGTCAGTTACGGTCTAAGTTGACAATGGGACAAATGCCCTGAAACAACCGTCCCCAACAATGATATATAAGTAAGTGTTAGTATGGGCAAGTGTAAGATATAATCAATAACTGAATTAATAAACATGTAATAATTACCCAATTATACAAAGATCCAGGTTATACCCTTAAGTAATTTTGATGAACGTATCATCAGCAGGTACAATTAGATTATGAAGGCAACCCTTGTATTAAAATGTTAAATTCCCTGTGGAATCCATTTAGTTGTGTAACTATAGAAGATTCATTTCAAAAACATTTTCTGTAATATTTAATTTACATTTTATAATTAATATACCTACTGTAGTATCTTCTATATAGCCTGGGTATTTCAACACTGTTAAAAATTATACAAACATATATTAGAGTTGCTGTTTCATCGTTGATTTAATAATAAAATTATTATTATGTAGTAAATAAAATGATTTCATTTTTGAGTAAATAATATGATTTACTCAATAATACAGAAGAACGTCAATTAACAGACCCTATTTAACTGGATGTCACTTATAATGGTCGGCATTTAGAAGATACATCATGCCATTTGCCAGCCACCTAAACAGGTGTCACATAGTCCTTGCTAGCATAATGCATAATCAGCTGCTAACATAGTTGTTTTATACCCTCTATCACGGGGGCTCCCAAACGTTTTTGTACCACACCCCCTCCACTTTATACTATAAATAAATGGTATGGGGATATGAAAAAGAATCAGATATTATATATTTATATATATATATATATATATATATATATATATATATATATATATGTGTATATATATATATATATATATATATATATATATATATATATATATATGTGTGTGATTTGTATAAATATTGATTATTTGAAACTAGATATTAATAGTGTGGCAGAAAGAAGGTAAATGGAGTTGTTAAAAATGGTAGAAGTTAGGGGGAAGTTAAATGGAGTTTTATCTGATGTTGAGGTTAAGAGGCTCTCTAGATTTGGTGTACCACTGGTATAATAACTCCCATCTTCTCAATTCTGAAGGGTTGCAATCAGGGGGGGAGAGTCTTAATTATTATGCTGGTATTACAATCATCGAAAGATATGACTAGCATAGTCACAGTTGTTGAGCGGTTGGCCTGTCTATGTTCATGGTTCCATTGTCATGTCTGTGGCCATTCATTCTGACCATCCGTGGTAAGGCCTATGTACTGTGCCGGGCAAAATTTACATTTTTGGATGTACAAGTATGATGACCCTGAATCTTGAAGTCCACATTGGTTGCTAGGCTATGGAAACTATTTGTTGGGATGTGTATTTTGCATGTCTTGCATCTAGGTCTATTGCACAGAAAGGGGCCATGAGGAAGTTTAGGCGGTTTTTCGGTACTTGGATCTGGTAATATTGAATGTACTAAAATATTTTTGAAATTAAAAGGTCTGAACCAAATATGTGGTGGATTTGAGAAAAGATCATTGGTGTGGGTGGAAGCTTGAAGAATCTTGAAGCCATCCTTTAATATTTTGTTCAGCTTCTGTAGGCCTGGATGGTAATCTGTAACTAAAGACAGTTTGTTGTCTTCCATAGAGGTGGTCTGGGTTCATCAGATGATTGAGCTAAGCGGATTTGATCCTCAACAAGTTGTTTAGGATATCTACTTTTTTGGAAAGCTAGTAAGGTCTTTCTATTAATGTCCTTGAACAAATGCTCTTGCCCCTGATTGGTCTCTAAACCCCCTCCTTGACTAGCCTTCATGCCTATGAAGTGGGGTGCGCCTTCCAGTTTGGGAACCCATGCTCTATCAAGAGGCATTCATTCTAAAGATGATGCAAGAGAACTTTAATGTTATAGATATATTACCAACAATAATTATAATACTAATTTATCAAGAGTTGATAAATATTTTTTTAAAACAAAAACCTCACAATAAATGGTCCCTGCTGCAGTGCTCAAAATGTTATTGGCATGAAATGTCAGGCCATTTGTTAAAAGTTTAATAAATGATACAAGAGAGTTCTAAATAGTGCAGCCAATTACTATTGTGTTATAAAGTACTACATATATTATAAATCTAAAATTTATCTCAAGTTTCCATTATAATTTCAAGTTGAACAGGCTGTAAATCTGTTTGACATTCAAAGTCTCTAACTACCCATAGACTCTAATATATTGGTGAAATTAATGTATAGAATATTAATAATAAATTTTCTTAAACTCTAGTCTGTAAATATTTTTATTACTATTAGACTTTGAAGTAATTCTAACAAATATATATTAATATTTTGTTCTTTATCTTGAAGTTTACTGTGATATTTAATTTTATATTTTCATAATTTAAATACTTAACTGAAACTCCCCCCCCAGGAGTTAGTTACTAACTAGTTATGAGCAGAATTGTTTTGTTTACCTAAGATTGTTTTAATAAACAAACTCATTTGTTTACCAGGAATATTTCTAGAATAAACATTTGTTATCAGACAAGTGCTTTTGTGATAAGGGGGAAATATTTTGAAACATTTATTGTACATTTGGTTTACAGTCATTATTGATAACAAGTTTACTTCATTCTCACAACAAAAACATTTCCTATGTAGTAGATTAATTAAAGAGAAAGTTTTATGCATGGAAAACAAGGAAAGTCAGCATTATTCTGGTATACATACTATTTTTTTTTTGTAATTAGAGTAGTTAATTGTTATATATATACATATCTTCTGCCTACATTCAAATATATTAACCTGAAATTATTGAAAGTACAATTTTCAGAAAACTGTTTTAGGTAGAAAAAGCTATTATGAAGAGGTGAAAGACATTATCCATCTGTAGCTTAGTTAGGTTTTCTGTTTCTAAAGGTGTTATTACAAAGGAAATAATGCACTTCCCAAAATTTTTTTTTTTTGTTTTATCAAGTATTCAAAAATCCTGTATTCAATACAAAAAAAGATGGACAAAGTGTTTGGGGAGTTCTGTTTTACAAAACGCTCATTTAAAAGCAAGTTTTACTGAATTTATTTTGAAAAAATCTGAACATTTCTCAGTATTTAAACTGTTGATAATGTTGATTAACATTGCAGTTCCAAAATTGCTTACAATAAACTGAAAAATTGTTGTATAATATATTATTAAAAATAAAGGTTTGAATAAAACATTTATTTGGAAAATATAGTTTCTACCTGATAAATGTCTGTTGTAAAACTTAATTTTACTTGAGTTGGCATGTTCAGGACTTGTATATACTTCTCTGAGCAAATCTGTCTAACTATTAATATTGGGACTTTCTCATATCTTGACCGATCATTAGGGGAAATAAATCACAGAGACTCACATTGGAATGAATGAGGTTTTCTGGTTCTATAACCTCTGAGGTAAAAAATCATTGAAATGATGTTTTAATATTATTAAAGATGCTGTTTATACAATTAGTTATAAAATATGATATGCAAATTTTTGAAGTGAAAACTTCTTTAGTGACAAAAACTTATTGGATGGACACAAACATACAATTTTGGGACAGTATTATTTCTGTCAGGTTACACTGTGAGTCACCTGCATACCATTATGACATTGTCTAAACAAAAATGTTATCCTTATGTTTTGCGCGAATATTTAGTATACCTCTGCTTTTTTCGCTTTTTTGACAAGTTACACAAAGTTTTCTTTTATCTCCTGTTGGTCCTGGTTCTCCACCATTTGCTTCCCTTAGTCTGAATTTCTGGAGACCTTGCTGAGGTGCTAGAGTAAGTGATTAGCTCACAAAATATTTTGTAGTGGTTTGTTCTTAGTCGAAGCACAGTGTACAATATTCCATTGACTTGTACCATCTTTTCCAGTATAGAATAAATTATTATTTATATTTTCCAATTCTTCATCTATGTCACTTTCAGTGGTGTCATGGTCATCTGTTAGATTTTCAACAATATCTTCGAATAATAACTTAAGAACTTCTGCAATGTCATTTAAATCATCCAAGTTATATATGGTAGTCATATTATAGCAAATAAAGAAAAATTATACTTATCAACAAAAGTAACACGATTGGCTGCAATACATCTGAGAAATGAATAGGTGATTTGTAGAACAGCACTTCACTCTAACGCTAACAAATCATCACTGGTATGCTGGGGAAGGAGAGCAGAAAATACACTGAGGCCAGTCTCTCGCCGTTTTCCCACCACAAAATTACAAAAAAAAATAATACCCATGCATCTATTAGTTGCATTGCTCCCGGCGGAGGGTTAAATAGTTTTGATTAGTTAATAAATATATTAATTTATTTAAAATTTTATTAATCTCAAATAATTCAATATAACTAATACTTTTTAAGGACTAATTTCAAATGAATTTGTATTAGTATTTGAATACAATAAAAATTGTATTCAGTAAACATCTAATAAATGTTTTTTGTTACCTACATATAATTATTGACTACAGTATGTAAATATTAATCTATATTAAATACATTTCTCAAATAAAGATGATAATATCGAATGAAAAATGTATAAATTCATATTGTTGTCATTAAAATGTTTTCCAAAACTATTAGCTATAATTTGTTATTTGTAGTTCAAATTTTGGTGTTACATGTAAAAATTCTGTATTATTGTTTCTTATATTATAAAAAATGTTCAGGTAATTTCTCAATTCGCAACGTTAAATGTTTTTCTCAATTTAAAATTTCTGTAGACATGGCTATAAACGTTTTCACTTCTGTCGGCAAAGTGTGGCAGAACCAAATTCCTTTATTTATATTTTAAATGTGCACAAATTTCTAGAGGAATATTAAACAAATTTTAAGAATATCAAATCAAAATTCATATTAATTGATTCCATCTTCAAGTGAGCTACTGCGTTACAGTCTGAGTTGACTATGGGACACATTCCGAAAATGGCTGTTCTCAAGAATTATAAAAATAAGTGCTACTATAGGCAAGTGTAACATTTACAAATGTTTTTAGTTCAAAATTCATAGTTGAATCAACTAAACAGTGGTGACAACCATGTTAGGACTCAGTAGGAAGTAGTTAAGTAATCTTGCAAAAACCCTATTACAACCAAAATGATGCATTTAAATTACAAGACTGATTTATATGGGTTTTAAACATAATATTGTATTTTACTAACTTTCTAAATATTACTATTTTCTACTGTTTATAGGAGGATGAAGTTGGTATTAATCCAGTTATAAAAGTTTGGAATTTAGATAAAACAGATCGACACGGTCATCCATTGTGTGTACGCATCTCAAGGGCTTCCTTGCCTAACCGAGCAGTAGGCACGTCTTGTTTGTGTCTTAATGATAAGCTCACGTTAATGGCAGTGGGTTTCGTTGATGGGTCTATTCTTTTATACAGAGGCAAGTGTAATTAAACTGTTCATAAGTTGCTTGAATATTGAAAAACATTTTTTCAATCACTTCATAAAGAATTTAAAAAATTCACCAGTAAGTTTTAAATATGTAACTTTTGAGAAGTGAGAATTAAGTTTATATTATCTGAGTTTACTTGACAACTAAATGCGTACTTGTTTATTTCTTTCAGGTGACATTACCAAAGAAAGAACAAATAAAACAAAAATATTAAAAGATGGCAGCCAGAGTATAACTGGACTAGTGTTCCGTATGATAGACAAGTCTATTTATTTATTTGTTTCAACTGTAAACAGTGTTTACTTTTATAACATTAGTAACAAAGATAAAGAAGCAAAGGTACATATGAAATATTAAATATTATTAATGAAACACATATACAAACATTAGATAATAATTTAAAATGTAGTTAATCAAGTCAAATATTTTCTTATTGATTTTGATGTCCATGATGAATAATGAAACTCCACATACGAACTTAATTAATTAATGGCAAGGTGAATTTACTTATAAGATCAACAATTTCTTAATTTATTAAGTTCTAATGCAAAACGTTTCCTGATCATTGTGTACAAAAAAGTTCATAGTTTAATTCAGCAAGACCAGCTGCAGAACATGTATATAAAAAGACAGTTTTAAAGATTAACTAAATTCACTTATGTAAATATTTATTTCAAAATATAAGTTCTGCAAGTTGTTAACATATTAGTTCAAATATAAAATATTTGTCTTGTTTTTCATTAGTTGGCAAACATGTGTGCGTAATTAAACTTAATTAATTAATTTTTGTTTTATATGGGAGAAAACTTTTCACAAAAGGGGCAAGTTATGCATTATAGTTATTTTGTCCCATTAGGCTTAAAATAAATGGTGTGATAACAGCTGATTTTATATTATAGGTTTTATGGTAGAACAGCTATTTTAATGTGCAGATTGTTACTTTATTTATATTAATTGTAATTATTTAATAAAAAGTAACTAAAATAGAATTTTGTTTAGTTGGCCCAAGTAGGAATTTTGAAAAATGTTTGTTTATCCTACTTGTTTTATAAAATAAAAACTTTTTTCATAACATAAATAAGCATAAAAAACTGCAATAGAATAAAAGTAAAATCTTTAATGTAAGAAAATGAAATAAACTCACTTAATAGATATCTAATTAATGTATTTTTACAGATAGCTTTATATTTTTTTAATATTTACTGAAAAACAAGAAACAAATAAATGCTTTTTTGGAAAATTTCTTGAATTAAAAATTTGTTTTACTATTTTAGAAACAAACTGAGGTTAATAGATAAAGTGAACACCCTCTAATCAAAATAATTGTGTTAAAAACTGCATGCTTTGACAACAAACATTAAAAATATTGTTTTTCAAATATTCATTTTTGTGTGTAGAACATGAATAACAAATTGATAAATTGACAAATTGATTCAAATTTGTTTTCCACGGAAAATATGGAAAGTTAATGTTTTAACACATTTTAATTGAGACTACATTTTTGGAAAGTTGAGAGACTCATCCTAACTTTGGAAAGTTTTCCATGAAAAATAAGGTTTATAATCTAGCCCAACCTAACTTTAGCATGTTTCCATGGTAAAAAAATAGTTAAAGTTAGGTTAGGTTAGCTTTAGTTATTTTACTATTTAATGAAAAAGTAAATATTTACATTTGGGAATTAATTAAACGTCTGTTTTTGCGGAGTAATACCTTTTGTCAGGTCACATCACAACTGGATACTTTGTAGGTATATTTTAATAAATGTCGCGGAAAATTAAGTTGATAACCTAACCCAACCTAAATAGCTGTTTCCACAAAAAAAAGCTAAAAACAGGTTAATTATTTTACTACTTAATAAAAAGGTAAATATTTACATTTGGGAACTAATTAGACATCTGCTTCCATGGAGTAATACCTTTTGCCCCAAAAAAGTATTCCCAACTAAAATGTGAAAAAATTAACTTTCTGTATTTTCTACTGAAAATAAAGTTGATATTCATGTTCTGCACACAAAAATCAATTAACTTTAGGAAAATAAAATGAAAAAATTTATTGTCAATAGCATGCAATATTTAACATAACTTTTTTTTGTAAAGAGCCAAAAGCCGCTAGTAGAAGGTTAGCTTCGAAAAAGGAACGATCGTTTTGAAACGCGTCAGCAAGTAAGCAATTACGTATTCACTTAGTTAAGTAGTGTAAAATTAGTTTAATCAGTGAATTCAAGATGATTACATCAAGAAACTTCATAACTTTTTTGATAACTTTTTGTACATTTCGGTTAAAAAGCAGTTGGGTTTTTGTTGCATCGGAAAACGTTTGTTATTCCGATATGTATATTATAAAAATATAAATTTATCATTGCCAAAAATATTTTACTCAAAATAATTAAAATTACAGCACTAAAGACATTTACCATAATTATAAAAATATTTTAACTACCAAATGATTGGCAAGTAAATGTATGATTTATGTATTTATTCTAGATACCTTTGAACAATGAAGGCTGTGAACCACATTGCTCTGTAATAGCAGAATCCTTAGAAGACATACACTTCATGATTGCAAGGGATGATGTAAGTATATTTACTTGGTAATGCATGTCTAAATACTACATGCGCCAAAATAAACAGTACTGAAACTGAATTAGCTGTAGAAAAATTACCGATATATAAACATTCTTATTCGTTTTATAGAAGATCTCAGAAGATTTTGTTGTTCCCGAAGCCTGCCTTTTGTTCACAATGGTTACAGCAAGATAGCACAACTAGCCACACAGCCTTAGACAACATTGCTTTCTCTAAGAAACTTTTGCCAACCGCCTCTCCCCTTGAAACAAACTCTCTTTACCCAACTCACCCCCGCGATCTTACACCACCTGACGCTTACGTCAGGTGAATGATGGAGAAGATTTTCCGTGATGACCCACCAACTACCATTGTTATACTACAGGAAAAAATAACCATGTGAATAACAAGCGTGAAACAACCCCTTTTCATCAAAATTATGGAAAACCTTCAAGAGCGATGCAACTGTTGCCTCAAATTGATTGAACGAAGGTCACATAGAACATGTCTTAGGTTCTTCAGCCAAAATGGCCTGTACCTTTTTTGCCACTAATTTTACCTTGTATAATAAACTGAAACAGTTGATATTTTGTATAACGTAAAATATATCCGAAATATTCTGATTTTTTTTTTTTTTTTGATACCCAGTGTTGGATGCAATAGTTTAACTCGAGCCTTTTCACCAATATGTGAAACTATTTTTCTTGGTATTGTGGCTAAACACCATTATAGATATTACTGTTAGGGATATAAACACTGATGTGTTCGTGATGTAAAGTAATCATGAACCATTAAAAATAACTATTGCTTCACTATAGATATGGCGGGGCCATTGAAAGAAAAATATTATTTAACAACTATCAGTCAATGCTCTCTTTACAAAAAGGACTGTCTATGATACTCCGGTATTGTCAGTGTGTTAGTGTTTTAGAAGAAAAATTATCAGTCATTACTTGTGGAAAAATGATTTAATGTTTCCTCAAATTTTAATAAACTTTAAATATTTTAAATTATAAACAAAAACCATTGGGACTACAATTTGTTCATGCAGTTCTTCTGCTTGTTGAGCATAAGTGAGCTACCTTATCGAAAACATGGCCAGGTTTAATTTTTTCTGTAATGAAAAACAAATTTTTATTATTCCAGCCACATTCATCCACAGAATGAATGTTTGGATGAAGCAAATAATTAATTATTGAAACTGTTTTCTCTTAAAACACTTAAAAAACAGAACAAATTTTAACCCAAAATAAGTTTAACAGAATAAGAAATTATACTTTCTAGAGGCTGAATTTAATAAATTCATTTTAAGCCAAGCCTAATGTTATTTCAGATAAAAATTAATATCTAATGTTTTTGTATTTTTTTTATAACACAATATTATTGTTTTTTAAATAAAAATGTTGAATAATAGTTCTTGTATTTATTTTTATTTCATTAAAATATAAATGCAAACTCTAGTGTTAATAAATAAATGCTATAGATCTATTACAAAAACAACTGATATATAAGCTTATAAAATAACTCACACTCATATTTCCTCCCTTTGAGCAACTAATAATCTTTCATCTACTGGTATCACTTAACAAAAAAATTGCTACTTACTGAGATTTTTCAGCAGACACATTATTTTTCAGCAGACACTTTTTACACTAGATCAGTGCATTGTTTGTGACAAGTCTTGTCCGTTACACCATTGAACAATGCACTGATCTAGTACAAAAAATATCAGTAAGTAGTGTTTTTTTTTGCCAAGTGATACCAATAGAAGTATTATAAAAAACCCTCAAGATGTACAACACAAAAACTGCAAACTAATAATTATTTTTAGCTAAAATCTTACCAGTTTGATAAGACTGTTTCTCCAGCTTTTGCAATAAAAAATTGACTTTAGAACAAATTTCCTTTATAATTAAACAGTTTTAAGCTTTTCTTGAAAAATTACATAAGGTGAATTTGGCATTGTTTGTAACTAGGCACTTAAACATATTATTTGGTTTATGATATTGGTTTAATGTTCTTGATTCTAAAAAAATTTTGTATTTTTAAAAAATAATTTCAGGCAGTATATTGCTTCACAACTGATGGAAAAGGCCCTTGTTATGCATTAGAAGGGAAAAAGATCCTACTTCAGTGGTTTAGAAATTATCTAGTCATTGTATCCAAAGAAACCAAGCCTGCTATACGCTCTGCAAATGCACCATCTTCTAGGTATTATTGAATAAAGTATTGTTAAACTTTTTAACATAATTCTAAAAGCTAATGATTAATTAATCTATTTTAGATAGTAAAAATGTTTTGACATAATTATTATTACAGTATATATTAATAGGATTATTATGAAGAAAATGTATGCTGTGTTCAGCCTTATTTCAATAACCAAAACCAAATTACAAAGACCTATAATTTATATGCCGAATTTTGTTGATAATTAAAATCTCAAGTATTTAACCTAGAAATCATAATTTTTTACTAAAACATTGAAAATGTATCATTCTTAACATAACACCCATTTATAATTTTTAAATACATTAAACTTTTGATTTTATGTAGTAGGGCTGAATGGATTTTTAGTATTATAGAATGTCAATAAAAATTATCATATTTAATACATGACCCGTGGTTAAGTATAACTTACTTTAACATAGCTTAAGTTTTAACATTTCTTGTACAGATTTTTCCTATTTGTTTTTTTTTTATTCAGTCCCTTTGATTTTGTTACTAAATATGCCATCATTGCACTCCAAGACATGTTAAAGATTTGTTTCAAATCTATAGTAATGAACAATGCTTTTTGAAACCACGATTATTAGTATCACAATCAACCCTTTTTTTAAATATAACCGATTTATGTTTTCTCCAATGGAAGCACTAATCTCCAGTAACTTGCTTACAGAACACTCTAATAGAATTAGCTGGAAAATAGACAAGAACCATAATATATCACCATCTTCTTTAAAATTTCTTTCCAAAACTTTTCTAGTACTAATGAAAAGATCATTTTCAATGTAATTAATACAAAATTCATTACTATACAGAGTACAAAGTGGTTTAATACTGTATTTATTATCTTTTATATGTATACACTGATTTTATTTTGACTAATCTGACAGTAATAAAGCATTAAAATTAACAGGTTGTGGCATAAAATCTAAAATAATCTGTACACAGGTAACATGTTTAGGCTACTAACAAGATTTAATGAAGTTGTATTACAGGTTAATTGTTCTGATAGCAGCCTAAAATAGAGGTTGTTTAACGAAAGAGATTTAAGTTCAATTTAGAAATTGAGTGATAAGAAAAAAACAATTCATAATGTTTTTTATGTAGCAAAAGACAAGCCGGTTGAAACATCTAGTCAAGTTAACTTGACTCGATATTCAACCAGCTTGTCATTTGTTCAATGATTATCTCGAGTGCTCAAATAAATACGACTAATTTTTAATGTAGATATTTGTATTTCTGTTAAGAATATTGGTATACATTTGAATACATTCTTCTACTTTTCCTAAGATAAAACATTTTTTGTTGATGTAATTCAGTTTAAATCCATCTCTCAAAACTTTAAACTATATTAAAGACGAGCTCAAAGTTTGGGGGAACAGTTTCAAGTTTTGAGAATGGAGTTAATCTGAAACATGTCTATGAAGAGACACTTTCATGCTAATGTTTTAAAGATGTTAAGAAAGGGTGAAGAATGTACTCATACGTATATTTAAGACATAACAAAAACTGTAACAAAAACCATGAATTTAATTTTTTTATAAATAATAAATAATGGTATGTTGAAGTTAATAAACAATTACTAAGGAACAAGGATAAATACCTGTTCTTCCTAATTGCCTGCTCTTAACATTAACGTTACAGCTGTATAAACTTTGCCCAACTTAACCTAACCTAGCCTAACCATAACAACTATAAACTTTGCCCATAACACCTCTTCCTTTGGTTTAAAATTAGAGAATACCGTATGTTTTATAAGAATTATTAAAAAAACAGAGACTAAGAAAAACAAACATTTAATGGCCTAAAATTTATTATAATTCAGCTTTGTTTTGTTACAGTGAAACTAATGAGCAAGAAAGACATACGCTAACAGTGCTGGATATTCAGAACAAGTTTATAGTTTTTACAGCTACAATGAAAGATGTGCGTGCAGTGCTAATAGAATGGGGAGCTTTCTATATTCTTACTGGTGATCATAATTTATCTCTTTTAGTTGAAAAAGATTTGCAGTCAAAACTTGCATTGCTGTTTAAAAAGAACCTGTATGATGTTTCTATAAGGTAATATCTGTTAATAACAACTTTAAATTTTCTTTTCTCAATGATTCTATGAATTTAGGATCATACCCATTAAATTTGGCACTAATCACTTGTGATATTTATAAATATACGGCTGTGTTACTGTCTGAGTTGGCAATGGGACACATCTCCGGAAACGGCCGTCCTCAACAAATATAACTAAGTGCTTCTATAGGCAAGTTTATAAATAGCACAAGAGATTAGTGAAAACTAGTAGCTCACGTGAAGATGGAATCAACAAATTAAATTTGGCTGTTTCTTTAATTCCAGTCAGTTTAATTTCAATTTTTTTCAAAGGTGCAATAATTACTCTGTTAATCATAGCATTAAACGTTGCAAATTTATGTGATTCACAATGATTGAAAAAGATTCTACCACTTTATACTAGAAAAAGACATGTTTAACATTTCCTAAAGATTTCAAACAAGGTTTTTAAAGAAGTAAACTGAAAAGTAGAATACAAGGGCCTATATACCCTAAGAGATTTATTAGGTAATCCAAAAGACAAAATACAAATGTTAAGACAGTAAACTCCCGATTATCTGTGGAATAGGGTAGCCCGGCAACACCGGATAGCGAATTTCCCTAATAATCCAAACAAAGAATACGCAAAACGATCGATAATCGATTATTATACCATAAGTTACACAAATAATGACCCCGGTTAATGCAATTCACAAATAATCTTCAGAGGACAAAATAAATACAGAAAATAATTTAAAATGTCCATGTATTTGACGGATTATAACATGTACATTTATATGTCTAGCTATTTACAATGCATACATAAGTATATGTCAAAAGTAAGTATGTATGTACATATGTAATTTCCTTTACACATAATACTTTCACTTTTTAACAAAAAAATCGGTCACTTTCGTCTGTTTTTTTGTGAGCATTGATTTACTCTCACTCCCCCTCCACACAAAACTTAATGATCTATTACTGTAAGTCTACAAGCAGATATCGATAGGAGAGGGGTGGCGAAGGGGTTACAAGAACTAACAGATGGGGCTCATCTCTTATCTGTTTCAGGGTGTGAATTTCACTATGATGTGAGAAAGGGTCCTATGTGTGTTATCTACCCTATTGGAATAAGCTATTAGAAAAGTGTTCATTCTTAATGCTATTATATAAACATGTGACTCACAAAGAGATCTGTGGTCTCGAATGATATCAATATGTTATTGTTGTTTTTTTTTAAATGCCATTATTATAAAGACTGATTCCAGGACTGTAACAAGTCGAGTCTGTCATCTAAAATCTTTAATAATTTGTTAGTTCTACTAAATGTAACCATCTATTCATTCACACATATACGAGGTTTGTTCAAAAAATACGCAGACTGTTTGAATTTCGCGGCTCAAGTCAGTTTCAGGAGAATCCGCTTGAAGTCGCTAGGTTCGTATAAATCAGCTGATTAAAACACGGTATTTCAGTCGCAGGTATCTTCATTTGTTGATGAGTTACACGCAGTTTAGTAAAGAGTGTTTTTTTCGTTTGTCGAATTGTAAAATGGACAGCATGAAGGAGCAACGAATTGCTGTGAAATTTTGTGTAAAACTAGGGAAATCTGCAACAGAAACATTTGCCATGCTTAACACGGCCTGCGGAGATGTTGCCATGAAGCGTACTGCATGTTTCAAGTAGCATGAACGTTTCAAGGGTAGCCGACAGTCGATTGATGGCGATGAGCGTCCTGGACGTCCTTTAACGTCAACCGATGACCCACACGCTGACAAAATCAACACCCTGGTGCGCAAAAATCAACATCTGACCATTAGGGAGCTTTCCGAAGAGTGCGAGATATCAGTTGGATCTTGTTACGAGATTTTGACCGAAAAATTGAAGATGCACCGCGTCACTGCGAAATTTGTGCCACGCCTGATGACCGATGACCAAAAAGCCAATCGTGTCCGCGTTTGTTGGGAACTGCTTGATCATTCAAATTAAGATGAGAACTTTTTGTCAAGAATTATAACCGGTGATGAATCATGGGTGTATGGTTACGACATTGAAACGAAGGTCCAATCATCCCAATGGGAGAGTCAAACGTCCCCAAGACCCAAAAAAGCTCGCCAAGTTCGGTCGAATGTGAAGGTGATGCTGACAGTTTTTTTTTATGCTAAGGGTGTGGTTCACTATGAGTACCTCCCTGAAGGCTCTATAGTCAACCAGATTACCTACATTGAAGTACTGAAACATCTGAGCGACGCCGTCTGACGCAAAAGGCTAGAACTGTGGAGAAGTGATAACTGGTTTTTCCATCACGTCAATGCTCCCAGCTCACTCAGCACTCAGAACTCGTGAGTTTTTGGCCAAACACTCGATCACTGTTCTTTAACCCCCTACTCACCTGACCTTGCTCCTTGTGACTTTTTCTTATTCCCAAAACTCAAAAAACCCCTCAAAGGAAGAAGATTTGAAACGATTTCGGAGATTAAGGTAAATGCGACGAAGGAGCTGAACGCCATCACAAAAGAAGCGTACTAGGACTGTTTTAACAAGTGGAAACACCGTTGGGATAAGTGTGTGCGTTGGGGAGGAGAGTACTTTGAAGGAGACCCAGACGTGTAACTTCCAAATAAAGTACATTTTTATTATGACCTCAGTCCGCATATTTTTTGAACAGACCTCGTACATATACATGTGTGTATAAGTGTTTTTGTGAGTGTGGTGTTTTTTAAAAAATTTTGTGTAACCATTTTGGATCTAACTAATAAACAATAGTAAAACTTACAAGAGCCAAAATTAAAAAAAAATTGTCTAGTAGTTTTAGTTTAACAATAAGTGAATATTAGCACTAAATGAAACCAAGCTTTAAACTATACTGATTTTTTTGAATTCTAGAATTGTAAAAAGTCAGCAGTATGATGTTGACGGACTTGTTGATATATTCCGTCAGTATGGTGACCATTTATACAGTAAAGGAGATCAGACTGGAGCTATAGATCAGTACATTAAAACAATTGGCAGGCTTGAGCCATCATATGTAATTCGGAAGGTTTGTATAATATTTCTAATACCTAAATTTAAAATTCAATTACTTAAGTATAATTTTTGAAAATACATCTGCCTTTCGGTGTTCTGAACAGTGGATTGAATTACCTACAGATTTTGTATTATATTGTAAATTTTTATTGTGCTGATCAGTTAGATTATTTCTTCCCTTTTCTTTATATTCTAAATATGAAATCAAGATTTTTCTATTACCGTGAAATGGAAATATGCCTTTATAAAATTAAACTTAGCCTTTAAATATATTTGCAGTTTAACATCCGATTAAACTACTCTTACATGCAAATATTTATTTCCCGGTTATTTTATATTTGAATTTTTCACGGGAATTTTATCAGGATAAGTTTTTAAAAGAATCAAAGATACTGAAAACATTAGTTTTATTGAATTTTAAAATGTAGATAAAATACAAATTATTTAGTATAAAAGAAACATATACTAAAGTTTTGAAGATTTCTAGCTCTAGGATTATGAATGGTTTCTCATATATTGCTTAACTGAAGAAGTTTAGTAAAAAGTTGCAAAATCGGTTGTATCAAAACCAGTATTGCTGTTAAAAGGTTTCTAAAGATGATGCTGCTATTCTATTTTGTGGGAATGATTCCAAACCATACTCTTTATCTTCTTCGAGATACTTTAGTGTTAGAATTGTATTACTTATTGCCTTATTTAACACACTTTTTCAATTTCTGCTATTAATTCACAATCTCCTTGTATATATCTGTTCAAATTTTCAATTGTTAATAAAATACATTTTACTCATCCACTTCAGGTCAAATAGATTTTTTTAAACTTGTAGTGGTAAAAACTTGATTTTAATATAGATTTTTCAAATAATAATTCATTAATTAAATTTTAAAAAGTAAGTTGGATTTCAACTCTATGATTGCGTGTTTAGAATCCAACATTCAAGGGCTAGATTTCAGATATATGCCTAGTGATACAGTTCGAATCAATTTACTTGTTATATTTAAATCCTAATGTTCGTAACCTTTTTGTATGTTATACCTTCAGGCACTCACAGATATGCCCTTTTAAATCTTTCTGTGTGGTCTTCCAGGATATTCAAATTAATGTAATTTGAATTTCTACACCCATTGGATAAATGCCACGTAATACATAGCCCAATTCAATACAAGGTTTTATGCATATTATTGAAAAGCTTATTAAAAGAGCTCTACTGTATATAGAGTAAACTCCCGATTATCCATGGGAGGATTAACCGGTTTGCGGATTATCCGGTGTCTGCCATTGTTTTACAAATATCCAATTTTTATTCCAATCAGATTCATGTGTTTAAATTTCCAAACGGTGAATTACGACGAAATACATATAAGGCTTAATAGAAGTTAAGATGAAGGGAATAGATATGTAAATATGTACGTAATAATTTTTACATTGAAAGGGAAGCATCCCAAAGCCGGCCAGCGAAATAAAAGGGGCGAGCAGACTACTGTATATGAGACAATGACAAAATGCTTGGATGCCCAAAAACAATAAGACTGTAAACAAATGTCAGCTAATCTCGGCTATAAATAGTCTAGGAAGTGACATATGCGTTATCCATGTCTGTCATATACATTATCGATCTTTATGGCTTTGTGACACAAGTAGACACTGTGCGACAAAATGGTTCTCAAGAATCTTAGATCGTACATTAAAGCTAAATCAATGCCCACAAAAAAAACAGACGAAAGTGACAGATTTTTTTGTTAAAAAGTGAAAGTATTATGTGTAAAGAAAATTATATATGTACATACATACTTACTTTTGACTTATACTTATGTACGTATTGTAAATAGTTGGACATATAAATGTACATGTTATAATCCGTCAAATACATAGACATTTTAAATTATTTTCTGTATTTATTTTGTCCTCTGAAGATTATTTGTGAATTGCATTAACCAGGGTCATTATTTGTGTAACTTATGGTATAATAATCGATTATCGATCGTTTTGCGTATTCTTTGTTCATAGCGGATTATCCAGGGAATTCGTTATCCGGCGTTGCCGGGTCACCCTATTCCATGGATAATCGGGAGTTTACTGTATTTTTATAAAATGTTTAGTTCTAGAGTTTTAACTCATATTATTGTGTTATAGATAATTATTTATCATGTGATTGATAATTCCAGTATCTGCAGTCACACCAAATAGACAACCTAACTTACTACCTACAGGCTTTACATAAGCAAGGAATAGCAAATGCTGACCATACTACACTTCTACTTAATTGTTATACAAAACTTAATAAAATTGACAAGCTAAAGGAATTTATTATGGTAGGTTAATATTGTCTTACTGATTCTCCCTAATGATAACACTAATCATTACTTTAATGTTTTATGCTTTTTAATATATATTAGTGTTTGTTTCATTTTTTGATCAGTTTTATTGTAACCTGTGTCTTTCCTTTAATCATTTTGTATTACCATTTTTACTTGTGTTTTTCGAATAGAATTCAAAGCTATTTTTTAACAATAGAAATAAGTTTCCTGTAGTGAATAAAACCTAACCAATTTTCTTTAAGCTGGCTTGAACAATTTCGATTCGATTTTAAATTAAAGATGGATAGATACCTAAAACTTTTTTCCCATTCCTTGAAGAATTTAGTTAATATATAGGTCATATGGTGACGTTTTTTAAAAGTTCTATTTTAATGTAATAGGCTACAAAAAGCGTTCAACCTTGATTTATAAATAGGAATTTCTAAAAGCATGACAAACATATCAGATAAAAGTAATAATTTATTTAAAATTACAAATTTGAACTTCAATTCACCATCACAGTACAACTTCAGTAATAGCCATTTTTTAGTTTGTATAACTGGAGAAATTGGAACTACCTTTTCTTTGTGTTTTGTTTTCACATGCATGAAGCGGTGCAGTAGTGGCAGCCAGCCAGAGATAGGGAGAGAGAGAGAGAGAGTGTGTGTGTGTCAAGCCTGCCCAAGTGAGAGTGAGGTAACAGAGCAAGACCATCAGTGACTAACAAATGGACCAGAAATGCTTCTGATCATCTATGTGTTGTGTCATAAATAATAATACAATAATATTTTCATTATTTCAAATTGGCATTTGCTTTAATAGTTCAATTCATTCAAAGCAACAAGACATAGTTGATAATTAATTATTTTTCTTATAAATTACAAATCGGAAACGGCACATTCATCAATGAAGAATCGAGTATCAACAATTACTCAATACCATTAGAATCAATGATTCCTGAAATCGAGAATTGCAATTGTTTTCGGATAGAAAATCAAAACGTAGAGTATTTGTAAAAACATAAATTGGTATTTGATCTGTCATTAACATAAGCAACATTGAATAGTTATTAACAGACATTAAATAAAGTTAAGGAAACATATTTTTATTTAATCATATATTTTGAAAAGTATGATGGAAAAACCTATTTTTCTAAATAATTAGTTGCCTTATTTTACAATACATTTTTGGTATCATGGTAAAAAAAATTTCAGTCCAGTATCATACCATTCTGCAACCATACTGGTTAGCCATTGTTCAACAACTTGCTTCAAAACACCCTTGTTTCCAAAGCGTCTTCTCCCAAATGTTGTTTCAGCTGTGAAAACAAGTGGAAGTCACATAGTGTAAGGTCAGGGAAGTAAGGTGGATGCCCAAAAACACCCCATTGAAAGTCAAGCAAGTCTTGAGTCTGATAAGGAGTGTGTGGGGGAGAGTTGTTGTGGAACAGAAAAACTGTTTTTGTCAGTTTTGATCAATGCATATCATCAGAAGAGCATGCACAGCTCATTTTTACATTCAGAGACAGTTGAGAAAGGATTTCATCAATTCATCACCTATTGGTGTCAGTGGCCCATCAGATACCTTTGACAACAATCAGAGTGTAAAAAGTATAGGGGAGGCCACTTAATAGTGTAATGTTGTTATTCTTTTAATGAATGACTGGCGCTAACGAGAAACAATTTTTTTAATTCCAAAAGTCAATGCCTTGATTAAATGTCTTCACCGTAAATGCTACACAACTTACGATGAATTTCAGTTGTATTTTTAATTTTTTGTAATAAAAAACCTAATAACACCACAAACTCCGCAATAAGTGGCAGACACAAGCATAATCTTTATAGTGGCTGGAGCCTGACGACCCGCTCAATTGAAGCATGTGCATAGAAATTTTACAGTGCTGCTACTACACCCAAACACGACACCTACATTTTTCCCGCCTACCTCACAGATTTCAAAAACTATTGTAACTTACTAATGAGACATCCCGAGTATATGCACAAGGAACACAAGGAGGGGGGAGTATATACACAAAGGGGAACTATACATATGCTTAAAACACATCATCTTATTAAAACTATGTACCCCATACAAAGATTTTACCTTTATCCATAATTAAGAATGAATAGAAAACATATTCTAAATGGACCAAGAATTGTGTAATAAGCCTGGGTTACTTGTATATTGTAATTCCTCAACATTCACAAGTGGTACGATTTGCAAAAACATAATGAATGTTGAGTTTATCTTCCGAAGTGAAAAAGTTTTGATCTAAGATATTTAAAAAATTAAAGACAAGATTTATTAAACAAATTTACATTTGAATTAATAAGATTGATTTATTTAAGTTTGACAAGTCATTACTGTAAATTCAAACATGAAAATTTTGAAGTTGCTTGATGTAATCATCTTGAATTCACTGATTAAACTAATTATAAAAATACTTAACTAAGTGAATACGTAATTGCTTACTTGTTGACGTATTTCAAAACATTTGTACTGAGTAGAAGGTTAACTTTGTAAAAGGAACGAATGTTTTGAAATGCGTAAGCAATTACGTATTCACTTAGTTAAGTATTTTTAAAATTAATGAAAATTTTGGTGATCGTCATAGACAACAAAATCTAAGAGCAAAACAAATTGTCTAAATTTAAAATTAAACCAGGGTTGTTCATTTGGATGAAAATACTCTAATTTCTGATTGCTTTGCAGAATTTATATACTTTGTAGGTTTTCCTGTGCGGAAGAGTTACAGCCTCTTCCTTTAAATTTAAGCCAGAGTCACTTACATTTATGCAGTTCTATTGAAATATCTGTTACAGTTTTGAATAAAATTTGTTTAGACAATTTCTGTTTCTTCCCCTTCTCTCTTTTTACGGAGTTCTTGTACTTCTTCAAGTATGTTTAAGATCTTTCTTAGGAATCACAATACCATTCGAAATAATTATCTCTCCAACAACTTTTGCCACTATATGATGAATAAAACCTTCACTTCCGATTTGAAGAATCAGTGACACAATCACTTGATGATGGACAAAACTTAAAAGCCCTTTCCATTTCTTCACAACCAAGTTAGGCTAAAGATTTCATTGAGAACCGTTAATTGAACTTTCTTCTAACTTCTATGTTTGAAAAAGTATGCCGCCTTAAGTGTTGAATTTTTTCCAATAACTTATTATTTTAAAGTTTTTAGTGGAATCCAAAAATTCTTCATAACATAGCTTGTGTAGTGCAGATTGAAAGTGATATTAATTCCTTGGTCCACACTCTTATTTGATAGCCAAAATACCAATAGCTGGCTTTTATTTTTCCTAACCAATAGGTGACAATTTTGAGACACTGATTATTACAATCTATTTTTTACATTGCTCTACTTTAATTGTTCTCTATGGATCATTAATATTCTTGAACATTTGTATAACTTGAATATACAGAATGGTTATTTCTACATGTATAATATGTGTCTTTAATTTCATATAGTAGTTTATAAGATTTAAGCTTTTTTAATTACTATATTAGGTGTGAAATAAGATTTAATATTTTTATTTCTGTTTTTAAATTACAGACTAAAGATAGAGAAGTAGATTTTGATGTAGAAGTAGCAATAAATGTTTGCCGGCAAGCCTCCGCAGAAGATGCACTGCTACTAGCAGAAAAGCATGGTTTACATTCCTGGTACCTAAAAATACAGATAGAAGATCACGAAAAATATATAGTTGCATTGGATTATATTGGAAAGTTAGAATTTGATGAGGTATGTATTTTATAGTTAATTATTACAATACTTATTAAGTGTTACAATAAAAATATTGAAAAGAACCCCAATACCACAAAAATAATCAAAAATAACAAATAAAACAAGTTACTTAAGATTAAACCCTTATGTACATTTCGATGACCATGTCATCATCATCAGAGGGTCTTGTTACAAAATACAATCTAGCACACAAGAAGTTACAAACTAGAATGATAGCAATCATTCTCCGCGGTCGCTATATATAGGCGTGAGGTAAGCTCCGCTCCCTCTCCGCCCTTGACCGACAGATAACGATTGGCCATCAGGAACCAAATAGGTTAAGTCAAAAAGTACATTATAATAATACATATGTAATAAAAACTACAGCAATAACAATAAATAAACTAAAAGTAATTAAATTAATACATCGTATATGAAGAAAGCTATTTAAGTAAAGTATATAATGGTGAGTTAGGAATAGGTTCTTTATCTGCATTCATTAATTTACAATTTGATTAGACTATAAAAACACTTTCATAACTATTAAGTAACTTTTGTGAGTGCACTTATTAAGTGCACAATACATAACTTTATTACAAAATTAATGCTACAATACCTATTATATTACTTATCTCTAGTTAGAACAATGCAGTTTAATTCCATAACTCAATTACCATTAAAAATAATTTTGTGTATGAATGTAACAAACTGCCTCCTTAAAGCCATTTGATGTTTTGCAAGATCTTTGCTGAGCTATTTTTATATTAAGCCTTTGCACTCCGCCAACGAGAATGCTGGTTTTGGCATGGCACTCTGTACCGGGGTATAAACTGGCATACGACTTTGCCTCGTCTACTTCGATACTAGCAAGACAACACCTGCACTACCTTCTACTTCGACACTAGCAACACTTCGACACTGATGGCTTGTAACATATTTTTTCTCTCAGTCACTTGGTCATTTATAAAGGCTTTAAATAATTAATATTTTGCAATTATACAATATTTTTTAATAATAAAAGAAATATTAAGGAGTAGGTTTAGTTTTACATGTAGACAAATCACATATTTCATTAAAAATATATTGTTTTTATTTATATTTCACTTACGTGTGGAATTACGCAAGTATTAAGTCAAAACTCATTGCCACTGTCTATGTCAATAAACCAGACTTCATCATTTTCTAAATCCAAAAATTTATCAATAGAACCATTTGAATTAGTTCCCTCATCGTCAAATAATTCTGATAGCATACCCTCTTCCTCATCCAATAACTGCATAATTTTCATAACATTGGTTTCTTCCATTGTGAAATAAAACTTACTTTTAAACCACAAAGCTTTAGTAAAATGAAAAAAAAAATAATCAACTCATCAAAAAGAGGCCTTAACACAAATTTCAACACTATTAACCTTTAAAAAAATGAAACAATTAAATAATATAATTCCGCAAACAGTATGAGAAACCAAGACACTTTGTGACACTTAAAACAGTAGGACAGGTTATTCTATTAATAAGTTTTACTTGAACCAACAACCTAGGAGAATAATGTTTTGTACAGTAGTAATACAAAACCTTTGGGTGATTAATATTCCAGTAATAATTTACAAATGCCAAAATATGTTTGTTTATAATTGGAATGCCAGAAAAGTTAAGCCTGGATATACCCGGCTTCTGAGTAGATAAAACGATAAACGGGTATTGCCTGGCTTTGGAGAACTGCGCCAAGGTTGTTGGGTTTGTTGGAGCTGAAACGCATACCACCATTGCTGATTTATACCCGGTAATGAAATGCAAAGGGTAAAAATTCTAACTTCACAAACTGAAACAAATTAAAATCATTTAGTGAAGTTTCTATAATGTACTTTCTTCTATTGTAAGTGATTAGATGGTTTTTAAAATACCAGTAAAATATGATATTAAGTTTTTATTCAGTTAAAAATACTAAACTAAAACATTTTGTAGTTAGATCCAGTTAAACATGTAATATAACAAATATTTTTTAAAGTCTATTCCTATTTAGATCAACAAAGAAAAATTGTATTCTAGTTACTTTTTATTATTTGTACTTCACTTTTGGTATCAACTTGGCAAAAAATTCACTACTTACTGGTACTAAATTCACTACTACCAGACTTGTGTTACACTAGGCCAGTGCATTGTTCAATCATAGTTCGAAACTTATCTGCTGAAAAATTTCAGTAAAAAGTGTTTTTTTTTGCCAAGTTGATACCAAAAGTGTAATTTATAAGAAAAACCTCAAAAAGTACAACACAAAAACTGCAAGTTTTTACAATATGTATATACATACGACAGAATCACAATATTAAGTGACAAAATTTCTTGCCCAAGTGAGGAATCATTACAACCAAATTCCCACCATTTGCAGTCTAGAAAATGTTTTGGTTAAAGTAATGCTTTTCATATACCTCTCTAAGAAAACTATTTCCAGCTATTGGCAGGTTGGCTCAGTGCCAGACTGCTGGGTTTCAAACATATAGTCATACACTCAACATCAAGAGCACAGTGGTACAATATATTACAATGAAAATATTGGAAAGAACCCCAGTACCACAAAAATAATCAAACATAACAAATAAAACAAGTTACTTAAGCTTAAATCCTTCTGATGATGATGACAACATGGTCATCGAAATGTACATAACGGTTTAATCTTGAGTAACTTGTTTTATTTGTTATTTTTTATTATTTTTGATAAATCCATTAATTTTTTTCCTAACAGCCTCATCAGAAGTCTCTTTTCCCCTGACAGACTTATATAAACTATAATCACTCATATGCTCATGGAAACAACACATATATCTTTAATCTGTGCATCTGTGACATCTGATTTCTACACAATCTGTGATTACAACTTATATTTATTTTATTTCATTCTCTCATATTTCTGTTTGTGTTTTCTCTTTGATTGACAAAGACCACTGTGTGGTTGAAATATATCATTGGTTAAGTGCTTTTATGTGTTTCTATTTCAAGACTACAGAGTGGACTCTTACCAAGGTAAGTCTGTCAGTCTCCTAGTCCAAAAAATCTAAATAACCTTTACGAACCAAAACTAACCTAAATATATATATATATATATATATATATATAGATTTTTTGGACTAGGAGACTGACAGACTTACCTTGGTAAGAGTCCACACTGTAGTCTTGAAATAGAAACACATAAAGCACTTAAACAATGATATATTTCAACCACACAGTGGTCTTTATCAATCGATTGATAAAGACCACTGTGTGGTTGAAATATATCATTGTTTAAGTGCTTTATGTGTTTCTATTTCAAGACTACAGTGTGGACTCTTACCAAGGTAAGTCTGTCAGTCTCCTAGTCCAAAAAATCTAAATAATCTTTACCAACCAAAACTAACCTATAAAATATATATATATATATTATATATTATATTATATATTATATATATATTTTGTAAAAGTATTTTATTAGATAATTATTTTTCCTGAAGATGCTGATACTTTTTTATCGGCGAAAAGCTTTGAATAAATATATTCATTAAAAGTATTCTTGTGTTTGAAATATTTTAAATTTATTAAATATATATATATATATATATATATATATATATATATATATATAAGGCAAGTGTGAATTAATAGTAGAAATTGAAAAATTTTGTTACTTTCTAATTGAAATAACATTTTAATGTAAACAATATATATTTTTAGTAATAATGTTTTTCAGGCAGAAAAAAACATAAATAAATATGGTACGATTCTTCTGCAACATGCACCTAAAGAAACAACAGACTTCCTGAAGCGCTTATGTACTGACTACAGACCTTCTGACAAACCTCTTGTTGATCAAGTTAGTAGATTTTTCAGTCACAAGATTGATATTTTATATTTATATTCTTAACTTTCTTGAGAGTATTTAGTATCTCATTGTGATCTAATAAAATATATTGTGTTCAACTAGAACCAGTAATACAAATAACAATTTTTTAAAGTAAATTCCTGGTTATGTAGGAAATTAAATATTTTATTTTTGCTACATTTTATTAACTAATATATATAAAGTAACACAACTGATGTGTAAAACAGGTCTTCTGCCACATAACCTGTAACATAAAATCAGCTAATTTATGCAATCATATGTTATCACCTATTTTAAGCCAAATGGGAAGAAGTAACTATATTGCGTACCTTTCTTTCTGTGTAAAAAGTTTTCTCTCATATAAAACCAAAATTAATTCATTAAATTTAATTAATAAAAATATTATTTGAAAAAACTGTAATAACATTGTCTCGTCCACTAGAAGCTTTAAAAAATGTATTTGAAAGTGAGTGGATGAATAAAAATTATTTTATTAATGATTGAAAATTTGAACAAGATACAAGGAGAGTACAAACTAATAGAAGGAATTGAAAAAAGAAACTACTTAGATAACATTTTTAGTACTATTTCAAGGACTTTCAAGGATTATTTCTAGTACTATTTAAGGATATAGCAGTTCATCCACATTTTAACAGCTGTTCAGCTGTTTTCACAATGCACTAGAAAAAATCATGTAAGATACAGAAAGAAATTGAAATCACTAGATCTTGGCTGAAAAGGCTTTGCTTAAACTGATCGTAAGTAAAATACTGAAGTAGTTGTTACTTTTGTATTGTCGTTGAGCATTTATTGTGAATTGAAACAATTTCATTGCAAAGTATTCTTCGTTACCTTTTCTGCATTGTAAGATTCAGTTTTCTGTACTTTCATTGTAACAATACACATTTCACTTCTTTGTATAGTGTATTGTTTCACCAGGTGGCATAAAATCCATCAGTAAAACATTGTGCCTGTACAAAACAGAATCCTCGTATCATGTTTTGAATCTTTAATGTTTGCTTTTGTCTTTAATTGAAATAAAGTGTCTCTATTTCTTCGATTATAAAATTAATTGAGGCATTTTGTGTTGTCCAAGGTCTGATCTGCCATAGCTATACAATGCAGAAAGTCACTGGCATTATGTGGCACCTGGTTTGCAATCTGTGGCATTGCATGTTACTAGGGCATTCACAGAACTCTGGAATAAAACTTACTCTTTAAAACAGTATTTATGTCTTTTTACATAAAAGAAATGAACCATCTGCAATTTTTTAAAAGTAATATTTAGTTAATTTACATATTATGAATTATATATAATTTATTTTTTTTACATATAATTGTTAGTGTACATATTGCTTATTATGCAATATAAATTTCAGGTTTCATTTTCTCTGATCTGATTTTTATACACTCCCTTTTCTTTTATTATTATTTTAAATAATATTGCAATGTTAGTTTATTATTTATATTTTCAACTGTTTATAAATTAACTCATCTAAATATGGTTATTTAAAAACATATATTGTAACATGTTTCAAATTTAGTAATTAATTAAATGAAGTTTCAGAATATTCATAAGGGAATTTATCATTTGCGTCTTTATTTTTTAAATTTTCAGAATATGTTAGATGGCTTGCATAAGCCTTCTGTTATTAGAGGAAACCCTGAGAATTTTATTCATATCTTTCTAAACAATTCTGAATGTTTAGTGGAATTCTTAGAACACCTGTTACAGGTAAGGTGAACATCATAAATATAAATGACTTTTTTAAAATTTCATTAAAATTTTTTCAAGTTATAACCCTCTAGTTTATTTTTAATTTTTGATAAATCATTTTTTTATTTAGTATACCGTTAATCAAAATGCAAACCAACAGTCCATTTTTGTTATAAGTTTATTCTATATACCAAACTTTACTTGAAGTTTTACATATGATTACTGTTGAAAACACATAATGATTTTAACACATATTGCTTTAAAGAGGTATTTTTATCATTATTTCTTTGTATTTGTCTTGAACACAAAACTAAAATTTATAACTGAATAACTTATAATGACAAGTAATGGAAAAAAAATACTTTCAGGTGTCACCAAAATGTAGCACTTTAATATACAACACGTTAATTGAACATTACTTACTTGTATGGGGTAAACTTAGTGATGCAGCCAGTAGAGTGCAGTTAGAGCAAAAAATGATGAGGCTCTTAGAATCTCCTGAAGCTAACTATGACAGACATCAGATACTGATTCAATGCAAAGCTGCCAACTTTAAGCCTGGAATTTTACACCTCTATGAAGATATGAAAATGTAAGATTAATTATACATCTAGTAAATGTAAATGCTAAAAAAATACTAGATTTCAAGATTGAGAGTTTTTTGCAATGGGGTAAAATTAACAAAGTAATGGTGTTGGATTGCATATCCAGGGCAGTGTTTACATTGTTTTTTCTCTATTTACCATAATTTAAAATGTACATATTTTCATGTTCTTAATTATTGCTTCTTTTGTATTTCTATACTGAAACATATGTAGTTTGTAAATAATATGTGTGCATAATTTTTCTATTTTGATATTTTACGTTATCCATTGTTTTTCCGTTGTAATGACTTTATGAAGTTAATATATTACTATTGTAAGTAATTTTATGCACCATTAAGTGCAATGATTTTACCTTGTGTGATGAGGCACCTTTCGGTCACTTGACCATTGTCGAATCACTGATTACTTTTTCTCAATTTTTCTGGTGTGGATGTTCGGTCCGTGGTGTTGGTAATTGTTGATGTCATACACGTTTCCTCTTGAGTCTCGTGTATAATGTTTTTGAATAGTATGTCTTCTGTATTTGTTTTTTGTAAATTCATTAACTTGTTGTGTATGTTTTTATAAATGTGGTATTTTTCTAGTGAGTTTAGTTCTATTGGGTTATTATTTATTTCAAGTATGGTTAGGTTATTTTCGTAATTTGTTATTAAGATATTTTATTATTTTGTTGTTTGGTTTGTATGTTGGAGTGTAGTATTCTTTGTTGTATATATTTGTTATTTTTTCTATTTTGTTATTGGTGTATTTATATTTTAGGTAGATTTTTTTATTTTTATTATTTTTGTGTTCCGGTTGTTGTGTTGAGGTTAGGTTTTTTGTGAATTTATTGTATATATTTTTTATAAGGTGTTTGTTGTATCCATTTTCTATTGCTATTTTTGTAATGTTATCTACTTTTCTATTGTCACATGAGAATAATTTTAGTAACTAACTCTTCAGAGTTGTATTTAAATAGTGTGCAGTGTTTCCTTTTGGCAGTGTTTAAATGACACTAACATTAGTTCTTTTAAGTAATAATTGAGCTGGCTTGTGAGTTAAGGCTATTAATAAATAGGTAACTCCACATGAACTCGCAAAACAGATTGTAATTGTTATTCTTGTATTTGAGTTCATATAAATATTGTTTTTTATTTGTTGTAAATTTTTTTTATGAAAACCAAGTCGTGATTGTAAATCTGGCCACACCCAGATCCGGTTCTAACCTTTATGCATCACCCGTATGGACCTGTATGTTATGCATCACCCGTTTAGTTGCAGTTTTAAATTTGTAGCAGTGTCACTGATGATGATGATAAAATTCAATGAAATTCAAATGACAATATTGTTTTGTGATTTCATGTTCAGTTATTTATTTATTACTTATTTTTCTGCCATTAACTAAGTTTGCAATATCTCAAAAACTACTCAAGATAAACTGATAATTATTCCAGGTAATATTGAATATCCAACACTCGTAGTTGAAACAAACAAAAAATCTAAAACTAGATTAAATAACATTGGAAATAAAAAATCACTTTTACTGACTATTCTAAGGAAAATTTAAGAAGCACATTTTCAATAATTTTAGAATCAACGACAACTATCGATAGTACTGCTACTTTTACTAATATGTCCATATAAAGTAAGTTATTCTGAATTTTCAAGACACTTTGAATTAAATTTAGTTAACACTTAAACAACTTGTAACGGATTCCATCATTATGACCTACAAGACTGTATGATCATAAATAAATAATTGGTGTTAGATACATGGCAGAGGACATCATAGTTAAGAACAGAGTTTCTAAACCTTACTTATTAGATTTAAAAAAATCACAGATATGAAAAAGCATTTAACATTTCTATAAGACCTTCCAGACACATACCCAGCACAAAAGGTCAAGCATTTCCAGGCGCGTATCCAAGGGGGGGGGGCGATGGGGCCCCCCCCCAACCCCTCAAGAACTTTGGGTTAAAAATCGACAATATATTATTAAATTAGGACTTTCTATTAAATTAGACTTTTACTTAAGTTAATTCGTCTTTTATTGTAAATAAAAAATAAAATTTTAATTTTTAATTTGAAAATGTGACGCGTTCCCTCGGCATACCTCCGTAAACGTCTAAACGTTTTAACAACAGATAGCACTAGTGAAGCTTAGTCTCGAATATATGATTTTCAATACGTAATTTTGCAAGCGTAATATTCGCAGTTGACTCGGGGATTGTTCGTGTTGGAAGAATAACTACTTATATTAATTAATAAACCATTTTTATAATAATAGCTTATTATGAAATTAATAATATTCTTTAGCCATAAGTGTTATCGAAACTGGAATAATTATTTATTAAAAAGTTTAATTTGCTACGAATCTTTATCACATTACCGATTTCTAACGCAAGCGTAGAAAGAACTTTTTTGTTCTATGTTTTTATATACATGCAAGCACGCGCGCACGCACGCACACACACACACACACACATATTATATATATATATATATATATATATATATATATATATTTTTTTTTTTTTTTTTTCGATTGATGTTTTTATTTCTTTTTGTGTTTTCTCTTCGATTGATAAAGACCACTGTGTGGTTGAAATATATCATTGTTTAAGTGCTTTTATGTGTTTCTATTTCAAGACTACAGTGTGGACTCTTACAAAGGTAAGTCTGTCAGTCTCCTAGTCCAAAAAATCTAAATAATCTTTACCAACCAAAACTAACCTAAAAATATATAAACATATATTTAATCTTTCCATTTTCATATTCCTTCCCTATCTTTGTATGTGTTCTTTCCTCCTTTCCTATCTTATATATAATGAATCTTCCTAAGCTGTATTTGAAACAGCTTAAAAACCTGGCTTTTAAAATCTCAAAAATAAACATGCATATACTGTTTTTAGAAGCATGTCTAAATCTAGGCATTACACCAAAGGGTTTAAATATGAAATCACCACTGTCAGGTATGCCCCAGTATATCAAAACTGTTATTTCTCCGATTTACAAAAACAACTCTTTCCAAATTACGAGTTTGGTCTTACAGTGTCACAAACAAGAACAAGTCAAATTATCTGAATTACTAACCTCAACTGCCAAATTAATTACCTCCAATTTTCCATATCTAATACATAATCCCTCCACCTGGTAGACCAATAATTGCTGGCTGCAATTCAGTAACGGAAAGAATTTCAGCTTTCCTCGACTCACACCTTCAACCCTTAGTAAAGAACCTCCCATCACATACCCAGGACACCAATCATTTCATAGATCGACTCTCACAAATATCTGTACCTCTACCCCCGGTAACTATTTTGGTCACCATAGATGTCACCTCTCTCTATACCAACATCCCTCATGCACACGGCCTATCTGCAATAGAGAATTTTCTAAACAAACGCCCAGGCAAGCCTTCTCCCACTACACCTTTTCTTGTGAACCTGACCAGGTTCATCCTCGAGAAGAACAACTTTCAGTTTGAGGGAAGGAACTACCTTCAAATAAAGGGAACAGCAATGGGCACCAGAATGGCACCATCGTACGCAAATCTGTACATGGGATTGTTGGAAGAAAGTTTTCTAAAGACACAAACACACCAGCCATTATGTTGGTATAGATATATAGATGACATCTTCCTAATTTGGACACAGGGTGCTTCAACACTTGAGGCATTTTTAGACAGCCTGACACAATTTTCCACACTTCAATTTACCTGGGAGAAATCTACATCAGCCATCACCTTTCTGGATGTAGAGGTAACACTCCAGAATGGAAATATCAACACAGGAATTCACATGAAACCGACAAACCACCTACAATATCTCCATTTCGACAGCAACCACCCAATAAACATAAAACGATCCATTCCATACAGTCAAGCAATCAGGGGTAAGAGAATCTGTTCGAATGATATGGAATTGGAAGATTTTAATAGAAAGATATCAACAGACTTCCAGAGAAGAGGATACCCAAAAAGACTCATTGAAAACCAAATTCATTCAGCACAATCCTCGGTTCACCCCAAACCACAAACAGAACAAAATAAACTGTCTTTAATAACAGACTACCATCCTGGTCTACATAAACTCAACAAGATATTGAGAGATGGCTTCAAAATTCTTCAAGCTTCCGTCCACACCAAAAATCTTTTCACTGATCCACCGCAAATTTGGTACAAGCAACCTCCCAACCTGAAAAACATCCTAGTACATCCTAAACTACCAGACCCTGATGCAGAGAAACCACACAAACTTCCTCATGGCTCCTTCCCATGCAATAGACCTAGATGCAAGACGTGTCCAATACACCCCTCAGCAAATAGTTTCAACAGCCAAACAACAAAAATGGTCTTCAAAATACAGGGTCATCATAATTGTACATCGAAAAATGTCATATACCAGCTACAATGTAAACTTTGCTCAGCACAGTACATAGGGCTGACCACGGATGGTCTGAATATCAGAATGAATGGCCACAGACATGATGTTAAAATTATGAATATGGATAGACCAACAGCTCAACATGCTGCGAGTCACAACATCGCAACTTTTGATGACTGCTATACCACAAAAATAATTAAATCACTCCCCCCTGATTGCAATCCCTCAGAACTGAGAAGGTGGGAACTATCATACCAGTGGTATACCAAGTCCAGAGAATCCCCTAACCTCAACATCAGATAAATCCATTCATTTTTTTTTTTTTTTTTTTTTTTTTTTTTTTTTCTTTCCCTCCCAATAGCCTTATCTCTTTTCCCCTGACAGACTTATATAAACTATAATAACTCATATGCTCATGGAAACAATTTATATATATATATATATATATATATATATATATATATATATATATATATATATCTTTAATCTGTGCATCTGTGTCATCTGATTTCTACTCTACACAATCTGTGATTACAACTTATATTTATATTATTTCATTCCCTCATATTTCTTTTTGTGTTTTCTCTTCGATTGATAAAGACCACTGTGTGGTTGAAATATATCATTGTTTAAGTGCTTTTATGTGTTTCTATTTCAAGACTACAGTGTGGACTCTTACAAAGGTAAGTCTGTCAGTCTCCTAGTCCAAAAAATCTATATATATATTCTTGATATTTTGCGTTATCCATTGTTTTTCCGTTGCACTGACTTTATGAAGTTAATATATTACTATTGTAAGTAATTTTATCCACCATTAAGTGCAATGATTTTACCTTGAGTGATGAGGCGCCTTTCGGTCACTTGACCATTGTCGAATCACTGATTATTTTTCTGAGAAAAAGCAAGTCGCTGGATACGCGCCTGAGCACTGAGCATTTCTAATGTTTCCTTCTGATTCTTGATAATTAAGAATTTAGATTACATTATTGAAGTAAACCACATGTGAAATTATTTTTTTTCCAATTATTAAAAACTAAGTAGCCTAGAAATAATTTTTAATTTTAATAATAAAAATGTACACAAGTTTTCTCAATACTGAAATACACTTGTAAAGTAATACTATTTCGATTAATGGCAGATTTAATGGGGGTTTTGGGGCTCAATTTCCTCTAAAAATATGAAAAGTTAACATTTTAAAAGTATAAAATATTATAAACCTTAAAAATAACACTATGCGTTCTACTGTTCATCCCTGATTAAAATATACTTGTTAATTAGTAGAATATGTTTACAAACTTATATTAATCACTGTAATACCTTACTATAATCATTAATAAACACGCTTATGTAATTATATAGTAAATGAGGCAAATTAATGATTGTGCAATGTCACAGAGTAGGCCTATAACTATTTCCCTCAGTTAGATGACGCTTAGAGTTTACACTACAGCTACCATATTTCCTAAATATTTTCCGGGCGCGAGGGAACCCCATCTTTTTCCCCCACCGACCAGCTCCTCCCAAAATATTTTTCTGGATCTTTCTTTGATTTTTACCATAGGTCAGCCTGGTTGTTACCTCTTATACTGATTATAGGCTCTTTTTTGTGAACAAAAAAAGAATGTGATGATAGGTTGTAGGCAACATTGCTTTTCATCTCAAATCAATAAAACCAAACAATAAAATTAACATTATTCTGAGATCTAAGTAATTTTTGTTTAGGTACCAACAGGTTTTGCAGTATCATCTGAGGCAGCAGGATTACCAATCAGTTTTAGCCTGTTGTAGGAGATTTGGACTTCAGGATCCAAGCTTATGGTCACAAGCTCTTTGGGCTGGAGCTAAAGATCCAGAAATGCCGAGCATTCTTCTTACTGAAATACTTGATGTGATACGTAAGTTCGATTTTTATAAATTGATATAACTTTTTCACATGTTAGTCAACAATAATTATTACAAAAATATAGGTGAAAAAACCACAAAAATTAATCAAAAAATAACTAAAATAAGTTACCTAAGATTAAATCCTTATGTACATTTCGATGATAAAGTCATCATCTTCAGAGGTTCCTATTACAAAAGTACAATCTAGAATACAAAGAAATTAACAAACTAGACTGATGACCTGTCATCAATTTTTAGGCTATTCAGAAAGTAAGGAACGTTTCTGTCTGACGCCGCTAGGCTCACGCCGATCACGTACATTTTGGTGCGTGCGCACTCGGCAACTCAGTTGGCGTCCAGCAGTGTCAACGGGAACATTTCCGCGTTGCCCGTTTTTTCGCAATTTCAACTGAAGATGTGCGCTGCGATTGAAAATCCCGCCAGTTGTGAGGTGCGGTTCGTGATACGGTTTTTGTTGGCAAAAAACTTAAAACCGATAGACATTTATCGCCAAGTGTGTGAAGTTTACGGAAACAACATAATGAATGAAAGTTCTGTGAGTAAATGGTGCATTCATTTAAAAATGGCCGAACTGACGTTCATGACGAAGCGAAGAGCAGACGCCCAAACATTGTGACTGATGAACTGGTCTCTAAAGTTGATGAAAAGGTTCGCGAAAACCCCCGATTCACGATAACGGAGCTTTCGCTTTGTTTCCCGGAAGTTTCTCGGACTTCGTTGTTTGAAATTGTCACACAAAGGTTAGGCTACCACAAATTTTGTGCAAGATGGGTGCCGAAAATACTCAATGACCGCCATAAAAGTCAGGGAATGGAGGCAAGTTTGACATTTCTGGATGCCTACGACAGACATGGTGATTCACTACTGGATCGCATCGTAACTGGTGATGAGACATGGGTAAAACACGTTAATTGCAGTCCATGGAGTGGGGGGACACAAGCTCCCCCAAAAAACCAAGAAAATGTTTGCAAACATTTTCAGCAAGGAAGATTATGGCGACGCTTTTTTGAGACAGGCAAGGTGTGCTTCTTATTGACTTTCTCGAACGTGGTGCAACAATAAACTTTGAGCTTTACTGTGAAACTTTGCGCAATGTTAGGAGAGCAGTTCAAAACAAATGCCGAGGGAAATTGACGTCAAAAATTTTGTTTGTGCATGACAATGCCCGACCTCACACAGCAAACCGCACCAAAGAACTCCTTGAGTCATTCAAATGGGAGGTTTTTCCTCGTCCGCCCTTTAGTCCTGACCTTGCACCAAGCGATTTTCACTTGTTTCCAAGAATAAAGACCTGACTAGCAACACAGCGCTTTGACGACAACGCGGAGCTCAAGGCACGCGTCACCGAGTTGCTGACATCGCAGGCGGCAAATTTCTATGATGAAGGAATTTCAAAGCTTGTCCACCGCTACGATAAATGTCTCAATTTGTTTGGCGACTACGTAGAAAAGTAGTATTTTAGTTGCTCTTTCAGATGTATATAATAAACATTTTTTATTGTACTTATTATTTGTTTTATTCAAAAACGTTCCTTACTTTCTGAATAGCCCTCGTATTTTAGTTATTTTTTGATTAATTTGTGTGGTTTTGGGGTTTTTTCACCTATATTTTTGTAATATATTGTACCACTGTGCTCTTGATATTGTATATAAACAATAATTATAATCAGGCATTCATTGTAAAAGAGTATAATTTAATTTGAACAGAAAAAACTTCTGTATTTAATAATATTGAGTATGTATTCCTAGCAACTATCTTGACAGACTGTGTAATATAACAACTTGCATATATTTATAGTTAAGTAATTTTTTTAAATTTTTATAAAATTAATATTGTACTAATTTGTCCTCTTTAATGTAATAAATAAAACAACTGTATATTTTTTCTATATAGAAAAAGACCACTTATTATCTCCTCTCTTTGTTGTTGATGCTCTGTGCAACTGGAATGCTGTGAAGGTAGGGGACATCAGGGGTTACGTAAAAAATGTATTATATGCTGAAGAAAAGACTACAGATCAAGAACAAGATCTAATACAAAAGTATACACAAGAAACTAGTAAAATACGTAAACATGTATATGAAATACAAAACCAGTAAGTATCTGTAAATATTTTGCTTCCTCACTAAATAAATAGTTATCAATATAACAAACATATACATTTTCACTGGTTTTTTTTCAGTCCTATAGTGTTCCAAGGGTCTAGATGCAGTGCTTGTAATCACCAGTTGGAATTACCAAGTGTTCATTTCTTTTGTCAGCATTCCTATCATAAACAGTGAGTATATATTTCTATAAAGTAAAATATTTTAAAGTCGCTTGTTGTAATCATCATAAACTTACTTGCTGACGTGTTTCAAAACATTAATTTCATTAACCTAAATGAAGCGGGTCGGTTTCGTCCTTAAAACGATTGTTTTGAAATGTGTCAGCAAGTAAGTTCAAAAGTTTTCACTTAGTTACGCAATAATTATTAAATTTATAAAATATTTTAGTAAATATTGTTTACAAAAATAATAGCTAAAATAATCTGTGTGTGTGTATTTAAATGTATCTAAAAACTAGATAAAACTTAAATTCATTTCAGATGAAAATTATTAGTGTTTTACTTATTTACTTATAACTTCATGTTAAAGAAAAAGTATACAGAATTATAATGTGTAATATAAAATAAATAAAGAGCCCAATCAATATATATGAAAGATATCTATCCCGATTTTGATTTTAGAAATGTTGAAAAAAAATTGGTGTTGTAGAAAGACATCCATTATTGAAATAACTAAACCTCTAACTGATTAAAAATTATTACCTAATTAACAATTGAGATTAATTTTTTGTATCAAATTTAGATTGTTACGATCTTTGTAAAGTGAGATTATTCTAAGGTGTGAACAGTACAAGAGGATCGTGGTAGAAGTGTAGATTGTAGTGGATAACACTAGATAAGTCGCAGTCAGTGTCAACAGCACATAGTGAAGAAATTACCTGTGCTGCTTAGTCAAGTTAAGATTACTATAGTGATGTGTTCTCTGCTGTTAGTGTATATTTGTTTGTGATGCTATGTAAATCAAATGAAAATAGTGACGCAGTTTAGGAGAATACCATAAGCTTTTTACTGAATGAAAAGATGATCCCCAACAATTCCATTCCTATATGAGGATGACACCTGAGATATTCACTTATCTGCTTGAAAATATTGCTCAGTTGGACGGCTGTGTTTCTCACCACAACTTTCATCATACCCCTATTTTTTGGTTTAAGGAACAGCATGACCTTGAACAGACCGAAGTCACCAGCTAGACCGTATGATAAGCATCCATATAAAATCAAATCAGTTGGTTTTCAAAAAGCACCAATGTATGCATCCTGAAGGACATCGTGATTCACCTCTACCTCGACTTACCTGATAAGTTCAGCTTCGTATGTTACAGCATGTTTAATTTATAAGGATGTTGACTGTGATATACACTCCCGCATCAACCCACTTTGCTATTAGCACCCTAAATAACCTGTAAAATTTGCTGTTCACTGCTATAATATTTTCTGAAATTAATTGTTACATTATGCCTTTTAAGTTAATATTATTACTGATAGTAATGAATTATTAAATTCTCATTAATCTCATGTTGTTTCCTATGTAAGATCATCATTCTTATATGCTAAAATTAAACAATATTCAATACTAAAACCTTGATCATTAACACAAATATTTCTATGATTTCCTCCCTTTATTTCCGTTATGATTATTGTTATTATTACTATATATTACATCTTTATGCTATTTTAGTGTGCGACCGTACCAAAATTAGAAAATAGGTATGAATGTAAACAGACAGTCAAGTTTGTGCATGTGTGTTGAAGAAAAAGGGTTAGACATGTGTCGAAAACAAAATATTTACTCAGCACTCAATAGTGGGGGCAAACATCTGTTGCTTGGGTTTACTAGAAATTTCTGTAGTAAAGTTTTGAAGTGTTGGTGCTAACTTATCCCGGTATAAAGTGAAAGTCTCAAGTGTCTGTGCCTAGCCCTCCTATTTTTAATATAAACACATATTTAAATAGAGTAAATTTTCCAATGAGCGATAGTGTATTTTATGCTACAGAATAACTACCTTGGTTCCCAAATTAGTAATTTTCTTTTATATGAAACATTGTTATGTTCTAAAATTTATATATATATATATATATATATATATATAAACCATCAAAAACAAACACACATTCCCTACATTAAAAAACGTACACCTAATAAAAAAAGGTTCAAAAAGGCCTCAAAATGACAATCTGGGAACAACTAGAAATTTATACAAATAAAAATAATATCATTAACGAACAAATACAAATAAAATAAAAAAACGATAAATTATTCAATCTAATAGACAATATTAACCCCAAATCACACTTTAAAAACTCGCACAGTGCAGTGAATCTGAAAATAGAACATAACGGTACACCAAGGTCAACAGGAAATCCACTCAGCTCGCAGTCTACAACAACCCCGTTCAGTATGCCTGAAGATAATGGCAAGGCCAGTCATTGAAAGTTAACTCGCATAAATACCAAGAAGATTCTTGTTTAAGTACATAAGTGAAAGCGATAAGTGTATACAAGAAAACAGTTTTGCATAACTATATATATATATATATATATATATATATATATATATATATATATATATATATATATATATATATATATATATATATATAAGTTATATAAACATTTTATGTGAACATTTCATAATTAAATGCGTGCTAGGAAGATTCCTGCTTACGCAGCTTTAGTATTATATAGGTGTGAGAACAGAGCCCCGGCAGTGTGTAAGTCGCCTCTGTATCGCACAGACATTTTCCACTCCGATTGAGTGCACATCAATTGTATTGTTTTATTAAGTAAAATTAATGTAACAGTTTTCTAAATTAATTGTTTATTAAATTCAAAGGTTTGTTAAAAATAAAAATCATTTTTAAAAACCTTTCTTGCTTAATATAAAACGTAACTGGCGCAGTCGGTAGGACACCTCAAGGAAGTTAACGAATATAACGTCCGTCGGTTTTAACCGTTAATTGAGGAAACCTTAAGTAGAGTGAATATCTACAACCACTTAATAGAGCACATATCTATTAAGAACACGAGCGAATATCGTGTAGGTGAAAAGTGAAAAGTGAAAGTTGTTCAAATGAGCAAAGTATTTTGGATCAACTTGTAAGTAGATCTTAAGATATAGAATTAAGAAAAAGTAGAGTAAATACTTTTTAATTTTATATAATTGATTTTTAATTTTATTATTTTAAAGAAAATAATATTTTAAAATGGCAACGCCAACATTAAAGAAGGAATATCTAGATATGATTCCTGAGTATAGTGGAGAGCCCACTATGCTCCACAGATTTATTTCTATATGTGACAAAGTAGTAAATAAGTTTTATGTAAGCGAAAATCCAGAGGATTTTCAAAATGAATATTTATTTTCTTCTATACTAGCTAAACTAAAAGGCCAAGCATTGGAAATGGTTGTAAACTCAAATTCATATAATTGGTATGAGGTTAAAAAAGTATTATTAACCAGCTATTCAGACAAAAGAGATTGTTTTACCTTAAATTTAGAAATGGCTGAGTTAAAACAAGAGCATAACGAATCACCTTTTAAATTTTATGAAAGAATTCAAAAACTATTAAATTTACAAATTTCATTTTTTGTTAATAAAGAGCCACAAAGACAATTGGCCAAAGATGTTTTAATAGAATATGTTCAGAAACTAGCTTTAAGAGTTCTCCTTAGAGGTTTACATGAACCTGTAGGATCGCTAATGCGAACCAAAAATCCAGATTCTCTTAGCGAAGCACTTAATATGCTTACTAACGATTTTCAATTTAAAAATAATAAATTATTTCAAAATATTAAACAGAACATTCCACCTAGGGCCCCACAATACCCGCCTATTCGCAAACCCCTTCCTAACAAGCAAACCTTCCAAAATTATAGGCCCAACTACCAAAATAATCCTAACCAATTTACTAAACCTAACTCATACGTACAGCAAAATCAACAACCGAGACAGTCTAACAATTACACACCATTAAAAGTTCATCAAAAATTTGAACCAGAACCAATGAGCATTTCCACACGTCAAACAGGGAACACAATTAGACAAAATAGACTTTATCAGATGACAGGGAAACCAATAGAGGAGGAAAATTACGATCAAACTATGAATCGATTGACTGAACAAATGACTAACTCTTATCTGACCGAACAAACAGATTATGAACCGCAAGAGGACCCTGACAGCTACATAGACTTTGATGATTCCCCGCAAGAGGAAAACGCATGCGGATTCACTCAAGAGGACAATCATACCCAAAATCATTTTTTAGGACTAACCACATTAAAAAGACATTTTCCATAATGCATATAGAAGACGACACAAACGAACTACCGTACATCCACGATCCCAAGACCGATTTAAAGATGCTGATTGACACTGGAAGTACGAGATCATTTATTAAAAAATCAATAGCTTTCCAATTTTTCAAAAACACTCTAAAACAAGAGCCATTTGAAGTGAGTACAGCTCATGGAGTATCAAAAGAAAAATACAGTTGTACGCTACCACTCTTAGGAAAAGAAACAACCGAATTCTATTTATTTGATTTCCATAAAGATTTTGACTTACTCCTTGGATTAGATAACATAAAAGAATTAAAAATTAATTTAAATTTTGTGAATGATAAATTAATATTTCGCAATAAGCAAATGCCGATTAAATATTTTAACACAGAAGAACAAAATAATAATAATAATAATAATAATAATAATAAAATTAAAAGCGAATGTCAGGAACAGAAAGCAAAAAAGGGAACAAGTTATGTTATACAAGCCCGCGCTAGCCAAACGATTAAATTTAGAATACAAAATATTCAAGATGGAGAAGGACTCTTACCATACAAAAACTTAAATGGATTAGAAATTCCGCAGTGTATAGTCTCAGTACACAAGGGAGAAGCCTACTGCCCTATAATAAACAACACAGAAGTAAATGTAGAATTAACAGTAAATGAACCATTAGAATTAAAATCTTTAGAAGAATACAATATCCTTAGACCTGATGCAATGCAAACGAACGCTAATTTCAATTTATTAGACTATAAACAAAAAAATTCGAGAAGGAAAAATTTAGATTTATCAAAATTTAGAATGGAACATATGAACTCGGAAGAAAAATCCGCTATAACAAGTTTAATAAAAGATTATGCAGATTTATTCCATATTGAGGGAAACGATTTAACTTTTACCAACCAAATAAAACATGTTATTAGGACTACTGATGAAATTCCCGTATACTCCAGAAATTATAGATATCCAGAGATTTACAAGAACGAAATTAATAAACAAACTGAGGACATGCTTGAACAAGGAATTATTAGACCTTCAAATTCTCCATGGAACTCTCCTGTCTGGATTGTACCCAAAAAACAAGACGCTTCTGGCAAAAGAAAATTTCGATTAGTAATAGATTTTAGAGGATTAAACAAGAAAACAATTGACGATAAATTTCCCTTGCCAAACATTACCGACATATTAGATAAATTAGGACGATCTCAGTATTTTACAACTTTAGATTTAGCCTCAGGATTTCACCAAGTAGAAATGGATAAAAATAGCATAGAAAAAACAGCGTTTTCAACAGAAACGGGACACTATGAATTTTTAAGAATGCCATTTGGACTAAAGAATAGCCCCCCTACATTTCAAAGAACTATGAATAACATTCTGAGAGGAATCCAAAATGAAACATGTTTAGTTTATTTAGACGATATTATAATTTACTCCACTAGCCTCCAAGAACATATACAAAGACTTAAAGAAGTATTCGACAGATTACGCAAAGCCAACTTTAAAGTACAGCTGGATAAAACAGAATTTTTAAGAAAAGAAGTAGCGTATCTAGGGCATGTTGTTACACCGGAAGGCGTAAAACCTAACCCAGCAAAGATTTTGGCAATCAAAAACTATCCAATACCCAAAACCACCAAACAAATTAAAGGATTTTTAGGACTAATAGGCTATTATCGAAAATTTATTAAAAACTTCGCCAAGATAACAAAACCGTTTACTAACTGTTTAAAGAAAAATGCAAAAATAAATATAGAAAATCCAGACTTCATTGAATGTTTTGAAACATGTAAAAATATACTGACTAATGAGCCCCTTCTACAATACCCAGATTTTGAAAAGGAGTTTACTCTAACAACAGACGCTAGTAATTTTGCACTAGGAGCAATTTTAAGCCAGGACAAAAATGGAAAGGACCTTCCTATAGCGTATGCCAGCAGAACTTTAAATGACAGCGAAACTAATTACTCCGCGATTGAAAAGGAATTATTAGCAATCGTATGGTCTACCAAACACTTCAGGCCTTATTTATTTGGAAGAAAATTTAAAATTTATACAGACCATAAACCTTTACAATGGTTATTTTCAGTTAAAGAACCAAATTCCAAGCTTTTAAGATGGAGATTAAAACTAGAAGAATATGATTATGACATAAGATACAAAAAAGGCAAATTAAACCAAAACGCCGATGCTTTATCTAGAATACTATTGAACGTTACTGATAAAAGGTCAACAAACACCCAACACACTGTAGAACCAGACCTTGAATTATCTCCAGCGAACTTACTGAGTCGTTACTTCCCGGAATTGAATGAAGATAATGAGTCTATGGTTACGAAAATAACCTAACCATACTGGAAATAAATAACAACCCAATAGAACTAAACTCACTAGAAAAATACCACATTTATAAAAACATACACAACAACTTAATGAATCTACATTTTTTTTTTTTTTTTTTTTTTTTTTTTTTTTTTTCCTGGCGAAAAACCAATTGTGGTTATCATCGCCAAAAATAATGAATCTACAAACAACATATACAGAAGACATACTATACAGAAATATCATACACACAGATCAAGAAAAAGTGCGCGTAACGTCAACAAACACCGGCTTCACGGACCGAGCATCCACAGCAGAGAAAAATCAGTGATTCGACAATGGTCAACGACCGAAAGGTGCCTCATCACTCAAGGTAAAATTATTGCACTTAATGGTGGATAAAATTACTCACATAGTAATATATTAACTTCATATATATATATATATATATATATATATATATATATATATATATATATATATATATATATATATATAATAATTTAAATATTAAATAATAAAAATAAGAGTTTTTCAATTCAAGAAATATTTGGTGTAACTTGACCTGTCAAATGTCAACAATTCAGAACTCTTCCATTTTTTCTTAGGATAAATGACCTGCTCTTTCATGTCATTCCATCCCAAGATGGAGTACGGTAGCGTCCCCAGAGCTTATGACTAGTTGTCTGCATGTCCCTTCATAGTGGACATGTTATCGAGTCAGTCCATTATATACTAGATAGATATCACTGTTTATTTTTGAACAACGTTGTCTAATATTTAATTGATTTGAGTTTTTTAAGAGTTGCAAAGTTAGTAAAATTTAAAGTTTATAAGTAAAAACTACTGTTGAAAAGTTCTTTCGTTATTATCACATTTTTTAACTAAATTTTACAGCATTTGATTTTGTATAGTGTAAGACCAGGGTCCTAGATAGAGAGGGAAAATGCTATGCTTCCATTTTTGTGGTACTTTAAGGATAAATTTAAAACATTAAAATTTTATCGCGGTTTAATTATGTCGCTAGTCAAAAGTAAATCGGACCTTGGAATCTTTGGACAGTTAGCTTGCCTACTTTTAAATTATATTACTCTTTAAATTATAGATTTATTTAAATTGAGAAGCATTTTAATTATTTGTTTTGTCTAACTTTTAGTTAGAATAGACTCAAAAGATATTTAATTTTACAAATTTTGTCTTGAGGGCAAGATTAGCTTCTAGTTTCCACAGAATGACAAAAGCCAAACCTCCACCCTCAGAAAGAATTTCTAGTTGTGATACTGATCTTACCATCTTCATAATCTATTCTGCATCCTTCATAATCACTAATAGCAAATTTGATTGTTGTAAAGCCACAAAAAGTGTTGTTTCGCCTGTTTTTTCACTTTATGGTTCTTTTTAAAGCATTATTATTTTGTTACATAATTTTAGCAGATATTAATGGGTTTATTTGTAATGTATTTTTATTATTAATTTCAGCTGTTTTCAGAGCTTTGCTGAAAATGAAAATGAATGTCCTGCTTGTTTACCAAATAACAAACAAATAAATGATGTTATTAAATCACAGGTAAATATTTTAAATTTTCTGTAATATTACAAGTATCGCCTAGGTATCTGTATGTATCACATACACAATACAATAATAACTGGGCGTGCATTATATTATGTAATACAATGTAAATAATTATCTTTTGCACTATTCGCTACTACTTTTAATTCACAATATTAAATTTTATATAACAATTTGCATCCTCAGAATCTAATGTGTGTACTATTATACCATTTGTACAAGTGGAACATGCAAGGGGAGGGGTCAGACTCACCGGTTGGTGGAGGGGGGGATGGTATAGAATAAACCCATCCCAGATAGAGGGTGTTTTGGGGGTTCTCCCCTGGAAAAACATTTGTTTCATTAACCCTTTTACATTCATATCTCAGCCACAATAACTGCCACATTTAGACCACCATTTCAGTATAGTTATGCAAGTTATTTCCTACTACTTTTCTAATTTTCAAAAACCTTTCTTTAAAGAAGACTGGGGAAATAATACATTATTGGTATTATTTAAACTATGTATTTTATTTCTTTACGTACATAGAAAGATGCCAAATGTCTTCATAACGTTATGTCAATATGGTTTGGCTTTTTAGTAAATTTATTCAAGATATTTTCGGTGTTACTTGTTGTAACCTTCTTGAATTCACTAATTATATTATAAATTGCGTAACTAATTATTGCATAACTGAGTGAATACTTGCTGACGCAAATAATCATTTCATTGATAAATCCAACCTGCTCAAAATGTTATTGACGCGGAATAATTACACAATAATTACTTATAACATCTTCTGGGGTTTCTGGAACATCTTTCTGAATGAGTAGCTATTCCAGGGCACTAAGTTTTGTCTCAGATGCTGTTTTTTTTAAATATTTCAATGAAGAAATACATTATTTTTTTCCAATGTATATTTATTCTCTGAAAAGTACCAAAATAATAGTACTACCAACTGAAAAAGGTTTAGCTTGCATACTTTTATAGAGAAAATAAAATCTGTAGCTCAGAATTATTAGCAAACCCATAAAGAAATTCACTTGTGTTTTTTATCATGGTTTCAATAATAATATCTTCAAAAAGGAGCTACCTTAGTGGCTATTACATTGCAGTGGCCTATATGCACATGCCAAGTTTTCATTCTTAACAAATTACATTTTGAACTTAATATAGTAACGACTAATAACTTGTAACTTACCGAACTAATAATTTAAGGAAATTTATGAGAAACTTACTCGGACTTGTTTTTCAGTGTTGATTTACACTAAAGTTTTCCTACAATTAAGAAATTTGTATGTTCAACATCTACCTACTACATTTTTCTTTTACTTATGTGCTTTTCATTTATTTCACATGTTCACTGTGAGAAGTAAATATTTAAATGATATTTTAGCCAACTTTAACCTTATGAATAATGTTAAAAAGTTCTCAAATTACTCATGATAGTGTTAAGTAATCGATGTAAATACTTATAAAACAATAACATACACATCTGGATTCTATGTAAATGTTCATACATACAATTATTCCTGTTGGTAATTTTTATTTGATTTATTTTGATAGTTTCTAGGCAGTAATTTAAAAATGTCATGCTTATATTTAGGAACAAGGAAGAGATTTACATGAAATTTTCCATAGCCAGCTTGACAGGGCGGAAGATGGCTTCTCATTGGTTGCTGATTACTTTGGTCGTGGAGTTTTTAATAAATTAACTATTGTTAACGATACACAAAGTAGTAAGTATTTCCTACTTGGTATGTAAAATTTTATTACTTTTTCCTACGCATTAATTTCTCAAAATTTTTAGAGATTAGCTGTTTGCAACAGTAAATATTAAAAGAGTTAATCAAAATCGACTAGTTTTGGCGACAATGTCACCTCCATCAATCATTGGCCAGCCACTTTCTGCGAGATATTTGGTTTCCCTTACAGTACCTAATCAAACACAATACTATTAACAACACATCATTGATAAACACATTAATATTTAAAAAATCTGAGATCATTCTAAAATTAGGTTTTGGTTTCAAATCTAGTTTAGTTTTAAATTGAATTTATGTTATTATTTCTTCAATTTTTTGTGGAAAATATTTTTGTCTTTTATATTGGGATGGATTTAATTTTTATATTCAGAGTTGTTTTACATTGTAGTTCTAAAAAATTATTTTTTATTAAATAAAAAGAAGGTTTTAATGAGCTGGATTATTATTGCACAATTTTTTACAACTAATTTGTTTTCCTTTTCCAATCGTTAATAAAATTATGATCTAAAGAAAGAACATCGACATGTCCCTCCCAATACCCTGTCTTCAGTGGAGCCACTGTATGTAAGAGAAGTTAGATCAGTTTTGAATTTTCCATTAGACTATACAGATAATTTTAAAACGATATGAGACATGCAGAAGAGGCTATGAGCATGACAGTCAACATATAACGAGTAAATTGATAAAGCCGCTAATCTAATTATACTATAACTCGTCTAATAATGAAATATAAAGCTGAAGTTAAAGTGAAATTACCTGGATTGTGGTTACTCGTCCGAGTGGTTTAGTGTGACGATCCCTTGTGCAAACAATGTAAAAAGTTCACCAAAGATTCGAAACAAAAAGTTTTTGAAATTTTTGCTAATAAATGAGAATATATTACAACTTCACTGACGTTTAAATCCATTTACAATGTTCATAAATCCAGAGCAACTACTAATAAATTGTTTAATTTAACCAAATTTCAAATTGTTAAAAACTAATTCATGAGTTTAAAAACATGAAATAACTAAATATACTTAAGGTCAAAGAACCGTTATGATTTGAATATATAAATAAAGATTTCAATTGAATATCATCCCGACACTTATATGAAGAAGAGTTTAGACGATGAAGGCAGATGAAGTAAACAGCAAAAAATGGCACAGACAGCGTAAGAGTTGAAAGTGGTTAGGCATGGATTTTGTCTCATACTAACAAAGCGGAAATAAAACAAGTTCGCAGGGCATTCTGGATGATGGTGATATAGTAATAACATGAGCTGTAGATTTAGTCCACTTTTAAATAAAGTTACTTAGAACATAGACTAAAGAGGAAATTATATTGTGATCATGTAGTCCAGCATTGGATGTTGCAAGATACATTTGACTGATGTTCTACCTCTATCTTCTGCTGTCATCTGAGTTATGGCAGGAACGGTTAGATTCTGTACTGAACACCCTGTATTGTGTAAGTCTTTACATTTTTTGTCTGTTGTTCATTCTCAGAGTTTTATAATTCTCTTAGCTATTTTAATCACACCTAATTTGTATAATTAGTTTGCTTCTCCACTATATTGCTAAATGTTTGTTTACACTTACAAAATCTATTGTTTATGCCACCTACATTCCTAATTTTAAAGTAAGGCATGTTTTAACATATTCAAAACAAAAAATTGTGTGTTTCAGCTGTGACTTCACTTGACAATATGAACTCTTTTATAAAAAGTTCACTTCCCAATGAAACTAAAGCCAGACCTACAGAATTAAAGTCCTTTCAAAACAGTAAGTATAGTTTTCCACAATTTACAAAACCACATTTTTCTCCAATACTAATCCTCCCATCCCAAACAGTGGAACTTATTTAAAAATTTTTTTTTTTTTCAGTACCAGACTAAGTTCATATCTTATTTTATGTAATTTAACTTGCAACTTTCAATAATGAATCAAAATTTAAATTTAGATTTTTTGGTAAAGTTTTAAGAAACAATTATTTATCTACTTGTGCACTTTAATTTATTGTAGCTTGATGTACGAGGTCTGTTCAAAAAATACGCGGACTGAGGTCATAAAAAAATGTACTTTATTTGGAAGTTACACGTCTAGATCTCCTTCAAAGTACTCTCCTCCCCAACGTACACACTTATCCCAACGGTGTTTCCACTTGTTAAAACAGTCCTGGTACGCTTCTTTTGTGATGGCTTTCAGCTCCTTCGTCGCATTTGCCTTAATCTCCGAAATCGTTTAAATTTTCTTCCTTTGAGGGGTTTTTTGAGTTTTGGGAATAAGAAAAAGTCACAAGGAGCAAGGTAAGGTGAGTAGGGGGGTGGGAAAGAACAGTGATCGAGTGTTTGGCCAAAAACTGACGAGTTCTGAGTGCTGAGTGAGCTAGAACATTGTCGTGATGGAAAAACCAGTTATCACTTCTCCACAGTTCTGACCTTTTGCTTCGGACGGCGTCCCTCAGACGTTTCAGTACTTCAATGTAGGTAATCTGGTTGACTGTAGAGCCTTCAGGGAGGTACTCGTGGTAAACACCCTTAGCATCAAAAAAAGCTGTCAGCATCACCTTGACATTCGACCGAACTTGGCGAGCTTTTTTGGGTCTTGGGGACGTTTGACTCAACCATTGGGATGATTGAACCTTCGTTTCAATGTCGTAACCATACACCCATCCTTCATCACCAGTTATAATTCTTGACAAAAAGTTCTCATCTTCATTTGAACGATCAAGCAGTTCTCAACAAACCCGGACGCGATTGGCTTTTTGGTCGTCAGTCATCAGGCGTGGCACAAATTTCACAGCGACGCAGTACATCTTCAATTTTTCAGTCAAAATCTCGTAACAAGATCCAACTGATATCCCACACTCTTCGGAAAGCTTCCTAATGGTCAGACGTCGATTTTCGCGCAACAGGGTGTTGATTTTGTCAACGTTTGGGTCGTCCGTTGACGTTGAAGGACGTCCAGGACGCTCATCATCATCATCAATCCACTGTCGGCCACTTGTGAAACGTTCATGCCACTTGAAACATGCAGTACGCTTCATGGCAACATCGCTGTAGGCCGTGTTAAGCATGGCAAATGTTTCTGTTGCAGATTTCCCTTGTTTTACACAAAATTTCACAGCAATTCGTTGCTCCTTCAGGCTGTCCATTTTACAATCCGACAAAAGAAAAAAAACATTCTTTACTAAACTTCGTGTAACTCATCAACAAATGAAGATATTTGCGACTGAAATACCGTGTTTTAATCAGCTGATTTATACACACCTAGCGACACCAAGCGGATTCTCCTGAAACTAACTTGAGCCGTGAAATTCAAACAGTCGGCGTATTTTTTTAACAGACCTCGTAGTCTAAAAATGTTAATGTGTGGCTTGGACAATTGAATGCAAGAAAATATGTTTACATTTTCTAAAAAAATGTAAACCAGGTTGAAATTTAAATTCAGATTTTGCCTTGTGGATGTTCCACGAGAATATGGCAATTGTTAACTGTTGTAAAACCAACTGTGATTATTCCATAGCTATATCTGTTACTCAAAGATAAATCCAAAAGAAGGAATATGTTGCAAACCATAATTATTAATTACAATTTGAAAATATATGTACATATATTTTCCAATACTAGTTTTTGTATTTCAATACTTGTATTTTTTCAATATAGTTAAAACTATATAAACAGAGCTCTATTTTATACTACGTGTAGATTGAGATAAGATTTGATGAAGGGGTATTTTGTAAAATAATGTTATGTTTATATGTGCCAACATATTGTAAGTATTAACCATTATTTACAGTTTGTTACTCTCTTGCGTAAAATATATATTTTTTGGATGGTTATAGAATCAGATAAATACATTCATTTAACCCATTGTTGATCTAATTAACCGCTGACACTAATGGGTATGGATTAATTCCTCCCGTCAATTGATAGTATTTTGCTAGAAAATATTTTAACTTATAAAGCACTAAATATTATATTTTTTATACGGGTGCATTTTTTTATTTATTATTTTGTACCTTAGTTTATTATTTGTTAATTGATTATTGTTTGTAGTCAATAATACAGTAAAAACTCAATTAACCGTCACCATCGGGACCGTGGCCATGACAGTTGAGCGAATAGACAGATAACAGAAACACTGTATTATTCCTCCATAACAACCTCAATCAATTATATTATAGACAGATATCACTCTCACAGTAATATAATATATTTCGAAGCAAAAAGAAATTACACACGATAGTAACAGCAAATGTAACTATTTATTACATGGTAAAAAGATCCGCACAGTAGCTACAAATGTAGCAAAATAATGTACAGTAAATAAACTTGCATGTAATATAGTTCATGTAGCTTAACAAACAAAGCGAACGCGTTATGGCACCTTGATACTTTAGCTGCTGGCCACAATATCGGCGTTTTCATAGAGAATTGACAAAATATTTTAAGCTTATTTTTAAATAATGTATACTTATTCCTTGTTCCCCTATCATATCTAAGTACAAAGATACATTTCTTATCATAAAATTTATAAAAATACGTGACGGGCCAATTGGTCTGACAGTTTTTCCTACCATAAATAAACTCCGTCGGAACAATTGGCCCAACATTGTTTTTGATTTAATTATAATTTATTATCTGTTCAACACTGTTTTAATATTTTTTGTGTAAACAATAAAGAACAAAACCACAATTTCATGTTCCGGTTACCCACATAATAAGCTGACTGGCGATAAAAGTGTTTTGGCGCTTATCACTAATACATGTAAACGTGTCACATGTGATTCATTTGTAAGTTTATAAATATTTTGTATATAGAATAAAAGTCTAAACATATGCTCTCTCTGATAAGTAGTGCTTCAGATATGATAAATACTATTTATATGTTTAGATGTCTGACAGAAGGTCAATGGGGCATAAATATCTTTCACTATTTATGCTGTAAGTTTTGAGAGTCGATAAATATTCCTTATAAAGCGCAGACATCTAGCCTTGTGCGTAACATATCAGAAAATAAACTCTCCTGAAGCAAACAAAGCAATCAAAAAATGACGACATTCATGACTAGCTGGGCTAGTCTTTATACCTACCACTAATAAATTGTCGTAACTAGCTGGCCTATTCTATAAACCGCAATGGTTTAACCATGTAAATTATTAACCATCATTGATTTCGTATTAATTTCAACATTATAATCATTTAAATAATACTAATAGATCCTGCGGTTTTTATCTAACTTTATATAATTCAATTTTTAATAAAGTTGTATGAATAATAATTTTCTTTGAAGTATTGATAGCAGCTGAACTGTGTTCACTATCACTCCCAATTTGTACACATTACATACTAAATGCTCTGTGCCACTTAGTTCCTTTTCAAGTGGTTCAGCTCAACATCGCTGATTTAGTATGAGGAAATCTTAGATTTATTGAAGAACAACCAACAGATACTAAAGTCTTTGCACAAAATTATGCGGGTGGCTTGTTTAGCACTGTTGTCATGTATAGAACCGGCCTCGTGAGGTATGGTCAAAAGTTGCTTTCCCCTAAGCCTAATTGGCAACCCTGAGCAAATCGTGTTGCCTCTTTGAGCATCGGGCTATAACTCTAACGCCTGTAAATGACTCGTCTCTCGCCCATGTGACGATGCATTTTTGACCATCCGCTTGATTTCGTGCAGTGGACTTTAACTGATTACTCTCACCATTATAGAATAATTTCTTGGTTAAGTGAAACACTAATAGTTCAAGCTTATAATAAAAAAATCAGTATCAAAATAATTCTAGTACTTATAATTACACTCTTTGTCATTAAGTGGGTAAACATTTATGCATGCCATAACTGTAAATATTATTTTAGCAGGAACTGAGAAAAAAGTTGAAGCTAATCCAATACGTTCTATAAAAGAAAACCACTATAGTTTGCCAGTTAACACCAACACATCTGCTCAACAACCACTTCGTCCTTCACCAAAATTGACATCTTCAGACAGGCTTTCTAATGCTGTATTATCTCCTATTGGCTCTTCCTATCCAGTGGGGAAAAATCCATTTGAAGAAGATTTTGAAAATGAAGGGAGTAGTAAAAACCCATTTGAAGTGAATATTAGAAAAAACACTAACCCTTTTTTGGGACATGATGAAGAAGATGAAAATTTAAATCCCTTTTATAAATAAATACATTTTTCAAAGATTTTTAAACCAAATTATTGGTTAGATGTTTATGAGACTGATTATTAAATTAAACATCCTTTGTGTAATAAATAAAATCCTCTAGATTAAGGATTTTGTATTTTACTTCTTCGTTATTCTTAGGAAATGGCACTGTTCAGAATATTTAAACTATTGTATATATTTATACTGTATTTTCATATAAATAATGCTATTTTTTGCATAGTGATATTGTTATTAAGATGGTGATATTTTTATCTCTTTATTCTAGTTATCTATACATTCCTAAGATGATTTGTTTTCACACACAAGTGTACTGTTTGTAATAGATATTTCTTTATACAATTCCTTCATTATTGTTGTTCGTTGTATTTTTTTTAATCCTGGAAACAGAGGTTAAATTATATCAACGGAAAAACACAGTAAAAGTTTTTTCTCTATAATTTTATGTTTTTAATACATATACTCAAAAACTCAATATCACTGTAGAATTTTACTCAGAAATCCAACCATGTTAAGTACCACATAAATTGTAGTACTTTGGGCAGAGTACTTTGGTAATCCGTATAACTCGGGAGCTCAGACAATAGACACGGACAACAATACCTTGAGCCAAATAGAATTGACAAATGAGGATGACATTGAACCACTAGACATGGATGACTTCATGGAGTTGATTGAAAAGCAATAGAGCACCTGGTGAAGACTCACTTGTAGCCGAGTTTTTTAAAAATTGTGGAGAAATTGTACAGTCACAATTATATTACCTGATCCTAGACATATGGGAAAGAGAACGCATGCCTAGAAAATAGAGAAATAGCCTCATATGTCCTATTTCTAAAAAAGGTGATAAATTGGAATGCAGTAATTATCGTGGAATATCTCTTCTCACGGTAGCATACAAAATATTCTCAAACATAATACTGAAAAAGCTCAACATCTTTGCTGAAAACATCATAACAGATTATCAGTGCGGACTCCAACAGGGAAGGGGAACTACCGATCAAATATTTGTTTTAAGACAGTTACTCAAGAGGTGTTGGGAATATAAAATTGACCTTCATCTTCTTTTTATTGACTATCTGCAGGCTTTTGACAGTGTCAACAAAGCAAAATTGCTCGAAATTCTAAAGGAGTTCAACGTACCAAACCAAGTTGATCAGACTGCCAGTGATGGCAAAGTTGTCATAGGTGGCGGTATAAGTCCCGAATTCCCTATTCTGATTGGCGTGAGACAAGGCGATGCCCTGTCTGCTACCCTCTTCAATCTGGCATTACATGGCGTTTTGAGGAGGATTAACGTTTCAGGGAATATCATGCATTCATGCAGTCAAATATGTGCATATGCTGATGATATATGCTTGCCAGGAATATTCCATCGCTCAAAGAAATTTTTAATATAGTCAATAATGAAAGCAAAAACACAGATCTCTGCATAAATGAGGGAAAAATTAAATAAATGAGTACAAGCAGAGGGCGTAGCAGTACGACTATAGTTATCGATGGATATTCCTTTGAAAAAGTAAAAGTTTCATATATTTGGGCTCGGAAGTGAATGATGAAAATAAAACAATAAATGAAGTCCAAAAAAGAATAACGGTAGCTAATAGAGCTTACTTCGCAAATATAAAGCTTTTTAAAAGTAGGCTATTGTCTCAAACCACTAACCTACGACTCGATAAAACCTTAATTCGGCCAATCCTAACGTATGGAGCGGAGTTTACGTGGACTTTAACCGCCGTAATGAAAAATCAGTTGACGTTTGAGCGTAAGCTTTTGAGAAAAATTTATGGTTCGCTCCACGATGTACAAACAAATGTGTAGAAGCTTCGATCTAATGCCGAGTTGTATTCCCTATACAAAGATGCAAATGTGGTCCATTTTATTAAAACGCAACGTCTAGAATGGTTGGGTCACATCATAAGAATGCCTACTAATAGAATGCCGAACAAACTTTTACATGGCACTATGGTTGGCAAAAGAAGAGTTGGCCGACCAAGAAAACCATGGCTACAGGACCTTGAGGAAGATTTAAGGGTACTCGGCATTACAGCATGGAAACAGAAGGCTAAGGACAGAAGTACATGGCGGGACATTGTTAAGGAAGCCAAGGCCCACCCTGGGCTGTAGCGCTACGTAGTAGTAGTTTCTTGAAATTCAAAAAAAAAATAACACAATATTATATAACTCCAAAAGAAAATCATTTAAATATAACTCATTGTCAGCATATATTAAGATATCTGCATCTTATTGTTAACAGCCTATCAATGAGTGAAGCTTCTATGAGGATTGTCTCAAAAATAAGTTACACTCCCTTTTAAAAAAAAAAATTTTTTAATCTAAATATATATTTTGAAAGTACATTAAAAAACTATTTTTTTTACATAATCAACTTTTCCTTCATTACATTTCTAGTACAGTGTTAAAATGTTTTTTCAGTCCAGTGTCATACCAATCTGTAGCCATACCGGTATGTTTCAAAGTCTTGCTTCAAATCACTCTTGTTTGCGAAGGATCTTATTGCAAGATGTTGCTTCAGCTGCATAAACTAGTGAAACGCATTTAGTGCAAGGTCAGGGGAGTAAGGTGGATGTCTAAAAACCTCCCACCAAAACTCCTCAAGCACGTCTTGAGTCCAACGACCAGCATGTGGACAAGTGTTATCGTGGAACAAAAAAACTGTTTTTGGCAGTTTGATAGACGCAAATTGTCAAAGCGGCATGCATGGCTTATTTCCACATTTGGAGACAGTTGAGAAAGGATTATATCAAGTGTTAGGCGCCATCAGTGTTTATAGTCTGTCAGATATCTTCGACAACAGTTAGACTGCAGGAAGTGGAGGGGGCAATTTTGTTGTTCTGTAATGTTGTTCTCCTTTCAGTGAACGACCGACACCAAGGAGAAATCATTAGCCTTTATTTAATGTCTTCATCATAAACACTACACAACTTGCAATGAATTTCGGATCCATTTTTATTTTTTGCCATTAAAAAACTAGCACCACAAATTTTTCAATCAGCGGGAGGAACAGGTGTAACCCGCATAATGGCTGGAGCCTAACTAGCTGCTCAATCGACACATGGTAGGAATATTACACTGCTGCTACTACACCCAGACGAAAATTCCCAACAACTCCCAGATGAAGCTTCTTGATGTAATCATCTTGAATTCACTGATTAAACTAATTTTACACTACTTAACTAAGTGAATACGTAATTGCTTACTTGCTGACGCATTTCAAAACGATCGTTCCTTTTTCGAAGCTAACCTTCTACTAGCGGCTTCTGGCTCTTCACAAACGGTATGACAGGGTTGGATTTATGACATTGGGTGAGGTGTCGGCGTCTTGTGTGATGTATTTGAAAAGATTATTGGCTTCAAAGTGTGTGTGGTCATTAAGTATATTTTCCCTGTCTGTATTTTCCCTTCATACTTTAGAAAAATATGAAATCTACAAACACTATGCAACAGACAGGGAAAATATACTTAATGACCATACACACTTTGAAGTCTTTTCAAATACATCACACAAGACGCCGACACCTCACCCAATGTCATAAATCCAACCCTGTCATACCGTTTGTAAAGAGCCAGAAGCCGCTAGTAGAAGATTAGCTTCGAAAAAGGAACGATCGTTTTGAAACGCGTAAGCAATTACGTATTCACTTAGTTAAGTAGTGTAAAATTAGTAACTCCCAGATGTTTCCCGCCTACCACAAGTAAAAATTTAGTGTAACTTATGAGACATCCCTAGTACTTAATGTTCAAGGTGTTGTTATTGATTGTTTGTTATAAAACCTATTTAGTTAAATGTTTTGTTAAACTCATTGTTATTAGAATCCAAAGTTTTTGAGCAGAGTGGTGTATTTTAAAATTCAGAATTTTCCTTTAACACAAATTTGAGAAAACATTAAATCGCAAGTTTAAATAATTTAATTTTTTGTGTTTGTCTCATCAAACTCATTATAATTAAAATTTCTTGATGTAATCATCTTGAATTCACTGATTAAACTAATTTTACACCACATAACTAAGTGAATACGTAATTGCTTACTTAATGACGCGTTTCAAAGACGCCGACACCTCACCCAATGTCATAAATCCAACCCTGTCATACCGTTTGTAAAGCCGCTAGTAGAAGGTTAGCTTTGTAAAAATGACGATAGTTTTGAAACGCGTAAGCAATTATGTATTCACTTAGTTAAGTAGTGTAAAATTAGTCATTATAATTAGACGCAATATGCTACCTTCAGAATTGTACCTAGCAATTAAGCACATTTGTTATATTACTGACCTAGAATATTGTTGGTTGATATAAATACAGAACATTAAGTTTTTTAAACTTGAAATTGTTATATATATATATATATATATATATATATATTAGTAGAGTGCATGAGGAACAAGGACTGATGATGATAACGTAGTTGTTATTGAAATGTTGCCAGTTTAAATAACTAATTGTACCCAACTCACAGATAAACCACATTTATTTAAACAATAGATTCATAATATTTTTAAACATTTTGTGTTACAAATCACCAAACAGTATTTATATAAAACACTCATTCAGCCTTTGACTAACAAAGTCTGATTATTTTTAATAATGATTTACTATTTTAATCTTATGTATTATAAAAATATGTTATGCACAGTTGAATAGCTTTCATTACACATGTACAAATAAATAATGTTGAAATTATTGTAAATAATTAACAAATTTTATTTGTAAAAAATGTATCCTTATTGAAATAAATTTTTAGAAATAGAACTATTGTTAATTTTTATGCGGTAATATTAAAGTTTGCTCCGTAAGATTTACTATATGAATTTTGTGCTATTTTTATTATGTAACGATATTTTGACCACTTTACCATGTTTTAAATATTAAAATTTTCTTTCCACTATTTTTTAGTTGAATTTGGAACACATCTTCTGAAATATCCGTCCTCAACAATCATAAAAGTAAGTGCTACTATAGTACTTACAAATAAAAACACCCAATCAAACTTTGCCGAAAATTTCTTATCCATAATACACAAACATAACATCCAACCTATAAATTCTACAAACAAAATAAAAATAACCAACAACACACCAGCCGAACAATACAAGATATACAAACATTTCAAATTACACCCTACACACATACTCAGCTCTGATTACATTATACCTCCATACACTTTTTGATGTCATAGTCCCCAATACTCTCTAAAATACACCAACATACCAACCCTAATATCCCATTCGTACCCTTACAGTGTGAGTTGACAATGGGACACACCTCCCAAAACATTGATCTTAAACAATCATAAAAGTAAGTGCCATGATAGACAAGTGTAACATACGTACAAGTGTTTTTAGTTAAAAATTAATAGCTCACATCGTGTAGACGAAATCATTAATATCAATGAATTTGCTTCCCAGAAGACTGAATTCATCATATTGGTGCAAAGAGCGGCTCCAGGAGAGAGGCAATTAAAAAAAATTTTGGGCACTATTTTAGAAATATTTTTCATATACTAAACAGATTTAAATTTATCCCAGTTTACTTATAAAAATGTATTTTTCATTTGACTTTTATTTTAAAGCAATGTATATTGTTTTTAGATTTATGTAATGTTAGGTGTAAAAATTCATCTGATAACATTGGTAGTTTCACCCAGCATAAATAACACTGACGTGTTACAAGTCGAGCACTAGTTCCGTACCGGCTCGACTGTACAAACAGTCTGTACTTCTACTCCATGTCGTTCTCGTCAGACCGAGCAGTTTGATGTGAAGATGAAAGTTAAATAGTATTTTCTAAGTAGCATTAATTTTACCACCACTGGGGCACGGCAGCCACAGCCAGACTTAAAGAGATTGGTACCTCTACTTCCGAGTCCCACTCAAATTAGTACCTAAACTACCTTAATGTTTTGAACTTTATATGCAGGTAACGTACATATGGTAAGTTAGTTGCTCATTCATTATATTTGTTAGTGAGTAATAAAAAGAAAATGACGCTGGCGCCATTTGTAAACCCGTATCTATGTAAATGCAGGTTTTTATGAAAAAAATCCCAAATTACCTATGATTTTTAAGTACAAGAAGAGCTTCAAATTTCATTTCTAGGCCTTTATTTTTTAAAGTTTTTTGCCCCAAATCCACCCCATGTTTTGCTGCCATTGCCGCCCAAGTATATCCTGGAGCCGCCCTTGATTGGTGCAAGTAGATCTCTTATTGATGCAGTAGAGCTCATAAATGCAGATAATCCGTAAGAATGTAGCTTCGGTATAGTTGCTAAGAATTCAAACTTCATTGGTGATGGTCTTTGACACAAACATGAAATAACAAAAATATGTCAGAAGAACTGATGAGAGAAAATGTTTTTAGCATGCCATGAGTAATTAATTAAAGATGTTGTAGTTTTCCTCAGTATAATTTAGACCATTTAACCATCCACTTGGCCTTGAGAGCTCGTAATAGGGCAGGAGACAGGAGGTGAAGGGCTATGTAGAGTAAGTATAAATATTTTCTACAAACATTAAAAGGACTGTCAAAACACTGACTTGCATGAGAGAGTTGATATTAAATAAATTAGCTTCTGTATGAAATAGCAAACCATCTTGAAATATGTGTAGACATAACAAATGCAAAAGCTATTGATGTATAGAATATTCTGAAAATGTACCATGTATTCAGAAGTGATAGTACATGAGAAAGCGGGAGTGAGCAAGTGCATGGTTAGCTGGAGATTCTTGCCCATGCCATATAAAGGTCGTGCGGAACGAGGCGAGCCCTGCGTAGGGGAGGAGGTAGGGTTAGGTGGAAGTGATTGCCGGCACGGCGCGCTGGCAAAACGGCGATGTACTACCCTGAGTTTAAATATTGAATATAAATAAATAACTACTGCACATATAAATACTGCACTTGTAATATACCGTTTATAAACCAGTTAAAACAAAAAGTACCGCTGATAAATTTAAATGAAATAGAATTATATAAACAAATACTGCCAGCCTATTTGAAAATTCTTATTCATGCAATTTATTTAGTAAATAGACACATATGGCGTTACTTAATTCTTACATTAGGCTATGTTAATGAAGTTCTTCCTCGTCACTTCTTCTCCATGGCTAGACTGCCCACTGTCACTATTGTCGTCATCACTACTGTCCCCACCAAAATTGATGATGAATCTGTCTGTGATGTCATCAAGTGATATTTCCCCGCCACTTTCTTCTCCGTGGCTAGACTGCTCACTGTCACTATTGTCATCATCACTACTGTCCCCACCAACATTGATGATGAATCTGTCTGTGATGTCATCAAGTGATATTTCCCCGTCACTTTCTTCTCCGTGGCTAGACTGCTCACTGTCACTATTGTCGTCATCACTACTGTCCCCACCAACATTGATGATGAATCTGTCTGTGATGTCATCAAGTGATATTTCCCCGTCACTTTCTTCTCCGTGGCTAGGCTGCTCACTGTCACTATTGTCGTCATCACTACGGTCCCCACCAACATGGATGATGAATCTGTCTGTGATGTCATCAAGTGATACTTCCCCGTCACTTTCTTCTCCGTGGCTAGACTGCTCACTGTCACTATTATCGTCATCACTACTGTCCCCACCAACATGGAAGATGAATCTGTCTGTGATGTCATCAAGTGATATTTCCTCGTCACTTTCTTCTCCGTGGCTAGACTGTTCACTGTCACTATTGTCGTCATCACTACTGTCCCCACCAACATGGATGATGAATCTGTCTGTGATGTCATCAAGTGATATTTCCCCGTCATTTTCTTCTCCGTGGCTAGGCTGCTCACTGTCACTATTGTCATCATCACTACTGTTCCCACCAACATTGATGATGAATCTGTCTGTGATGTCATCAAGTGATATTTCGTATTCCATGTACTTCCGTTCAACGTCTCGAGCGTGCTGGCATCTCTTTGCCCATTCCTCTGGTGTAATGTCTCAAACCTTTTCTTGTACAAGTTTGATGCAGTCATTTACATTTAAACTCACATTCTTTAGGACGTGGTTTTTTATGAGGGACCATATCATTTCTATCGGGTTCAGGTCAGGATGGTAAGGAGGAAGGCGCAAGACAGAGTGGCCGTGTTCAGCAAGGAGAGCATCGATTTCGAAGGTTTTGTGAGGTTTCTTGTTAAATTTTACAAGTTGGTAAGGTTTTGTTTTTAACATGCTGTCGAGGAAGGGGATGCTGTGATTTACTAACCACTGCACTATGTTTGCTTTTTTGGAATTGCTAGTTGGGCCGGATTTACTTGCTTGTTGTGATATTGGAGGTAAGTTTGGGATGAGTTTTTCTCTTAGCCACGTTTTGTATTTTTATAATTCATGGAGTCGTGGTAATCACCTGACTTTTGACCAGATTTGAAAATAAGCAAAGCATTATTTACAAACCCATTCTCATTTCCTGCATGAACTATTATTGCATACTGACCCTTAGAAATTGGAGTTAAAAGGCCTTTGTTACTACCGTCTGACCACGATTGGGGTTTAGTATGAGAAGCATGCATGTATGTCTCATCTGTTTAAATAATGGGTCGACCTTCCTCTCTATAGCGATTTATTTGCTTAAGAAAACGGACCCTCTGTTCTCTTATTTCATGCTTTTCCGTCAGCAGCTTTCCTCCATTTGAAGTTTAGTTCCTTAAGAACTTGTCTCAGAGCCCATATGCCTCCCCTAAACCCAAATTTTTCTTTCAATACAGGAAGCAACGTTTTTAGTGTAGGGCGTTGTCCATCCATCTTGTGGAACTCATGTACAGTCCGCCTAATAACAGTCTTGTCGAAGTCGTCATAAGATATTTTTTTATTCCATGTTTTCCTTGGCGTTGAAAGCGAGGTCCTGTTGCCGGCGCGGTTCTATGTTCACTCAAAATTTGTTTCACATTTGTCGTGAACACTCCCGCAGCATTCGCAACACGTAGTTGAACTTGTTTCAACAATATTGGTCCTTCTTCAGCTTCTCTTTTCATAAAATTGTGCAAATTAAACATTATTTCTCTTGCTTGGCTATGTAAAATTTTACCACCAACCTTATTGTTTGGCCGGTTAACAGCCATTTTAACACCACACTTAATGGTAAACAGTCAACGAACTAGTAAAACCAAACCCTACACTACACTAAAAATTAAACTTAACACTAACTAATCAGAACAAGTAAGACTAGATGATTAACAATGTTTTTAGCAAGACGCATATTTACGATGTGAAACCAGCGGGTGAGAGCAGCAGACTGAGGACCTGCCGCGCCACCTCCTTCCCACCACTCCAAAACCAGTTGTATAACTGTTTTCCCATTCAAGGTCAGAGCTCGCCTCGTTTCGCACGACCTCTATCTTGCTAGCAGTTCTAATTTATGAAAGGGCTTGAAATATGTTCAAGTTATGCTACTCTCTAATAATACAACTTAAATTTATTAATAGATTAGAAAGACTTGAGACATGATTTATAAAGTAATGAGCAGATAAAATCATAAGAGTATATATTTGGGATCTAACAAGAAAAAAACCTTTGATCTATTTCAACGGTTCCCATTCAGTGGGTCGTGGAATTGTTTCAGATGGGTCACGACTCGATGTTAAAATCTAAGCAAATCGAATTGTATTTAAATCGTATTCTTTTAGCTATATTCTTAAGCCGTAGCTCCGTAAAGCAATAAAACATAAATAAACATTGACAACAAATAATATTATATATATATATATATATATATATATATATATATATATATATATATATATATATATATATATATATATATATATATATATATATAACACACAAAAAAATTTACTTTATATTTCTAAAAAAAAACTTTTACGTCGCACTTTTTAAATTTTACTTATAAAAAAACTCTACTTAATTTAATAAATTTCTCCCTTTATAACACTTCCATCCTGGTCCCCACCAATCTGCCTGCCTTTCTCTGAGACTCTCTTCAAACTTCCTCGATCATTTAGTTTTTATTGAAAAATATAACTTACACTTTTTAAAAAATGTTTCAACTTACCTATAGTAGCACTTACTTTGCTTGTTGAGGACGGCCGTTTCGGGAGATGTGTCCCTTTGTCAACTCAGACCGTAACTGATCTCAAGGTTTACGTAGGTTAGGGTGGGGGTGGGATATTTTGGTGGTAACCTACGTAAACCTTGAGATCAGTTACGGTCTGAGTTGACAAAGGGACACATCTCCCGAAACGGCCGTCCTCAACAAGCAAAGTAAGTGCTACTATAGGCAAGTTAAAACATTTTTTAAAAAGTGTAAGTGATTACTAGTAGCTCACGCGAAGATGGAATCAACAAATGAAAAATATAATCTTTCCCACTACCACAATACATTCTTTGTAAGTTTCCCACAGTTTTACAATTAGCTTAACCTAACGGTACACGGTTATTTTCCCAGGCTATATCGGCCGCTGGATTTCCCTGTCTTAACAAGCTGTACCCTTCTCTGTTATGTATGGTTGCCACACTCAACTTTTAGCTTTCCTGGCAAAGGATAATGACATGGTACCTGCTTTGTCGGCACTATTAGTGTCTTTCCTGGCTTATTCCTACAGAAATTTATTTTAGCAACTAACTGAAATTTTTTTAAAGTCTCATACTTCATGTTATAAAATATATATATATATATATATATTTTAAAACAACAATAGGTTATTCAAATACAAGAATATTTATTAATTTATATTCAAAGCTTTTCGTTGGTAAACAGTACCAACATCATCAGGAATGAAAATTACAATCAATTATATATATATATATATATATATATATATATATATATATATATATATATATGTGTGTGTGTGTGTGTGTGAGTGTGATATTTAACATTGTCCATTATTATTCTGATCTACTGAGTTTATGAAGTTATTATACGTTAACCATTAATTAATTATTCAACCATTAAGTGCAAATAATTTTTACCAAGTGATGAGGTCACTTAACCATTGTTGAATCACAGAATTATTTTACTGATGGTGTTTTCCGGTCCGTGATGACGTCACATACGTTTTGTAGTCTGATATTTTTGAAAAGCATGTCTTCTGTTGTTTAATTAGGTTAATGTGTTTGTTTTTATAAATATGGTATTTTTCGAGTGAGATTAGTTCTTTAACTAATCATAGTATGAGCTATGCAATATAAGATATCCAATGCACATCCCAAAAAATAATTTCCATAGCTTAGCAAGCAATGTGGACTTCAAGATTCAGGGTCATCATATTTGTGCATCTAAAAATGTAATATACCAGTTACAACATAAATTTTCTCCAGCACAGTACATAAGATGGATGGTCTAAGCATCAGAATGAATGGCCACAGACATGAAGTCTGTGGGATGTGAATATTCACCTGGGACTATGAATATAGACATGTGAACTTCTAATCACATCATATCATTTAATGGTTGTTATACTACCAAAATAATTAAGGCCCTCCCCCTGATTGCAACCCTTCAGAATTGCAAAAATGGGAGTTGTCATACGAGTGGTACACCAAACTAGAGAACCTCAACATCAGATAACTCTTTGTATCTTCCCCCTAACTTCTACCATTTTTACCTCCATTTGCCTTCCTACTGACAAACTATTTTGTTCACTTCAGTCTTTTCTTTTTTGATTGAAAAAGATCATTGTTTGATCAAAAAATTTCAGTTTTAATAGTGTTATGTGTGTCTATTTCTTTGGGAGCAGAACATCCACCCTAAGAACATTTTATCTAACTTTTGTCAGATCTAGAGCCACCTATGCCTGTGAAGTCTGGGGCTCAGCCGCAAAGACACATTTAAACAAGATAAGAGCGATCCAATCGGCAGCTCTTCGTTTTTGTCTGGGATGTACTAAAACCAATCCAATTGCTCCAATGGAGGTGGAATTAGGTGTGATACCCATCATGCTCTATATTGACCAACGGTTTTGGTCAAAGTTTCTGGCTATAAAGACTCTCCAACCTGCTCATTCTCTTCACAATGCAGGAAATGGTATTAACCAAGTTAAACAATCCTTCAGTTACAAAACAAATTACTTGTCTGCCATTCTGTTCCCGAGCATCTACCTGCTATTGCGAGTCGCCCACTACCTGGTCAGGAATAAAAATTACTTTGAACCTACCAAACAGGACCACCCAGTAGTTCTGAAACGTTGGAAATGATACATACCAGCTACAATGATCATGTTAGAATCTACACTGATGGCTCACTTGACTAACAAAAGAGAACATCTGGAGCAAGTTTTTTCAACGAATCTACTGATATCTGCTTTTATGTCCCTGCAAACTCGCACTCTAGTATGGACACAAATGCTGCGTTGGCAAGTTGCTTCGAAACAAAGGAGAAAATATGAATATTCACCGACTCCAGATCTGCCCTCCAGGCTGTCCTAAATTCCCCACAGGGAACTACTCCTATCGCATTGCTGAAATAAGAAAATTTGCTAACAACCTGAAGAACATAACTCTTCAATGGGTACCCACACATTGTGGAATACCAGAAACAAAAGGGCCGATGAAACAGCTAAAGCGGCATCCCATATGTACCCAACATTTAAAGCCAAGTATCCACTCATGTATTGTAAAAGGTTGGCAAATAAATACTTTCATAAATGTTGGACTAAATCTTGAAAAGAAGAGGTTCATGACTAACTGGGCTAGTATTTATACCCATTACTTATACATTGTCATAGCTAGCTAACCTAGTCTGTTAATTGCAATGGGTTAAACATTTGTCATAATATTGATTTATTTTCCTGTTTGAAGCAAATGCTGTTGGCCTATAAGTCATTAAAGTTTTTAAATGTCTCTTAGCTCTGGGTGTAATGGCAGAAAGGTGTCACAATTCAATACGGAGTGATACAAGTTTCTGGTCAAGGATAATTACTACAGGTGGTTTCATATTATTCAAATTCAGTTTGAACCAATCAGTACTATCAACACGAGGCTTCATCTTACCTCACATTTAATGTACAGAATACACCAGGATCCTGATCTGCTTTTTAGAACATCGATCTGTTGAAGTTTTTGTAACATGAATTATTTCGCAATGATCTAATTTAAGCATAAATTAGACAGATGAATAATTTTTTGAAAAAAAAATCCTTCATCTGCATCTGTAGTTGTTTTTTTGTTTGGAAAAGAAACAAAGGTTATTATATCTACAACTAATAGCAAATGCTACCTGCCACTTCTGGATTATTTGTCCTAAAAGTAGCATTGTTGAATGTGTCCTCAACCACGTGAGTTGCTAAGACGCAGTTTGTTCATCACATAGCCATCTTTCCTATGCACAATCACAATTCCTGAAAATACACGATCTAAAGTTGAAGTCCTGCCAGTTTGACAACTCTCACAGTGAAATCTGTTTGATGTTTAAACCATCTAAACTCGAAGGCATATACTTTTTCTCATTCAACAGAATTTATCTGATAGGGTCTCTACCCTCATAAATATTTAATTACCATACTCTAGATATCTGTCAAATATCTTGACATTTTGTTGTCATTTACTTATTAAATGTTAATATATCATTAATATTTTGTTAATCTTGATAATAAATAATAACATTTTTTGCTTGTTTTATCTTGAATTATTTTTTAAGTTTAATGAGTTCAGTGGAACCTTGAAAATTCGGAATAACTGGAGCTGTGACCCGTCAGAGTTGTCGAAAATCTAGGTTAACCGAACACTAAGGAAAAATTAAAAGGAGACATCGTAAAATTAGAAAAACTCCTTTATATTTATCATACAAAGAGTATTAAGGGCAGTATGTGAATGTAGATATTGTATATACAGTTAAACTCCACTGAAATTTATTTTTCAGTAAACAAATCTGTCAATTTTGGCTGTTTAATTTTGTGCTGATACCATACTCGTTTCAGCATAAGACGCACAAAACATTACGTTAATTATTTTGTTTATCTGTAGTTCTTAGACTTTTTAATTTTTATTAAGACTTTTTATGTATTTACTGTATTTATTTGATTTTGTTATTTCTTATTATTTTATTTTACTTGAAAATCATTTCTGGTTATCTGAGTCCGACTTATCGTGGTTCTACTGTACAAAGAAAATAAAATTAGACTCAACTTTTATATTACTTACCGCATAAATATAGATTCTCTCAGAATTAAGAAACATTATTTTTTTTAAATGGAGGGAAACTGTAGAAGTTATTACATAAACTCGGCTTTAAGTTTACAAAATACAAAAGGAAAAGAACATTGCTAATGGAAAGAACCAAAACCAATCCATGGGAAGTCGTGTATGCAAGTCAAAAATAAAAACATCAGTTAGGGTAAATGATATATCTATATTGGCATTATAGTTTTATTGCCCAACTGCAGGGTGGCGCTAAAAGTAGCCCCATAAAAAATGCAACACAATTGAAATGAAATCTGTTTATTTACGACATATCTTGGATTATTGTAACAATTTACAAATACAATAAATAGCATGTAGAATTCTTTGGGAAGATCTGCGTCACACACCAACTTGCTGTAATAAATGCAGAGTTGACTTACAGACTTTATTCAATACAACCTGCGATGTTAGCAACAACTACAGAAGTTCTGACTAAATTAGACTTATTTTTCAATTTATTTACACCTGTGCTCATACTACACAATTTTCATAACGACTCTTGAACCATCCTCTTGCCAGGAATAGTACTCTCTGGGGATTTCTCACAAAACCTTTTACACGTTTCATTAACTGAACCGCTTCGGACATAGCACTCTACAATAAAAACTCTCTGTTCCAATGAATACGACTTTATTGTGCCAAGTAACCCGTCTACATCCAGGGTGTTTGCTAAGCTATTATGACCTTCACATTTGCAGGTTGTATGAGGTAAGGAAAAATAGGGGGAATTTCTCTTGATTCGGGAAACTAACATTATACAATCTCGGGTAAGTTACAGAAAATACTCAAATTTGTAATCTTAAGAACAATTAAGCTAAGAAATGGATTTTCATCCAGCCCCAATAGAAGAAAGCTTTATTCCACAAAGTTCAAATGTCAAGTGGTAATTACTACAGGTATAAAATTTACATCTTTCATGGTGGATTATGGAACGTTTTAACAAACTGTTGATCCCATTTTTAAGAATCAATCCATTAGTTGTATGTCGACCATAATAGTCTTAAAAGTGCTTAAACATTTGTTGTTTAGTCACGTTTGCACACTCAAATTGGTCTTTGTTTATAATAGATTTCATTTAGCTTACAATACACATTGATCAGAAAAAGACAGCATTACTTACATCCCCTGTTCTATGTTGAAATAAAAATTAAAATGAGTTTTCTGGTTTAGTTTTTTATTTAGCTCATGGTGTGATTCTATCTTTTACTTCTTCCTTTGGAGGGAAGCATGACTCAAATTGAAATTCATCTCGTGAGTTTTGAAATGTTTGAGAATTCGACTTTCTGACCACAACTGGTTTTGGACCTTGTAAAAACTTTACTTTCTACCACCAAACCCAATCTCACAAAATCTATAAATACAAACGGATTCACAAACCCATAAGCGTACTATGATTTTCCTGACATCTCAATTTAACTGGTTTTATTTTTGGAATTTGATAATGGTTTAGGATCATGAGAACCAATAAAATAGTTTTAAATATTTTATTAATGAAAAACATATTTCTATTTTTACAATTCCCTACATTAAAAAAATGCCTTTAATGTTACCTCTTTAAAAAAACTTAAGTGAAACAAAATTTTATGAAGCAAATTACAAGTTACTGGAATAAAATTACAGTGTATCACAGCTTTAATTACTACTTTGACAAAAATTGCTATTCCCTGCTTAGTTCTAATTACAAGGAATTATTGTGAATAATTCTTCCAGCATTATTTCTAATATTAATAGTCAAAGATGACATAGTTGAAATTTAATTCTTTTCAAATTTAAAATTGAGGTGAAAATGATGGTAATTATAAGAACAGTTTAAAAAAGTTTAACCAGCATAATAAACTTTAACAAAAATCTACAGTTTGTCAGTGTATATTTATAACCTAGTGAGATTAACCTAAAACATAAAGTTACATATAATATACAACTCACTTTATCTAAATAATCCAGGAATTAACTGAAAATGTACTAAGAAAACTATTTTTGATTAGAAATGAGCACATTATATCCTAGAGGTCTTCTTTAAGATAAAATAAAAAAATGGTGAATCTTAATTACAAGTCTTAACGCATACACTCCAAGAAACTGTGATGAATGTTGAAAAATGTAGTCGCAAGGCATGTAGTTGCAAGAACCCAGCTTCCCGCCCGGGATGGCATGCTTGGTCGTTGAAGGATGACAACATATCTGCCTCAGTGAATGTGTTAAGCATTGTAAATAACCTTTGCACTTTACTTTCACAAAATACTACATGTATTCATTCCTAGAACTACTATTGTCATAAGTCCATTATTTTTATTATTACCATATTTCATCTTTTAATTTTGACAAAATTCATTTATTTTTGACTCTTCATCACTAACTGATCCAACTTAATAAATAAAACATATTGAAATTTCCAAATTTCTATTGGCTTTATCTGTAAGTAATTTATAATAATTATACTGTCAAATACAAAGTCACAGACTTTGAAAAACATAGAAGCCACATTAAGATATAATAAAAGGTAGTGTTTACAGATCGTACCAATTTTGTAGAAACATATCTTTATAACTGAGCTGTAGTACAAAATTTTGGCAACAAATAAAATACCTCAACATTCGCAAGAATCAAATCCCTGGAAACCCTTCTAAATGTGATAATGGTGAATGTTCCAACTATGAGTAAATAAGAGGGTTATTATTTTTAAATAGAATTAAAAAAGAGTTTTTATATATGTTTGTTATAACAGTATACTTAATTTATTTATTTATTATATGTATATAGAATGAAGCAGAACTAATTTAGCAGTTTTGAGAAGTTATAAAAAATAAATCTGGATAGTTTTTTAATTTGGAAATTAGTTGTACATACAATTTTGAATTTATTGAGTTCTGAAAATAATGTCCTCAAGATGGTTGCCATTAGTGTTAATATGCTGTTACAAATGATTTCAGAACAGCTCTTAAACATATATTGTGGGTATGGTATTAACTTTTTCAATAATGTGTCCCCTTAGTTCAATGCTCCGACTGGTAACCGCATAGGTCATCCAACCTCACCCCTCAAAGATACTACACTTATCGGAAACATTTCATTCAAAACCGTAAATGAATTTCGGGCTGTATAAGGTGTAACCCCATCTTGTTGGATCCATAAATCAATATTCTTCAATAATCTCTTTCATTCTGGGTTGCAGAAAATTGTGCAACATTGTAACTTGACATCTTGAAGACTATATCACACCTTACTCGTCAAAAATGACTGGCCTAACATTAGGATGGATGTGTGCTAGCATTTACTCACAATATTTAGGTGTTTGGCATAATATGCTGGGATCAATTCTTGGCCCATTTTGAAGGGATAGAAATTCAAATAAAAATCCAGATTCTCAAAATACTGTCGGAAACCCCAATGCTGTCATATGCTTTCAAGCAGCACTGCTTGGCGATTGTTCAACTACTACTCTAAACAGTTGCACATTTTCTGTTGTTCAGCCATTTCTACCTATTCTTAAACGACTACCATTTAGCTAGTACTGTCAAACCCCAAATATACCAAATAGTGTTTAGATTAGAAACGGCATTGTTGCGTGGAATGTTGAACCTTTAACTACAACCTCTTTGTGCCAAGATTACAAATAGATTGTTTACCTAATACGCAGTCTGTTCAAAAATTATCGCGACTTTTGTGTTTTTTCAAAAATTATTTATTTATTCATGAATATCTACTTTGTCGCCTTCAAAGTAATCCCCATTAGATATTATACACTTATGTCAACGTGTTTTCCAATCCTCCAAGCAATTCAAGAAGTCATATTTAGTCACCTTGTTCAGCACCTCCTTCGATGCAGTCTTTATCTTGTCAATCGTAGCGTAGTGTCGTCCTTTCATAGGCATCTTCAGTTTCAGGAACCAGAAATATCACAGGGGAACAGATCTGGGAAATACGGTAGCTGTGGTTTTTGACCAAAAATTTATGCATATGTAACGATGTGTAAGCAGGGATGTTGTAATGATGCAAAAACCAATTTTTGTTCTACAAATCTGGGCATTTCTGGTGGATTGCTTGTGCAAATTGTGCATAGTTTACAGGTAGTATTCCTTATTTACTGTTCTACCCTGTGGCAAAAACTCATGATGCACCCTTGCAGTCGAAGAAAACTGTAAGCAAAACTTTCACATTCAACCGAACTTGATGTGCTTTCGGTCTTGGCTTATGTTGCAGCTTCCACTGGGAAGCTTTTAGTTTCCACGCCATAACCATAAACCCATGATTTGTCACCAGTTATGACCCTCTGGAGCAAATTTGGCTCGTCGCGGACAGAGTCCAACACTTCATTACAAATGTTATTGGGTCGCTATTTTTGGTCAAAATTTGGTACCAATTTTGCGGAGACCTGTGTCATTCCCAAATCATTGGTAAAAATCTAACGGCACGAGCCAATCGATATGTTTAGTTCCTTAGCAACTCCTCTAAGGGTGATTCTACAATTGGCCAATACTATTTTCTTCACTTCATCAATGTTTTTGTCTGTTGTTGACGTGTTTGGGAGTCCGGCACGCTCTTCATCGTTAACATTTTCTCGGCCCTCTGAGAACATTTTGTACCACCAATAAACTTTGCTTCACCATTACATTGAATTATCACCAAGAATATTTGTGTCGTAAAACAGCAAATTTTGAAAATATAATGAATGTTGTGATCAAAGTTGCAAACTTTATCAGAATTCATGGACTCAAACATCGACAATTAATTCAGATTATGGAGATGTTACTTTTTGTGATGTTCATTGCCTTTTCCGAGGTCAAATGTTAGCGAGGGTGTTTGAACTAAAAGACCCAATACAAATGTTTATTTAAAGTAAAAGGAAACCTGTTAAAGAGTTCAACGACTCTGCTTGGATAACGAACACCAATATCCCAAAAATGTTCACATTATATATTATAGATCATTTATATAAATTGAAATTTCTCAAGTTTCATTTACGCAGTTTTGTTATATCAACAATTTCGTTTTCTATAAAACTGTTTAAAACTTTTTATAATATAGTTTAGGAGTGCATACATGTAATATTTCTAAATAATGTACACTTTTTTTTGTTTTGTTTGAGAATTCAGTTAACATTAATTAAACATATCTTTTGGCAACATACATTTCTGATGTATTTTACAGTTTTAGCAAATTTTGTCAAATAAATTTTTACAAATGGAAATTATCAAACAAAATATTTAAAGCACACTAAATATTTACTGATAAAAATTTGAGGAATATCTTTGCAATTCACTATATTTATAAAAACAAATATATTAACCTTAGATGAGTCCAACAAAAAAATATTCATGGTGGAAAAATGTACACCTTTTTTAAAGATATGTTGTAATTTTCCAAGGTGTCTAAGCGCATAGCAAAATGTTGGTAACAATTGTTACTTCACTTGCATACAAGATGGTTTTACATGAGTTATTAAAATACTCCCAAAATTATTATCTATAAAACCCTAGTAATTTGGTGTCACGAAGGTGAATAGGCCTGAATTTATTCGCAACCAAACATACCCATTCAAAAAATCAAAAATGAAAATTATGTTAATAATTTTTTGTGTAAATTAATTTTATGTATGGTAAACCCTGACGATTTCATTTTTTTATAACTACACAATTTGAGACTTTTTCATGAAAAGATAAGACAAAAAATTTTAAATGTGGAAAACTGCAGAGCTACATAAAATGCAGCACTTTACTCTCCATATAAGTTCTTTAATAAAATAGACACACTATAAAATGTAAATGTTTACATTTATAATTTGATTTACTCATAATTACTTTAGGAAACTAAGAGCATCATCAACTACTTTGAATTTGTCTGTAAACTACATTTAATGTTGAACGATTATCATCTTTTGCATTGAAATATTAAAAAAAATAAACTATAAAAAATCAACCTACTTCTAAAGTAGGCACTAAGATAAACTACAAAGTTTATCCTCCTTGGGCTGCTATTGACAACCAGTTAATAGGAAAAATCTCTTTTTCTTTACTTTATGACCAGTTAAATGTTTATCTGATAAATCACTTCATAAATATTATGAGCTAGAGTTAAGCTAATGTCATTATATATATATAATGTCCTCCGGTTGAGATTTATGAGGTGGAAACTGTGTATGAGATAAATCTATGAATCATATGAATGTGTACAAGTGATGTCACGAGTTTGAAAAGAGTCATACATCTGTGCATGATAAGAGGAGCGGAAGACCTTCAATTGTGACTGACGAAATTAAAAATGATCTCTGTGATGTTCGCAGATTGACTGTAGTTGTTTCTGCAAATCTACAGATCTCTAATACATGATACCACCTCGGCAACCCTTGGATATCGAAAACAATGCCAGACCACACGCTGCAACGGTCTAAGATACCGTGGCAAATAGGAAATAAATAATTTCCTGTTTTTTAGAAATAAAGTTGTTTTTAAATTAATCAAGTAGGGAGTTATACAAATAATAAACAGTGAAAAATTAAATAAAACCTTAAATAGAAGAGTTAAGCTAAGTTAAAGAATGTTATAAAATAAAGTTGTAATAACTAACTAAATTTGAGCATCGGGAGTGAGGCGAAAACTTTCTAAGTGCTTAAAAAAGCTATCTTTAGAACCAAACCACGTAGAACTTTCATCGACATTTTAAAAGAACCAGAATGAGCCAGAATGAACATTAGAGAAAACAAAATTCAAAAAACTTAAGAAACAAAAAAGTTACAGCAATTTAAATAAAATAGACATTTTTCAGTGTTCCAAAAATAATAATCAAACTCTGCAAGCTAAAACAGATTCGTTGCCCGACTTGCCTGTACAAGGAATAAATCGAGTGATAGCAAGCATTGCAGGCGGGGTGAGGTAGGTTAAATTCACCGCTATATATACTAGGTCTCTAAGACTTTAGAGACAGTCTGAAATAAATTTTTAACACGAGGTGCCGCGGAACGCTATGCTGGACCGCGAGTAGGACCGTCACCAGGCCAGATGGACCAAAACCTCAGCGCTTTCGACATCCAGGACTACCAAAGGATGAAGGCTCCAGACTCAGCCTCCAGGACGCAGGAATAGAGGGAAACCACCACCGACGAACCAGGGATGGCGACTTCCGATGTCCAAGGACCAGGGAATCCAGACGAGGGACTCCAAGGACCGGCAGGAACATCTTTGGCAAGTCATTTTCTTTATTCGATACCAGTCACATCAAATTTAGTTAGTTAATTTTATTAAATTCAAACAAATCTGCAAGCTAAAACAATGACTTCACTCTTTATAAAATTTTAATAAATTGTATGCTAAATAAAATGAATTTATGTGATCAGAATATTTAAGATAATGAATATTAAACTTACAAAGGGTTTTTGGCCATAAGCCATTTATTTAAAGGAAATGAGAATTTTTCGAATATTACAAATTTAAAAATTAAATGTCATAAAATACGAATTTACCAATTCAATATAGGAGATAAATTATTATTATGTGTAATTTGGAAAATAATTTTATGTTTATGTCAATGTAATCAATCTATATGCAAATTATAAGTTTTTAAAGCATAAGAAACAACAAGTTACTTTTGTTAATATAATTGTGTAGTACTTAAAAGGATAAATTTTCTTTTTTATTTAAATAAATAGAATTAAATATGTTATAAAGATCAACAGTATTTGCATTTCATCCTGTGTCAAATAACCAATAAAAACTGTTTAGCTTTTTCCAACTACAGTAATATGAAAATGATTATTAAATCAGTAAACAACTTTAATTAAATTTCATTAAATGATAATAGATAAAGCCTAATGTTTTTAAAGAGTTTCTCTCTACTAACTTCAGGAGCTAGTCTAAAGATTAGTTGGTTTTTTGTATAAAAGTCCAGAGATTTATCTACTGGCAGATTGTGTTTAAAAGGACACAGGAGCCTTTTAAAATAGGTAATTTTAAACACGATCATATTTTGCACGTTCCCTTGCTGTCTCTGCAGATCATCATCAGGTGGTAAGACTCTGTGATTATTTTGTGTATTATTTTAAATGTGTTTCTTTCCAGCTGACTATTAAAATGACATGTGTGACTATACCTAGACCATACACAATTGATAAACTAATTTGGGAGAGTTTATACGTATTTTAAATAGTAGTCAGCGGGAATAGGCTTGTTGTGGGCTTGGCCCTACGAGCGGGAAACATACACTTAACTCAGGGAGTTTAGCACGGTTTTACAAGCGGGGTGATAGGAAGATTTTTGGTTGTTTATAAATAAGTTTTCTTGTAAACAACAAAACTTTGTTATTCTGCAAGAAAGGATATAATAAACAGCAAACGGCAGTAGAGGAAGGTAGGGGGGGACGTTGCAAAGGCTACAGAGGAACTGCTTGCTCGCCTTGTTTAAATGGGATGTCCTGAACCATCCCAAGTATTCCCTTTACCTAGTATTTTCAGATTACTATCTCTACCTGCATAAAGCTACACGAGTGGGAAAAGGGGTTAGGGGGAAACTATTTCGAGGAAGACATGAAAAAGTTAATACCCCGTTTCACATTCTGCACCTATAGGATGGTGACTATGTCGATTAATAGCTTACATAATGTAGTAATGTAACCATGTAATTTTTTAGTTTAAATAAAAAATTTTGTAACCTACAAAAATTCAGTTAATTTACTTTCTGGATATTCCTCATATATAAAATTCATATAACAAGTATATATATAAATCAAGTTATATGTTAGTTGTAAATAATTAATCCACGATTAAGTGGAATTAATTTTTAGCTTATGATGAGGCACCTTTCAGTCACTTGCCTTTGTCGAATCACTCTCTATACACTTTTTCTCACAATGCAAAATGTTTATCATAAGATTCAAGTATGTTGCAATCATAAGAGATAACATTACACTAAGTACAATCAGGTCAAATGTGATTCAAGTTTAATATGAAATTATTGGTAATAACAACAACAGATAAAATCCAATCAAGATACCTAAAGCAATCAAGGAAACTACATCCAACAACACTAAATATTCTGACTAAGCCCGGCTTGTTGTTAAAAAATAACAATAAACGTTGACTTTACCAACTTATATTGAACTTGTACTAATGTTCGACTTGATCATACTTAGTGTAGTTTTATCACTAAAGGCAAAATGGTTGCCAAAAACATGTTATGATTATTAAAAAAGTGTGTTTTGTGAGAAGTAGTATATGCCAGTGTGTATTGTGAGAAGTAGTATATACCAGTGTGTATTGTGACAAGTAGTATATACCAGTGTGTATTGTGACAAGTAGTATATACCAGTGTGTATTGTGAGAAGTAGTATATACCAGTGTGTATTGTGACAAGTAGTATATACCAGTGTGTATTGTAAAAAGTAGTATATATCAGTGTGTATTGTGAGAAGTAGTATATACCAGTGTGTATTGTGACAAGTAGTATATACCAGTGTGTATTGTGAGAAGTAGTATATACCAGTGTGTATTATGAGAAGTAGTATATACCAGCGTGTATTGTGAAAAGTAGTATATATCAGTGTGTATTGTGAGAAGTAGTATATACCAGTGTGTATTGTGAGAAGTAGTATATACCAGTGTGTATTGTGAGAAGTAGTATATACCAGTGTGTATTGTGAGAAGTAGTATATACCAGTGTGTATTGTGAGAAGTAGTATATACCAGCGTGTATTGTGAAAAGTAGTATATATCAGTGTGTACTTAATAAATCATATTTATAATCATTTGTACTTATTCTTTATATTTTCTGAAATTATTCAATAGAGTGATACTAATAACTCATATTAATAAAAGGACGAATTTTTGTTCATAGGCACTATAAGTATTAGAAGGCGTGAAAATTTTAGCATGTTTTTCTACCAAAGCTGTAGCATTGCCCTTTAATTCAAAATGTTTAAAATAAGTAATAAAATAATCCATATTTCCACCTTTGCAAGAGGTAAAGCATTTCCCCTTCCATCACAATTCTTATGAAACGAATAATTATTTTTTTAAACTAAAATATTTAATAGCTAAATCTAGATCTATGATAGATCAGTAAAAATTAATATCACCGGGGTAATATCGCAGCAGTTATTTCATTACATCTTTACTTTTTACATATATCTTACATACTTCAAAATAATTTTTAAAACCTTATAGTTGAGTTAAAATTCCTCAATGTTGCCAAAAAATATTATAGAGTTTTATAAATAAAGTGATAAAGTACACATAAAATTCCTCTAATTTTTATACAAACTGTTATTAATTTTGGCATATTTTAGTTACATATTTTTTACAGGAAGTAAACACTAACCAATTTGAAACATCATATTTTTTTTTCTCTATAAAGTAGGAACATGGTTTTCTGTAGTATCTGTTAATATTTCAGTGATTGAATTTAAACATCCAAATGTAAACATACAAAATGTTATTATAGATTTATTTTCTAATGCCATATTTTAATAAAGTTTAACAAAATCAATATAATAATCAGTGAACCTTATTATTGAACACTAATGTTTATAACATATTGTTTAAAAATTGTTAAGACTGACATCAAGTACAAAACACCAATACTGAAAGTACACAATCATAAAACTATTTCAGTTTAAAATATACTAAATAAAAAAATTGTAAAAGGAACAGACTTAACCTATTTTGAATTGTTTCTTGAAACATGAAAACATATGATAAATCCATCATGAAGCTGCACGAGTTGATTTCGCAGTTCTGAGAATAGCTTTGCGAGCTAGATATGATGAACGAGGAAACGGTTTTGCAATCACACAAGGTTTTCCACTACGAGGACGAGCTGCTCGGCAGAGTGTTACTGACCATTTCTCCCTGAAAATGTAAATGAGTTATAACTGAAACACAATATATTATAAACAATAAAAATAATAGGAATTCTTCGTACAGAAGGCTTTTGTTGAACCACGTGATTTTATTAGGTAACACTCATATTATTATGCACTTTATGATCTTGTGAATGGTCTGGTAATATTTTTAGTTGGATCATAATGGATAAAATTGCTTAGCATCATTGAATTCAAAGGCATGTATTCAACTCAAATGCGACGGTTTGTTTCATTAACCACCTTGCTTTTATAAATTTTGGCAAATCTGATGAGGCAATTTAACAAAATATATGAATTTCATAAACTAGAAGGAATTTAAATAAGACGAAATATAATCAGCAATTTAAGATTAAGAAAGTGAAAACTTTAAAATTATTTAGTTGAAATAAAAAAATAATGTAGCTGTAGTTAAAACTTGTTCTTGTCAAAGTTTTACAATGTTTAAAATCAATAACGTGTTATTTTTATCAGATTTTATGTGATGTGGGACATATAAAAATATCCTATGTGCTCTTTTATCAGTGATACTAAAATGAGCCGTCGATGTTATGTTTTCATTTATATGAACAATATCTCCTCGCTCATTTTGTAAAGAATTGTTTATGAATTAGAAAGTAAGACATATTAGAGCATTCTATTTTACAGAAGCAACTCTGCCCATATGGGAATTAATTCTCCTATAAATATAAGCAGTGCCGTCCTTCGGGTGGAGCCTCACTCACGCTAAAAAATAAGTAAAACGTTTTGGTTGAATGATAATAATGTACAAATATATGAGTCTAAAACATATCGGTCTGATTACCCGTGCAATATGTTAAATTATTGAATACTGAAAATACCTACGGACAAGATATCGGGCATCGCGACCAAAAGAATCGAAACATAGATATGAACAATTATTTACAAAGCGACCACAAGATGTAATAAATATTCACAATGAAGTGTTTGCTTTTTATTTGATCAGTAGTTTTGTAATGAACTTTCGTGCACAATATTTAAGATTCCCACTAAACAAATAATAGAATGTCCAAATAATATTAATATTTTGTAATAATATGTCTTTATTTATGATTGGTCATTAATTATTTCCTTAATATATTTACTTCCTGTCAGATCTAAATTATTAGAATTTTCTTAATTGTTGATTGATTAAAGAATTTAAATAGAACGTTTAGACTATGGTGATAAATCATACTCCTCTGTTATCTTAAATCTTTACACAAAGTAAAATATTGTACACATAAAACAAAAATAGACTTAACCTTGGAAAATGAAAAAATATCACGTAAATAATTGGCCTAATGACAGGCATGTATTGAGACGAAATGACTTCATAAAAATTGCTCTAAACACCTTTTTGGCACGATAATTTTTAAAAAATTTTAAGAAAACAACTTTAAAAAAAAAAGGCTTACAATAATTTCTTGATCCAGACCTTGCATTTGCTAAGTATTTTTCTGATTATCAGCTCCAAGAAAATGAAAACTGAAATTCAGCTTGTCTGCTTGTTTTCAAATATACAAAACCATTTCCTTTAATAATAAAATAATAGAAATTGATCTGATACTACTGATAACATTATTTTTAAAAGAATTGGTGTTCAGAAAAAACTGTATTAAAATGTTTTAGATAGCTGGTTTTTTTAAATTATTAAATAAAGTGATTTCAAATACATTGTAACCTATAGAACTTGTAATGTGATATGTTTGATCACCATTTAAAATGACACGGAAATTTGCAGGATACGTGTGTTATATTTACCTGTTTTTTCACTACAAACTAATCATTTCAGTAGTAAAAATATGAATTGAATATTTAAACTTTTGAAATCTATTTTGATAAATAAAAGTACATTGTTCTTTAATGTTACTGAGCAGAAAAGAGTTAATTTTTGCTTACAATGTATAGGAAACAAAACAATGTTCAACACGCAATACAGGCATAGTTAAACTTAACACAATGTTACTTATAGTTACAAAATAACCACAAATCAAACAAATATTAGTTTAGAAAAACAACAGAGAAACATAACAACAATTGTGCAATAAACACTTTACAAATCCAGAATTACGGTTCTTATGCTATTGTTTTTGCAATACAATATTTGTATCTCAGTACCTTGTTACAAAAATTTGAATCAATAATTGGTTTACAATTAGACATTTTTTTCTAAAGTAGTGCTAATTTTATATAAAAAAATTATATTCTACCTTATTTTCAAACTAAATCAATATAGAAAATAAAATCATTTTTGGAAATAGAAACTTTCATATGAATACACCAAGGACAGTTTATGATTTTGTCTGTTTTAAATTTTTTCTGTTACAATGACAGAATACACAGCTGACTTAATTTTAACAGTTTATTTTAAATGTAGAATATTTTACAATTGCTTAAACGACAAACTGCAATATACCTGGAAAATGCTTATTAAAAATAAAGTTAAATGGGAAATTTACATTGTAAGAATATTCATTGAAAAGGAATATTCATTGAATGATTTTCTGTAACAAAATTATGTTTTTGAAATTATTTTTTCAATTACACTAGAAAAATGTTTTTAGCTTCTGAACTTAACTTTGTAAAAACTAATTACACTTTTGCTATTACTTGCGACCAGACTATTTGTTAACTAAAGTTGTTAAATTGTTAACTTACACTTGGAGGAAACGTTTTCGTCTTACGACTTCTTCAGCATCGTATTTTTGCCGTTAGGAATGCTGCAGTTGTGCTTCCTCAGTACCATTATTTTGAAAGTTAGAAGTGATGTGATCGAAGAGTATGTGTGATCTGTGCCGTGTTTGTTCATTTAAGATGTCATTTTTATATGTGTTACTATGTCTATATATTTCATACTGTTCTAGTGTGTTTAATTTATGGCCTTTGTTGCATGTGTGGAGGATGCTCATGTTATTTTCCATACTTTCGCGTGAGTGTTTAGTGTCCATGAGGTGATTTGTGGTATAATAATATACCGAGGAAACATAAGACAATGCCAACAACTCCAAACTCATATAAACAAAATACACAAAAATATCCAGTTCACTGCAGAGTTTGAAAACAACAAAACATTGAATTTCTTAGACATCGCCATAACAAAAAATCAAAATAAACATGAATTTAACATATACCGCAAGCCAATCATGACAGACACACTGATACACAATTCATCGAACCACCCAATACAACATAAACACGCAGCATTCAAACATTTACTACACGGACTAAATAAAATACCTATGTCCACAACTAACTACACAGAGGAACTAAACACAATAAAATTTTTAGCTCACAAAAATGGATATGACAATTATTTAATAGACAAACTACACAGAAAAATACTCAACAAGAATAGTAACAACACAAACAACAAAAACACAAACACAAACAAATTCATACACAGTGTTAACCCTCACATACATAAACAAACTCTCAAATAAAATAGCACACCAATTCAAAAAAGCAGGATACAATGTAGCTTACAGAACAACAAATAAAAGCCAAACAGCTATCAGACAGAGAATTAATAACAATACCAACACATACAATAACCCCTAGGTTAGTATACAAACTAAAATGCAACAACTGCAATAAGTTCTATATTGGACAAACAGGCAAGAAAGATTGGATTTGCCGAAAGATATAAAAAACACATAAGCGCACTGCACACTACTATTGAATCCACCTTTGCAAATCACCTCACGGACACTAAACACTCATGCAAAAGTATGGAAAATAACATGAGAATCCTCCACATATGCAACAAAGGCCATAAATTAAACACACTAGAACAGTATGAAATATATAGACATAGCAACACACATAAAAATGACATCCTAAATGAACAAACACGGCACAGATCACACATACTCTTCGATCACATCACTTCTAACTTTCAAAATAATGGTACCGAGGAAGCACAACTGCAGCATTCCTAGCGGCAAAAATACAAGGCTGAAGAAGTCGTAAGACGAAAACGTTTCCTCCAAGTGTAAGTTAACAGCTTGACAAATAGTCTGGTCGCAAGTAATTTACAACTAGCTCATCATGAACAGCAACAAGATTTCGATATTTGTAAAAACAGCTCCACCATATCTGATGTTATCAGAATTGATAATGCCACATATTTGCTCTAATTTTCAAACACAGTATCTGGTAAATCTAATCACATATCATACATTCATTTGGCCTCTTCACTGACTTTATAAAAAAATTATTTAATATGCAGGTAAGATACTAGCTTTACAGCTTCTTACTGCTCTCGTTTGAATAATATATTATTTTATTAATGTTACTTATTTCAAGTTTATTTAGTTTATAGTAAAATGAACATTGAGTTAAAATGTTTATTAAATTAGCTTCTTACTTGATTTTAGTCAACAATAAGAATTGATTGTCAGATAATGGCTAAAATGTCCAATTGAACTATTGATATTAGCATTAATTTTCTTGGATGATTTATATCATTAAATAATAATAGTGCACTAAACTTTCTATTTTTCTGATTCCCTTAATGCTTCACGACTGATGAGCCCTTATATTATTATTGTATATCTAAACTGTTCCAGTATAGCATCTAGTTTCCTCTAATATAAGTTCTTGACCTAGTTAAAAACTTCTGTTTCCTTGGGAACTTCATCTTTGCCATTGTTTTCTTCTATTTATTCATGAGAATTTCATCTTTGCCATTCATAACTTATGCTTTATTTTAATTTCAGTTCACTATTCTTGTGACATTTTTGAGCTTTATATTAGATTGGATTTAATAATAACAGAAATTGTTCTAAGATATTTTGTTTAGTTGAATGCGTATGAATTTTTTAGATGTTTTTCGTGTCCATAAAATTTATTTCATATTATCAAACTGATGTTTTATACGTTTCTTTCTCCATGTTCACTTGTCAATTCATCTCCGAAGCTTCCAAATGTTGCTATAATGGAATATTATACTATATTATGATTATACTTTATACATATAAATAAATACATTAAACATATTGCATCTAAAAATATCTGTAAAGCAAGTAGATTTAGTTTCTATTATTGTCTAATAGAGGTATTTAACCTGTTACAATGTGTACAAATTGGGATGTGGAAAAGTAGGTGAAATATACATATATCTATACTATTACATAAAAATCTAATGGTGTCTGTGTGTGTGATTGAGCTGATATTTCAAATGGAGATTCTTAGGGCCCCTGGTTAACACATAGGTATATTTTTATTTAGAAATTTTATCAGGGCTCTGCCCCACAGGCCTTGAAAACACCCTTAAGGCTCAATTATCTTTACTCCATTACATACGTGGTTTAGTAACCTGATAGTAAATCTGTTAGTAATGACCTGTAAAAGTAACTTTTAAACATAATTAAACAGGTGATAGTAAAAGTTTGTCGTTATTCATCTTTCAATGTTAGTTATACTTTACAAATATCATGTTACAATCAGGTGCTTTTCCTTCTTTAGGTTTTTCAAGACAATGATTGGTAAGTGTATAGTTTGATATATTTATTGGAATTTAATTCCAGTAAATTAAATTCGACCTAAATACAAATTAAATCAATAGAAATATACGCCAACCCCGTATGAAGACGACTACTCTGCTAGTGAATAATATTTTTATGTATTACAAATACAAGAATTTCTACAATTTATATATTTTTCAAAGCTTTTTTCAATAAATGTATTAGCATCTTCAGAAAAACAATGATACAACATAATATCCATAAAAAATAAAAGAAATGTTATATTATTATTATTTTTTTTTATCATGCTAATACATTGGTGAAAAGCTTTGAATAAAATATAAATTAAAACAATACTTATATTTAAAGTAATTTTATTTGTTATATTATAAGAAAAATAGAGAAAATTAATTCAGTGATTTGACAATGGTCAAGTGACCAAAAGGTGCCTCATCACATAAGGTAAAATTATTGCACTTAGTGGTGGAAAAATTGTTTACAATTAATAACTTTATAAAGTCAGTGCCCCCCCCCCCCCCCCACATACACACATATTTAGGTTAGTTCTAGTAGAGCTTAAAGCTTATTTAGAATTTTTGGACTAGATAGGAGACTGTCAGACTTACCTAATGGCAATAGATGTATATTTATAAAGGTGGGTAAAGGGGAGATATTATGGCATCATTTATGCAGGGTTGTATAACACTTTATGGATCAACTTACACTTTAGCTGACGGGCACGATATCTATGTTTTCCTGGAGAATTACCAAAATATTTAAAGCCTATTTTTGAATAATGTGTACTTATTTTTTGTTCCCCTATCATTATATATATATATACGTGTCCCTCCAATTTTGGCCCCACATTGTTTTTGAGGTATTTATATTTTCTTATCTCTGCATCTCTCTCTTAATATTTTTTTTGTTTTGTTTGTTAACAATAAAACCACAATTTCATGTTCAGTTTACCTACATAATAAGCTGACTGGGAGTAAAATGTTTTGGCACTTATCAGGAAGAGATGTAAACGTGTCACATATGATTGATTTGTGAGTTTATAAACATTATGTATATGGAAGGGAAATGTAAACATAATCCATCTAATAAGTAATGCCAAGTGTAAACATAATCTGTTTGATAAGTAATGCCTCAGGTCCAATAGATACTACACAAGATTCATAACAAGCAAAAGTTTTGAGACTAAGTAATTTACTTTTTAAAGAATTTACGTCCTAGTAGGGATGGTTTACCTTGTGTGATGAGGCACCTTTCGGTCACTTGACCATTGTCAAATCACTCAGTGATTCGACAATGGTCAAGTGACCAAAAGGTGCCTCACCACACAAGGTAAAATCATTGCACTTAATGGTGGATAAAATTACTTACTTTAGTAATATATTAACTTCATAAAGTCAGTGCAACGGAAAAACAATGGATAACGTAATATATATATATATATATATATATATATATATATATATATATATATATATTTAGGTTAGTTTTGGTTGGTAAAGATTATTTAGATTTTTTGGACTAGGAGACTGATAGACTTACCTTGGTAAGAGTCCACTCTGTAGTCTTGAAATAGAAACACATAAAAGCACTTAAACAATGATATACTTCAACCACACAGTGCCTTTGTCAATCAAAGAGAAAACACAAAAAGAAATATGAGAGAATGAAATAAAAAAAAAAATCTTCTATTATACTTTTTTTATATTTCATTCTCTCATATTTCTTTTTGTGTTTTCTCTTTGATTGACAAAGACCACTGTGTGGTTGAAATATATCATTGTTTAAGTCCTTTTATGTGTTTCTATTTCAAGACTACAGAGTGGACTCTTACCAAGGTAAGTCTGTCAGTCTCCTAGTAAAAAAAAAAAAAAAAAAAAATATATATATATATATATATATATATATATATATATATATATATATATATATAGAGAGAGAGAGAGAGAGAGAGAGAGAGAGAGTTTTGTATACATTTTGCAAAAAAATTGCATATCTCTTAACATTACACCAAAAAACAGCCATTCGACAATGGTCAAGTGACCGTAAGATGCCTTATCACATAAAGTAAAATTATTGCACATAGTGGTGAAAAAAATTGTTTACAATTAATAATAATTTCATGTATATATATTACTGGTACCAAATCATAACTAATATGATCAAAATAAGCTCCCTACTTCTTTATGAGCTTAATTGAGCCATGATGTGTTACACTACAGGTATCCAACCCTGCAAAAAATGTGTCATAATATCTCTTGTTTACCTGTGGCCAAAGGGTTTGATGTCCCTATCTTTATCTTACCTTTATATTCACCATTATTGTAAATTAGATAATAATAGTCATGTTTGTTAATCACTAAAAGTAAAAGCAAATTCTAAGGTCTATATAATCTGCTCTTTACCAGGGTCACAGTTTTATCACCCTGAAATGAAGCTTTAAATAGCTTCATTTTACAGTTTTTGTGTCACAGATATAAAACAAACTGTTATAACTCTGTATAGATAGGTTAATAACAAAAATATAATATTTCTTACATTTTTCTTCTTGAATAAGTCAAACTCATTTCTTTTTAGCATTCATTTAAGAAGAAAGTATAAAATAGTATTAATTATATTTGCATTCTGAATAAAACCATTTGAAAAAAGGAAGAAAACAAATTGCACTGAAACTATTTAGAAAAACTGTTAGAAAATCATGCTAATTAAAAGTATTTTTTTTCCATAAATATATACAAAAAATGAAGAAATTGGTTGTATAAACATAACAGTGTAGAAATTTATATACAGCGGGGCAAGCAACACTATACATGTAAAATTGTATTAATTTATTTGTGTGTGTGTGTGTGACATTTTTCTTGTCAAATATTTATTAATAAATATATATTTTATAAATAAGAATATTTATAAAATTAATGATGCAAAGTTTTCTTCAAATTTAATATATTGCTTGAGACATTGAAGCTTAATATTCCATTGTTAATGAAGCTCTTGATAAAGTCAACATAATAAATTATAGAAGAGCTTTGAGTTATTAAGTTTCTAAATATTCTTGTGTGTGTGTGTGTTTGTGTGTGCGTACGTGTGTGTCTGAGTATTATAACCAGTGAAATCAAAATTAATGTGTGCTTTGTTTAATATATAAACAGGAAATATTTACATTAAAACAATCAGGTGTTACACATATGATGAATGCTTTAAATTCAACAATATGCATGTTAAAACAGATCTACAATGACAAGGTATCAGTGTTTGAAAGTGCAAATGCAAGATACAATCATTAAATTTCATTTTGTATAATACTTTATATTTCAGCTAGGTTCACTATATACAAACTGAGTATGATGCGTTATCTACCCTACCTATCATTGACAAATTAACATTTCCCGAGGCGCTTCGGAGATCCTTCTTTTACCAGAGCAATAATCATACTTTCGTTTTAATAATTCGTGTTACACTCTCACAGATTTGGTAATAGAAATAAAAGACGGCTGTTTAGCGAGTCCAATATAATATTTTATTGTTACGGCAAGGTTTCGATAACTAGATCATTATCATCATCAGGTCAATTATTAGAGTAACGACAGCAAATAGCGTGAAGAAATATCGCCACACAGTGCAAAAGTAGAAATCCTTTCATTCATTTTCAATAAATGCATGCATTCACTTATAAAAAAAACATTTGTTGAGCACTGGAAAAGGCATGCTTAACCTAGAAGTTATAAACGTGTTTCAAGTCAAACAGGTCGCGAACTAAGTAGTGAATATTCTTATAAAATTATTAAATTCATTCAATATAAAGACATTTCAAAACATTTGTTCATATTTTACCACACAGAAATAAAAACTATCATCGATAACATGACAAGAATTGTAGGAAGATATACGATATGTTTGTATGCTAAACGATATTGTTTGTATCATTAAACGATTCAACAGCATCAACGTTACAGCTGTTAAGCTATACATGGAGGATCTCCGAAGTGCATCACAAATAATAATTTACTACTGCTAAGTAAGGTATAAATGCATCATACTCAAATTTCCATAACTTTTTTATTTCTTTATTTAGAAGTACATATCTTATAAATAATTTACAGTTTAAAAAATGTAGTACGTGACTTTTAAGAAGAGTAATCTATAAACACTGTAAACTTATCTTTGCTTCATTTCCAGTTACTAAAAAAGCAAATATTCCAATTTATGATAGAGCTGCAAATTTGATGGATAATTGAGTTATCTGTTGTGGCCATATTAATAAAAATATTCTGTGTTTTTACAATACGTTAATTTTAGTGGATTTTTCTTTATGCTAGCTTATTTATTATAGTTTACATAGTGGTATATTTCCCCAAAGTGTTAAAAGTGTGAACAAATCGGTGTAGGGACTGACATATTTTTACAATTTGTTACATTAAAAAAAAATTAAATATTTCAGAGTAGGCTATACCACAATAAAGATATACTTCCCCCATTATTGTAACAAATAGTTTATTGGGTCTGAATAATTACAAAATTTATGAATTTTTATAAATACCCCAAAAAAGCTTTTCCCGGCTTGTCTAAATGGTGTTTATAGTTCAAAGAAACACAAATTTACAATAAATAGATTTGTTGTATACTAACTACAATGGTATTTTTGTATTGCATATTTTAGATGGTTTAATTGTACCGTGTTATGAAAGAACCTCATATTAAAAACAAAGTAGCTAAATGTTTTAAAACATCCTAAATTTTTAAAAATAAATTTCCTCTCTTTATGAATATTTAAAAAAATTAAACTTTAAATAAAAACAAAACTAATGAAACTTAATGAATGTACCTTGAGTTGTGAGTTAACGTAAAATTATGACGACAAATTCACACCAATGGTCAAGTTACTAACCTTTATTTTTATCTGAAACTCTTCTGAAGTTCCAATGTTGTAAATAAAATTTGGAATTTACCAAAGCAGAACACAAGTTCAGATATGTTTTCATTCTCAGATAAACATATGTGTCACAGAAGTAAATTTCTTCTCAACTTAGATTTGAAATTGATATTTTGTTAAGGTTACAATGTAATTATTCCTGTTTTACTCCAGAAAATTAGACAATATAGATCGGAATTATGTCTGTCTACTGAATAGACAAGTTTCAAATGTGGATATGAATATTTTGATTGATTCTAATGGTGTATATTACGGTTTACTTATATAACATTTAAGCAACTTTAATCTATAACCTATAATGGCAATGCAATAGCATTTATGTTGAAGATGCATAAGTAACATGTTATTCAAATTTACTTAGCTTACTGCAACAAAAACAAAAAGATTAATTTACTGGTTTTATCTTCTTTACATCCGGTATATATTACTAATTAACAATAAAATCTATTTACTAATAGTGATCAATATAAAAAAAATGTATACTTTAATCACTAAACATGCCTTGGAGAAAAAATTCAGTACATCTTGCCAAAGCAATAAAGTAACCAGTGACATTAACGAACTAAAACACAGTCACAAGAGAAGCAATATATGACACACTTTTTGCCATTACTGCGATTAGAAGATCCACAGTATTCTGATTAATAAATGTAATTGTTTTGTTTAAGAAAGTTAGATACACTCAGCAACATTGATACACTGAAGAAACATAATCATACAGATTTACCAACTATGGTTTCTAAACCAAAATCAGAAATTTTTGTATATATGTAGATATTAAATAATTAAATCTATAAAAATATTCTACGTATTGACACATATATGATCGTTATAACAAACATATTTAGGAATTTTCCAAAGCAAAAAGCTTATTTCTAAGGCATATATTATGGATTTATAATTTTCAAACCAACATCTTGTAAGCTATCGCTTCTATAGAAAAAACAACTCTGAATTACTTTCAACTTTATCTATGTTCAATATTATTAAATTAAAAAATAGAAATATTTTACTACTGATTGTTTTTTTTACTGTTATAAGAAAATGTGCAACATTTCATGGCTATTTGTAATAATATTGTGCATATAACAATTGTTAAACCTACTACAGCCTTACAAATCCATTACTTTTTGTCATTCAAAATACCATTGACATTTCCCAATTGGTAACATCAACGATCAGAATATTAAGAATTCTAGTAAAAACAAATAAAAACATACACAAAACTCACAAATTATTCATTTATTTACTCATACCCGTTTCAATGACCAAGTGATCATCATCAGTGAGTGTTACTACTAAAAACTCTAACATACAACTAGGGAGAAAGTAAGGTTACAGTTTCGTATATATATAGCAGGCATTGCTATGCCTACTTGTCAAAACAACAGTTACTAACCCTACTTTAAACATGATACAACAAATAGAAATTTTGTACCTAACTCAATAATTACAATATATACGGAGGTGTAACCTTACTTTCACCCTAGTTGTAAGTTAGAGTTTTTAGTAGTAACACTCACTGATGATGATGACTTAGTCATTGAAACGCGTATGAGTAAATAAAGGAATAATTTGTGAGTTTTGTGTATGTTTTTTATTTGTTTTTAACATAACCTCACAAGCTAAGCTCAAAGAATATTTGTTAAAGAATTTTAGTGTTTAACAATTTCTTAGTCATTCACAAAAATGTTCAGCCCTTTTAAAGCAATTTTGAAAACAATTGGAAAATTCAAAACTAAAACAAACCATTGACCTATTTTCCAAATTGTTTTCCTTTGTTGGCAACAAACACAAAACAGAATAGTTACATTAAAATTTTCAAAATAACAATAATTATGGGATATATATAAGAAGTTAATATATTACTACTGTTAAGTAATTTTTCTTAAATTCTGTAATTTCTTTAATGAAATTAATAAGGGATTAAGAATGAATATATATATATAAAGCATTCAAAATATATAAATACAATAATATTAACAAATTAATAAAAGAACAAATACAAATACATTCTAAATTTGATACTATATTCAATGTCTATAATGTTGGAGCAACAAAATAAATTTGGCAATTTGTATAAATTTAGCAACAATTCTATTTCTAATTTAACATATGTTTTAGGAATATAGCTTACATTATTGTAATTTTCATTCCTGATGATGATGGTACTATTTACCAACGAAAAGCTTTCGATAAAAATTTATAAATATTCTTGTATTTGAATAACCTATGTTGTTTAATATATATATATATATATATATATATATATATATATATATATATATATATATATATATATATATATATTATTCCTAAAAAAAAGTTGTACAAAAATATCATTCTGAACTAAAATGTTAGTTATATAGTATCTATGTCATTAATTTCAGAAACCATTGAGCAACTATAAAAAGATAAATAATATGCATAAGTAATTTATTTTATATTTTACTTCACACACACACACAAATTAAGTTTTAATGATCCCCTAATACTGAATACAAAACTGCACTAAATGCAGTCCAATTCCAGTCATCCAAGTCCCGGTAATCCTAAACGATTTTCAAAAATATCAAAACGAGAAAGAATTAAATGGCTTAAGAGATGTATAAAGGAAAAAGAAAACACAGTTCTGTTTACTTTGCAATGACATATATATATATATATATATATATATATATATATATATATATATATAGAGGTTAGTTTTGGTTGGTAAAGATTATTTAGATTTTTTGGACTAGGAGACTGACAGACTTACCTTGGTAAGAGTCCACTCTATAGTCTTGAAATAGAAACACATAAAAACACTTAACCAATGATATATTTCAACCACACAGTGGTCTTTGTCAATCAAAGAGAAAACACAAAAAGACAAAGACCACTGTGTGGTTGAAATATATCATTGGTTAAGTGCTTTTATGTGTTTCTATTTCAAGACTACAGAGTGGACTCTTACCAAGGTAAGTCTGTCAGTCTCCTAGTCCAAATATCTATCTATATACATATATATCAGTGTATCGATCTCTTTTGATTAGTCACTCTAGAGCAGTTTATTTTCAACGTTTAAGGCAAGCAGCCGGTAGAATTGTTTTTCATAGCAGTGTGTTGAACTTTAATTTTTATAAAGTCAATTTTTATAATACCAAAACACTTTCATTGTCGGATAACATTCTAAAATAACTTCATGCCAGGGTACATGTTAAAAAGTTAGGGAAGGATTTTGAGATTGGAAATTCAACAATCACTAACATAAAGAAAAATTTTCTTGTTTGTGTCTTCTATGGAGCAAGGTGGCAGTGCTCCGAATACAGTGAAAATGAGTACATATGCTTTGGTAGAAACTGTTCTATACACATTGTTTCTGAAAGAACGATGGCGAAATGACCCCATATCTGGCCCTTTATTGCAGGAAAAGGCGAGATATTTCACACTTTCTGAACTCTATTCCATCAAGGAAGAGTTTAAAGCCAGCGATCATTAGTTTGATAATTTCTAATACACATGGATTTCGGTGCCTTTCTATCATGAAAAAAAATCTGTCTAATAATCCGGATGCTATTGAACCTTTCTGTAAACAAGTTCTGGAAAACGTTGGTGAATTAAATTTATGTCCTGATCAGGTTTACAGTACAGATGAAAGTGGGTTATATTCGAAAGCTATGCATTTGGGCAAAAAACGAGCAATTATCTTGGGGATACATTGAAAAAAAAAACATTCAATGACTGGGCAAAGGAAAACGACACACCATACCATCAAGTCATGCTGCTACTTCAGATCAGAAAGAAGGCTATAGAAAAGGCAATCAACAAACCGAAGCAAATAAAAATTTTTTTTAAATAAGAAGAGAAGTTTTATAAAAAATTAAAGTGTTTATATTCAGTATGTACTGTAGTAAGTTATTTATGTTTTATTAAGTGTTTGTTATACTGTTCAGTTTAAAACTATACATAATACAAATCTGTTTCAATAAAAAAATACATGTTTCAATTGGCAAGTATTTTCTTACAGTTATAAATTCACTGTACTTAACTAAATCTTAACTTACTGCACTACTGTACTTTTAACATTAGTCTATACTTAGGCCTACTTTATAATACCCTATAGGCATATATGTAGCAATATTTACGTCATAAGTGTATTTAGTACATGTACAATCCGGTAATCTGAAATGACCGTACATTTATTATTGCAGGTTACCAGGATTGAACTGTAAGTTTATAGAGCTTTATATAAACATTTCTTGCAACCCTGACTCATTTCCTTTGCATACCATATTGATATAAACATCTCTTGGAAGCCAGACTCATTTACTTTGCATACCGTATTGATATAAACATCTCTTGGAAGCCAGACTCATTTACTTTGCATACCGTATTGTTATTAACATTTCTTGGAAGCCTCACTCATTTCCTTTGCATACCGTATGGCTGTAAACATTTCTTTGAAACCCGACACATCACTTTCTTTAAAATAGGCGAAATAGGCTAAAAATATCGAGACTTGGAATTTTGAGACGCTACTGCGTAGAGTTATATATATATATATATATATAAAGTTGATAAATTACTATTGTAAATACTTTTATCCACCACTAAGTGCAATAATTTTACCTTGTGATGAGGCACCTTTCGGTCACTTGACCATTGTCAAATCACTCTGAGTGACACATATTATGACACATTTTTTGCAGGGTTGGATACCTGTAGTGTAACACATTATGGCTCAATTAAGCTCATAAAGAAGTAGGGAGCTTATTTTGCCCATGTTAATTGTGATTCAGTACCAGTAAAATATATATATATATATATATATATATATATATATATATATATATATATATATATATATATATACATGAAGTTATTATTATTAATTGTAAACCATTTTTTCCACCACTATGTGCAATAATTTTACTTTATGTAATAAGGCATCTTATGGGCACTTGACCATTGTCGAATCACTGTTTTTTGGTGTAATGTTAAGAGATATGCATTTTTTTGCAAAATGTATACAAAACTCTCTCTCTCTCTCTCTATAATATATATATATATATATATATATAGGTTAGTTTTGGTTGGTAAATATTATTTAGATTTGTTGGACTAGAAGACCGACAGACTTACCTTGGTAAGAGTCCACACTGTAGTCTTGAAATAGAAACGCATAAAAGCATTTAAACAATGATATATTTCAACCACACAGTGGTCTTTGTCAATCGAAGAGAAAACACAAAAAGAAATATGAGAGAATGAAATAAAATTAATATAAGTTGTAATCACAGACTGTGTAGAGTAGAAATCAGATGTCACAGATGCACAGATTAACCCATTCGCTTACAATTTTTTTTACACCGACTGAGCCATAAAAAACTAATTTTTTAGACCATTTTTAAAGGTTTTTGTTGATTACTTTTTTTTAGTTCATATTTATGTTTCTTATGAAACCTATTGTTATTTTTTTATTCACAAATACATTTACTTTCAAAATATATACTAATATTTATAATATCTTTTCTTTTATAGTTTAATAATATGTAAACAACTAAAATGTTTCAACGAAAAATATCAAACATTATTTTTTTATTTCAATTATCCTAAAGTAAAAGCATAAATTACCTTTGGAAATACTCCAAAATATTCTTCAGGGTGCAAAGAATATGTTTCAATTTCACAAGAGTTAAGAAAAGTCAACTTTTGTGTTGTATACTTTGAAACATTCTGGTAGGTGAAATGCGACGAGGCACAGTCCACACTCCCACCGACTGGTTCTTTGGCCTTTTAGTGGGCTTAGGTGGTTTGGAACATGGAATTTTTTCTTTAGGCCTACCCCTTCTTGGTTTACCTTTATCTCTAGTACTAACTCTAATAGGCCTAGGACAAGGATCAAGAAAACTATGGGCATCATCCTCCTCACTAGCAGTAGGAGACAGAGGGGCAATTATTCCATCAAGGTAGATTTAATCGAGTAGCTCAATTAGACTGGAATTCTGTGAGCTTTCATCATCTGAATTAGATGGTAATACAGGCCTATCTTGGACATTTATATCAGAAATTACATTATTTACATCTAGTGGAGTCCTAGGCCTAACATAACTACAAGAGGGCTGCTCAAGTTGCAACTTATCACTTATTGCAGAACAAGGCAGATTACATTTTTCATGATGTGGTGAACCTGTTATATTACAGTCTATTATGATTCTTTTTATTCATTACTTACATCTACATCTATTTAAGATTCAATGTCCAACTGTCTTATTTCATTATCACTCTCAAATGTTTCTTCAAAGAAATCACTGTCCCATTCTCCAAAAATTCTTTCAATTTCACAATCTTTCAACTCCTTCTCACTTTCATCAACAAATAAAATAATAAATCCACTCATTTTTAACTTAAAAAGAACACAAATAACAAATTAAATACAATTTGGTTAGGTTATAAACATATCCAGCACAACTACAACGTAAACACAACATCACAGACAATGTCAGCTGATCGGTCGCCAGATAAAACGTAAATATTGAAAGAACGGACAGTCCAAAGAAGATAAAAATACTACCATTGGAAAGCCCAAAGCCTGTAGAATAAGATGCATATGCGATCTATTGGATTTACTGAGAACTAACTCGACAGAAATTAGTTATATTGGAGGACGGCGATTCACCGTCGCTTCACAGAATGGCACACTGGGTCGCGACGGCGGATCGCCGTCATTGTAAGCGAATGGGTTAAAGATATATATATATATATATATATATATATATATATATTGTTTCCATTAGCATATGAGTGATTATAGTTTATATAGGTCTGTCAGGGGAAAAGAGATAAGGCTATTTGGAAAAAAAAAATCTATATATATATATATATATATATATATATATATATATATATATATATACTATACTTAAACTATGGTTTAAGTGCTTTTATGTGTTTCTATTTCAAGACTACACAGTGGACTCTTGCCAACGTAAGTCTGTCAGTCTCCTAGTCCAACAAATCTATATATATATATATATATATATATATATATATATATATATATATATATATATATATATATATATATATAGATTTTTTGGACTAGGAGAATGACAGACTTACCTTGGTAAGAGTCCACACTGTAGTCTTGAAATAGAAACACATAAAAGCACTTAAACAATGATACATTTCAACCACACAATGGTCTTTATCAATTTTTTTAGTATTAAAAAAAAATTTAAAATATATATATATATATATATATATATATATATATATATATATATATATATATATTTTGGTTGGTAAAGATTATTTAGATTTTTTGGACTAGGAGACTGACAGACTTACCTTGGTAAGAGTCCACACTGTAGTCTTGAAATAGAAACACATAAAAGCACTTAAACAATGATATATTTCAACCACACAGTGGTCTTTGTCAATCAAAGAGAAAACAAAAAGAAATATGAGAGAATGAAATAAATACAAGACTTGTATTTATTTCATTCTCTCATATTTCTTTTTGTTTTCTCTTTGATTGACAAAGACCACTGTGTGGTTGAAATATATCATTGTTTAAGTGCTTTTATGTGTTTCTATTTCAAGACTACAGTGTGGACTCTTACCAAGGTAAGTCTGTCAGTCTCCTAGTCCAAAAAATCTATATATATATATATATATATATATATATATATATATATATATATATATATATATATTCTTGATATTTAACGTTATCCATTGTTTTTCCGTTGCACTAACTTTATGAAGTTAATATATTACTATTGTAAATAATTTTATCCACCATTACAGGTAAAATCATTGCACTTAGTGGTGGATAAAAGTATTTACAACAGTAATTTATCAACTTCATAAAGTCAGTGCAACGGAAAAATAATGGACAACGTAAAATATCAAGATTTTAACACCTACCAAGGTAAACAGCTCTACAGGAAATTCCTTAACCCGAAAATTGCATCAACAAAATAAATTTTAATAAACAATGCATAGCACTTAATATAAGCTAAATACCTAAAGCACTATAAGCACCTAAATACGCTAAATTACACTTAAGAAATAAACAAGAGTGATTCGACAATGGTCAAGTGACCGAAAGGTGCCTCATCACAAGATAAAATTATTGCACTTAGTGGTGGATAAAAGTATTTACAATAGTAATTTATCAACTTCATAAAGTTAGTGCAACAGAAAAATAATGGACAACGTAATATATATATATATATACACAATATAAAATACGTTTTCTTTGTTTAATAATTTAAAACAACATAGGTTATTCAAATACAAGAATATTTATTAATTTATATCCAAAGCTTTTCGTTGGTAAACAATACCAACATCATCAGGAATGAAAATTACAATATACGAGGCATATTTTTAAAGTAAGTACAGTTTTGATATAAAAAATGAACAAGTAAATTTTTTCAAACAAAACTTTATTTACCTCAAAGAGCATTCTTTCCTCTACTTCTCTACATAATTTCCATTATTATTAAGGCACTTGTCGTATCTTGGGACCAGCTTTTGTATGCCGTCGTCATAGAAGCTTGCCGCCAGACTGGACAACTACTGCTGCACAGACGTTTTTACTTCTTCATCATTGGAATGACGCTTCCCCGCTAAATGCGTCTTCAAGTGTAAAAAACAAATGGTAGTCGCTAGGCGCTAGATCGGGACTGTATGGAGGATGGTCCAATTGTTCCCAGCCAAAAGAAGTGATGAGCTCTTGCGTTAGATTTGCTGAATGTGGACGAGCATTATTGTGGAGCAAAACGATGCCTGCACTCAACATGCCACGTCTTTTGTTTTGGATTGCGCGGCGCAGTTTTTTTAAAGTTTCACAGTACGCGGCTGCATTGATCGTTTCACCGCGAGGCAGAAAATCGACCAACAACACACCCTTTCTGTCCCAAAAGACAGTGCACATGATTTTCTGGGCAGAAATTGTTTGCTTGAATTTGACTTTCCTAGGGGATGTTGAATGCCGCCATTCCATTGACTGTTGTTTTGATTCTGGTGTAACGTAGGCTACCCACGTTTCATCACCTGTAACGATATGGCTTAAAAAATCATCGCCCTCGTTACGGTAACGCTCGAGAAAGCTCAATGCACTGCCCAATCGTTTGGTTTTGTGCTGATCAGTCAACATTTTCGGTACCCACCGTGAACACAGTTTCCGATAATTTAAACGTTCAGACACAATTTCGTAGAGAATACTTCTTGATACAGCAGGAAATGTTACAGCTAAGGACGAAATTGTGAACCGTCTGTTCTCTTTCACTTTACAGTCCACTTTTTGAATGAGATCATCGGTAATGACTGAAGGTCGCCCACTTCGTTCCTCATCATGAACGTTTGTGCGGCCATCTTTGAAGGCCCTAACCCATTTCCGCACCATTCCTTCACTCATAATGTTTTCACCATAAACTTCACTGATTTCACGTTGAATGTCAATTGCTTTTAAGCCTTTAGCACAGAGAAAACGAATCACACCACGCACTTCACAGTCGGCGGGATTCTCGATTGTCTGCGGCATTTTAAATTCACGTAAAGAAACTAAGACTCGATCAAACGGCGTCACAATGGCGTCTGTAGCTTCCCAACAGATGTAGCTACACTGCGCGCATGCGCTAAACGCCGACCGCAGAGCTGCGGCGGGGAAATTTAGAAACGGTACTTACTTTAAAAACATGCCTCGTATATATAACTCTACGCAGTAGAGTCTCAAAATTCCAAGTCTCGATATTTTGAGACTATTTCATTTATTTGAAAGAAAGTGATGAGTTGAGTTTCAAAGAAATGTTTATAGCCATAAGGCATGCAAAGGAAATGAGTCTGGCTTCCAAGAAATGTTTATAACAATATGGTATTCAAAGAAAATGAGTCTGGCTTCCAAGAGATGTTTATATCAATATGGTATGCAAAGTAAATGAGTCAGGGTTGCAAGAAATGTTCATATAAAGCTCTATAAACTTACAGTTCAATCCCGGTAACCTGCAATAATAAATGTACGGTCATTTCAGATTACCGGAATGTACATGTACTAAATATACTTATGGCGTAAATATGGCTACATATATGCCTATAGGGTATTATAAAGTAGGCCTAAGTATAGGCTAATGTTAAAAGTACAGTAGTGCAGTAAGTTAAGATTTAGTTAAGTACAGTGAATTTATAACTGTGAGAAAATACTTGCCAATTGAAACATGTATTTTTTTATTGAAACAGATTTGTATTATGTATAGTTTTAAACTGAACAGTATAACAAACACTTAATAAAACATAAATAACTTACTACAGTACATACTGAATATAAACACTTTAATTTTTCATAAAACTTCTCTTCTTATTTAAAAAAAAAATTTTGTTTGCTTCGGTTTGTTGATTGCCTTTTCTATAGCCTTCTTTCTGATCTGAAGCAGCAGCAAGACTTGATGGTATGGTATGTCGTCTTCCTTTGCCCAGTCATTGCATGTTTTTTTTCTCAATGTATCCCCAAGACAATTGCTCATTTTTTGCCCAGATGCATAGTTTTCATTCTTGTGAACTACAGTTTTTTTTTTTTTTTATAGAGCTTTCGAATATAAGCCACTTTCATCTGCACTGTAAACCTGATCATATATATATGTATATATATGGTGAAATAAAATAATTTTCATAAACAAGAATATATGAGTATTACTTCACCTTCACTTTATTGTTGATTGAAGCTTTTCGCTAATTTACATTATTAGCATTTTCAAAATTTATAAATCACTGTCCAGTTATGTGACTAGAGTAAGACTCAAGAGTACGTATGTACAGTATTTAGCCTAAATACAGTAAGAAAAAAAAAATTGCATCATTAATTCATAAATTTTGTTGACAAGTGTATAAGTGTTTTAGTTTTATAGTTTTAGTGTTTTCTATTAAAAATGTTTTGTGGAGAAGGATGCTGCATTAAAAGGTAAGATTTTTATTATGTAATGTAGGTTTTAACATTTTCTGTAGTGTGCATAGCCAACATACCTAGAAAACAAGGTTTGCGAGTTGTGACGTCACAGGGCACAGGCTACGGGCTGTCATTAGGCAATCAAGATAACCGATATTACTGTTGAATGACGTTTATTTAGACGTTAAAATGTGATAGTTTTCTTGTGATTTAAATACACTTGCTTTATATGTTGAAGTGTTATCTCTGTAGGAAATAAACAGTCAGTACCTAATCGGAAATAAATAATTAAATTAAATACTGTATTAGAACAAATGTAGACACGATGACAATTAATTGTCCGTTATCTATGTGGTGTTGGTACAGCCCCATACAGCTGATCAGAAGAAATAATAGTCTTATAGCTAAGAATCCCCACGGCCTACCCTTACCCCAACGCTAAAAATAGACTCGGCAAACGTTTCGTGATGTTACCATCATACAGTACACTACTACTGTATAAGCCAGAAACCTGTCTTAGACGGAAAAAAATCCCGGTCCCAATGGATTCCGGCTTAAAGAGGTTTCAATGTACTTTGTAACCTGTTATCTAATCATCAGACACAAAAAGTGAAGGTATGTTATCTTTGTATAATACAAGCAGTTTTTGTCTTGACATATTCTTAAAAAAATCCCTATTGGATTCATAACATTATTTTTATATCTAAACTTATTTTTAAAATAAATACTTCTTAATTGCGACTTGTGTTTAACTCATTCAGTATTTCGCCTCATAAGTACTTATAAGTTTATTTTCACAAACATTTACAATTTATAACATCATACATGATTCAACAACAAAATTAATCAAAGTTAATTAGCTGTGTGCCTAACAGTAAATTTTTACTCATAAATAACGAAAAGGTTTTTTTAGTGTATTAGGACCAATGATGACAACTTTGTTACTGAAGTATATAACATATGCGCCAAAATAAACAGTACTGAAACTGAATCAGCTGTGACAACTTTTGATTGTTGCCGCATATTTGTGTTGATGTATTTCATTTGAGGTTAGTTTTTGCTGACATGATGCCAACTACTGCAGAGAAACTATGTACATAAAGCATGATGAAATCAAATTCAGTACTGTTTATTTTGGTGCATATGGTACATCACTAATAAATTCTACCAGTACTGTAATAACTGAGAAGTATACTTATAAATGTTTGTGAATTAACCTTACAAGCTTCAGCTGAAGTATATGTATTACATCTAGCAAGGAACTTGATTTGTACAATTAAAATCTTACAAATTGGAAAACTGTTAATAAGAGAAGATATTTAAACATGAAATACCATAAACAGTCCAAACTGGTGATGTTATTTTATTACAGTGTTACAATGCTGCTGAATGAGATCATAAAATATAAATGTGTAACAACAGTATATAGTTTATAAAATAATGAACATTTATCTAACCAAGCAGTTCAATAATTGAGAAACTTAGCCCGAAATTTATAAATAACAACGATACATTCAGGTGATTCAAATAGGAACTTTAAAAGTTCTATAATATTTTCAAATGTTGTGCAATAGTGTTGGTAGTTGCAGTAATGCTCCTTGAGGTTCACAAAGTGACCAACCAATGCCAAAGTGATGTTACTATGCAAGAAAGGGCAGCACCATCAGTAATTCGATGACCGCTCCATTGTAAACATGCACCATGACTGAGCAGTGATTTATGATATGATGTTTCTTGTGCAGGGAAGATGTTAAACAGATTGAAATTCATTGCAGAATGACAGCACATTATATAGAATCATGTTTATCAATGCAGCAAATGTATGGGTGGTGTAGGAAGTTTAAAAGTGATTCGTTGAGGTTCGCAAAATGACTGACAGATGACAGAGTGATGTTACAATGAAGGAGAGGGCAGCAGCATCATTAGCATGATGGCTACTCCACTGTAAACTTGCACCATGATTGAGCAATGATTGTGATGCGTTGCATGTTCAGTGAAGGTGTCAAATTGAAATTGATTGAAATTCATTGTAGAATGGTTTATCAATCCACCAAGTGCAGGAGTAGTGTACGAAGTTTAAAAGTGGTTAAACTTCTGTGGAGGATGCCCTGAGACCAGAGCAAACTCATTGCAAAGTGACAAATGAAAATGTACTGTTAGTGGAAGTGCTTCTAAAGAACAATGTAAAACTCTGAAGGAAATAGCCAATATTTTGAAGATTAGTATTGCTTCAGTGCAGAATATTGTTTATAAAGTACTGCACCTCCAATATGATGTCTTAAGATGGGTTAAACTTCTGTCGATTGATGAATTAAAGACCATGCCGTCAATTCGTGAGAAGAACTTTTGAAGGTAGTGCATTTCTGGACAAAATCGTTACAGATGATGACACTTGGATCCGCTATCATCAACTAGAAACAAGAAGCTCAAGCAAGGAATGATGCTGCAGCTCATCATCGAAGCAAACAAATAATGCACTCAACCATCTGCTGGAAAAGTCGTCCTCATTTTTTTCTGGGATCCAAATGGAGTATTTTTGGAGCACTTCATGGATAGGGAATTGATGGTAACTGGTACTTCTTATTCAGGGCTGATAAAGCATCTCTGCCCTGCAACCATGACCAAACAACAAAAACTTCTGGAATATTGCTATGGCATGTCAACATTCAATTACCTACAGCCCATTAAGACAGTTGAAACTATTCAATAAATTACATTTCAATGTCTGGTGCATCCTCTTTACTCACCAGACCTCGCTCCTAGTGACTTTCATCTGTTGGATGCACTTAGAGATGCAATGGGAGGCACAAATTTTGTAAGTGATGACGAAGAAATGAAAGTCACAATGCATAACTTGGTCAGACACATAACCAAAAGAATTCTTTTATCGTGGTATCTGTGCAAGTACAAGATACTAAGAGCATCTCCCGAAGCAGTATTAACCCTAGAAAGCTAATCTATCGTAAAAATTACGAGCGCGTTTTGTTTTGGTTTGGCTACTCCCCTTTTTCTGCGTTAATAGACTCGCCCAACCAGTTCCGTGCCTTACTGTGGTATGCTTACGCATTAGTCATCGTTTTGTACTGATGCGGCTTGTCATTTCAGCTCAGCTACAAGTCATTCGTAAAAATTACGATAGTTTAGCTTTGATGTTCGGATTTTTTCGCATACCGTTCTATGCATGATGGATTGTTTTTGGTTGAATAGTGATAGAATTTTGTTTTTCTGAGTATTTTTAGTGCTAAGTTTAAAAAAGTTATTAAGTTTAAAAGTTAATAAGTTTAAAAAAATGAGTTGGAAACTTAATGCAAGTGAAATTGATAAATACTTACAACAGAGTGCAAGTGATGAATCTCACAATGATTCTGAAACAGATTATGAAGTGGACCAAGTTGAGTATGAGAACATTATAAATAGTGATGATACCGATGCAGACTACAACCCTGGTGCAGACCAATTGCTGTCAGAAATTTCTAATTCGGATGAAGAAGAACCTCTACCACCGGCAAGGAAAAAGAAGAAGGCTGCTGAATTAAATCCTGTTGTTCCTCACTCATCAGAAGCAATGCAACCAATTTCAATTCCTACTAACACATCTTCACCTGTCAGTCAACCTATCACAACCACCCAAAAATTTGGTATGCCTAGTAACAAAGCAGATAGGCCCTCAACCTCAACAGATGATTCACACTTGGTAGTTTGCAGTACAGTTAGCCTCCGAGGGAAAGATGGACATCGTTGGACAAACAAACCAACAACTCACGGAAATAGATCTTCAGTAGCCAGAAATATTATTCATATATCACCTGGATGCACCGATACTGCAAAAAACCAACTAATACCGGTGAATATTTTCAGACTTTTTTTAACTCACGAAATCAAATCTAAAATTGTTAATTACACTAACTTGAAAATCCAAGAAAGAAATACCAAGTATAAAACTCAGACAAAAACTGTTGGTGCTATGAGTGGTACTGAGTTTGATGCTCTATTAGGGTTACTTATTCTTTCAGCTGCCCAAAAAGACAACCATCTACCATCTTCTGAGATGTTCAACCCAGAAATCAGTGGCGAGAGATACCATGCGACCATGAGCTGTGACAGATTTGATTTTCTGTTGGAGTGTTTACGTTTTGATGATTCTGGTACTAGAGCTGATAGGAGGGAAACAGACAATTTTGCTCCTATGAGAGAAACTTGGGATTTATTTATTAATGCCTGCCGAAGTTCTTACAAACCTGGTTCATTCTTAACTATTGATGAACAACTACTTGCATTTCGTGGGAGATGTAAGTTCAGGATGTATATTCCAAACAAACCTGATAAATACGGCCTCAAGTTAGTTTTAATGTGCGACAATTCTACAAAATACATGGTTGATGCTATACCGTACACAGGAAAAACGATGTCCACCGAAGGTTTACCTCAAGCCGAATTCTTTGTGAAGAAGTTGTCAACGGCTTGTCGTGGATCCAATCGTAATATAACTATGGACAATTGGTTCACGTCTGTTCCATTGGCAACCTCACTCTTAGAAGATCCATATAAACTCACTATAGTAGGCACACTAAGAAGAGATAAGCGAGAAATCCCTCCTGAAATGAAAAATCCTAAGGGCAGAGCCATAGGGACGAGTATATTCTGTTTTGACGGGCAAAAAACTATGGTTTCTTACAAAGTAAAAAACTCAAAAGTGGTTTTACTACTATCAACCTGCCATGAAAAACCTGTCATCGATCAAGACTCCAAAAAACCTCAAATAATTGAAACCTACAATGCTACAAAAGGAGCAGTTGACACGTTAGATCAAATGTGCCACCAGATTTCTTGTAGTCGTAAGACTAAACGGTGGCCTTTGTGTGTATTTTATGGCATCCTGAACATTATATTAGTGAATGCCTATGTCATTTACGTTACAAATCTGGTAAAAAGGGGACAAAAACCACTTTCAAGAAGAAAATTTGCTATGGAAATTCACCACAGCCTTATTGAGTCCTGGCTTCAAGAGCGGCTCCAATACCCAACTTTGACCCGGAAACTCAAGGAATCTATTGCCGATATCTTGAAAGTTCCAGTGCCAAATAGGGCCCAAGACCTTCCTCAAAACACACCAAGAACAATTTGTGGGATTTGCCCATCGATGAAGAGAAGAATGACCACAGTCTACTGCTGCCGCTGCAACAAACCAATATGTGCAGAGCATCGCGGAAAGTGCTGCGTTAACTGCGTAGAGGATTTGTAAATATTCAAATTTCACACAAACATGTTTGTAATGATATAACTAATCCAATTGTGTTCATTAAAGTTTTAATTTGTATCCAAAAATATTTTTATTATTTATTTTTTTCCACATTCGTAAATTTTACGATAGTTTAGCTTTAACGTAATTTTTTGATAGATTAGCTTTCTAGGGTTAATAGAAGTGCTTTCAACTTCAGGGAGACAACATCAAAAAATGACATGTATTTTTTTCATTCATTGTTACAAAATTTTAAGTTTCTATTTGAATCTCCCTTTTATATTTATTTATTTATAATTATATGTACAATGAACTCCCTGTCAAGATAGCAGAAACCCTTCAAATTATTGTATTTCATTTACTTAAAATAAACTCTTTTTGTAAATGCCTTAATTTTAAAGAAAACTAATATAGTGAACCACCATCAACATTGGTACACTTGAAATGGAAACCAGTAAAACGGTTTAGTCATTGTTCAAGTAAAATATAACTGATAATGAACAGATTAAAATTTTGTGCCTATTTCTCAGAAAATAATCTAAGAATATTATTGTACAATTTGTCTGTAGTTGTTCAGGTATCGATAACACCAAATCAAGACAATCTACATTGCCAAGTGTACAATGTTTATATACACATTTCCCCCAATATACAATATTGTTATCACAATTTCTCAAATACATAGTATGGCAAAAGGAAAGCTTCAAGTGTTTGGAAAAATATTAATAACTTACAGGTTTTGAGCTTCAAGTGTATACTAAGAATACTACACTATATATACTGCAGGATCATCCTTTACACTTTATATAGTCTCAGGATGGGAAAATTGAAAATTTTTTTTCAGAAAACATACCTGTCACAGAAACTGTATGTTTTCAATTAAAACTTTTTATATAGGCTAATGATAGATCACAGACAATTAATTCATGCTTTTTTAATACTCAATGTTTCGAATTTCTTTCTGAGATTCCTTTTCAAGAGCTGGTTTTTAATAAACCAAAATACAGCATAGCTTACAATTTATAAATGTTATGAATTGTATAAATTGTAATCTATGCTGTATATTGGTTTAATTAAAATGAGCTCTTGAAAAGGAATTTCAGAAAGAGATTCGAAATGTTGAGTGTTAAAAAATCATGAATTAATTGTCTGTGATCTGTCATTAGCCTATATAAAAAATTAATAGTTATTAACAGACATTAAATAAAAATATTAATTGAAACTTATTACTTGCATTATAAAGAAATGATTTACTAATTAAACTAGAAGGATAATAATAATTATTAATTGTTTATGTTGTAATAAAATGTATAGTTGTAGTGATAATCAATTTATTGTTTTAAAATAAACTTATAAACATTCCAAAAATATTAAATAAAGTAAATACCGTATAGCACACAATAAATTCAATAAAATTATACCAGGCGTTTCAAATTACTGTAGAATATTAAATCTTAAGGCAGTCACTACACTTCAGCATTTCATAAGCAAAGATATTTAAATTTTCGTAAAATCTTTGAACTGAAACATATTTTTAAAAAGTACTAAATAACAAAAGTAAAATTTAAAATACATAAATATTAAAACATTTTATATAATAAAAAATTAAAGAATAATTTTAAAATTTAATACTTATCATTTCTTAAAATCCTTTAAAACATCAAAGCCTTTTAGCTACAAAATTATAAAACTTTTTCCAACATTACTAAATTTAAAAAGAAAAAACAATCAGAAAGTCTATGGTTTTAAAACAGCGCATTTAGCTGAAAACATACTTATTAAGTCTGAGACCTTAGTAGTAGTTGTAGGTAGAACTAACCTGGACTTCTCAGGAACTATGGCGATATTGCTTTCCATTTCCTCCTCTTCTTCTTCTTCTTGACCCTGATCCTGTGGCTTTGTATTTGGATCTTGATTGTTCAACGTACTCTCGCTCGGGCTCACAGAGACCTAATTCGAATATTTTACTATCAAAAAAGCTTATCTTTTTTTCATATTACAATCTATGTATAACAATTTGTAGTATAACTACAAACTTGAATATATTTACTTTTATACTTTTTCTTTATTTAAGCTGTTTAAAGTAAATAAAAATGCTGCTAATCTTTATTATGAAAATCAAACAAATATAATTTATACTTCACAAAATATTAATATTAATAACGGAATGAAAATTTCAGTTAAAAGTGCTTAATATTCAGTTATTATAATCTAGCAAAATCTGATACTGCCATTGTTAAGCTAATGAAAAAATTTTTTTTCACTAACTTATTTTCTGAGTAAAAGAATCAAGATAACACAATTAAGAAAAAAAGAAAAATGTATACCATAACTAGTTCTATTTTTATTTAAAATATATTTCAAATTCATAGATTTAGAAAATATACTTTTCAAAATTGTATTTAGAAAACCAATTAGAATTCAGAACATACAGCATGAGATCGGACTCAAGTGAAATAGGAAGATAACTTTCAATGAGGGATAACCCTACGTGGTAAAGTAATTGAGAATCACCTAGTCGTAAATAGAATTTTTTAACAAATTTTGTAAAGTCAAAATATTTTCTCAAGACAACTGAAAGATGTGTAGCAACAATAAATTTTAATTAAACAGCCAATTTTTTGTGTTATAGTCAAACAAAAATGTATAAAGAATAAGTACAAAATGTTTTTTTTTTAATCTGAATTTCAGGAAGATGTGAGTGATAAACTAGGGACAGTCCCAATAGCGAGATACACAAAACTGAAACTCCACTTCATCTTCCTGCACCTAAGTTCAAAGGTCTTATTATATTTCACAATTTGTAAAAAGTAAACAGGAACTAATAGAGTTGAGCAAATACAAGTTTTTAAACTAAAGTCACGTGGATGTTATTTATATTCTTGATAAATATTAGAAAAAATTAACAAATAAATAATTTAAGTTGAAATATTTTTAAAAATATACATTAAGTTTTAGAGGACTATATAGGCATAATCTCATAACCTATCATAAATGCCTTAAAAAATTTTGTAAATTTAAAACAAGTTAAATTCCATTTATGTAAAAACTGACCAATATAATGCATATTCTAATATTCAAATTTATTAAATATTCACACAGGTTATTACTTAGAAATATAAATTAATTCTCATCATAATCTTTGTAAATTAATGTTTTTAAATTTTCTGATACTAATTAAGGCAAACAATTGAAGTAATGTATGAGAAATTTTTAAAAAAATCAAAATCAGAATGAAAATTTATACAATGAAATAAATGGAAGTAATTTATTCGTTTAAAACCTACATAGTAAAAAAAACTCTGAAATTGTATTTTGCATACAATATGGTAATAAAATTACTCTTATAAGAGTAATGGTACACTTACATTTTAAATATTTTTAAACCTAACTATAAAAACAAACAAATGTTCAGAAAGCTTAAAAAAAATGAAAATGTGCAATCTAGTTTTGCTTTCAATTAAAATCTCACTAAAAACAGTTAAGAAACTACAAAAATGTGTACAACTATTATTTTGTCACCAAATAATCCTAAAGCTACAAATATTATTTACTGTCTAATTGGAGAATATCTATTAACTACATAAAAATAAATTCAGGAAATGATACCAATAATTTAGATGGTCCAAAAACATTACAAATTTTTAAAAATTATATACTTGGCTGAAAATTGGTAATTTGGTATTTTGAAGTATGTGGGATTGTGGGTGAGGGAGATTATTCACAAGAATGTTTTTATGTAAAAAAAAACAATATTTTTTGTGTTTAAACTAAAATTATAGTTTTTTAGTTTAATAAAAGGTTAAAAAATGGCATTGGATATCTCAGAATTATCTAAAATTTCAAAACATTCTGGGTGGGTAGCAGATTAACATCTCATCTTGGTAATTATACCATCTATAATCTTAGAATGAACACATAAACACTAAAGTAGTGCTTGCAGTTTTTGTGTTATATATTTTGAGGTTTGTCTTATAAATTACACGTTTGATATAACTTGGCAAAAAAACCATTACTTACTGATATTTTTCAGCAGATGCGTTTCGTCTTTTTGAGTCTTGTCTGTGACTTAAAGCATTGAACTAGTGTGAAACGCATTTGCTGAAAAATATCAGTAAATTGTGGTTTTTATGCCAAGTAAGTAAAAAGTAATGATATATTTCAGGAACACAAATCCTTTGTCAATCAGAGATGAAAAACATTTCTCTAATTAGCAAAAAAATTCAACAGTGTAGTGCCTATTTAGACTCGACTACTACCCAGATATGTATATATATATATATATATATATATATATATTCCTGATATTTAATATTATCCATTGTTTTTCCGTTGCACTGACTTTATGAAGTTGAACTTCATATATATATATATATATATATATATATATATATATATATATATTTAATATTATCCATTGTTTTTCCGTTGCACTGACTTTATGAAGTTAATAAATTACTAATTTTGAGTAATTTTATCCACCATTAAGTGCAATAATTTTACCTTGAGTGATGAGGCACCTTTCGGTCTTTGACCATTGTCGAATCACTGATTGTTCTCTGCTGTGGATGCTACGTCCGTGAAACCGGTGTTTGTAGAAGTAACGCGCACTATTTCTTGATCTGTGTGTATGAGGTTTCTGTATAGTATGTCTTCTGTATATGTTGTTTGTAAATTCATTAAGTTGTTGTGTATGTTTTTATAAATGTGGTATTTTTCCAGTGAGTTTAGTTCTATTGGGTTGTTATTTATTTCCAGTATGGTTAGGTTATTTTCGTAATTTGTAATTTCGTGTTTATGGGAAATTAGGTGTGCTGCAACATTTGATACTTTAGAATTTTTATTTTTGAAAGCTCTATAATGTTCTTCAAATCTTATTTTAAACGTTCTGGATGTTTTTCCTATGTAAAAAGCGTTACAGTTGTTGCAAGTGATTTTGTAGATTCCTGATAGGTTATGATTTTCTGAATTTGTTATGTGGTTTTTGTTACTAAGATATTTTATTATTTTGTTGTTTGGTTTGTAAGTTGGAGTGTAGTATTCTTTGTTGTATATATTTGTTATTTTTTCTATTTTGTTATTGGTATATTTATATTTTAGGTAGATTTTTTAATTTTTATTGTTTTCGTGTTCCGGTTGTAGTGTTGTGTTGAGGTTAGGTTTTTTTGTGAATTTATTGTATATATTTTTTATAATGTGTTTGTTGTATCCATTTTCTATTGCTATTTTTGTAATGTTATCTAATTCTTCATTTAATTTTTGTTTGTTATCCTGTGTGTATTTTATTGCTTTATTTATCATGTTACTGTAAGTGTTAATTTTGTGTGTCCAGGGGTGGTTAGATTTGTAGTGTATTGTGGTGTTGTTGGAAGTAGGTTTCCTGTATACTGTAGTTTCTATTTTATTATCATTTATATTTAAAGTAATGTCGAGGAAGTTGATAGTTCTATTTATTTCTGTTTCAACGGTGAATTGTATGTTTTCGTTGTATGTATTTAGTTTGTTTAATATTATGAGGTGTTCGTTGTGAATGGTAGGTTGGTATATTACAAGTATATCGTCTACATATCTTGTCCATAGTAAGATATTGTGTGTGTTTATTATAGGTTTAATTATTATTTGTTCAAAGTGTTGTAAATATATTTCTGACATGACAGATGAAATGGGTGAACCCATGGGGAGTCCTGTTGTTTGTTTATAATATTTATTGTTAAATTGGAAGTAATTTTGGTTACATATGTGTTTGGTTAGCGTAATGATACTATCTATTATGTTTCTTTTTTCGTTATTGTGTATCAGTTTGTTTTTTATTATCTCTATGGTTTCTTCTATTGGGATACTAGGGTACATGTTAGTTATGTCATAACTTATTATTTTTGTGTTGCTGTTTGTTTTTATCGTTTTTATTTTATTAATTAATTCGTATCCATTTTTTATATTGTATGTGTTGTTGATGTGTATTTTAGACCTTAGGATTTTGTCTAGGATTTTTGCGATTATGTAAGATGGTGCTGTTGTGAAATTTATTAGTGGTCTAAATGGTGTGTTTGGTTTATGGATTTTAGGTATCCCTGATAATACGGGTGCACATGGTTTAAATGGGTATAATCTTGTGTGGTATTTTAATTTATTGTTATAGTTTAGGGTGTTACGGTGAGTGACTATTAAGTTTTTTATTGTAATAAGCTATTTGTTAGTTGGGTCTGGGATTTGTTCGTATTTATTTTCTTTTATGTAGTTAGTCATTGAATCGATATATTTGGTATTTTCTATTATTACTGGAGTATTTGTTTTATCTGATTTTAATATTAAGTAATCGTTGTTTTCTAGTTTTTCTCTGAGTTTTATAATTTCTTTTTTATTAATATATTGTTCTGTTTTTTTGTTTTTTTCCGTTTTTATTAGGTTAATTTTATTATTAATGTTATTTCTTATGTGTTCAGTATTTTGGTGGGTAATTTTGTGGATGTTAGATTCTGTGTCAACTATTAGGTTTTTTATTATTTGTTTTTTGTTGAAGTTAGGTAGGTTATATTTGAAGGAATTTGTTATTATTATTTTTTCTTTTTCAGTAAATTCTGTTTTAGTTAAGTTTATGAATTTATTATTGTTAGAGGTGTGGGTTGGTTCTAGGCTATTTTTTAGGTTATGTTGTTGTTTTGATGTGTGGATTGGTACTAGGCTATTTTTTAGGTTAAGTTGTTTTGATAAATTTTCGATTTTTTTGTTTTGTCTGTTAATAGTGTTTGTTTTATGTTTTATTATAATTTGTTGTATTTTTTCGTGAATAATAGGTGTGAGAGTGTCAAAAGTTTTCATTAATTCCAAATTGGTAGTGTATAGTTGTAAATTGATTTGGCTTTTTTTGTGGTAGGCAGCTTTAATGTTTTGTTTAATAATGTGTGATTCTGCTATTTTTGTTGCTTTATTGATAATAGTGTTTTGTTTATTTTTTATGTGTAATTTTGCGTATTTTGGTGTTATATTAAGAGTTAGGCATTTTTTATTAAATTGTATTTTGTTGATGCAATTCTGGAGTTTGATTTTGAGGTTAATATATTTACGGTACAGTTGTTTACCTTGGTAGGTATTAAATTCTTGATATTTAATATTATCCATTGTTTTTCCGTTGCACTGACTTTATGAAGTTAATAAATTACTAATTTTGAGTAATTTTATCCACCATTAAGTGCAATAATTTTACCTTGAGTGATGAGGCACCTTTCGGTCTTTGACCATTGTCGAATCACTGATTGTTCTCTGCTGTGGATGCTACGTCCGTGAAACCGGTGTTTGTAGAAGTAACGCGCACTATTTCTTGATCTGTGTGTATGAGGTTTCTGTATAGTATGTCTTCTGTATATGTTGTTTGTAAATTCATTAAGTTGTTGTGTATGTTTTTATAAATGTGGTATTTTTCCAGTGAGTTTAGTTCTATTGGGTTGTTATTTATTTCCAGTATGGTTAGGTTATTTTCGTAATTTGTAATTTCGTGTTTATGGGAAATTAGGTGTGCTGCAACATTTGATACTTTAGAATTTTTATTTTTGAAAGCTCTATAATGTTCTTCAAATCTTATTTTAAACGTTCTGGATGTTTTTCCTATGTAAAAAGCGTTACAGTTGTTGCAAGTGATTTTGTAGATTCCTGATAGGTTATGATTTTCTGAATTTGTTATGTGGTTTTTGTTACTAAGATATTTTATTATTTTGTTGTTTGGTTTGTAAGTTGGAGTGTAGTATTCTTTGTTGTATATATTTGTTATTTTTTCTATTTTGTTATTGGTATATTTATATTTTAGGTAGATTTTTTTATTTTTATTGTTTTCGTGTTCCGGTTGTAGTGTTGTGTTGAGGTTAGGTTTTTTTGTGAATTTATTGTATATATTTTTTATAATGTGTTTGTTGTATCCATTTTCTATTGCTATTTTTGTAATGTTATCTAATTCTTCATTTAATTTTTGTTTGTTATCCTGTGTGTATTTTATTGCTTTATTTATCATGTTACTGTAAGTGTTAATTTTGTGTGTCCAGGGGTGGTTAGATTTGTAGTGTATTGTGGTGTTGTTGGAAGTAGGTTTCCTGTATACTGTAGTTTCTATTTTATTATCATTTATATTTAAAGTAATGTCGAGGAAGTTGATAGTTCTATTTATTTCTGTTTCAACGGTGAATTGTATGTTTTCGTTGTATGTATTTAGTTTGTTTAATATTATGAGGTGTCCGTTGTGAATGGTAGGTTGGTATATTACAAGTATATCGTCTACATATCTTGTCCATAGTAAGATATTGATTTTACAACACTTTGAACAAATAATAATTAAACCTATAATAAACACACACAATATCTTACTATGGACAAGATATGTAGACGATATACTTGTAATATACCAACCTACCATTCACAACGAACACCTCATAATATTAAACAAACTAAATACATACAACGAAAACATACAATTCACCGTTGAAACAGAAATAAATAGAACTATCAACTTCCTCGACATTACTTTAAATATAAATGATAATAAAATAGAAACTACAGTATACAGGAAACCTACTTCCAACAACACCACAATACACTACAAATCTAACCACCCCTGGACACACAAAATTAACACTTACAGTAACATGATAAATAAAGCAATAAAATACACACAGGATAACAAACAAAAATTAAATGAAGAATTAGATAACATTACAAAAATAGCAATAGAAAATGGATACAACAAACACATTATAAAAAATATATACAATAAATTCACAAAAAAACCTAACCTCAACACAACACTACAACCGGAACACGAAAACAATAAAAATAAAAAAATCTACCTAAAATATAAATATACCAATAACAAAATAGAAAAAATAACAAATATATACAACAAAGAATACTACACTCCAACTTACAAACCAAACAACAAAATAATAAAATATCTTAGTAACAAAAACCACATAACAAATTCAGAAAATCATAACCTATCAGGAATCTACAAAATCACTTGCAACAACTGTAACGCTTTTTACATAGGAAAAACATCCAGAACGTTTAAAATAAGATTTGAAGAACATTATAGAGCTTTCAAAAATAAAAATTCTAAAGTATCAAATGTTGCAGCACACCTAATTTCCCATAAACACGAAATTACAAATTACGAAAATAACCTAACCATACTGGAAATAAATAACAACCCAATAGAACTAAACTCACTGGAAAAATACCACATTTATAAAAACATACACAACAACTTAATGAATTTACAAACAACATATACAGAAGACATACTATACAGAAACCTCATACACACAGATCAAGAAATAGTGCGTGTTACTTCTACAAACACCGGTTTCACGGACGTAGCATCCACAGCAGAGAACAATCAGTGATTCGACAATGGTCAAAGACCGAAAGGTGCCTCATCACTCAAGGTAAAATTATTGCACTTAATGGTGGATAAAATTACTCAAAATTAGTAATTTATTAACTTCATAAAGTCAGTGCAACGGAAAAACAATGGATAATATTAAATATCAAGAATTTAATACCTACCAAGGTAAACAACTGTACCGTAAATATATTAACCTCAAAATCAAACTCCAGAATTGCATCAACAAAATACAATTTAATAAAAAATGCCTAACTCTTAATATAACACCAAAATACGCAAAATTACACATAAAAAATAAACAAAACACTATTATCAATAAAGCAACAAAAATAGCAGAATCACACATTATTAAACAAAACATTAAAGCTGCCTACCACAAAAAAAGCCAAATCAATTTACAACTATACACTACCAATTTGGAATTAATGAAAACTTTTGACACTCTCACACCTATTATTCACGAAAAAATACAACAAATTATAATAAAACATAAAACAAACACTATTAACAGACAAAACAAAAAAATCGAAAATTTATCAAAACAACTTAACCTAAAAAATAGCCTAGTACCAATCCACACATCAAAACAACAACATAACCTAAAAAATAGCCTAGAACCAACCCACACCTCTAACAATAATAAATTCATAAACTTAACTAAAACAGAATTTACTGAAAAAGAAAAAATAATAATAACAAATTCCTTCAAATATAACCTACCTAACTTCAACAAAAAACAAATAATAAAAAACCTAATAGTTGACACAGAATCTAACATCCACAAAATTACCCACCAAAATACTGAACACATAAGAAATAACATTAATAATAAAATTAACCTAATAAAAACGGAAAAAAACAAAAAAACAGAACAATATATTAATAAAAAAGAAATTATAAAACTCAGAGAAAAACTAGAAAACAACGATTACTTAATATTAAAATCAGATAAAACAAATACTCCAGTAATAATAGAAAATACCAAATATATCGATTCAATGACTAACTACATAAAAGAAAATAAATACGAACAAATCCCAGACCCAACTAACAAATACCTTATTACAATAAAAAACTTAATAGTCACTCACCGTAACACCCTAAACTATAACAATAAATTAAAATACCACACAAGATTATACCCATTTAAACCATGTGCACCCGTATTATCAGGGATACCTAAAATCCATAAACCAAACACACCATTTAGACCACTAATAAATTTCACAACAGCACCATCTTACATAATCGCAAAAATCCTAGACAAAATCCTAAGGTCTAAAATACACATCAACAACACATACAATATAAAAAATGGATACGAATTAATTAATAAAATAAAAACGATAAAAACAAACAGCAACACAAAAATAATAAGTTATGACATAACTAACATGTACCCTAGTATCCCAATAGAAGAAACCATAGAGATAATAAAAAACAAACTGATACACAATAACGAAAAAAGAAACATAATAGATAGTATCATTACGCTAACCAAACACATATGTAACCAAAATTACTTCCAATTTAACAATAAATATTATAAACAAACAACAGGACTCCCCATGGGTTCACCCATTTCATCTGTCATGTCAGAAATATATTTACAACACTTTGAACAAATAATAATTAAACCTATAATAAACACACACAATATCTTACTATGGACAAGATATGTAGACGATATACTTGTAATATACCAACCTACCATTCACAACGAACACCTCATAATATTAAACAAACTAAATACATACAACGAAAACATACAATTCACCGTTGAAACAGAAATAAATAGAACTATCAACTTCCTCGACATTACTTTAAATATAAATGATAATAAAATAGAAACTACAGTATACAGGAAACCTACTTCCAACAACACCACAATACACTACAAATCTAACCACCCCTGGACACACAAAATTAACACTTACAGTAACATGATAAATAAAGCAATAAAATACACACAGGATAACAAACAAAAATTAAATGAAGAATTAGATAACATTACAAAAATAGCAATAGAAAATGGATACAACAAACACATTATAAAAAATATATACAATAAATTCACAAAAAAACCTAACCTCAACACAACACTACAACCGGAACACGAAAACAATAAAAATTAAAAAATCTACCTAAAATATAAATATACCAATAACAAAATAGAAAAAATAACAAATATATACAACAAAGAATACTACACTCCAACTTACAAACCAAACAACAAAATAATAAAATATCTTAGTAACAAAAACCACATAACAAATTCAGAAAATCATAACCTATCAGGAATCTACAAAATCACTTGCAACAACTGTAACGCTTTTTACATAGGAAAAACATCCAGAACGTTTAAAATAAGATTTGAAGAACATTATAGAGCTTTCAAAAATAAAAATTCTAAAGTATCAAATGTTGCAGCACACCTAATTTCCCATAAACACGAAATTACAAATTACGAAAATAACCTAACCATACTGGAAATAAATAACAACCCAATAGAACTAAACTCACTGGAAAAATACCACATTTATAAAAACATACACAACAACTTAATGAATTTACAAACAACATATACAGAAGACATACTATACAGAAACCTCATACACACAGATCAAGAAATAGTGCGCGTTACTTCTACAAACACCGGTTTCACGGACGTAGCATCCACAGCAGAGAACAATCAGTGATTCGACAATGGTCAAAGACCGAAAGGTGCCTCATCACTCAAGGTAAAATTATTGCACTTAATGGTGGATAAAATTACTCAAAATTAGTAATTTATTAACTTCATATATATATATATATATATATATATATATATATATATATATATATATATATATATATATGAAGTTAATATATTACTATGTGAGTAATTTTATCCACCATTAAGTGCAATAATTTTACCTTGAGTGATGAGGCACCTTTCGGTCGTTGACCATTGTCGAACCACTCGATATATATATATATATATATATATATATATATATATATTCTTGATATTTTACGTTATCCATTGTTTTTCCGTTGCACTGACTTTATGAAGTTAATATATTACTATTGTAAGTAATTTTATCCACCATTAAGTACAATGATTTTACCTTGAGTGATGAGGCGCCTTTCGGTCACTTGACCATTGTCGAATCACTCTGAGGTTAACCCCTTAGCGGTCGATTTAAATTTCACTTTAACAACCCAAAAGTGCTTATTTTTTTATTACTTATTTTTATTTATTTTAATATTACACAACTATTAAACATAAAATCAAAATTTAAAAAAATTATTTTTATGGAAGAAAGTGAAATTTACTTACATTTTGAAGTTTTTTACAGAATTTCAGTTCTACATATCCATATATTCACTATTACTAGAAAAAAGAAAAAAACACTAGGCTAAAACTGTACATCACAAGTTTACAATTTTACACATTTTAGAAGTTTTTCTGTGTGAAAACTTTTTCAGTTAATTTTTTTCCAGCAGAGTGGTAGTTTTCCCAAACAAGGCTATTTAGATTTGGAAGGACAGCAGCTGCATTTACTGGGTTTGGATTTTGCACCTGAGGGCCTAATACTAGAGGAGCATTGTCTTCTATCTCAATTTCCTCCCCTAAATCATCTATTTCATCTTCTGAATCACTATCAGAAGCACTTTCTAACAACATTTCATGCAATTGTCTGCCACTCAAAAATTCATCCATTTTATAGAATGTATTACCTTCATAACCTATAAATAACCTAAAGCCAAAGTTCAAGAAATATCTCTCTTGAAAAAGTAAACAGAAATATCAATATTACTATAAATAACTTCAAACACTAACTACACTATACATAAAATAATTAAATTGCATAAATAACACTATGAAACAATATGGCAAACGAATAGACAAGCACAAATGCACAGCAGGTTGACCGTTGACAACTGACAATTCAAACATCTTGAATCGAAAAAAACATTGGTAAAAATAGTACCATATTACAAAATATTTGCTTGAAGATATATGCACACGATCTAGCGGCATTCGGATGAACTTTGTCGAGCAAACGCGGCATAAATGGAATAAATACGATCAGGCCATTGACGTGACGTGTATACGCGGCAGAGGCCGTTTTTCAGCATTCAGCTCGTGTCGTGTATAGTCGTCACAAACCAGGAAGGGGTTAAGATATTTACGGTACAGTTGTTTACCTTGGTAGGTGTTAAATTCTTGATATTTTACGTTATCCATTAGAGCGATTCAACAATGGTCAAGTGACCGAAAGGCGCCTCATCACTCAAGGTAAAATCATTGCACTTAATGGTGGATAAAATTACTTACAATAGTAATATATTAACTTCATATATATATATATATTGTTTGTAACCTTCTGATGATGCTAACTTTGTTAGCGAAATGTACATCAAGGTTGTTTAAATATTTGTACCAAGGGTTATTGTTGTTTAATGATTATTATACAGCTGTTGATTAAAACTAATTCAAAATAAAATTAAATAGTTTAATATTCGGTGAAAAAAAATTATTCTTAACATATGGTTAATATATCCTTTTTTCATAGAATTCTACAAAAGACCTACTTTTCAGATCCTTAGATCTTAAATATATAATTTTAATATTGTTATACACACAATTGTGCTCAGCAACAGTAATTAATTAAACAAACAATACTGAACTAATGTAATAAGAGATATGGAGATAAGAGATATAATAAATATTGTTCTATATAGTGATGGGTCGATTCTCGATTCCTAAAGTCGATTTCAGAGTGGCCGGAGTTTTACACATTCGGGCGGAAAAATATCTGTTACCGCTCTAACAAAATCTCAAGTTCACACATTAGCGGTAAAATATCTGTCACCGCACTTAAGATAATGTCCCGGTTAAACATTGGGTGGTAAAATATCCGTTGCTGCTCTAACATAATGTATCATTCACAAATCGGGCAGTAAACAAACAGTCGCAGCTCTAACATAATAATGCGTTTACACATTGGCATAAAATATCCGTCACTGCTCTAAGATAATGTCCCGTTTGCACACTGGACAGTAAAATATCTGTCTCCGTTTAAACAAAATGTCCCCTCAAGGCGTACGTAATTGCAGTTGTAACGACTGCGCTATAACAACTTTTTGTAAATGTTGTGTCTTTTAAAATATCACAAAAAAACCTTTTCCCTTTTCTATTCTAGGTTGGTAATTATAGTATTTGGAATCGAGAATCGATTTCTAGGTATCGGTATCGGTAAAATGTTGAAATCAACCCATTACTAATTTTATATTTTGCTTACAATTGTACATTAATTGTATTTTACTGTTATAAACACCATAAAACCAACAAATGATATTACTAATTCTACATTCCAACTAGGCTACAGCATGAAGAATTATAAATAATTTATTTTAAACTTCCAACACTAAATATAACTATTTAAGAAATAAACAATTCAAAGATATCTCTAAAACTACTTTTGTTATTAATTACACTAGATATGTTCAGCAGCTAGTAGTCATTTTATCAGCAAATAATTCCCTTTCTGAAAGTGATTAGAATATACAAACAACATTATATGTAATCAAAATACTTGTTTGATAGCAACATACATGAAAATACATGTCATATTTCAGTGGCAGCTGGTGCCTAAAACCTAAGAGGATTTCAGATTGTAGTATTTTTTTTTAAAGCAAAAAATCATAATTATAAAAATATAAAAGGCTGTTATAGGGAAAAATAGATAGATACTGCTTAATACTTTGATTTATTCTAATGAAGGAAATATATTGGCATATTTATTTTATTTTTACTTATTTAAGACACCAGATCTCACATCAAGGGTTTATTTACAAACCAATCTCAATTCATTCTTAACTATGAATGTCAACAAAATTGAAGCAGAGCGAAGATGCCTCTCTTCAGACAAGGCCGATCTTAACTGAACACTCCCGAGGTTGCAGGTCGTCTGCAACCTAATGGAGCCTTAATACGCTGCCTAGCTGTTTCAATCTATCTGGACCTTCCAGTGCTTCAGAACGAGGTCAAATGAGATCGTTCGACTGTCACTCCATTTCTAACTTTTGTATTACTTTTTATATTGATGGATCATGTTATATGATGAAAAGGGGCGATTGCCGACCGCAGCTCTACAATAGTAGAATTTCAAAATGGTACTTGCTTTAAAAATGGGTATGTTAAGCTACAGGTCATGCTAAGGACCACTACAGCTATGTATTATTTACAGTCTATCTGTTTTTAAAGTTATTAAACATAACTCTTTAACAGTAGGAAAAATGTTTTCCTAAAAATGCATTTAAGGAAATGATTACTTCAACATCCAGTATAATCACAAATTAAACTTTTTGTTGCAGATTATAATTATGCATTTATCAAGTAGGTAGACCAATGCTGCTAATCGTAAGTTTGTGATTTTACCATATTCAACACTTGTTTCAACAAATATAATATCCTTGAATTTTGTAGTCCATTACATTCGGTGAATCCTAATTAATCACTTTAACGTTTATGACTACCCGAACTTTAAATTTTGTAAATTTGTAAAAACTTACTGAGACAGAAGGTTTTCGATCGATATGTGGCGATTTTCATCAGTGTCTTCTGCCCGATAGAAGACACTTATGAAGGTCGCCACATAGAGATCGAACACGTTCTGTCTCAGTAAGTTTTTACAAAATTTAAAGTTCAGATAGTCATAAACTAATGTTAAAGTGATTAATAAAAATATAATATAGTTACATTCACTCTAATCAAAGAGTTACATGAAAATTGATGTTGCATACATTTCTAAGTTTAGTTTACTACTCGAAACGGATTTTTTACTACAATAAAAACTACCATAACTTAATTAACCATTTTTTAAAACTGATTGATGTAAAAATTATTTTTACTTAATATGCAATGGATTCTGGAAAACTGAACAACTGGTTTATCAAACCAGCCATTTAATTGGATCAAACTTGAAAAAAAAACAAATGCATGCTATGCACAATTGTTGGTTTATTGGTCTAAAAACCTCTTATGTTGTCTAGCACTTTCTTTTTAGTTTAACTACTCGATGTACTGTAAATGTTTAATATTAGAAGCATTGGTTGTAGAGCAGGGAAATAGGCTCTTAAACAGTCACTATTTAATAACTTTGAAACGTAATTAGAACCTAGCACTACGATACTAAGGTGAGACATAGTGTTAGTTGCCAAGCCAACCCCTCATCACTAAAAAGTGACAACTCATAAACACAAACATGCTATTCTCTTTCCTTAATGTTATAAAAGAGGTGGCTTTATCTTAAAACCGTCAGATTTAGTGGACGGTCTGTTTGTGTGTTACATTCACAAGAGCTTTAAAGACTATACAGTGAACTCTGTATTTTCAGTATATTATATCTATTATAACTTGTTGCTTTGTAAGCAAATATTTATGGACTCATTAATTTAACCGTTTGAAATTAATATAGTCACGGCCAGAACATTCTCCTGGGTAACATAGGTGAAAATGACCAAACTACTTGAGGTTACCTGTCGTTTAATAAAGTATTACTCCTTAATTTCAAAATTTTATTTAATCAAACCAAATAATGCAGGTCCCTATTATCTATAATCTACTTTATTTTATTTTTAACAAGGCCAACTGCTATGCTAATGTTCGAGATATCAAAATGAGCCTGAATAAGAAAATTAATGATTCTACATACAAAGACGCAAGTTCAGCAAAGTAAGAATATGTAAATAGCTGTGATGTTAACCCTCGAGAGGGCGCATGCAGAGTTTTTCTCCGCATGTATCATTATTTGTTAAGAAAACGTCTTTTCAGTTGTCAGATATTGATTTCCAGCTCGTTACTCCACATCCTGCATTCTAGGAAATGGCCTAACCTATTTTTTAAATTTTTTCCAAGTAGCATTAGTGTGCATTTAATCTTTGTTAATCGCAGTCAGATTGCGTAGGTTTCGTCTGCAAGTGTCCTTTTGTGTAAGTTATTTGTGCCGAGTTCCTCGTGCAGTTATTTACAATTAAAAAAGACTTTGTGGAGTTAAATTATTATTGTTTTTGTTGTTATTATTATTTTAGTGTTGTATGTCTTTTTAGTATCTAAGTTTTACATTTTACTGCGTTCTATTTGAAAAGGAGAGAATTCGTAAAATGCTATTTGGTGTTGAAAAAAAAGGAAATCAATAAATACTTTCTACCAGAAATTTTGTTAGACAGCTCTTTGATGAGAATCTTTGCCAGAAGATGAACCTGGCGAAGTCAATGAAACAAATAAAGACATAATAAGTCAATCTGAAAATGACTAATTTGTTGAAATGTTGACAGATTTTGACGTTATAGAGAAAATCCCGCTAAACAATAGAAGATGAGCTTTTTTTAAGTAAAAAACCAACAATGATGTGGTATACTGAACCAGAAAGGCAAGGGAGAACATCAAAAAGAAACATAATTCTCATGAGAGTGGGTCATGTTCAGACTACACTAACAGTGACTAGTAAGCTTAAAAATGAACAATTATGAATATTGGTTTTTCAACAAAGACTGTAAGATTCTGCTAGAACCTGTTGTGTTATAAAGCCAATATTTTTTTTCATCCACTAATTTTTAGGGTTATATATTTTAATATAATTATTCCTTATTTTCACTAAATATTATAATTAATTTCATATTCTTATATGTAGGTCCTATAATTATGATAATACGTTTTATACGTTTAGATGTTGAATTACTTCATTACAGAAAAATAACCCACAAACACCTTCATTGTAATGAAAACAGTGGTCTAGTATACATTGCTTACACGTTATAACAATTTGAAATATTTTTAGAAATATGACGTTTAGAAAATTGTACAAAATGATGTCTAAAATTATTAACAATGCATTTATATAATATTTAACTGTGAAGTCACCCAAATATAAAATCATAAACCGTTTAAATTTTAAAAGGTATTGTGCGGAATAAACCTCCACAAGTTCTCTCTCCCGTTTTAAACTCTATGCGCCTTCTCGAAGGTTAAATGCACTTGCCTGGCAAAGTCAATAGTTTATAGCCTGCAGCCAGAATCCTCAAAACAAAAAAATGTAAATAGATGATATTGTTTTCATTTATAAAGAATATAGTAATAATAATACTTCGTAGTTATAAGTGAACTATTTATTTACTATAACAACTGCTGATAATTTAATCTGAAACGAAAATAAATACTACTCTTAAAGCTTGAGTACTATATTTTGTTATAATTCCTATTACTATGAACTTTTACTGATATTTCAAAAACAATATATACACAGATAATTTATTTCAAGTTCTAAGTTCAGTTTTAAATTAAGATGACACACTTCACTCTAGTAATTTTATAACAGATAAAAGTGTTCCAATCTACTTATATTGTATTGTATATACTATATTATCTACACTTCAACTAAAATTAAAACAACAGAAAAATTCAGAGGCATCGAATTATTTTCTTCTAATTATTACTTATCAGAACTATATGAAACAAGCAAATCTATTCACAAAAATACTAGATAAATGAAGTCTATCTATTAACATAAATCTGTATCTATAATACACAACGCCTCTCCATCTACTACTCACTTACACGATTCTGCCTTTTTATAATGGCAGTAAATTTTCCTGAATACACCAAACATTTTCTCCTCCGGAAAAAAACAAACGACATATGGTTATAAAATATTTTGAAAAAACTATTGGAACCAAACAGTAAAGACAGATTTCAATAGAAATAAACTTCACTTGAATCTTCACATTGTGCCTCTTTGAATAAAACTTTGCTTTTGATTTAACAGCAAGTTTTTTTTTTAATCTCTGAAGCTATATTATATAGAACACTAAATACTTTAAATTAGATAATTGGATACCAACCTTTATTAATTTCAAAACACTAGGTAGAATGCATAATTTATCATCTTTTAAACAAAAATGTTTCATATGAGCATTAAATAATTGTTTACTTTCAAAATTTTTTTATATTCACCACATTTGAACTTTTTTCCATTCCAGTGAATATTTCAAATACCACTACTTACTACTGTAAAAATGTATAGCAGAGAAATGTGCACAATATCTGACTCAAAGACATGGCGTTCTTCGACTCAAATTATACATCAGGATACACTGGCGCCATCTATGAGTTATAACAAGCATTGTTGCACTTGAAAAATTCTTTTACCGTCTGTCATTTCTTTTGCTTCTTAGAACATATATATAAATAATTTTGCAATGATTATTATTCTTTAAGAAATAAATGTAAATTCTCAATCAACTTTTCATTTATATAGGAATTTTGACAAAGAACAAAAAAGTATTCATTAAATTGATTTAAAAACTTGGAAAAGTGCATACAATTGAAACATTGTAGTTGTTGCAACAAGTACATAATTTAAATAAATAAAAAGCCTTTACCACTAACACAAATTTTTATGTATATCCTTACGTACTTTTCAATTGATGTAACAGTTTTTATAACTTCCTATGAGGATGATTCCGTTGCTATTGAAAGAAACATGAAGATTTAAATAAAAAGTTGTGTTTGTGGTTAAAGAGGTTTTATTTGTTTAAATCAAAAGTCACACCATAGTTGTTATCAAAAAGTACTGTTTAACTCCTATTTTATGAAATTTGTTATTTAATAAAATTTTTAATGAGAGTTTGCCATTGGAGTAATTTACCAAATTATTTTTAGTCTTTTTTACGAAATAAAATTGTATTCAACAAACTAAAAACTGAAGGATGAAGAAGTAATCATAAAAATATACACATTTTTTGCCTCTAGAGAATTCTTGTAACTATAAAATCATCAACAGCTATTTAGGTATTAGCAGTAAAACTGTAGGAAAACCAAGATACAACTATATAGTAATGCATTGTGGAACAAGAAATTAATTTGAACTTAAGTCTTGTTCAAGTTACTGACCTGTGCATTCAAATGAAATCATGTTATAAACCAAGAGAAAATGTAATTAATTGCTTAGTGTGCTAGAAAAGTGCATATTATTATTTAATGAAATTGATAGGAGACGTAACTAAATTCATTATTAGAGAATTTCATGTAGGCCTTGAAAGAATCGAGAATCGAAAATTTAGGTATTGGGTCATCTCTGATAAACACTATAGACAATGTCACAAAACCACTGGGGCATAGACTGAATCTCTGTAACAAGTAAATTGAAACTAAAAGAAACTATTTTTAATAATGAAATAAAAAATTTCAATTTTTTTCACTAGCAGACAGAACTTTATTTATGATCTGTGTATAAAATGTAAAATATGAACACAATCACTTTCATAAATACCTAAAATTATAATACCTTGGTGTTAATGTACACAAGTTTCACTGTTTCTAAGATAGTAAGAACAATTTCTCTTAAACATTCAATTTCCCAAGCTACTGCTAAACATAGAATAGTTGCATAAACCATATTTTCGTTGCAGTTGTTTTAATCACTCAAACAGATTTGGCTATCACTTATTGGATATCTTTTGAAATATTAGTAAAAAGATTTAATTTTTTAAGTTATGAGTTTATTCATATTTGATTATTCTTACTATTTATTATTCATATTTGAAAAAATAATTTTATAAATTTCATAACATTTTACATATTTACTTTGAAATTTAAGCTCTGATTAAGTGTTTTATACCACAATGAAAATTTTAATTATATAACTCAGAATCAACTCATTTTAAAATAAAATTCCAACCAAAACATATCAATTGTAAAAAAAACTTTTAGTATAAGAAATCTCAGTTTTTTCAATTGATAAACGTAGTGTTTTAAGCTTGATTCTATGGACTTAAAAATAAACGTATAATTAATGTTAAGTTATAAATAGGAATTCAAATAACTGTTAAAGAAAATCTTACCTTTGCACATTTAGGAGGAATCTGTGTAGTATCCAAGTGAACCCTTTTCTCACATAAACTTTTCAACAATCGAATGCCTAAAAAATAATATATCTTTCATTTAGAAGAAACCTACAGATGAACAAAAATTTATGTATATTTGACTTTCAGTGTTAGAAAGAATTACGATTCTGATGTTCAAATTTTAGTTTTGATTCAGATTTTATGACAAAAATATGAAACTTGGTTGGCTAAATGCTAGAATGTCCACACATTATGTTACAGCTATAAATACAGATACTAAGGGCTCAAAAATCTGCTAATTTTATCACTCTTTAATTACTATTAAATACCACAAATAATAAAAACATCTCCACTTCCCTAGATTTTGTACAGCTTTAAGCAGGTAGTTACAAAATATGTCTATATGACATATCTATAAAGTCTGAGCAGAGCTAAAACATCCTGTGATATTGTTGAAATCTAGATATTTGTGGCAAATATTGAATAATGAATTCTTTCTTTCTTCTGATAAAGGTGAAATCTAGATATTTGTGGCAAATATTAAATAATGAATTCTTTCTTTCTTCTGATAAAGGTTGCAGTGTACCCAAACAGTGTACAAACACTTTATTTACATATGTGTTTCAATGATTTGTCATCATCATCATCAGTGATACTATGACGTAATCAAAACTGCAACTACATTAGTACACCTCAAATATTACTATCCAAAATATAAAATATTAAGAGTTTCTGAACTAGTATTGGAATTAACAAGAAACCTTTTTTGTCCCAGGGCCCTTTTCTTAATTAAAATAATGAATGTTTCAAAAACTGAAATTTTTATTATACTCATTATCTCTTCTGTTATGAATAATTGTATAAATTCGAGAACATTTTTTGCCTTTCCTAACATTACAATATTTTCCATTATCAACTTGTTTTGGAATGACTCCATTTTCAAAACTAAAATTCTTTTGTTGGCAAATTTCAGAAGACACCATTTTCAAAATAAATTTAAAATAATCTCCAACTGTGTATTATTTTGTTCGTTTAATATATTTTCTTTCTCTAACCTTGCTTTATATATTTCCACATTTTCTAAAATATTTAAACGTCTTCCTTTAACATAATGTAATTTTTTTAAACTATGGTAAAAACAATAGAAATATTGATGTTTAAATATTTTAGAAAATTTGAAATTTTATAAATCAATGTTAAAGAAAGGAAATATAATAAACAAACAAATAAATACACAGTCGGCCATTATTTTTAAAAGTCTAATATTATTAGGTAACTAAACGTAAGAAATTAAGAGTAGGCGTGAGCTAATAGGAAGCAGTCTCCAAGTGGTAGGGGGGAACGTAGCTAACAGTATGTAAAGACAAACTCAAGATTTGGGCAAAGAGTACTATTCAAGTTTTGAAAATAAAGTCATTCCAAAACTCGTCAACCAAGAACAATATTCTAATTTTGGGAATGGCAGAAAAATGTATTTGAATGTAGTTCCAAAAAACTATTCATGTCATTCTTGGAAAAACATCATGAAATAGCCATATCTACTTTGTCTACTTGGTAAAAAATATGATTCAGTGCTTATCAAAGAATGAGTCCCTTAATTAGTACAGTTCCAAGAGCTTTTATATTAGGCAAAGAAACACCACTTTACGTGTAATAAATGTACAATTTGGTAGATGAGACAGACACAATGTATAAATAAAATGTCAAACTGCTATGACTGACCCATTTGGTTTTAGGAATTCATGTAAACCCTTCATGCAGAGACTCTGTAATAACTCCTAGATGCCACAAACTGGTGATGAACAGCAGAGAAGACTTTATAATAACTCCTAGATGCCACAAACTGGCGATGAACAGCAGAGGAAAGTCTAATAACTCCTAGATGCCACAAACTGGTGATGAACAGCAGGCCCGCAGGGGGGTGCGGACTAGCCGCACCTACGAGGGATTTGGCGTCCCTCGCGGTACCCTAGCCTAACACTACACCACTCACAAAAACATACACACACACATACACACACCAACACAATCTATACACATTTCAACACTTACATCTTCGCTTAGGGAATTTTGACTGGTCAGAACCGTTGCGCGTTGGGAGTGCTGAAAAGTCCAGAGCGTGACAAACTCTGGTCTGGGACGCTGATGTGAGCTTGCTCTGCTGAAGACGTAAGCGCGGTTTCTGGTCTACCAGCCGCTTCGGTCCTTGGTCAGGGAGTGTCCGCGGTGCACGGGTGTCGGAGCCTGTGCACAGTATTACGAGTTCTCGACTGATGCCCATCCAGTCGAGCTAAGGAGAAAAGCTATAGGCCTCAGAGTTCTGAGGGTTGGAAATGATCTTAATGTGATCCAAGGGTGTACCCGTTCCTATAGTCTCGCTCGTAACGCTTGACACGATGGCTGGCAAAAAATATTTATGGATTCCCAAACCACGTCAAATATGACTAGTCTGAAGAGGACACGCCAGGATTCTCCTGACGATAGTCAAGATTTGAGCAAAAAGTTGATGGTGGCAACGTCGCAGACATTGCCATCAGCAAAGTATTTAGTTTTTTCTAGTGCCGAAGAAGGGAAAGATCTTTCCAAAGTTTCTCCTTTCCTGATTAACAAGGCCATTACTGCTTGTGCTGGAGGCCCAGTAGCCTCTATTAAGAAACTTAGAAACGGAACATTGTTAGTCGCGACTTCCACCGACAGACAAACCCGTTCTCTATCAAAAATGACCTCCTTCTTTGACCAGGTCATGGTATCTGTGGCTCCCCACAGATCCTTGAATTACTCAAAGGGGGTCATCACATGTAGAGATTTAATGCACCTTCCAATCGAAGAAATTAAGTCCGAACTGTCTTCTCAGTTAGTTACGGAGGTTATCCCCATAATGAAAATGGACAAAGGAGAAAAAGTAGCAACAGCGTCTTTTATCGTAACCTTTGGAAAGCCGGAAATACCCGAATACTTGCATGCAGGTTACCAAAGGATCTCAGTGAGACCATACGTGGCTAACCCTAGGCGCTGCTTCAAGTGCCAGCGATTTGGGCATATCAGCTCTACGTGTTCGAAGCAGAACGTATGCGGTATATGTAGCGTTGAAGGCCATGATGACAAGGAATGTGTTAATTCTCCGAAATGCGCCAAATGTGGTGGTGACCACTCAGCGCGATCCTACAACTGTCCTACTTTCAAGGAAGAGAAAGCTATCTTAGGCATCATGGCGAAAGACAAGCTGTCGTTTCCAGAGGCCAAAAAACTCTATAGATCCACTCAGCCAAAGGCAGACAGTAAGACTTATGCCGCTACCCTGACCGCTTCGAAATCGTCTTGTACCAACTGTGCTGAGCTGTCCAAGAAGATTGAAGCTCTAACTGAACAAGTGTCTCGCCTTTTGTGCTTAGTCACAAATGGATCGTCTCTAAATTTGGTACAACCTGCAGCAACGGATAGTGTTTTGCCTCGTGTACCTATCCCTTCCACTGGGGGGATTGGAGCACGAAATAAATCACTAAGTGAGCCTTGTGTTTCTGTGCAGAAGAAATTATCAACGGGTAGTAAACCTTCTGTGCAGAAGACGTTGGAAAAATCCAAACCACGTAGACCGGAGTTACGACAGACCACATCGTCACAGTCGTTACAGGGTATTAAGAAAAATGCAAACAAAGGAGGGAATGTAAAAACTACCCCTCCTAAACCCAAAACTTCCTCAGATTCCATCCCTGAACGGGTGGATATGGAATCTGAGAAATGTAAGCCTGAGACGTCCCAAAACGTCCCAGGCAAGAAAGGAGAGAGCACCAATGGGTGTCAAATAAACCCTTTGCTAAGCTAATAAATGTCTTTGCTTAGGAAGTCAGTGATACAATGGAACGTCAACGGTGTTAGGAGTCACATAGAAGAACTTAAAGTACTCGTGCGAGATGTGTACCCAATGTTTGTATGTCTACAGGAGACACATCTCCACAAATCGCATAATTTCCATTTAAGGGAGTATTCAGTTTTTAGATCGGACTTCGTTACAGAAGATCGAGCTAGAGGTGGCGTAGCCATCCTAGCCCGTGACTGTATCGATGCTGTTTCTCTAAACCTAATAACTCCTTTACAAGCAGTAGCCGTTCAAACAGCTGTCCCGTATAAAATCACTGTGTGTTGTGTCTACTTGCCACCGCAAGAAAACCTGCATCACAGTGATTTAGTGAATTTAATAAGCCAGTTACCAACTCCGTTCTTATTGGTAGGGGATTTTAATGCCCACCATTCGTCTTGGGTATCTCCGACTAGGAACTCTCGAGGTGACCTTGTTGAGAGTGTGAGAACGGAACTGGACTTATGTCTGCTAAATGACGGTTCGCCTACCCATTTGGCAGCATCTACTGGTGGATGGACAGCTGTTGACCTATCGATTTGCAGCCCACAATTAGCTACTAGATGCACATTGTCGGTACTCAACGATTTGTATGGTAGCGACCATGTGCCTATTAAGATCAGTTTATGTGACTCCCAACCCTGTTATGCTCGAAATCCCAGTTGGATTTTGCGAAAAGCCAACTGGGACTCATACTCGAATTACCTTGTATCACTTGACATGGATTATTTGACACCCATTGATGAAAATATAGAAAATATTACGAAAGCAATTTTAAATGCCGCTGAAAAGGCCATTCCGAAAACCTCTACGCATCCACGCCGACCGCCTGTGCCGTGGTGGAACGATGAATGCACAGAAATCCTCCGTTTACGACGAAGAGCTCTTAGGAAATTTAAACGACACCCAACGAATGGAAACCTTAAGGAATATAAAATACTTCGTGCGAAAGCACGGAGGATATTTAGGCTGAGTAGAAAGAACTCTTGGGAACAGTACATTAGCACAATTAGACGAACAACTCCGTCTTCCACAGTGTGGAGGAAACTAAGATCAGTTTGTGGTACTTCCACTCCGTTGCCAGCCATTGCGCTGAAGCAACCGGATGGAAGAATAATCTCAAACCGTGATGATATTGCTAATGTACTTGGTAAATCATTTTCTAACTTTTCTGCTACTACAGCCTATTATAGATTATTCCAGATTTATAAACTGAAGGAAGAAGCAATACCGTTTACTGTTGGGTCGTCTAGGGACTCTCCTTTAAACACTCCTTTCTCTATAGGGGAATTGGAGTCAGCTCTTGCATCAACGAAGGATTCTGCACCAGGTCCTGATTCCATTGTGTACTCCATGCTAAAACATCTACCATCATCGGCGAAACTTGTCCTCCTTCGAGTATACAATCGTTTATTCGAGGAGCGCTCTTTCCCCGATGCATGGTTAGAATCGACTATAATTCCTCTTTTGAAGCCAGGTAAGGACAAAACCAACCCCAGTAGTTACCGGCCTATATCACTTACAAGTGTCTTGTGCAAACTACTGGAGAAGATGGTCAACCGCCGTCTTGTCTGGCACCTAGAAACCAACAACCTTCTTAGCAACGAACAATGTGGTTTCAGACTAGGACGCTCATCAGTTGACCAATTGATTTTGATAGAATCTGCTATTCAAGATGCCTTTCTCTTGCGTCAAACACTCATTGCGGTTTTCTTTGACCTTGAAAAGGCATATGATATGGCATGGAAAAGAGGAATTCTGAACACTCTGAAATCATGGGGTATACAAGGGAATATCCTAGCATTCATCGCTAACTTTCTTTCTAATAGATCTTTCCGCGTTCGACTTGGAGGCGCGTATTCAAACAGCTATACACAGGAGAATGGTGTACCGCAGGGCAGCGTGCTGAGCGTCACGCTATTTGCCGTTGCAATAAATAGTATCACCAGCAATATACGATCTCCGGTACACTGTTCCCTTTTTGTGGATGACTTTTGTATATATGTGCCTGCTCGTAGTATGGCAACTGCGGAAAGATCTTTGCAGTTAGCAATATACAGATTAGAGGAATGGTCAAAATCTACAGGTTTCAAATTCTCTGCTTCGAAGACCCAATGTGTAGCATTTAGTCGTCGTAGGCAACACCAGGAGCCGATCCTTTATCTTGACGGGGCTCAGCTTCAAACCACGGATAGTGTTCGATTTTTGGGTCTTTTATTTGATAAAAGACTCTCATGGAGTCCACATGTTCGTGATTTGAAGGTGAAATGCAGCAAGAAATTGGATATGTTAAGAGTCCTTAGTGGTACGAATTGGGGAGCAGACAGAACTAGTATGCTTCGGTTTTATCGCGCAGTCGTTAGATCGCTCATAGATTATGGTTGTCAAGTCTACTCATCTGCACGACCTACAGTTCTGAAAACTCTTGATACCATCCACCACTCTGGACTTAGACTGGCTACTGGTGCATTTAGAACTAGCCCAATCCCTAGTCTTCTTGTCGAAGCTGGGGAACCTACCCTTTCTAGACGACGTCAGATGCTACAAATATCTTACGTTTCTGTTCTTCGAAGGAAACCCAACCACCCGGCATTTGATATAGTCTTTCATAATACGTTAAATCAAGTGTACAATACACGTCAACGTTCGACCGCTCCATTTGGCATATGAACGATAAGAATATTGGATGACCTTGAGTTGCAACTTCCAACTATGTTTGAACGACAAATGTGCTATCTACCTCCATGGAAAATAAAAACGCCCCGCTTTGATTTTTCATTGTCCAGTTATATAAAACACGATACTCCTGTTGTGGTCTACCACCAGGAATTTTCATCCATTTATAAATCTCACCAACACAGTGAAATTATTTTCACTGATGGATCTAAACTGGACAATGGCGTTGGGTGTGCGTTTTATGCATCTGGTTGTACCTACACGTACGGATTGCCCTCAGCTTGCAGTGTTTTCACGGCAGAACTATTTGCTATTTTTAAAGCTTTGACCGTCATTCAATCTCGATCTTCGCATTATCTTTTGTGTTCGGATTCCAAAAGTGCTCTTCGGGCTCTTCAGGATGTTTTCTCTAGCAACCCTTTAGTTGGGGACATTTTGTGTGCTGTACACAGGCTTCAATTGAGGGGTGTGGGGGTGACTTTCTGTTGGGTTCCTGGACATTGCGGAATACTTGGAAACACAAAAGCGGATGAAGCGGATGAAGCGGCGAAGAAAGCTACAAGTTTGGTGCCTATTACTCAACTAGTTATGGCATCCGATTATGTGTGTTTCGCGAAACATTTATTGCTCGCTGCTTGGAATGACGAGTGGCATACCGTGATTCAGAATAAGCTGAGGGAAATTAAAGATACCGTCCGTCCATGGAGGTCTTCAATTCGTTCAAAACGTAGGGAGGAAGTGGTGGTTACACGCCTTCGCGTTGGCCACTCTTTTGCAACTCATGGATATTTGATGAGGCGTGAAGATCCACCAATATGCCAATATTGCGGTGATATCTTCACAATAAAACATATTTTAGTAGACTGTGTTAATGTAAGCAATATTCGTGACCTTTTTAATTTAAAAGGGAGTTTGAAGGTGGTGCTAAGGGACGATGCCTCGGCCATTTACCGAGTCATCGCTTTCTTGCACCACTTGAAAATATTTTTTAAAATTTAATACATAAATATATATATTTTTTTTATACATATAATTCTCTGTTTCTTTTATTTATTTTAATTTAATTTATTTTGTGTTCTTGTTATTGTTATTGAGATTTATTATTGATAAATTGTTACCTATTATTGTTTTACATATTGTTATTATTTATTTACTGTTATATTGTTTTTTGTTGTAATTTTATTATTTAATATTGTTATAGATTTATTGTTGTTTTTTGTTATTTATTGTTGTTGTTTTTTGTTTTGGAATTTTTGTTGTATTTAAATTTATTTGGTTTTATTTAAAATATTCGTTGTTCCGTTTAGATTTAGTTTGGCGATGATAACCACAAATGGTTTTTCGCCAGGAAAAAAGAAAAAAAAAATGATGAACAGCAGAGAAGACTCTATAATAACTCCTAGATGCCACAAACTGGTGATGAACAGCAGAGAAGACTCTATAATAACTACTAGATGCCACAAACTGGTGATGAATAGCGAAGGAGACTCTATAATAACTCCTAGATGCCACAAACTGGTGATGAACAGCAGAGAAGACTCTATAATAACTCCTAGATGCCACAAACTGGTGATGTGCAGCAGAGAAGACTATAACTCCTAGATGCCACAAACTGGTGATGAACAGCAAAGAAGGCTATAATAACTCCTAGGTGCTACAAACTGGTGATGAACAACAGAGAAGACTCTATAATAACTCCTAGATGCCACAAACTGGTGATGTGCAGCAGAGAAGACTCTATAACTCCTAGATGCCACAAACTGGTGATGAACAGCAAAGAAGGCTATAATAACTCCTAGATGCTACAAACTGGTGATGAACAACAGAGAAGACTCTATAAAAACTCCTTGATGCCACAAACTGGTGATGGACAGCAGATGGCCAAATATATTGAATGTAGTGCAGCTGTTCGTTTATAAACAGCCTCCATTATCCTAAACTGCATTTGAATGTTTCCAATTTCGGTAAGATACTGGTATTAATTCTTTTAAATACAGGGTATCGCATTATAAATGCATATCATGATATTATGGCATACAGAGATAACCCATATTGGATTTTAGTAATCAGGTAAATAAAATAGGAATTGTATACAAAGTCTTACCAGCTGATCTGTCCTGTTGTTGTTTTGTTTCCCAAGCATCAAAGAGCATATTGTAGTAACGAGGTGCTTCAAAGAATTGGTGGTACTCATGAGTTTCTGTTGTAGGAAATATTTTCTGAAAACTAAAATCATTACGGTTTTAAGGTGTACTGCATTATCTAAAATATTGTATTGTAACATAATACTAATATATTTTGTTAATGCTTCTCTACTATTCAATATATACTTTTTTATGTACTATTTATGTACATTAATGTACTATTTATAACAGTAAATGATTTCTAGTGGTTCCTAAAATAGTTTGAAGTACTAGTAACAGATCAAATTCAAAATTTTGTTCTGTACAATTTCTGAACAAATTCATTATTTCTTGGACAAAAAATATATTTATAGAAAATATTCCAGATGTTTTTGTGATTTCCAGATCCTAACATTATAAGCAAGTAATAACTATAAAAAGTGAGGGGGGATACTTGGAAAACATTATAAAAATATAATTTTTTGTAATCAGAAGAAACTTAAATTTCATAAAAAGCTTTTTTGTTTGTGAAATATTATGAAATATTAACAAATGTTCTAATGTATCAAATTATTTTAGAGATCGCTACATACCTCATAAAATACTTTTAGCGATTTAAAAAACTCATTTTAAGTTGTGTTAATATAACAAATATTAAGTAGTCATAAAGTTATTATTAATATGACTTACTCTCCAATTTGTGTCAGTTCATCCTCATATTTTACTAAATGGCGGACATCGTCAGGTGTTAACTCTTGCAGAATATCATCTAGGTACTGAAAACATACCGGGGGTTAATAATTTATTGATATTAAATAACAATTTTAATAGAACTCTTGACACACAACACTAATCAAAGAATACAAACAAGGAATTTAAAAGTCCAAACTTTAGATAAGGAACACCATAGAAAAATAGTTTTGGTCTATTAAAAATAATAATATTTTAAAAACTGCACACTATTTATAACCTTACATCATCTCTTATCTCCAACTCCTGGTATGAAGAATGCTTTTGACGTTCTCCTTGTGATAATGCCGTTGTATATAATCTCCTGTCATAACACAGATTAGTTTCAATGCCCAAGTTGCGACCAATATCTTCCTGCAGTAGATTAGTTAATTTATTTGGTATCTGATACCCTGCAATGTTCATTAAATCTTTTACTAATGGTCCTTTCACTGCTAGATCCAAAGGTGATGAAGAGTGCAATGAAGGTGAGATATTTACCTGAAACAATATTAAACACTAACCTTACCTGGTGACTTAAATGAGGAAATAAGAATGACAAAACAAAAAAGACTATATTTATATATCTTTTAATTAATTTCTTGCAGTTTCCTATTCTTTTAGGTTATTTAAAAAAGAAAGATTATAGTAAAAATCAATGACTAGTATACACATTCATTTTTATGACAAACACATTTCGATTAATAATGTAAGAGTACCATAAAAAGAGCATTAGTGTACACATAGACTGATTAAACTAGAAACAACACATTAAAAATAATTTTCTTTTAAAACAAAAATTATTTTATCCCATTCCGGATTTAATCACATGAGCGCGTGGGACACTAGAGGGTACAAATTAATTTCTTGTGTCGATTAAGATGTATTTTACTACATACATACATATTTTCATTTATAAAGCCCTAGATATTTTTTTTATATGAATGCAAATTTTTTATTTGTTATTTTGTACCTTTGTTTATTGATTATTGTGTGTAATTATAATTAGTAAAAACAAATTAAAAGTTATTTACAGTTTGGAGTTTGCTTTAGATTCAAACCTCCCGCTATTATTATTCATTTCATATGTTCACAAGAATACACTAATTATAAAGAATATTTACACTATTGACCGACACAAAGTGAAATCTATTTACGGTTCTCACTCAAGTTGACATAAAAACTGCTTAATCGTTCTATTATGTTTAGGCATCTGGTAGAAGGTCAGCGGATCATATAATTTTTTATTTATGCTATGAGTATCGAAATTCGATAAATATCACTTAGAAAGCACAGACATCTAGTTTTGTTTATGACAAATCAGAAAATAAACTCTTGAACCAAACAAATCAATCAACCCATGACGACATTCAAAACTAGTCATCACTGTCTAGTTGTCATTGATTAGCTGGGCTAGCCTTTATACTCACTACTAATAAATTGTTGTAGCTAACTGACCTAGTTCATAAACAGCAAAGGGTTAAAGCAAACTTTAAACTAGTATTTAACTAGATTTAAATGTTTATTAACAATTTTTTTATGAAGAGGTAAAATTGATATAAACCACTTACCTCTAATAGCCAAGGCTTCAGATTTTGATCAAGTAAGACATCTACACCAAACAATTCATATGAGCAGTAGCGAGAAGCTAGGTTTGCATGACTTAGCTGACTGATAGCTGATTCCCCACTGATCACAGTCTTAATCACAAGATCTACGAGGTTTCCCCATAATGCCTTCACATCAACTTTGTTTTCTCTCTCCAGATATGACCATAATGATCTGAGTGTCCTATATATTAAATGAGAATAGAATAGTTAAAATTTTAAAAATCCTTCTTGTATTTTATTATTCACAATTGTTGTAAATTCACAATGATGTTATTTTCAAGTATTAATTGAACAGGTGGAGTCAAAAAGAGTTATGACCAATAGGAAGTGAGGTCTGTAAGTGGTGAGGGCCAAATTACACCATATCTTTTATATATATATATATATATATATATATATATATATATATATATATATATATATGTTCGAGTCAGCGCTCGAAGTTTAAACGTGCTACTTTGACCTATTCAAAGTCATATCAAATCGCTCAGCTGTGCCTGGACAGTAATGGTCACGTGATGTCTGACCCACTAATCGATATATTGAACAAGTATTGATTTTCCTGGTGGCAGCTCTGACTCCCTCCCATATCTAGTTTTTCCGTGGCTACTCTAGTCGTTGTCTCGGAGCCTTCGTGCTGTTTCAAGCCTTATTGAAGAACTCGCTCGAAAAGTTACACCATGCGTGTAAAGTGCCGTTTTGACAGTAAAACCTCGTACAAGCTTGAAGAACTATTCGTGTTAAAGTGTGTGTTCGTGTAAACGCGGTGTTATAAGTGTTATGTCCGATTATTGACTTTAAGTTACGATCGCCGGTTCGTAAGACTCTTTGTTTCGTTACGCGCCATAGTTATATAAATGACTTTATGTAATTTAAATGCAGCCAATTGATTTCCCGTTTAAGTTCTAGTTTATACTTCGCCTGGATCTGCCGCCTACAAACTTGGTACCCAGGATCTGTACCACTACGAGAATCTACGTACGCTTCAATTTTGCCCATTCTTTCTTCACGAGGGTAAGTGCTGCCTAAGCTTAATTACTTCTCATTTATTTATGTGTTTAAACTCAGTGCGAATTATCATATGTTATTAAAGGTGTTTGTACGGAACTATTGCTTTCAAACTTTCGTAATTGCGTGCTTAGAGATTAAAGTAAGACGCATGGGGCCGCCCCTTCATATTACAGAACATTTCTATTTTGATTATTTCGGATCTTTCTCGAACCTTGCTTTCTTCTAAATTTTAGCTAGCGCCAGTCGCTTCAATATATATATATATATATATATATATATATATATATATATATATATATATATATTTTTTTTTTTTTTTTTTTTTTTTTTTTCCTAAACATCCTAAACTACCAGACCCTGATGCAGAGAAACCACACAAACTTCCTCATGGCTCCTTCCCATGTAATAGACCTAGATGCAAGACGTGTCCAATACACCCCTCAGCAAATAGTTTCAACAGCCAAACAACAAAAATGGTCTTCAAAATACAGGGTCATCATAATTGTACATCGAAAAATGTCATATACCAGCTACAATGTAAACTTTGCTCAGCACAGTACATAGGCCTGACCACGGATGGTCTGAATATCAGAATGAATGGCCACAGACATGATGTTAAAATTATGAATATGGATAGACCAACAGTTCAACATGCTGCGAGTCACAACATCACAACTTTTGATGACTGCTATACCACAAAAATAATTAAATCACTCCCCCCTGATTGCAATCCCTCAGAACTGAGAAGGTGGGAACTATCATACCAGTGGTATACCAAGTCCAGAGAATCACCTAACCTCAACATCAGATAAATCCATTCATTTTTTTTTTTCCCAAATAGCCTTATCTTTTTTCCCCTGACAGACTTATATAAACTATAATCACTCATATGTTCATGGAAACAATATATATATCTTTAATCTGTGCATCAGTGACATCTGATTTCTACTCTACACAATCTGTGATTACAACTATTTTATTTCATTCTCTCATATTTCTTTTTGTGTTTTCTCTTCGATTGACAAAGACCACTGTGTGGTTGAAATATATCATTGTTTAAGTGCTTTTATGTGTTTCTATTTCAAGACTACAGAGTGGACTCTTACCAAGGTAAGTCTGTCAGTCTCCTAGTCCAAAAAATCTATATATATATATATATATATATATATATATATATATATATATATATATATATATATATATATATATTCTTGATATTTTACGTTATCCATTGTTTTTCTGTTGCACTGACTTTATGAAGTTAATATATTACTATTGTAAGTAATTTTATCCACCATTAAGTGCAATAATTTTACCTTGAGTGATGAGGCACCTTTCGGTCACTTGACCATTGTCGAATCACTGATATTTTTCTGGTGTAGATGTTCGGTCCGTGATATTGGTATTTGTTGACGTTACACGCACTTTCTTTTGATCTGTGTGTATGATGTTTTTATATAGTATGTCTTCTGTGTATGTTGTTTGTAGATTCATTAAATTGTTGTGTATGTTTTTATAAATGTGGTATTTTTCTAGTGAGTTTAGTTCTATTGGGTTATTATTTATTTCAAGTATGGTTAGGTTATTTTCGTAATTTGTTATTTCATGTTTATGTGATATTAGGTGTGCTGCAACATTTGATACTTTTGAATTTTTGTTTTTGAATGCTCTATAATGTTCTTCAAATCTTATTTTAAATGTTCTGGTTGTTTTTCCTATGTAAAAAGCGTTACAGTTGTTGCATGTAATTTTGTAAATTCCTGATAGGTTATGTTTTTCTGAATTTGTTTTGTGGTTTGTGTTATTAAGATATTTTATTATTTTGTTGTTTGGTTTGCATGTTGGAGTGTAGTATTCTTTGTTGTATATATTTGTTATTTTTTCTATTTTGTTATTGGTGTATTTATATTTTAGGTAGATTTTTTTATTTTCATTATTTTTGTGATCCGGTTGTAGTGTTGTGTTGAGGTTAGGTTTTTTTGTGAATTTATTGTATATATTTTTTATAATGTATTTGTTAGATCCATTTTCTATTGCTATTTTTGTGATGTTATCTAATTCTTCGTTTAATTTTTGTTTGTTATCCTGTGTGTATTTTATTGCTTTATTTATCATATTACTGTAAGTGTTAATTTTGTGTGTCCAGGGGTGGTTAGATTTGTAGTGTATTGTGGTGTTGTTGGAAGTAGGTTTCCTGTATACTGTAGTTTCTATTTTATTATCATTTATATTTAAAGTAATGTCGAGGAAGTTGATTGTTCTATTTGTTTCTGTTTCAACGGTGAATTGTATGTTTTCGTTGTATGTATTTAGTTTGTTTAATATTATGACGTGTTCGTTGTGAATGGTAGGTTGGTATATTACAAGTATATCGTCTACATATCTTGTCCATAGTGAGATATTGTGTGTGTTTATTATAGGTTTAATTATTATTTGTTCAAAGTGTTGTAAATATATTTCTGACATGACAGATGATATGGGTGACCCCATGGGGAGTCCTGTTGTTTGTTTATAATATTTATTGTTAAATTGGAAGTAATTTTGGTTACATATGTGTTTGGTTAGCGTAATGATACTATCTATTATGTTTCTTTTTTCGTTATTGTGTATCAGTTTGTTTTTTATTATTTCTATGGTTTCTTCTATTGGGATACTAGGGTACATGTTAGTTATGTCATAACTTATTATTTTTGTGTTGCTGTTTGTTTTTATCGTTTTTATTTTATTAATTAATTCGTATCCATTTTTTATATTGTAAGTGTTGTTGATGTGTATTTTAGACCTTAGGATTTTGTCTAGAATTTTTGCGATTATGTAGGATGGTGCTGTTGTGAAATTTATTAGTGGTCTAAATGGTGTGTTTGGTTTATGGATTTTAGGTATCCCTGATAATACGGGTGCGCATGGTTTAAATGGGTATAATCTTGTGTGGTATTTTAATTTATTGTTATAGTTTAGGGTGTTACGGTGAGTGACTATTAAGTTTTTTATTGTAATAAGGTATTTGTTAGTTGGGTCTGGGATTTGTTCGTATTTATTTTCTTTTATGTAGTTAGTCATTGAATCTATATATTTGGTATTTTCTATTATTACTGGAGTATTTGTTTTATCTGATTTTAATATTAAGTAATCGTTGTTTTCTAGTTTTTCTCTGAGTTTTATAATTTCTTTTTTATTAATATATTGTTCTGTTTTTTTTGTTTTTTTCCGTTTTTATTAGGTTAATTTTATTATTAATGTTATTTCTTATGTGTTCAGTATTTTGGTGGGTAATTTTGTGGATGTTAGATTCTGTGTCAACTATTAGGTTTTTTATTATTTGTTTTTTGTTGAAGTTAGGTAGGTTATATTTGAAGGAATTTGTTATTATTATTTTTTCTTTTTCAGTAAATTCTGTTTTAGTTAAGTTTATGAATTTATTATTGTTAGAGGTGTGGGTTGGTTCTAGGCTATTTTTTAGGTTATGTTGTTGTTTTGATGTGTGGATTGGTGCTAGGCTATTTTTTAGGTTAAGTTGTTTTGATAAATTTTCGATTTTTTTGTTTTGTCTGTTAATAGTGTTTGTTTTATGTTTTATTATAATTTGTTGTATTTTTTCGTGAATAATAGGTGTGAGAGTGTCAAAAGTTTTCATTAATTCCAAATTGGTTGTGTATAGTTGTAAATTGATTTGGCTTTTTTTATGGTAGGCAGCTTTAATGTTTTGTTTAATAATGTGTGATTCTGCTATTTTTGTTGCTTTATTGATAATAGTGTTTTGTTTATTTTTTATGTGTAATTTTGCGTATTTTGGTGTTATATTAAGAGTTAGGCATTTTTTATTAAATTGTATTTTGTTGATGCAATTCTGGAGTTTGATTTTGAGGTTAATATATTTACGGTACAGTTGTTTACCTTGGTAGGTATTAAATTCTTGATATTTAATATTATCCATTGTTTTTCCGTTGCACTGACTTTATGAAGTTAATATATTACTATTTTTGAGTAATTTTATCCACCATTAAGTGCAATAATTTTACCTTGAGTGATGAGGCGCCTTTCGGTCTTTGACCATTGTCGAATCACTCGGAGTGATTCGACAATGGTCAAAGACCGAAAGGCGCCTCATCACTCAAGGTAAAATTATTGCACTTAATGGTGGATAAAATTACTCAAAAATAGTAATATATTAACTTCATATATATATATATATATATATATATATATATATATATATATATATATATATATATATATATAGATTTTTTGGACTAGGAGACTGGCAGACTTACCTTGGTAAGAGTCCACACTGTAGTCTTGTGTGTTTTCTCTTCGATTGACAAAGACCACTGTGTGGTTGAAATATATCATTGTTTAAGTGCTTTTATGTGTTTATATTTCAAGACTACGTGGACTTTTACCAAGGCAAGTCTGTCAGTCTCCTAGTCCAAAAAATCTAAATAATCTTTACCAACCAAAACTAACCTAAAAATATATATATATTTACATTTTTTGGACTAGGAGACTGACAGACTTACCTTGGTAAGAGTCCACACTGTAGTCTTGAGATAGAAACACATAAAAGCACTTAAACAATGATATATTTCAACCACACATTGGTCTTTGTCAATCACACAATCTGTGATTACAATTTATATTTATTTTATTACTCCCATATTTCTTTTTGTATTTTCTCTCTGATTGACAAAGACCACTGTGTGGTTGAAATATATCATTGTTTAAGTGCTTTTATGTGTTTCTATCTCAAGACTACAGTGTGGACTCTTACCAAGGTAAGTCTGTCAGTCTCCTAGTCCAAAAAATGTAAATAATCTTTACCAACCAAAACTAACCTAAATATATATATATATATATATATATATATATATATATATATATATATATATATATATATATATATAGGTTAGTTTTGGTTGGTAAAGATTAATTAGATTTTTTGGACTAGGAGACTGACAGACTTACCTTGGTAAGAGTCCACTCTGTAGTCTTGAAATAGGAACACATAAAAGCACTTAAACAATGGTATATTTCAACCACACAGTGGTCTTTGTCAATCGAAGAGAAAACACAAAAAGAAATATGAGAGAATGAAATAAAATAATTGTAATCAATTTATTTTATTTTATTTCATTCTCTCATATTTCTTTTTGTGTTTTCTCTTCGATTGACAAGGACCACTGTGTGGTTGAAATATACCATTGTTTAAGTGCTTTTATGTGTTTCTATTTCAAGACTACAGAGTGGACTATTACCAAGGTCCAAAAAATCTAAATAATCTTTACCAACCAAAACTAACCTAAAGATATATATATATATATATATATATATATATATATATTCCTGATATTTAATATTATCCATTGTTTTTCCGTTGCACTGACTTTATGAAGTTAATAAATTACCAATTTTGAGTAATTTTATCCACTATTAAAATTATTGCACTTAATGGTGGATAAAATTACTCAAAATTGGTAATTTATTAACTTCATATATATATATATATATATATATATATATATATATATATCGCATATGTATTCTTGTGTATTAATAAAGAACTAAGTCAAAATACAAATACAAGAATTATAATTGAATTTACAATTCAAAGCTTTTCGTTGGCTAACAGTACCAACATCATCAGGTATGTTATGTTGATCAATATTCCTGATGATGTTGGTACTGTTAGCCAAGGAAAAGCTTTGAATTGTATATTCAATTATAATTCTTGTATTTGTATTTTGACTTAGTTCTTTGTATATATATATATAAATATCGCAATATGTTTTCTTGTGTATTAATAAAGAACAAAAGTCAAAATACAAATACAAGAATTATATTTGAATTTACAATTGTAAATTCAAATATAGTTCTTTATATATATATATATATATATATATATATATATATATATATATATATATATAGATTTTTTGGACTAGGAGACTGACAGACTTACCTTGGTAAGAGTCCACTCTGTAGTCTTGAAATAGAAACACATAAAAGCACTTAAACACTGATATATTTCAACCACACAGTGGTCTTTGTCTTTCGAAGAGAAAACACAAAAAGAAATATGAGAGAATGAAATAAAATAAATATAAGTTGTAATCACAGATTGTGTAGAGTAGAAATCAGATGTCACAGATGCACAGATTGAAGTTATATATATTGTTTCCATGAACATATGAGTGATTATAGTTTATATAAGTCTGTCAAGGGAAAAGAGATAAGGCTATTTGGGAAAAAAAATGAATGGATTTATCTGATGTTGAGGTTAGGGGATTCTCTGGACTTGGTATACCACTGGTATGATAGTTCCCACCTTCTCAGTTCTGAGGGATTGCAATCAGGGGGGAGTGATTTAATTATTTTTGTGGTATAGCAGTCATCAAAAGTTGTGATGTTGTGACTCGCAGCATGTTGAGCTGTTGGTCTATCCATATTCATAATTTTAACATCATATCTGTGGACATTCATTCTAATATTCAGACAATCCGTGGTCAGGCCTATGTACTGTGCTGAGCAAAGTTTACATTGTAGCTGATATATGACATTTTTGGATGTACAATTATGATGACCATGTATTTTGAAGACCATTTTTGTTGTTTGGCTGTTGAAACTATTTGCTGAGGGGTGTATTGGACACGTCTTGCATCTAGGTCTATTGCATGGGAAGGAGCCATGAGGAAGTTTGTGTGGTTTCTCTGCATCAGGGTCTGGTAGTTTAGGATGTTTTTCAAGTTGGGAGGTTGCTTGTACCAAATTTGCGGTGGATCGGTGAAAAGATTTTTGGTGTGGAAGGAAGCTTGAAGAATTTTGAAGCCATCTCTCAATATCTTGTTGAGTTTATGTAGACCAGGATGGTAGTCTGTTATTAAAGACAGTTTATTTTGTTCTGTTTGTGGTTTATGGTGAACCGAGGATTGTGCTGAATGAATTTGGTTTTCAATGAGTTTTTTTGGGTATCCTCTTCTCTGGAAGGCTGTTGATATCTTTCTATTAAAATCTTCCAATTCCATATCATTCGAACAGATTCTCTTACCCCTGATTGCTTGACTGTATGGAATGGATCGTTTTATGTTTATTGGGTGGTTGCTGTCGAAATGGAGATATTGTAGGTGGTTTGTCGGTTTCATGTGAATTCCTGTGTTGATATTTCCATTCTGGAGTGTTACCTCTACATCCAAAAAGGTGATGGCTGATGTAGATTTCTCCCAGGTAAATTGAAGTGTGGAGAATTGTGTCAGGCTGTCTAAAAATGCCTCAAGTGTTGAAGCACCCTGTGTCCAAATTAGGAAGATGTCATCTATATATCTATACCAACATAATGGCTGGTGTGTTTGTGTCTTTAGAAAACTTTCTTCCAACAATCCCATGTACAGATTTGCGTACGATGGTGCCATTCTGGTGCCCATTGCTGTTCCCTTTATTTGAAAGTAGTTCCTTCCCTCAAACTGAAAGTTGTTCTTCTCGAGGATGAACCTGGTCAGGTTCACAAGAAAAGGTGTAGTGGGAGAAGGTTTGCCTGGGCGTTTGTTCAGAAAATTCTCTATTGCAGATAGGCCGTGTGCATGAGGGATGTTGGTATATAGAGAGGTGACATCTATGGTGACCAAAATAGTTACCGGGGGTAGAGGTACAGATATTTGTGAGAGTCGATCTATGAAATGATTGGTGTCCTGGGTATGTGATGGAAGGTTCTTTACTAAGGGTTGAGGGTGTGAGTCGAGGAAAGCTGAAATTCTTTCTGTTACTGAATTGCAGCCAGCAATTATTGGTCTACCAGGTGGAGGGATTATGTTTTTGTGGATCTTTGGTAATATATAGAATTGAGGAGTAGAGGCGTTTTCATTATATAATAATTTTAAAGATGTTTCCGAAATATTTTGTTCAGGAGCTGTATATTTGAGTAGGTCCGAGAGTAAATTGTTGAATTCTGTAGTAGGGTTATCTGTAAGTATTTTGTATGTTGTGATGTCTGGCATGGGTACCTCAAGGTAAGTCTGTCAGTCTCCTAGTCCAAAAAATCTAAATAATCTTTACCAACCAAAACTAACCTAAAATATATATATATATATATATATATATATATATATATATATTATCCATTGTTTTTCCGTTGCACTGACTTTATGAAGTTAATAAATTACCAATTTTGAGTAATTTTATCCACCATTAAGTGCAATAATTTTACCTTGAGTGATGAGGCACCTTTCGGTCTTTGACCTTTGTCGAATCACTCTCAAAAAAAAAAAAAAATTACTCAAAATTGGTAATTTATTAACTTCATATATATATATATATATATATATATATATATATATATATGGAATTTTTGGACTACATGGGAGACCGACACACTTACCTAGAATAGTCCAAAACTGCAATCTCTAGGAAATAAATAAATAGGCACATACAAAAACATATCATACTATTAAAATATTTCGATCACACAATGATCTTTATCAATCAAAAAATGAAAGACTGAAGTGAACCGCAGATGTGTTTAGATATATAAATGTTACAGCTGCACAAATTTATAGTTTATGATATAGTACTATATGTCATTTGTATAAATATTGATTATTCGAAATTAGATATTAATAGTCTGTCAGAAGGAAAGTAAATGGAGTTGTTAAAAATGGTAGAAGTTAGGGGGGATGGTAAAAGGAGTTTAATCTGATGTTGAGGTTCTCTAGATTTGGTGTACCACTTGTATGACAACTCCCATCTTCTCAATTCTGAAAGGTTGCAATCAGGGGGGGGGGAAGCCAATTATTTTGCTATAACAATCAAGGAAAGATATGATGTGACTAGCAGCGTGTTGAGCATTTGGCCTGTCTATATTCATGGTGCCAATGCCATATCTGTCGCCATTCATTCTAATGCTCAGACCATCCATGGTAAGCCCTATGTACTGTGCCAGGCAAAATTTACATTGCAACTAGTATATTACATTTTTGGATGTGCAAGTATGATGACCCTTGCAAGTATGCAAGTATGAGTCCAGATTGGTTGCTAGGCTATGCTTGCATCTAGGTCTATTGCACGGAAAGGAGCCATGAGCAGGTTTAGGCAGTTTTTCAGTACTTGGATCTGGTAGTTTTGGATGTCCTTAAATATTTTTCAAATTAAAAGGTTGTCTGAACCAAATATGTGGTGGATTTGAGAAAAGATCTTTGGTGTGGGTGGAAGCTTGAAGAACTATGAAGCCATCCTTTAATATTTTGTTCAACTTCTGTAGGCCTGGAGGGTAATCTGTAACTAAAGACAGTTTGTCTTCCATAGGTGGTCTGGGTTCATCAGATGATTGAGCTAAGCGAATTTGATCCTCAACAAGTTGTTTAGGATACCCTCTTTTTTGGAAAGCTAGTAAGATATTTCTATTAAAGTCCTCTGGATAGCGTGAAATATCACGATATATATATTTGTAAGATTGCAGTTTTGGACCATTGCTACTAGATAAGCTTTATGCTCTACTAGAACTAACCTAATTAATATATAGCTTTTCTTCTCTTTTTTGATTGAAAAAGATCATTCTATGATTAAAATATTTTAATAGTGTGATATGTTTTTATTACCAGTGATATTTCCTCTTATGATTTCAAACATTTTTGTTTTTTCTTTTACTTCTTTTTTTAGAATTACGTCTTTTGTCATTAAAAATGGTATCCATGTTGGGGTCACAAATAGGACAGTTCTATTTATAGGTTTCTCTTTGAGTTATTTTTAAAAAATAAATGACATTAACAGAAAATCAGCCAAGATAAAAAAGAAAAAGATATTGGAATGTTATTTCAGTTGTTTCTTAATAATCAAACTATTCTTTACCCTAATAATTAATATATACAAAATATTGGAATTAATTAGTGATGGATCGATTCTCAATTCCATCTATTCTGGACACTAAAATTGGAATCATAAAGCTATCGCAAAAGTTAATTCTAAGTACCTCAATTCCAGTATGGTTGGCGTTCAGACATTGGGCAATAAAAAAACTGTCGCCGCTCGAACATAATGTTGCGTTTACACATTTAGCGTCGCTGTAACATGTGTTTATACATTGGGTGGTAAAATATCCGTCACCTCTCTAAACATGTCACGTTTGAGCGTAATAGTGGTTGTTATACCACGCTGGCGCTATAATAATTTTTCTGTAAACGTTAACTCTTTTAAAATTTTATACAAAAATATACTTTTTTTTATTGGGTTGGTAACTGTGGTATTGTAAATCAAGAATCAGGAATCGAGCTACTACTAGAATTAATGGCTATATATGTTTGATTGAAATATGTCACTGAATATTTAATTGATCCAAATTTACTTGAAATTAAAACTCTTTGGGGATAAATATTACTTAGGAACATGAATTTTGTAAATCCTGGTTAAAATATCACTCAGTGTCATAAAAATTAAAAATCATTCATAGTTTAGTTGATTATTCCGTATGATTTAGACAAGAATAATATATAATAATTTTTCTGTAAACGTTAACTCTTTTAAAATTTTATAAAAAAATATACTTTTTTTTATTGGGTTGGCAACTGTGGTATTGTAAATCAAGAATCAGGAATCGACCTACTACTAGAATTAATGGTTATATATATTTGATTGAAATATGTCACTTAATACTTAATTTATCCAAATTTACTTGAAATTAAAACTCTTTGGGGATAAATATTACTTAGGAACATGAATTTTGTAAATCCTGGTTAAAATATTACTCAGTGTCATAAAAATTAAAAATCATTCATAATTTAGTTGATTATACCGTATGATTTAGACAAGAATAATATATAATAATTAACTCACCATTTGTGACCCTGACAAGCTGATGCATCTTCATTTTGTGTATACTGGCTACTAAGCTTATTGATACTGTAATTAGTTAAGTGCATGTAGCGATCTGCTAGAGTTGACATTTCATTTGAGTATTTTACTGAAATAATAAGGATTTAATTAACACAGAATCATTACATTACACAACTGAAAAAAATTATTTCTACATGGTTCAAGAAGCTGTTGCAGCACATTTACCAATAATATGAAAAATGTTTTGTGTGTATAAAGCATTGAGCAAATATTTTTATAAATACTGTATTAAATGAAATGTATGCAACGCAAAAAAACAGCTTCTACTAATTTATACATAATTTAACCTTTCAAGGTGAAACATTAATTACGTACCACTGTTGAGAAAGTTTTACTACTAAAAGCGCATCAGGTACTTGCATAGAAAATCAGCTAGATAATTGTTTGGTTTTACCTATAAATTATATCAGTTGACGTTTAGTATTTTTTTTAAATTTCAATTTTAAATGACTACAAACAAACAAAAAATAGTTTTAGTGTCATTAATACTCCTGTAATAATACATAGATCTATTTTAACTTTTGTTTGAAAGGTTAAAAACGTATTCTCAAACTTTTGATATCAATACGTAGGTAAGACAATCATATTTTTAATAAACTCATTAACAAACATGAAACTCATGAGGATAAGCTGCATTATTAGAACAGTGATTTTTATAAGACTTTAGTACATTTAAAAAGTTCCTCCGAAACAATGTAGCTGCGATTTCTGATACTATTATTTATTCTACAAATGAAACTCCCGATCCTCTTTATACATTACATACGAGGTCTGTTAAAAAAATACGCGGACTGAGGTCATAAAAAAAATGTACTTTATTTGGAAGTTACACGTCTGGGTCTCCTTCAAAGTACTCTCCTCCCCAACGCACACACTTATCCCAACGGTGTTTCCACTTGTTAAAAGTCCTGGTACACTTCTTTTGTGATGGCTTTCAGCTCCTTCGTCGCATTTAATCTCCAAATTCGTTTCAAATCTTCTTCCTTTGAGGGGTTTTTTGAGTTTTGGGAATAAGAAAAAGTCACAAGGAACAAGGTCAGGTGAGTAGGAGGGGGGGAAAGAACAGTGATCGAGTGTTTGGCCAAAAACTCATGAGTTCTGAGTGCTGAGTGAGCTGGAGCGTTGTCGTGATGGAAAAACCAGTTATCACTTCTCCACAGTTCTGGCCTTTTGCGTCGGACGGCGTCCCTCAGACAGTACTTCAATGTAGGTATTTTGATTGACTGTAGAGCCTTCAGGGAGGTACTCGTAGTGAACAACTCCCTTAGTATCAAAAAAAAAAACTGTCAGCATCACCTTGACATTCGACCGAACTTGGCGAACTTTTTTGGGTCTTGGGGACGTTTGACTCACCCATTGGGATGAATGGACATTCGTTTTAACCATACACCCATGATTCATCATCGGTTATAATTCTTGACAAAAAGTTCTCGTCTTCACATTTGAACAATCAAGCAGTTCCCGACAAACCCTTGGCTTTTTGGTCGTCTGTCATCAGGCGTGGCACAAATTTCGCAGCGACGCGGTGCATCTTCAATTTTTTTGTCAAAATCTCGTAACAAGATCCAACTGATATCCCACACTCTTCGGAAAACTGCCTAATGGTCGAACGTCGATTTTCACGCACCAGGGTGTTGATTTTATCAACATATGGGTCGTCAAATCGACTGTCAGCCACCCTTGAAACGTTCATGCCACTTGATACATGCAGTACGCTTCATGGAAACATTGCCGTAGACTGTGTTAAGCATGGCAAATGTTTCTGTTGCAGATTTCCCTAGTTTTACACAAAATTTTACAGCAATTCGTTGCTCCTTCAGGCTGTCCATTTTACAATCTGACAAATGAAAAAAACACTGTACTAAACTGCGTGTAACTCATCAACAAATGAAGATATCTGCGACTAAAATACCGCGTTTTAATCAGCTGATTTATACGAACCTAGAGACACCAAGCGGATTCACCTGAAACTAACTTGAGGCGCGAAATACAAACAGTCCGCATATTTTTTGAACACACCTTGTATACCATAACAGCAAGAATCACTTTCAAAGTCTTTTGTGTTGAACAAGTGCACATAGAAGAGAGTAATATAAACAATATGTAAGAACACTTCAAACACCCTTTATAATATAATTATAAAAAAGATTATTGTAACTAGGCACAACTGTTACTTTGACAACACTAATACTGATATTACGTAAAGAAAAAATCTGATCGGTTGTTTCCGATTCTCGATTTCAGGTATCCTCAATTTTAATTGAGACAACTGTCGATACTCGATTCTCCATTGAATAATGCCAATTCCGATTTTTTTTTAAAATATTTTTTTAAATACATGTGTTTAGTTTATTGGAAAAATAATCAACTATCACACTATGTCTTATTTATGTATTAGTTGCTTTGAACATGTTAAACGATTGAAGCAAATATAGACTTCAGAGAAAAATAAATATATTATTATTTTTATGACGCAACAGCAAAGACGATCAAAAACATTTCTGGTCTGTTTGTTTGTCATTTTTATCAGATATTTTTGTCAAGCTTTCAGAAATTCTTATCCATTAAAAAAGATTGAACGTTTTGTATAACCTATTACATTAAACAGAATTTTTAAAGGCCTTCAACATATGACCAAGAAGTTAACTAAATTCATTATTAGAGAATATCGTGTAGGCCTACATAACTTGGGAAAATGGAGAATTGACGTAAGAATCGAGAATCGGAAGAAAATTTTTAGAATAAAACATTTTAGGAATGAGTTATCCCTATTTTTATAAATTCCAAGAACAATTTTCGGTTTTAAATTTAAAACATAATAGATTTCTTATAAAAGTTCCTTTGATTATGACAATAAATAAGAAATTCATACCTGATGCAAATCGAACCAGTCCATTATTATACAAGTAGATACACAAAGGATTAATACTGGTAACTAGAACATAGAGTCTCAAGTCAAACTTGCTGCCGTTGATGAGGTAAGGATCAGCAATATACTTCTGTACAACTAAAGGACACTTTTTGGGAATCTGTGTCCATTTGTGTATTACTCTAATGCCAGTACCTCTTGCAGAAGCAGGCTGCAATTTAATTAAAATTTGAGTGGTTACACCATAAATAACAATTGATAAATTGTGCTTATGTTGAACATATATGAGTGACTTGTTGCTGTGGTGCGATATAAAAACAGTATGTAATAATTAATCAATATTATTAATGTAGGTAAATTTTTAAAAAATTATTCTTACTGGTTTAACAATCCATTTTTCCTTTCCACAATTTTTCTCCCATGCTGATCTTAGTAGTTTAGTGTCTTGAGGTAAAACATATGTACGTGGAATAAAACCGAACCTAAAAAAAAATATGTATTAATAAATGTAAAACGAATTAAATATCTTAATTTTACATGACAACACGACAAAATTATTGATAACTCTTCTTACTTACTTTACCAGAAATATGTAAATATTTTTAATACATTATTAAAGTAAGCAAAAGGATTTCTTGTAGTATAAAAATTTATTTTAAAACAAGTCATATAATATAAATAATTTAAATTTATTTCTACTAAGATCAACAAAGAAATATTTTATTTTACTTACTTTTATTTTATTAATTGCAATTAAATATGTATATACAAATGACAGAATCAATATATTAAGTGGCAAAAAAACATGACATCGTTGCTTCAGCCTATGGATCAAGGTGTGCTGCAGAACATAAAACTGAGCTACAGAAAAAAGCTTCTGCAAACATTAATTGAAGAAGATTGTTCTCTTTCTATTTTAGAAAAAAACTAAGACGATTACAATAAAACATGTAATTTACTGGGTAGCTGAATCCTGGGATAATATCAGTTATACTTTACTGCAGAAATCTTAGAAGAAGCTCTGGCCTAGCCTCGAATTTGTGAAAACTCCACTTAGAACACGGGATGATGAAACCGAGTTCTTTCAGCTCTTATTCAAAAAGTACTAGGATGTGAAGATGCTGAAGAAAGTTGCCTGGAAGAGTGGACAGCAATAGATAACAATGAAGAATATACCGAGCATGACACGGTGTCCATTATCCAGGATCAACACAATGACAGTGTAGCAGATAACGATAGCAAGGAAAAGATGCTGTTATTCGTACCAATGCAACCGCCGCTGTCGACATTGTGTTGCGTTATGTAGAACAACATGCAGCTACAACACCTAATGATGTTAAGCTAATGCCACAGTGGCGCAACATCGTATCCTCGGGAAGGTTTACGTCTCTTTGCCAGATGAGGATTACTATTTTAAGTGAAACATATAGTTTATTTTTGTATAGTCTTTTTTATTTTTATTTTACTGTCAATAAATTCTATGTTAATGAAGTGATACAGTAGTACAGTATAGGCCTTCGTATTATATCATGTTTTACAGTGTCAATTCCAATATATTACACATCTCAGTTCTGTTTTACATAAGTAGCAAACTTTTAGTACATACTTCATTTAATTTTAAATACTTTTTGAAAATGAGAGTTTGGATTTCTGGGGTTCGGATTTGAGGGGCTACTAGTTGTAGATTTTTGTCCTAATTCGTTAAATTTGTGATGCAAATTATATGCATTTATAATGTTAATACATATGGCACTTATATTTTTTGCAGCTGAAAACACATTCGTTACCGCAATGTTAACAAAATAACTATTGGTGGACTTACATATGCGCCGTACAGTCTCTATTCCTGGACCGACGTCCGAAATATGTAGCTCGGGGTAGATGAAATGGACTGACGGCTCATATTTGGGACACTGCGTATTACCTATATTCCTCTGAAATCTCAGTAGTCTATTTTTAACAGCTTAATATATTCGTATCGGTCTATAGGCAGATCTGACGTTAAAGTAGGACATTTGGTCTCTCAGTTTATCAAGGGCAATTCCTTTTATTAGATGTAAAAACATAAGAAATACCTAGAATGCATTATTTAGATCTTAAATACCGTAACGTGCTGTAGAACGTCATTCAAGGAAAATTTTGTGGCTCCAGTCTATTTTATTACAATGACAAAGAATGTACTGTAAATGACATTTTATCATAAAAGATGTAAATGTCTTTAAAGTGATAGGTGCGTTTGTAAATATTCTGTAGGCATACTGCAAATGTAAACATATTTTGTCTGATACATTATATTGTCTATATTTTCGATATGGTATGTAGACTATATAATCAATCTGTCTAGCATGACTAACCAAAACGAGTTAGTTGGGTGCTCATCAATATCAAGTTCGGGAGTTCCACTGTAGTGACGAGTGCATAGGTTACTTGGTCTATAATGAGAAGATTTTTGTGCTGTAGACTGGCCGGCTTATATATGCGCCATCCCCAAAAAAAGCACTAAAAACCTCAAACACAAAAATATACACTCAACAAACATGCGTCTAGGGTATTTATATAGTATAATAACTTATTACAACATTCCAGTTTAGGTCTGTAATGAAGGTCAGACCCACATCAACACAGTCTGAGTGGAAAGATCGAATTCTTACTACCCATCTCTCGTGAAAAACCAGACGGTGCATATATGTGCTGCTTGGTAGCGAACGTGCTAAATAAACAGAATTAAAATTTTTTTTATTCCAGCGTTTTTCAAAATTTCATAATTGCTAGACATCCTGTATATATAAGGAGAATGTTAACTAATAGAAAGAACTGAGAAACACTTACTCTTTTTTTCCAAACTTAGTCATTAAACGGAACAAATTTTTCCACAATCTGTCCTTGCGGCCTATCTGGAAGGTTCCAGGAAAATGATTAATCTTCTGGTAATCCCTTAAAGTTTTGAAGCAAATAGATTTCATGTGTTTGCCCCATGTTCCACACCAATCATTTGATTCTGCAATATAATTAAGTCTTTGAAAATTTCAGAAAAAATGGAATATTCAATTAATATTTATTACTATAAAATTGTTCAAAAAAACATATCTGTGAACAATTTTTACTGTTATATAACTCTAATAGCTTGGAGCAACTGTGGTTTAGTTTTTAATAAAATTTTAAAAAAACGGTAAACTCAAATTATTGTAAAGTTAACGTTCTAAGCACATCAAGTTAATGGACTGGGCCTTACTGTAGCATATATTATAATGATATGATAACAGGGACTCTAAAGAGAACTATAAATTAAGTTTGTAAAATTAAGACTGCTATGTACAAGGTCAAACTGGCAGTATTATTACTTTATTGTACCATAAATTCCCAAAATGGGTTGTCAGTTTTAAGACACAAGGGAGCTCAAAAAACTAGAGACAAAAAATTGGTGCCGTTAAGAGAAAGTCAGTTGCAAAAAGATGTTAATTTTTTTTTAAATACGTTAAAAAGTTAAAATTAAGAAATGTGATTGGTCTAAACTATGAGAGAAGGGATAAGAGGTTCAAAAAGTTAGTTGGGAGAAAAATCGAAACGGGAGGTCGTCCAGGAAAGTTCGATGAGTGTAGAATGTACTCGGTCAAGATACCTTTAGTTCGTGTAATTATATTAAGTAAGTCGTTGAAAGTAGCAACCTACATGTTGATAATAAAGTTAGTGAATATTAAGTATATCATCACAAGTTGATTGTGATTATCACTGAACATCAGGACACAAGCTACAAACAGGTGATCCTCAAATTTAATTTTAAAAAACTCTCATAATCTTTGAACATTAAACTCCTTTTGTTGATCTGCCAATCACATAATTATTATTTATTAATCTATAGCCTAGCAACCAATGTGGACTTCAAGATTCACGGTCATCATACTTGTACATCCAGTTGTAATATACCAGTTGCAATATAAATTTTGCCCGGCACAGTACATAGGCCTTACCACAGATGGTCTGAGCATCAGAATGAATGGCCACAGACATGAAGTTGGAATCATGATCATAGACAGGCCAACCGCTCAACACTCTGCTAGTCACAACATCATATCTTTCAATGATTGTTATACCACCAAAATAATTAAGTCCCTCCCCCCTGATTGCAATCCTTCAGAATTGAGAAGATGGGCGTTATCATACCAGTGGTACACCAAATCTAGAGAGCCTCCTAACCTCAACATCAGATAAAACTCCTTTTACATTCCCCCAAACTTATATCATTTTTAACAACTCCATTTACCTTCCTTCTGACAGACTATTAATATCTGGTTTCAAGTAATCAATATTTACCCAAATCAAATATAACAATATTTACACAAATCACAAATAACGCTATATCATAAAGTATAAATCTGTGAATCTGTGACATTTGGATATTTATACACATCTGTGGTTCACTTTAGGCTTTTGTTTTTCTCTTTTTTGATGAAGATCATTTTTGATCGAAATATTTCAATAGTGTGTTAAGTTTTTATGTGTTTATTTAGAAGAGATTGCAGTTTTGGACTATTGCCATTAGGTAAGTCTGTCAGTCTCCTATCTAGTCCAAAAATTCCTAAATAAGCTTTAAGCTCTACTAGAACTAACCTAAATATATATATATTACGTTGTCCATTTTTTTCCGTTGCACTGACTTTATGAAGTTGATATATTACTATTGTAAATACTTTTATCCACCACTAAGTGCAATAATTTTACCTTGTTGTGATGAGGCACCTTTCGGTCACTTGACCATTGTCGAATCACTGATTATTTTTCTGGTGTAGATGTTCGGTCCGTGATGTTGGTATTTGTTGATGTTACATGCATTTACTCTTGATCTGCGTGTATGATGTTTTTATACAGTATGTATTCTGTACTGTAGGTTCATTAAATTGTTGTATGTGTTTTTATAAATGTGGTATTTTTCTAGTGAGTTTAATTCTATTGGGTTATTATTTATTTCAAGTATGGTTAGGTTTTTTTCGTAGTTTGTTATTTCATGTTAAAATATCAATACATCAATTATATATATATATATATATTTATAAACTTTATATAAAAACTATTTATATGTTTATAAACTATTTAAAAACTTTTTTTTTTTTCTCTTTCTTGACTGAAGAAGATCATGTTGATCGAAATATTTCAAATAAAAGTGTATTAAGTGTTTTATATGTGTTTTATATGTGCTTATTTCCAAGAGATTGCAGTTTTGGACTATTGCCTTGAGGTAAGTCTGTCAGTTTCCTATCAAGTCCAAAAATTCCTTTATATATATATATATATATATATATATATATATATATATATATATATATATATATATTGTAACATTTTGAAGTAGTATATATATAAAAGGCACTTACAAAATAAGATAAATATATATAAATAAATTCAGTATGTAAAAAATTACTAAAATATACCAGGAACGAAATGTAAACATAACCTAATTTCACTTGTGTAGAAAATGCACACGGCCACATTTTAGATCTAATCACAAGATTTTATATAAAAAGAAAAGAAACACACAAATCACTATTTATGGGAAAGTGTATTAGAAGTAATTGATAGATAACAATTTAAATAGAAGGGTAGAACGATATAAATACACTTAAAACTTTCACACGGCAAGCTAGTGGAATGTGCTGAAGTAAACAAAATGGATAACGAATTTGTGTAGTTGCGTGCGCATGACCGGCAAAAGATATTCGTTTTAAATATTTCTCGTGGATATATAATCTAAAACAGTTTGGGAAATAAGATTTAAATGCAATTGTTTTGCAAAGAAATTTAAGTGTAGTTGTTAAGAAGAAGAAGTGTATCAAAGGCGGTGAACATGACATCCGTAAAGCTGTTACTTACAAGGAATAAACGAGAAAATAGCGGAAATTCACGACTTGGCCATTTTATTGCTAAAGGTAGCGTCAGTGGGAGTTGGAACAGAGCATTTGAAGGAGGAAGACGTGTTCAGAATTGGTTGTAGAAATTTTAATTTTTTTACCTGGTGCGGAAAGTGCAGTATCGTATTCAATTCTAATAACAGAATAACATTAAGCCAAATCATTGAACTGATCGATTAAGAAGACATTATTCAGGAAATTATTTAATTAGAAACCAAATAACTTGTAAAAAATTTTAGCTTGTAAGAATTGTAACTTAGATATTTTTTTGAAAGTGCCAACTCAAATTTTATTATTCAAAATTTAGAAAACCCACCTATTAACCCGAGATAAAGAGAGCTCAAGCTCAAATTAAAGTAATTAAATCAAATTCAATTAATATTAAAGTTTATAACTAAACTTCTTGCTGCCATAAACAAATTTTAGACTTAGGCTAATAAAGCTTAATTTTTTGTAATTCTTTGTGGATAAAATAAGATTTTGTAATTAGTAAGTGACTTTATAAAAGAAAATAAGGAATGTCATATTAAGATATTAAAAAATTATTGTAACGAAAGCAGCATTGAATCGTTATTTCTTTTAACTTATAAATTTTATTAAGACTTATAAAAGCAAAATTACCAATTATTACATTTGGCACACAAACGTGGGGCTCGATTATAAAAAAAATTTTAAGAATTAACCTTAAGGCACTTTAGATAAGATTATTAATTAAATATTTGTATTAATATTGTTTACTTTTCAGGACTTTGTAACCATAAGTCAATAATTTTTTTTAATTTTCAAAATTTAAATAGCATAAAGGAAAATTTGAAATTTTAGATAAAGAAATAAAAAAAAAAATGGAATCTGAAACAGGTACATATAATTTAAGGAGGGAGAAAGCGAAAAAAACAGAAAAATTAGAGGAATATAACAAACATAGTAGGTCTAGGAAGGGTACAGCAATGGAGGAAGCTGCAAAAGGAAAATATGTGACATTAAAAGAAAAAATAAATGAAGAAGAGGAAGAAGCTACAATAGGCCTAATAGAATTGGAAAAAGGGACAAGCCTAGAAATACAAGAGACAGAAACGGAAGGCACAGATATGCCTATAGAAGAGAGTGAGGTGGAAACCCAAGTAGATGAGGCTAGGGGATTACCACTGATGCAAACCCAACAGAAAAAGGGAAATGATGAGGGTGTTGATTTAAGGAATATAATGAGGACTTTAATGGAAATGAATGTAAACATAAATACAGGGAGAGAGGATCTAAATAGACAATTAAATATAAATAATGAAAAAATAAATAGACAATTAGATAAGATGGACGAAATAAAAAAAGAGTTAAAAGAGAATATAAATGAAATAAAAGGGGAAATGAAAGATATGAGTGAGGATATGAGGGAAATAAACAAAAAATTAGAGGAAAATAGATACGAAATGAGAGAGATGAAGGAAGATTTCAAATTCATAACACAGGAAATAAGGGAGGAAAGTAAGAAAATGATAGAGGATATGAGGGAACAGTTGAGAACCGAGAATAATGATGTAATAGGAGTTATGAGAAGAGACTTAGAGGAGAAGATTAAGGAGAATTTAGAGGAAACAAAAGAAATAATAGCTGATGTGACAGAAATTAATAAGAAAGAGATAGAGAAGGTAGAAATTATAACAATACAGAACAGGGAAGAGTTAAGAGTTTTAAATAGGGAGATAGCGATTGAGAAAAACAATAATAATGATAGAATTGACCGATTGGAAACAGAAGGAAGGAGGAATAATGAGAAACAAGGGGAATTGGCCCAGAGAATGGAAAAGGTAGAAAAGAAGGTAGAAGAAAATAAAGGAGGAGAAGGCCTAAGGATAATACAAGTGTCATGCGGGAATCAGGAGGAGATGCCCAAATTTAATGGGAGGAATGGTAACCCTATGGAGTTCCTCAAAAGACTGGATAGGTATGTGGAGAGAAAATTTGAATGTAGGACAGGGGAAAGATTTGAAAATGAATGGAGAGGAATCATAGATAGAGCTTTGGAAGTAGGAGCGGCTAGATGGTGGGAATCAATCAGAGAGGAGGTGGAAAATTTCGCGGATCTACAAGATAGATTTATAGAAAGATACTGGGCCAAAGAAATACAGGAAGGCATCAAAGAGAGAATAGAAAATGAAAGGTATATTGAGGGAAATGGAAGAGCCAGAGCAGATTATTTCATAGAAAGAGTCATAGTTTTAAAGAACATGACACCACCGCAAAATGAGGAAGAGATAGTCCGGAGATTAAGCCGGCATTTTAATGAAAGGATACAATTGTCAAGAAGAGTGCAAAATATAAAAACGAACCGAGAGATGGAAAGGATGCTGAATGAGGAGGATATAGAGGAGAGAAATAAGGAAATAAGACAGAGAAACAGGGGACCATGGAATAGGCCTACCCTTAGAGAGGAACAGAATGGAAATAGATTTCCACCCAGAAGGGGTGAGGAAGGGATGAGACAGCAGGGAAATAGAAGATTTCCAGGACCAGGAGAATTATATAGAAGGAATGAATATAGGAATGAAGGGCGGCCATATGTCCAGTTTTTTAACAGAAGAATAGATAATCATATGAGGGGGAATATTGAACCAAGACCAGGGCAGGAAAATAATCGAGAAAATAGAGGAGACAGGAATTACAGAACCAATGACAGGAGCCAGAAGGAAGTAAATCAGATAGAGACAAGGAGATGTGTGGGGACAAGGAAGGAGGATGGTGCACATAGTCAAACGGAAAACTAGAGAACACTGGTATCGTCGCCTTGGATCAGGAAAAGGAGCATCAAACAGAACAAATGAGGTTGCCAGTGATAAAATTTGATAAAAGCTCCTACGATAAAATTAAGTTAACTATAAATAATGTATTAATCAGTAGAAAATTTTTAGAACAAGAAGATGAGGAGAGAAATTATAATTTAGGAATTGAAAAAAAAATAATAAACCCAGAGATAGAGATTAAGATGGAAGATACAAGTTTACTAGCATTAATAGACACAGGCAGTAACGTAACATGTATCCAGGAGAAATGGATGTTAGAGAATAAAAATAAAATAGGAAAAATAGAAATCCTACCAATAAAAAATTTAACCATTCGGACTGCAACAAATAAGAAAACTAAAAAGATAAACAAAATGATCATGGTAATGAGAGAAATAGGAGGGGTAAAATATCCGTTTCAATGCCTAGTGGTGCCAGGCTTATTGAGAAAATTTATTATAGGTACGGATATGTTGATGGATGTGGAGGCACAACTTGATTTTGGAAAATGGGAGATGAAGTTTAAATATGAAAACAAATCATATAAATCAAAAATGAATGTAGATGGGCAGACAAAATTTAAAGGGGAGATGAATAATTTTGAAAATGAGATGGAGGAGGAATTGAGTTGTGATGAACAGGAAGGAACGAATGATATGGAAAAATGGGAAGAATTTGAAACTTTTGGAAACCAGAGTCAAAATTATATTAAAATTGTACAAGAGGAGGGAGAGATAAAAAAAGAGGATATTTTTGAAAGAATAGGGAATGAAGAGGTAACTGAGGAACAAAGACAGGAGATGAGTGATTTAATAGAGAAGTATAAAGAAGTATTTTCAGACCAGCCCGGTTTATGCACTGCATATAAACATAAGATTAAAGTTAGGGAAGATGTACCATTTTACCAAAGAAATTACCCAATTCCTACAAAGTACCAAGACCAGGTACAAGAAGAGATAGAGAAAATGTTGAGGTTAGGTATAATTGAAAGAAGTACTAGTCCATATATTAATCCAATAGTCCCAGTCATCAAAACCAATGGGAAAGTTAGATTATGTTTAGATGCAAGAAAACTAAATGAAATTATAATTCCGGATTATGATTGCTATAGAAGAATAAATGAGATTCTACACAGAGCAAAGAGAGTTAATTGGTTGAGTACCATGGACCTCACTAACAGTTTCTGGCAGGTTGAATTGGAAGAGGAGTCAAGGAAATATACTGCATTCCAACATAGAGGGAAAACATACCAGTTTGTTGTTACACCCTATGGATTGAAAACATCTCTAGCAGCATTGGCAAGAGCTATGGACAGTATTTTGAGGGAGGAATTAGAAGATTTCACCTTAATATATGTAGATGATATAGTCTGTATGTCTGAGACATTTGAGGAGCATAAAAAACACCTAGAAAAGATCTTCCAAATTTTTTTAAAAAACAACATGACCATTAAATTTGATAAATCAGAGTTCTGTAGAAAAGATATTTCATTCTTAGGGTATAGATTGACTACAAATGGAGTGAAAATGGATGAAGAGAAGGTTAGAGCTATATTAGAATTTCCCTCACCTAAAAATCCTCGGCAGTTAAAAGGTTTTATTGGAATGGCTAATTATTATAATAAATTTATAGAAAAATATTCAGAATTTGTACAACCATTATTAAAATTATTATCTAATAGAAACAAATTTATTTGGACAGAAGAGGAGGAGCGAAATTTTATTAAATTAAAGAAAAAATTTTTGGAAACAAATGTACTTACTCGCCCAGATTACCAGAAAACATTTTACCTACAAACAGATGCCAGTGAATATGCCATAGGAGGACACATCTATCAGATTGATGAAAAGGGGGAGAAAAAGGCAGTAATGTTTATGAGCCGCACATTAAAAGGAAGTGAAGTTAAATACTATACCACTGAGAAGGAATTACTTGCTATATTGTTTTGTCTGCAGAAAGCAAGACAGATCATCCTAGGAAGAAAAATTGTGATCCAGACTGACCATCAGGCCTTAACTTTTATTAAGACTTGTAAAATTTTAAATTCAAGATTGCATAGATGGATATTACTAATGCAAGAATATGATTATACTATTGAACACTGTAAAGGAAAAGAAAATGTAGTTGCAGACCTATTGAGCAGGAACCCTTGTGACAAAAATAAGTTTGAAAGAAGAGACCAAAATTCAGAATTACAAATAAATTATATAGAAAGAGTTATGGATATGGAAATGTGTACAAAATTTAAAGAATTTAGTAAATTACAAGTAGAAGATTTGGAAGTTAGAGAAATAAAAGAAAACATTCAAAATTATCCTCAAAATTATAAAATTATTAATAACTTAGTATATAAAAGAAATAGGGAAAGTTGGAAAATAGTAGTACCAAAGGGAATGATTAAAGAAATAGTGGGTACTTGTCATGAATATTACCTGCATGCAGGAGCTAAGAAATGTCATACCATATTATCAGAGAGCTTCACTTGGAAGAAGATGGGAAAAAGCATTAGGGGAATTATTAAAACATGTAATATTTGTCAAAGAGCTAAAAATGTAACCCAAGGTAATTTTGGAGAGATGAAAGGGATCCAAGTGGAAAAACCAAAGGAGCAATTGTCAATTGATTTTATAGGACCATTTCAAAGAACTGTAGGAGGCTATAAGTATTTATTAGTAATTTTAGATGTATTTACAAAATTCGTTCAAATCTATAAATTGAAAAAGGCAACCACAGGGGAGGCAATTAAATGTTTAGAAAATTATATAGAAAATTTCGGGAGAGTAGAAAGAATACAGACTGATCATGGAACCCAGTTTAATAATAAGAAATGGCTGGAGTATATTAAAAATAGAGAAATGAAACCAATATTTTCTCCAATAAGGAGGCCACAAAGCAATATCGTTGAGAGGGTGAATAAGGAGATCATTAGATGTTTGAGAACATATTGTCATCATAACCATAGAGAATGGGGAAAATATATAGAGGTTATTAACCAGGCAATTAATGAAATTCCTCATGAGACTACAGGATACACACCTAACCAGCTACAACTAGGAATTCAGGATGAAAGGTTTTGGCAAAAGGAAATAAAAAATTTTGGCTGGAGTTCAAAATTAATAAATTTAGAAAGACATTTAGAAATTGCTAGGAGTAGAATTAAGAAGAAGGCTCATAAGAGAGCAGAGAAATTTAATAAAACTCATAAAATAGAAGAATTAAATGTTGGGGACAAGGTATTAGTAAAAGAAAATTGGCAACCACAGGGTATAAGAGGTGAGATGGCAAAATTATTTTATATATATGATGGACCTTATGTGATCACCAAGAAATATGGCAAGGCGACTTATGAAATCAAAGATGCTAGAAGCAATAAAATTAGAGGAATTTTCCATATTAGCTTGTTAAAGAAATTTTATGAACCAAGGGAGGCACACCATGGAGAATCAGATAAATTTCAGTTAGAACAAATTATTGTAAGGGAGAAGTCGAGAGAAAGGAAAATAACAAAGGATAATAAGATGGTAACAACAGGAATGACTCAGGATATAAAAGTATTAGGAGAAGGAAGCGAATGTAGGAGGGATAGATAACAAATAAACCGGAAATGACAATGGACCAGAAATGACTTAATAATTAAACAAACACTTAAAAAAAAAAAAAAACAAAGAAATAAAGAAATATATAAATTTAAATAAAATAGGAAGGGAGATATTAAATATAGGTAAAGGAAGCAATATGAATAAACTCTAGGTGACTATGTGTATAAGAAAACGTTAGCAGGAGATAAGTTTTAAGGGATGGTAATTATATCTACGATAATTTATTGGAAACTTCGTCGAATAATGAATAAGAATAAATATGAATCTATGTTAATAAATATTGAAGCATCGTTGTAATAAAAATATGGTAATTGTGTATTTAAACTTCGTCGTATTGTAAGGGAGAATCTGCGTTGATAAATAATGGAACTTCGTCGTATATATTATATATTATAAAAGAAATATGAATCTATGATAATAAATATTAAAGCATCGTTGTAATAAAAATATAGTAATTGTGTATTTAAACTTCGTCGTATTGTAAGAGAGAATCTGCGTTGATATATATAAGTATTAAAACAAAATTTATATTCGTTGATATAGGGACAGTGTAATCGAAGGAGCTATAGATATGATCAAATAGAGGATATGGGATTGCAACCTTTAAAAAATATTAGATGTTAAACTTCATACAAAATAAACTGAAATGATATAAGAAAATAATTGAACTGGATATTGAAAAATAAAAATAAAATAGGAAGGGATGAATGAATAAGAACAAGGACCTAACCTACAAACAACCTAGACATGCTATGACTCGGTTAGGCTAAAATTAAAAAAAAAAGAACACTGTGTCAGAAGATAGATATATAGATAAATAAAAAGACTTATGATTGGAAAGATTCCATTCTATTAAAATTAAAATAAAGAAAGAAAAAGAAAAAAGTTTATAAAATAAATTCTAAGAATCAGAAAATGATTAATGTATGAGATGTTAAGAGTAAGAGTATTGTTGATTAAATGTTAATTGTTAATTTATTGTATTGTTAGGAGTTAAGTATATCATATGTAATTAGAGGGCAGCAGACAAGCAAGAAGGATAGAGTAAGAGTTTACTCCCAAAATGTGAAAATTGAGATAAAAAAAAAAGAATTTTGGAATCAAAATTTTTTTTTATCTAAATTTGGGGACTATGTAACATTTTGAAGTAGTATATATATAAAAGGCACTTAGAAAATAAGATAAATATATATAAATAAATTCAGTATGTAAAAAATTACTAAAATATACCAGGAACAAAATGTAAACATAACCTAATTTCACTTGTGTAGAAAATGCACACAGCCACATTTTAGATCTAATCACAAGATTTTATATAAAAAGAAAAGAAACACACAAATCACTATTTATGGGAAAGTGTATTAGAAGTAATTGATAGATAACAATTTAAATAGAAGGGTAGAACGATATAAATACACTTAAAACTTTCACACGGCAAGCTAGTGGAATGTGCTGAAGTAAACAAAATGGATAACGAATTTGTGTAGTTGCGTGCGCATGACCGGCAAAAGATATTCGTTTTAAATATTTCTCGTGGATATATAATCTAAAACAGTTTGGGAAATAAGATTTAAATGCAATTGTTTTGCAAAGAAATTTAAGTGCAGTTGTTAAGAAGAAGAAGTGTATCAAAGTTTTTATGTGTTTATTTAGAAGAGATTGCAGTTTTGGACTATTGCCATTAGGTAAGTCTGTCAGTCTCCTATCTAGTCCAAAAATTCCTAAATAAGCTTTAAGCTCTACTAGAACTAACCTAAATATATATATATTACGTTGTCCATTTTTTTCCGTTGCACTGACTTTATGAAGTTGATATATTACTATTGTAAATACTTTTATCCACCACTAAGTGCAATAATTTTATCTTGTTGTGATGAGGCACCTTTCGGTCACTTGACCATTGTCGAATCACTGATTATTTTTCTGGTGTAGATGTTCGGTCCGTGATGTTGGTATTTGTTGATGTTACATGCATTTTCTCTTGATCTGCGTGTATGATATTTTTATACAGTATGTATTCTGTACTGTAGGTTCATTAAATTGTTGTGTGTGTTTTTATAAATGTGGTATTTTTCTAGTGAGTTTAATTCTATTGGGTTATTATTTATTTCAAGTATGGTTAGGTTTTTTTCGTAGTTTGTTATTTCATGTTAAAATATCAATACATCAATTATATATATATATATATATATATATATATATATATATATATATATATATATATATATTTATAAACTTTATATAAAAACTATTTATATGTTTATAAACTATTTAAAAACTTTTTTTTTTTTCTCTCTTTCTTGACTGAAGAAGATCATGTTGATCGAAATATTTCAAATAAAAGTGTATTAAGTGTTTTATATGTGTTTTATATGTGCTTATTTCCAAGAGATTGCAGTTTTGGACTATTGCCTTGAGGTAAGTCTGTCAGTTTCCTATCAAGTCCAAAAATTCCTTTATATATATATATATATATATATATATATATATATATATATATATATATATATATATATATATATATATATATATTGTAACATTTTGAAGTAGTATATATATAAAAGGCACTTACAAAATAAGATAAATATATATAAATAAATTCAGTATGTAAAAAATTACTAAAATATACCAGGAACGAAATGTAAACATAACCTAATTTCACTTGTGTAGAAAATGCACACGGCCACATTTTAGATCTAATCACAAGATTTTATATAAAAAGAAAAGAAACACACAAATCACTATTTATGGGAAAGTGTATTAGAAGTAATTGATAGATAACAATTTAAATAGAAGGGTAGAACGATATAAATACACTTAAAACTTTCACACGGCAAGCTAGTGGAATGTGCTGAAGTAAACAAAATGGATAACGAATTTGTGTAGTTGCGTGCGCATGACCGGCAAAAGATATTCGTTTTAAATATTTCTCGTGGATATATAATCTAAAACAGTTTGGGAAATAAGATTTAAATGCAATTGTTTTGCAAAGAAATTTAAGTGCAGTTGTTAAGAAGAAGAAGTGTATCAAAGTTTTTATGTGTTTATTTAGAAGAGATTGCAGTTTTGGACTATTGCCATTAGGTAAGTCTGTCAGTCTCCTATCTAGTCCAAAAATTCCTAAATAAGCTTTAAGCTCTACTAGAACTAACCTAAATATATATATATTACGTTGTCCATTTTTTTCCGTTGCACTGACTTTATGAAGTTGATATATTACTATTGTAAATACTTTTATCCACCACTAAGTGCAATAATTTTATCTTGTTGTGATGAGGCACCTTTCGGTCACTTGACCATTGTCGAATCACTGATTATTTTTCTGGTGTAGATGTTCGGTCCGTGATGTTGGTATTTGTTGATGTTACATGCATTTTCTCTTGATCTGCGTGTATGATATTTTTATACTGTATGTATTCTGTACTGTAGGTTCATTAAATTGTTGTGTGTGTTTTTATAAATGTGGTATTTTTCTAGTGAGTTTAATTCTATTGGGTTATTATTTATTTCAAGTATGGTTAGGTTTTTTTCGTAGTTTGTTATTTCATGTTAAAATATCAATACATCAATTATATATATATATATATATATATATATATATATATATATATTTATAAACTTTATATAAAAACTATTTATATGTTTATAAACTATTTAAAAACTTTTTTTTTTTCTCTCTTTCTTGACTGAAGAAGATCATGTTGATCGAAATATTTCAAATAAAAGTGTATTAAGTGTTTTATATGTGTTTTATATGTGCTTATTTCCAAGAGATTGCAGTTTTGGACTATTGCCTTGAGGTAAGTCTGTCAGTTTCCTATCAAGTCCAAAAATTCCTTTTTATATATATATATATATATATATATATATATATATATATATATATATATATATATATATATATATATATATATATATTGTAACATTTTGAAGTAGTATATATATAAAAGGCACTTAGAAAATAAGATAAATATATATAAATAAATTCAGTATGTAAAAAATTACTAAAATATACCAGGAACGAAATGTAAACATAACCTAATTTCACTTGTGTAGAAAATGCACACGGCCACATTTTAGATCTAATCACAAGATTTTATATAAAAAGAAAAGAAACACACAAATCACTATTTATGGGAAAGTGTATTAGAAGTAATTGATAGATAACAATTTAAATAGAAGGGTAGAACGATATAAATACACTTAAAACTTTCACACGGCAAGCTAGTGGAATGTGCTGAAGTAAACAAAATGGATAACGAATTTGTGTAGTTGCGTGCGCATGACCGGCAAAAGATATTCGTTTTAAATATTTCTCGTGGATATATAATCTAAAACAGTTTGGGAAATAAGATTTAAATGCAATTGTTTTGCAAAGAAATTTAAGTGCAGTTGTTAAGAAGAAGAAGTGTATCAAAGTTTTTATGTGTTTATTTAGAAGAGATTGCAGTTTTGGACTATTGCCATTAGGTAAGTCTGTCAGTCTCCTATCTAGTCCAAAAATTCCTAAATAAGCTTTAAGCTCTACTAGAACTAACCTAAATATATATATACTACGTTGTCCATTTTTTTCCGTTGCACTGACTTTATGAAGTTGATATATTACTATTGTAAATACTTTTATCCACCACTAAGTGCAATAATTTTATCTTGTTGTGATGAGGCACCTTTCGGTCACTTGACCATTGTCGAATCACTGATTATTTTTCTGGTGTAGATGTTCGGTCCGTGATGTTGGTATTTGTTGATGTTACATGCATTTTCTCTTGATCTGCGTGTATGATATTTTTATACAGTATGTATTCTGTACTGTAGGTTCATTAAATTGTTGTGTGTGTTTTTATAAATGTGGTATTTTTCTAGTGAGTTTAATTCTATTGGGTTATTATTTATTTCAAGTATGGTTAGGTTTTTTTCGTAGTTTGTTATTTCATGTTAAAATATCAATACATCAATTATATATATATATATATATATATATATATATATATATATATATTTATAAACTTTATATAAAAACTATTTATATGTTTATAAACTATTTAAAAACTTTTTTTTTTTTTCTCTCTTTCTTGACTGAAGAAGATCATGTTGATCGAAATATTTCAAATAAAAGTGTATTAAGTGTTTTATATGTGTTTTATATGTGCTTATTTCCAAGAGATTGCAGTTTTGGACTATTGCCTTGAGGTAAGTCTGTCAGTTTCCTATCAAGTCCAAAAATTCCTTTATATATATATATATATATATATATATATATATATATATATATATATATATATATATATATATATATATTGTAACATTTTGAAGTAGTATATATATAAAAGGCACTTACAAAATAAGATAAATATATATAAATAAATTCAGTATGTAAAAAATTACTAAAATATACCAGGAACGAAATGTAAACATAACCTAATTTCACTTGTGTAGAAAATGCACACGGCCACATTTTAGATCTAATCACAAGATTTTATATAAAAAGAAAAGAAACACACAAATCACTATTTATGGGAAAGTGTATTAGAAGTAATTGATAGATAACAATTTAAATAGAAGGGTAGAACGATATAAATACACTTAAAACTTTCACACGGCAAGCTAGTGGAATGTGCTGAAGTAAACAAAATGGATAACGAATTTGTGTAGTTGCGTGCGCATGACCGGCAAAAGATATTCGTTTTAAATATTTCTCGTGGATATATAATAAAACAGTTTGGGAAATAAGATTTAAATGCAATTGTTTTGCAAAGAAATTTAAGTGTAGTTGTTAAGAAGAAGAAGTGTATCAAAGGCGGTGAACATGACATCCGTAAAGCTGTTACTTACAAGGAATAAACGAGAAAATAGCGGAAATTCACGACTTGGCCATTTTATTGCTAAAAAAGGTAGCGTCAGTGGGAGTTGGAACAGAGCATTTGAAGGAGGAAGACGTGTTCAGAATTGGCTGTAGAAATTTTAATTTTTTTAACTGGTGCGGAAAGTGCAGTATCGTATTCAATTCTAATAACAGAATAACATTAAGCCAAATCATTGAACTGATCGATTAAGAAGACATTATTCAGGAAATTATTTAATTAGAAACCAAATAACTTGTAAAAAATTTTAGCTTGTAAGAATTGTAACTTAGATATTTTTTTGAAAGTGCCAACTCAAATTTTATTATTCAAAATTTAGAAAACCCACCTATTAACCCGAGATAAAGAGAGCTCAAGCTCAAATTAAAGTAATTAAATCAAATTCAATTAATATTAAAGTTTATAACTAAACTTCTTGCTGCCATAAACAAATTTTAGACTTAGGCTAATAAAGCTTAATTTTTTGTAATTCTTTGTGGATAAAATAAGATTTTGTAATTAGTAAGTGACTTTATAAAAGAAAATAAGGAATGTCATATTAAGATATTAAAAAATTATTGTAACAAAAGCAGCATTGAATCGTTATTTCTTTTAACTTATAAATTTTATTAAGACTTATAAAAGCAAAATTACCAATTATTACAATATATATATATATATATATATATATATATATATATATATATCTCGTGATATTTCACGTTGTCCATTATTTTTCCGTTGCACTGACTTTATGAAGTTATTATTATTTGTAAATAATTTTTTCCACCACTAAGTGCAATAACTTTACATTTTTGTGATGAGGTACCTTTCGGTCACTTGACCATTGTCGAATCACTGATTATTTTTCTCTACTTTTCTGATGTGAATGTTCGGTCTATGATGTTAAGGGCTGTAGGAGGTTAACGTGTGTTTTGCGGAACCAATGGTGGTGGTTAGCCCGGTTGACCTGATGGAGAGTCTTAGTCTGTGCAATAGGAATGGGTTAGGCACAGCTGTATGAATGTGGCACCAACATCTAAGCAAGTGTGAATGTATGAAGGCAGTCCATCCAAGCACTTGAAAAGTTTTAAACTTTCTACTTACTACAAAGTCTGTCCTCTTTTAGGTGGTTGACGAAGAAGCAGCCCCTCATCCGGGGTCGTAGTCTTAATGGGTATTTACAACCCCAATCTGAAGATGTCATGTACATAATTAGCCTTTAGAGTAATGAAGACCTTTAATGATGTCTTAGGGGACAAACTCTGTGATGAACCTTTATATCCCTAGCTCTTTATGGAAATAGCTTAGCAGAGGACACAACCAATCAGGGCTCAGTACCTATTGGATTACATCACTCATTGGGACACTACTTCAGCTCTCATGGAATTGAACATATATCAGTGGGGCCTTTTATGAGTCCTTAATAACCTGAATCAAGAGACACTCAAGTTAAATATGTTGCATTTGTTATAATCATCGTCCTGCATAAAAGTCCCTGAAGAGGTTGCTTTGGTAACACAGAGATAATCTATGTGGAGTGTACTTAATAACTGATATTTCTTCTGGATAGGAGGTTGCTATACCGTAAACGACAAGAGGGAAATGTAATGCAAAGGAACAATGAGGTGGAAAATGGGTCCACAACAAATAAGATGATTCTATTCAGCCATCACTTTAACAAAGTTAATCTTTCCCTTAATCAGAGGTAACGAAAATATAATAACTATTGAGTTGTATCGGACAATGAAATACAAGTAGCAGTATAGATGAACTGCTTTTCGCTGGACTGGCTAGCAACAATTATAATTTTTCAATTAGGAAAATAATCTCAGTTAAAAATGTCCTTTCTTAGGAAAATGAATTTTAAAATATTTTACAATACACTTACTTCGAACTAGTTTGAAATTAGAGTTGATTATTGTCTTGCGAACAACAACAGGAGTTATGGTGCTCAATTTCCACTTTAATAACCTTTGAATTTGTGCAGGTAAAACAGGACCTAAACAACAAATAAAATAATATGTATAATGTTGCAATCAATTAAAAATTTCTCTAATTTTCATAAACCAGAATGAATGTACTCAACATATAAACCTAAGAAGAAAATTTAACAAATATGAATAACCAAATGTTTTTACCTTTCACTTCATGACAGCTAAATTTTATATATGGCGGTACGTGTGAAAAAAGGCTTGCTCGTAAACCAGGATGTAAATTTGAATGAGAAGTCAAATCTGCAAACAAAATATCATGACTAAAATTTTTAAACATTTGAGTAGCTTAGTGTTTTTTTTAAATAATGTTTTAGTAAAGCTCAAATTTGTCTTACTATACAAAGGGGTACCAAAAAATATGGAATTGTATATCCATGAGCAGAGCTTGTTTAGTTTGCATGTCTCCTGCTAGATGTGGATAGCATAACCCCTTGCCAGTTCAGTGCCAGGTGTGTTGTCGACATTGCTTGTTTTGTTTGCCTACAGTGATTGTTTTTGCTAGCGCCATTTTAGTTCTTGTTTCATTTTATATTTGGCAATTTTAAGTGAACAATGTGTAGCTGTGAAATTATGTTTTCTACTTGGTAAAAATGCTGCTGAAAATGTTTTAATGTTGAAAACAGCTTACAAAGATGACACATAGGGAAAGACACAAGAGTACAAGTGCTTTGCTCGGTTTAAAAATTGTGGCATCTAGATGACAAATTTGCTCTGGATATCCATCAACAAAAATGTTGAATGAAATCAAGAACTTGTTCTTACAGATCGTCGACAGACAATTGATCAACTTTCAGAGAGTAGCGTGTTATCTTGAAACTCTGTTCAGAAAATTTTAACAGAAAATATAAGAATAAAAAAGGTTGCAGACATGTTTGTCTTTGGTCTCTGACTGACAATAAAAAAAGAAGATCCCTATGAAACAAGTTGTACATTGAAACAACAGCTGGAAACTAATCCACAGATTTTCTGTTAAAGGTCATTACTGGTGATGAGCCATAGTACTATGGTTACGATCCAGAAACAACGCAACCGTGAAGTAAATAGAAAATCTGGCCCCTTCCAAAAAATGTTAATTCAAATCAAACATCAAAACAATAATAATTTGTTTTTATTATGCCAAGTGCATAGTTCATTCAGAATTTATTCTCCTAGGTCAGACTTTCAATGAAACCTTCTATTTGGAAGTTTTAAGAAGAATATGCAACAGCGTTCATCAAAAAAGGCCCAATTTTTTGCAGACAGAAGACTGATTTTTCCACTACGACAATGCACTTGCACACAGCCATCTCTGTTAGACAGTTTTTGGTTAAGTTCCCCCACACGACTTATTTGCCTGACCTGGCTCTGTGCAACATTTTCTTGTTTCTGCGCATAAAAAGAGGTATGAAAGGATGTCAATTTGAAGAGGTCAAGAAAAAAACAAGAGCCATTTCTAAAAATGATTACAAAAAATGTTTCAAACAGTGAAAGCACTAGTGGGACAAATGTATTAGTTTTAATGGTGGTTATTTTGAAAATGAGGTTATTCTTGTAAACAAAAAATAAAAATAAATAACTTTTAAAAAAATTTTGATTGTTTTTGGGCACTCCATCATAATGTTAACTATAACACAAAATTAAAGTGTATTACTTACATTAATTTAGAGGTAAGATCCCCTAGCTAAAAAAATATATATCTTAACTAACACTGGTATAATATCCGGACAATTTTAAATTATTGGATGGTAATATAAAATATTTTACTTTAAATAATAAGGTTACTTTCAACGCAAAAATAACATTCTGTATAATAAAATATGTACCTGTAACTGCCAAATTATCACTCAGTGAGATGGAGTGAAGACTGTGACTGACTGCGTGTGATGGTGACACTGAACTGCTGACTTCAGGAAAGTGTGAAACACATTCTAGATAACATAAAATCATGAGTTAGAAATTGGTTAATCATCCAGTCAAAGATATTTATTTTATTAATCTAACGTTTCAGCAAATAGTTTGTTGCCCTCATCAAGTCTGAAAACAATATTACATTGCTTTCAATTCCACATACACAATACTAGTACACTCATTGCAATAATTTCAACCTTTACAAAATTCAATAAAATTTAGTCAAAAATTTATTTAAATACCCACCGAAGTAGTGAGATCCATAAAATCATCTACGAAAATTGAAAACATTAACTACACTAAGAGAACAACGATATTTACGAATAAAACGCATATAAATATTACAATTACTTTTCAAGCTTGATAAGAGCAACGAACTATTTGCCGAAACTGTGCATCATTAAAATAAATATCTTTGACTTGATGATGACAACTGTTTCCTCATTTTTGTTAATATTTAATTTGAATGCATGAATAAACATGAATAAAATAATGCAGTTTTTGTTGTCAATAAATCTTATTAACACTATATATTATATATACATTTACTTAAATAGTTATTGTCTTTAAGGTAGGTATTTTACCTCAAAAAACCTTAAAGAACTAATTCTAATAATGTTTATTGCTCAGTTTGATTTTGAACAAGAAATCTTTTATCCTTATTTCATACCAACTGGCTCTTGTCCCTCTTCTCAATACTTTTTTACCACAGATCCTAAGGTTACCCATCTTCAGGATCTAGGACATCCATCAGTTGTTTGTACAAATTTTGAAAACATTTCTGCTCCCTTACACTCTTTACTTAACATTCTCATAGGATTGAGAACCCTCCAGTTCCAAGATTAAAATAATATGTTTATTTTCTCATCATCCTCTCTATAAACCATTCCCATTCCTCTTAAAACTATTCTGAGACATTCGTCAATGCCATCACCACTAAGCTACACATACAAAATGAAACATATCATAATGACTTGTTCAATAACCTTACTGATATAGAAAAACTTCAGATATGTCATATCTGCATAATAAAACTTTGTAGCTACCTAGAAAACTCAATTCAAACTTAGCTACTTTTTCAAAATGTTACTAATAGACAACAGCAGCACTAATTTATTTACACAATTTTATTGCAAGGTATATATTATACATTATGTTAACAATCATGTTGTAGTAAATATTTTCCTGTTGAATGTAATATATACTAAACTTTTCTTACCAATAAACTAGTACTATACAGAATATATTAACATATTTTTAGAGTTTTTTTTACTGTTTATGTTTAACTTCTATGAAGAAAGGTCTTATGTTTCTAAGCTATAAAAAAATGTAACTTTCTAAACATACCTCCATTGTCTCCATCATGTTCATCTTTGAATTCTTCTTCATCACAAGCACTGAAATTTAAAAAATATATATATATATTGTATATAAAATAAAACTCTAAAATGAATTATGTGTACCATAATTGATTATCTTGGTTTAAAAGTGAGGAGAGATTTCCCTACTCTAGCATACATCTTTTTTAAAATGAACAAAAAAACTTCCAAAATATTTTTTTTAATTTTATTAATTTTTTTTTAAGGTAATGGTCACAATAAGCTTACTCTATTAAATTGCCAAAAACAAAAGCATTAATAAATACGAAGATTACCATAGGAACACAAATATTCCCTGAAAACTAGGGGATGAATTTTGGCTTATGTGTGGTCATATAGTAGGTATCCTATTTTCTATTTTAGGAGGTAAATTATAGAAATCTGTTAGCTATAAACTTCCGAGTAGAGAGAAATTAAAGTGACAATGAAGAGATTGAAAATTAGCCACAGTGACATAGAACAACAGTCAGAAACAAATTTATCAAACTCTCTACTGCTACGACAATTGCTTAAAACGGCAGTAGATAAGTGTTCCAGTAAACTACTTTTATCTGTATGCCATTTTATATTTGGTAATACAGTAGGCACTTGGTTTTACATCTTTGATCATGTTTACATTCATTTCAGCAGTTTAGCATATTTCTCTCGATTTTTTATAGTCCATCTTATCAGAGTTAGTTATCCTCACCCCATTTTACCTCAGATAATAAGGCTCTACTGTACAAGTTATATTGTGTAAAAACATAGGCTATATTTCTAATTATATGAAAACAAAGTAGAAAAATGTGTGTTTTATAGTGTTAAATGTTGTTAAGTAAATATTAAGGATGGTTTAAATTATAGTAAATACGTTTAGAATGACTTTATGTAATGAAGAAATCAATTTGAATAAATTATTTTATCTTACTTCAAGGCCAGCACTTAAAATGTTAAACAAATGTTCAAAATTTCAATAAACAATAAATACATGATAACAGGTGTATATAAATAATAGATTTTAAAACTTGTCATCCTCACCTATCATTATAATCTGAATCTGATGATATGGATGTTGCAGATTCACTACTGGGAATGTCCAGTTGCCTTGGAACTAATGCAGGCTTTAGCACTGAAGTCTTTACAGTTGGAGGAATACTTGGTAGGATCTGTTATCATATTAATTACATATATAATGTATATTAACTATATTTAAACCAATACTTAAATAATATAACCATTTCTCGGTTATGGTTTAAAATAGGGATGAGTCAATTCCTAGAATTTTTTATTCGAATTCTGATTCTAAAATTTTTTTCCGATTCAAGTTTTCAATTTTATAAATATATATATATATGAAGTTAATATTTCCACCATTAAGTGCAATGATTTTATCTTGTGTGATGAGGCGCCTTTCGGTCACTTGACCATTGTCGAATCACTGATTACTTTTTCTCAATTTTTCTGGTGTGGATGTTCAGTCCGTCGTGTTGGTAATTGTTGACATCATACACGTTTCCTCTTGAGTCTTGTGTATAATGCTTTTGAATAAAATGTCTTCTGTATATGTTGTTTGTAGATTCATTAAATTGTTGTGTATGTTTTTATAAATGTGGTATTTTTGTAGTGAGTTTAGTTTTATTGGGTTATTATTTATTTCAAGTATGGTTAGGTTATTTTCGTAATTTGTTATTTCAAGTTTATGTGAGATTATGTGTGCTGCAACATTTGATACTTTTGAATTTTTGTTTTTGAATGCTCTATAATTTTCTTCAGTTTTGCATGTAATTTGTAAATTTGTTTCTTTAAAGTAAATGGATTTAAAAGAATAACTATAAATAAATTAAATAATAACATAATAAAAAAACAAAAAATCGAAAATAATTTTGTTCATAATAAGAAAGAAAAAATTTGGACAACTTTTACATTCACTGGTAACGAGATAAACAAAATTACAAGATTATTTAAAGAAACAAATTTACAAATTACATACAAAACTGATAATAAAATTAAAAATTTAATAAACAATAACAATAACCAAAATAGTATGCACGAAAGGAATGAAGTATATAATATAAAATGTCAAGCTTGTAATAAATTATATGTAGGACAAACAAAAAAGAAATTAAAAGAAAGATACAAAGAACATTTAAATGCTTATATCAAACCAAACATATACAAATCAAATTTAGCTACTCATTGCATTAATAATGAACACGAATTTCCTAAAATAGAAAATATGAAATTAATAAAAGATTTAAATAAAGGATTAAAGATGAATATATGTGAAACATTGGAAATTTATAAGCATAAAGTTAAAGACAAAATTAATTGATGAACAAATTCAAGTGAGATCAAGGCACCAAACTATTTATAAGGTCATTGATGTTATAGAAAAAATTACATAAAGTGCAATACTTATAAACATATGGTCCTTTGTAGTACATATGATTAATTTTTGTAAAAATATTTTGTTAGATAATTATTTTCCTGAAGATGCTGGTACTGTTTTATCGGCAAAAAGCTTTGAATAATATATGCATTAAAAGTATTCTTGTTTTTGAAATGTTTTAAATTTATTAACTATATTACAAGAAAACATATTACCATATTTAATATATATATATATATATATATATATATATATATATATATATATATACTATAATATGTATCCTTGTGTATTAATAAAGAAATAAAACCCAGGTATTCCTGAGGATGTTGGTACTGTTTGCAACGAAAAGCTTTGAATTGTAAATTCAATAAATTATTCTTTTATTTGAAAATTGTTTTATTTCTATATATATACCTACAATATATTTTCTAATAATAAATATAGTTAACACAACTTGGTCATATGTCTTTTAAAGATAGCGTTTTAATGTAATAGGCCATACAAAACGTTCAACCTTCATTTTTAAGTAAAACTTTCCGAAAGCATGACAAATATATCGGATCAGACTAATCAATTATTAAAAATAAAATGTGAACTTCAGATTAAAATTGTAATGTAACTTCACTTATGGTTATTTCAGAAGGTCCAAGAGCAGACTGCGACGACCAAATTGACCGATGCAAGAAAAATGGTAATAGTATAGAATATGGACCAGGCCAAAGTGCCTAATATTAAAATTAGTTTAACTCAAAAAAAAAAAAAAAAAATAGAAAATATAGGAAAAAGGAATGTAAGCAGATCTACTTAGTTCTAAACTACACAAATTGTGAGTGTTAAAATGTATTAGAAACAAACATAACCCTAAATTGACCGGTGTAAAGTTAACTGTAAAAAGTTAAATTATGGAACCAGGCCAAAGCACCTAATATTAATTAAATTTGGACTAAATGAAATACAGAATAGTAAATAATAGACTAAAACAGAGTAGAGAGATTAGATAGATAGAAAAATTGTAATTCGTAAGATGTATTAAACAAAACTATAACCTAAAAGTGGCCAGCCAATAAAATAACCTGTGCCAATAAAATAAATGACCGGTGCCAATAGGAGGGTAATAGTTAGTTTATGGAATGAAGCCAAAACGCCTAATATTACATAAATGTTAACTACATAAAATAAAGAATAGTAATTATAAGAAAAAGAAAATGTAAGAAGAGTAACTTAAGCCTAGATAGGACAAATTGTAATTCTTAAAATGTACTAAAAACAATCATAATCTAAAATTGTAAGATCTAAAATTAGGCATCAACACATTGAGTGCGGCGGACATGCATTCTCCCTCTCAATTCATTTGTTCAGTGTGAGGTTAGCCATTTACAGAAAATTTTGTGTCCCTTGTCGGTTATTGTACCAGTCTTTGTGAACATTTTGGTGCATTTCTTGTTTTATTCCACCACTGCTCTCAGATTAGGAACGGTGTTATTGTATTAGTGTTATTTGAAGTGTGTTATAGTAGTGTTTATTAGTTTTTGTACAATAAATATAGATAATGAAGATGAATTATTGGAGAATTTCTACGTAGACAAATGTTGTTACAGTACACATTCTTTAATAATTCATCTTCGTTATCCATATTCATTGTACAAAAACTAATAAACACTACTATAACAAACACCAAGTCAAACTAATACGATAACACAGTCCTCTATCCGATAGCAATGGTGGGAAAAAAACAAAATGCACCAAAATGTTCACAAAGACTTACACAATAACAGACAAACGATTCAACGTTTTCTGGCATCGACTAACCTCACAATGAACCAATGAATTGAGACGGAGAGCGGGGCATACATGAACCTCTACAGCCGCGGGAGCCATTTGAGCACATGCAGTCCACAGACATTCATGCAAGCCCACCGCACATAACCTGTTAAAGTATAATGTTATATTGGACTCGGTAAAGACGCATGAGAGAGATTGTTTATAGGATCTCTCTACATTGAGTAAACAGAGCTGCAGTCGTAAATTGATATGAGAAAAGAGCAGTAAATTAAATAAATTTGAACAAATAAAGACAAATAAATTATTAAAGCGAAGTTATTAAAAACAAATTAAATCTAGACATTAAATAAAAGACTTTCATAAAAATAAAGAAGAAATAAGTTAAGTAAATTCAAGCAGAATGGAGTGGAGATTATAAAAAACAAACATGGTTGCATAGGTAACAGTCCCATTGGTGGAAAAATTCACAAAGAAGGTATGACGTAGGAATTTTGGCTTTTAAAGGAGATAGCGTCCCTTAGGAGTTACCACAACTAGCGGACGTGTTTTAATGAGCTACGTTAAGTGCAAATATGTTGTAAAACAACAGTAAATAATGCTTTAATGTGACACGGGAGTGTAAAGATATTTGGGCAAATGTCTGAATATCCTAACATCATCATCTCGACCAAGATATGGCCTAAATGCAAGACTTGGAGATTTTCACAGACGCCATGCATTAAGAAGACATAGGAACTTCAAGAAAGAAATGGACAATGCCCAAGAACCAACCAATTTTAGAAGATACTTCACCTTTTAGCCATACAAGGTTATATAAACAATCTATTTTTTTTTTAATAAATCTTAATTTCAAAATATATTAATTTCAAGTCAAAATTAAGTAAAAATTTAATAGCCTAAGAGAGATAAACCTCTTTCATGTTACCTAAATTAAATTCTAAATTGGTTTACCATTCAACCACTTATCTAAAACGGTTAGTAGGGTTTAATTTTGTAAAGCAAATTCAATATGGCTTAATTTTAAATAACTTATAGCAACTATTTTTTAAATGATTGATTTATTAAAATATTTCAGTTAAAAAATCTGTGTTAAAATGCATACCCTATTGTTAATAAATAGGGTAACCTTAAAATGGTTAAAAAATAACAAGACTCTGACATATTTGAAATTTTAACCTTGATAAACAAAATTATATGTAAAATTAATTAGGATAATGATAGTGGGTTAGATGTTAGAATATGTTAGGAATCTTTACGCTTTTTGATATTATCATGAAAGAATGTATGTGTGTGTGTGTGCGTGTGTGTGTGTTAATAATAATTTAGACTTAATAAGATCTATTCTACACTTTTAACATGAAACAAGATAGGTAGGTTAACTGTAATTTCAGGTTATATAAAAAATAAGATGCAAAATCCTGTAAATGTACACAAACTAGTTGTAACAAATACAGATGTAAATAAAAAATGTATAATTTCCAATTAGCTTTGTTTTTCATTTAAGATAAAATAAATTTACTGGGTATCTAATTATAGTCTTAAAATCAAAAGTGTCTCTCAAAGATTCCACTACCCCAAAAGGAGCTTAAAAGAATTATAAGAGGCTAATTTTTTTATTAACAAGTTCGGGGGGCAGTTCTCCAGAGAGGTTTATTCCTTGAGTAACAGATTTCGAACCTGAGTTCGGAGTTGAGGGATAAATCATTACTTTCTTGCAGACAAGGAGTGGTTAAAAAGGTGAGGTGAGTGGAGTAAAATAGATGAGTTAGCCAGAGGAGGTGTGGTAGAAAAAGGCACGTAGTAAAAGATAAAGGGGGGTTGGTCCGTGAGAGGATGAATGTCTGAGCTCAGAACGTCGTGGTGATTTCAACACTGAAGCTTTTTCTGCCTCCATGTTCTCAGGTGATCTAGTTGGCAGTGGGACTCCAGATCTCTGTCTTGTCACACTTGCAGTTTGTCTGAACATAGTGACCCTCGTAACAATTGATTTGTAGTCCAGGACAAAGGCCAACAGAATTAAATTAAATCGATTTCGAAAGATATCCTAGGTTGTAATCACAGAACATTAGCTTGAAAAATAAGCCTCAATGGCAAAAGCCTGTTCCTCATTGTTCCAATGCTTAATGGTTACTGTAATGTGTCAGGGCAAAACTTTATCCTCTGGCTCTTGAACAAACCCGCTAGCGCTTCCTTACAACATCAACCGGCTGACTGGCATGCATTTTTTAAAAACGAAGTTATGTTGTTACACCCAGTAGTAAACTAGTTCAATTTTAAAACTCAAAAACATACAAGCACTTGAGATATGATGCTCATTAATTATAATAATACTAAATAACAAAATAATAATCAATAGTAATACAAAACAAAAGTTAGTTCATTTTCAACATATAATAAAATAATTAGGTTAATTAATATGTTACTATTAATAAAATAATTTTAAAATAATGTTACAAATGTAAACTAAAAAACTTCCCTACTAAACAGTATTAAATTCAATTTAACATCTTTTTCCCATCAAACAAGAGCTCTATTTATACTAACTAGTCATTCAGTCTCAAAACCTTCTTTCCTTTCTTACAAAAGGTTATACATTTTTTTACTTACATAAATAAAATGTTTCAGATATTTCAACTATAATGCTTATTTAGTTACAGGAATTGAGCAAATCTTTGACAAAAATTTTATAATGGGTTGTGATCAAACATTATAAGTTAATAAAATAAATCATTTAACAAACTATTCCTCTAAAATCATATTAAGCTAAAATGATATAAATTTCAAAAACAATTTACCTTTCGAGGTATGGTGCCAATCACAGCTGGTGAATTATCCCGTGGACGCTTTACTTCATAAACAGCATTAGAATCGGATTCACTATTTTGTCTTAATCTCTTTCCATCTGTTTGATTTTCTGGGTGTAATTTGTACCTTAAAGCTTCAACCTCACTATAATACCTTTCATGTAATGATGGAATTTCTTTATTTAATTCTTTAGTCCTTTGGCACGAATTCCAATCAGATATTTTATTTTCACTAAAGTTCAACCAAGGCCTACTGTTATTACTCATATTTTCATTTCTAATCTCTTGGTGGATATTATTATACGGTTCTGAAATTCTGACATAATTAGGCTTATAATAGGATTTATTGGTAGATTGTTTAACACGGCCATCAAGAATATTTATACGATTACAACAGTTATCAGTTTGCTTATGTTGATGTGACAATTTATAATAATAATCATCACTTCTATCTACATCCATCCCTTCACTTCTACATCGCCTTCGACCACCATACTTTGCCTGTTTTATACCTTCTTGGGATTCACAAACTGGACACCATGCCGTATAGGTGAATCTACAATTTAAAGTATGACTGTCAATATTATGGCGAGTTGAGCAATTATTATACATCTCTTCAGAGTTGCAAGAATTTCTTAAATGATCGTATTCATGAGAAGAATTTCCATTTAAGGTCACTTTAGGAACAACATATGGAGTAGACATTTCTTCACCACTTCTCACTAGGTGATATTAAAAATTACTATAGTGCTGTGAATATCATTGTACAATATTGCACTCTATCTGTAACATATAAAGGTTATTGTTAGACAATATTCTCCTGATGTGTTATTTACAAACTACAGCTGCACTCTACTCTACAAAAATACCCTAAAATATATGGTCTATGGATGGGCCAATTCCGATTCTTGATTCCAGGAATCATCAATTCTAATGGTATCAAGGCATTGTTAATACTTGATTCTCCATTGATTAAAGTGCCGATTCCGATTCTTGTTTTTTTGACCCTGGAGTCGGGGCGCCAAGTCTCACAGACCCGGAGCTGGGAAATTTTGTTGCCACGGTTGGTAGCACTGCGCTAGAAACCCCTCCGTCCATCTAGCTGTCCAATATTAAGTGCCAGTCAAGGTGGAATTATTGCCACTGCTCTACCTGACTTAGTTTAAGATTCGGGTCTCACAGACTTGGCGCCCCGACTCGTATGACAGCATTTTTTTCTATTTCGGGTCTGTCAGACTAGGCGTCCACGTTTGTGTAACTATATTTTTAGTTTGTGTAAATAGTTTTCTTCGTATTTAAGTGTTGTAAATAGTGTATATATTAGTTTTAAACGACACTTTATTGACATGGAAATGGAAAGACAAAAAGACCGTGAACAAAAACGGATTAGGGAGTTATTAGAAGAGAATATTTACGAAAATAGGGATAGTGAGTTTATTGACGGATCTAATATAGAAGAAGAGGATCATGTAGAAGTATGTCATGAAGATACGGATACCGAACAAGATGGGGGAAATTCTGAATACGAAATGGAAGTTGATATTCAACACGAACAGTTACAACTGATGGGACCATCTTACATTGGAAAAGACAACACTACTATTTTGTCTAAATACTTTTTTTGTATTGTAATAACCAACAATTTAAAATATTAACCTTCAAATAACTTGAATTTTATGTTCATTATTAGGTTTATAATTTTTTCCTATACAATTACTCATATTGCATTATTGTTCAATAAACGTGTTTATTCACAATATAATTGTCCATTTTTATATTACAATGCCCTAAAACTCTTCATTAGGAACAATTAACTACAAAAATACCGGTTAAAAAGTTTAACAAAAAAACTGTCCTTACATTAATAAAAACAATTATAGGTCTGTGAGACTGGGCCCTCCTACTCACGTTACAAATCAAGGCTCCCCGACTCCAGGGTTAACTGTTAAAATACGTATGTGGTGTAATTTATAGGAAATATAATTAACTGTATCTTATTGACTGTATCAACTGTATCTTATTTATATATTAGTTGTTTTAAATGAATTAAAATGATTAAAGCAAATGTCTATTTGAGATCACGAAAATATGATTATTATTTATGACACAACAACAGACGATCTGAAGCATCTCTAGTCTGTCACCACTCTGCTGTCTCACTCTCAAATGGGAGGGCTTGACTCTCTTTCTCTCTCTCTCCCCATCTATGGCCACCCCCGCTTCATACATGTCAAAACAAAACACAAAGAAAATGTAGTTCTGATGTCTCCTGATATAAAAACTGAAATTGCTATTACTGGAATTATATTGTAATGTGAACTGAAGTTAACATTTGTAATTTTGAATAAATCATTACTTTCATCCGATGTGCATGCTTTAAAAAATTCCTATTCATAAATCAACGTCGAACGTTTTGTGTAGCCTTTTACACTAAAACAAAACTTCTGAAAGGCTGCACCATATGATCAAGATCTTGACTAAATTCATTATCAAAGAATATCATGTAGGCCTTTATAGCTTAAAAGAATCGAGAATTGACAATCACAAGAAAAATTTGAGAATCAGGATCGAAAACTTTGAAGTATCGAGTAATCCTTAATATGGTCAATACAAATTTCTGAAATATAAAGATGAAATGCAGTTATATATGCATACCAAATACACATCGCTAACTAAATAACTTTTTTAACTTTAAATGTTGCAACTAGTTTCCATTAGGAATAGTTCACAGCCTGTCTATCCTTTTTCCATAAATTCTACGTTTGTTACCTTGAGCAATTGCCGCTAGTAGCATGTTAGCTTCATCAATGAAACAATGGTTTTGAAGCGAGTCAGCAAATAAGTTTTCACTCAGTTCGTCATTACTTAGTAAATAATTACTTGATGAAAAAATAATTCTACTGATGATAACACCAAATAGTTATATGGTTAATAATGCATTAAACAATAAGCTTTAAAGTTCAATAGCCCTCACATTACCTTAATACTAGCACAATTCATGAAATGATTATTTATTCAGGCTACGGCATGCCTAATCTAAATAATACAGGTTTACACTTTATTTATAAACACATCTATCCCAGCCAGATTATTTGTACAAATAATTTAATTTGGGTATACATGGTGTTGTGTATCACAGTGTGATAACAGTTAACGAAAAAAAAAATAGACCTTTTTCCAATGGCTAGTACATGTACGGACGCTGTTGTGTGGAGGGGGACTGCGATGGCTTACTTCTGGAGATAATGCCATTTTATCATTTAATGAGCAGTGGATGGTACAACACCGTATATTTGCTTACTATGCATATGTGCGAAATAGTGAGTATCACGTATACGAAGCTGCTTTTTTGTGTTTACTTTCAACTTGGATGCTATATCGTTCTCAGCCAAAATACGATTCTGAGGTGGGTTAACAACTTGAGAACAAGAAGTTTTCTAGAAAAGAAGTCTCCTGGTTGAAATAAATATGCTAGGACACCGCAAAACATTGAAATGGTTAGGTAAGCTTTGATTTATATTCCAAGTCGGTCGGCAAGAAGGCATGCATGTTAATTAGGTCTAACCCATGAATCAGTGTAGACAATTTTGCAAAACGACATTATTCATACATACAAGATGTGCATGACTCAGATGGTAAAAGAACGAGATTAAAACCGAGAGGATTTTCCTGTCTGTATGTAAGTATTGCTTGAAGTGTACAACTAAATTGACTATTTCCTATTTAAAATAGTCTTTGATTATTTCTTATTCTTGAGAAACATGTATGAAAAAAATATATATCCCTATTTGGTCATGTTACCTTGTTTTTAAACTTCAGTATTACTCTAATTTTAAAATTATAATTGTGGCAAAAGTAGAAAACTTACCATTTTCTAAAATTTGTATTTGCTAGTATCCTGAAATAACATGAAAAAATTAAGGAAATCCTGTTATCCCAGTAACAAGTTTGTAAAAAATGATATTGTTATACAATTCATATTCAACCATATGCCATTTTACGATATCGTTAAACAAGTTATTACTTTTTTTCATAACCAAATCTATCTTAATTTGATACTTTGTGGCTATATTATAATATAGGTATATAGTAAAATAAAGTATTCTTTCATTAAGAAACTTCGAGTTTATACAATATTGTGTCACTGACCACTACTACACTGAATATTGTGTAGTATTTATCTGGGTTAAAATGCATAAGCGCGGCCACCTACGATACTTTGGGAAATTGTTTAATACCACCAAATAGGACGATATGCACCAGATTTTTTTTTATTGACCTAGGAAAGTTATTTTTTTACATTAATTTTATACATTACTTAAATGGTTACATTTATACAATTAGAACCAAATCTATCCTGACTGGATACTTCATAGGTATATTTCAATATAGATATATAAAATTCACCTACTTTGGCAGTAACAAAAATAATAGTTATCAATATAGCTTTAAGACATGTTTTTGTTAAATAAGGTTTAGATTGCTAAAAAACGAACTACAATTGTGACGTCACAAAACATTTGTATCACTCCGTGCCTATTCACAACTTCTACCTCAGCGCTAAATTTTTTACCCTATTTAAATTTTTTTTGAAGTAACTTACCTAGGTCAATAAAAAAAATTCTTGTGGCTATCATCCTATTTGGTGATGTTAAACAATTTCCCAAAATATCGTAGGTGGCCGAGCTTATGCATTTTAACCTTTATCTTACTCTTATCATTTGTAACTTATAAAATCCCTTGTTCTCGTTTAGCATTTTTTTAAATTTAGAATCATATATGAATAAAAACGGAGATAGCTAGAATTTTGCCAAGAATTACCAAAAAATATCTGGTTAAATTATTTTGAAAATACAAACTCTAATACAATACAATATGGAATAAAAATTTTACTGGCTACCCATTCGTCATCAAATTTGCAAAAAAATGATACATGGTGATGTTCATAAAGTACTCAGGAACAGGTAAAGATTAGAAAAATCAAATGCTGATATCTTAGCAATTAACAGTTTTAACAAGACACAAACTCATTTTAATACACACAAAACTTTATAAAATCAAGGGTTTTCTTATAAAATAGAGTACTATTCTATATTACCTACAATAGTTACTAAGTATTGGGGTTAGGATAAATTTGAATTTAAAAAAAATAAATAAGGTTTATTAATGCATGAAATAAACAGTTCTTGAAGTAAAAACCTGCTTTCTTGTTTCATGCAATGATGCAAACAACTTATACCAAAGTAACAACTTCATTATTACCATTACTTTATATTAGTAAACCTTTTTGAAGAAATAAGGGTTTTGTTTTTTAGTTAGAACCAAATCATATATCTTGATACTTTACAGCTATTTTGTAATTTAGTGTAACTTATTGGTTTTATTGATTTTAGCCAATCTTATATTTTATAACATTTATTTAGTTTTTTTTTTGTCTTTTTCTCAAAATTTTCAATTTTTGTTATTAAATGTCTTTACTTTAAATAAAAGAGGATATTTATTACCAATTTCATTAGATTTAATTTATTCTAACACATTTATAGAGCTATTGAATGTACAGGCAAATGGTCCCTAACCTACACATATTTTTTTTAAAGTAGTGAAAAAATATCTTGAGTCATATCAATTAATTATATATATGGTAATAAAATTTAAAATCATGGTAAATCCTATGCATATTAAAAATTATTGAATATTTTATTAATTTAAAGTTAATTTGAAATTATATCATTCATTTTTATTTAGTTAAAAATACTACTGTTCCTTCTCAATGCCTCAACTCTATATAAACATGGAGAATTTAAATAAAGCTTACATTCTGTTCAATTAACAAGAAAATTTAGAGCCTAAAATTTTTCCTCTTCTTGCCATAGTTACTAAATTTGTCATTCTTTTTTCTTGTTTGCATGCATATAAATATCTTAGCCTTGGCCGAGAAAAGTGCAAAATAAATGTAACATTAGATGCTTAAATACAATGCACTATACCTTAAAACACATCAAGGTCTCAACGGAACTGTATTACGCTATTGATTTAAACGTTTTATAAAAAATATCAGATATTATATTAAATTATGAAAATAACTAATTTTACATTTTAAAACATAACTTACCAATTTTTTAAAATATTAAATTAAAGATAAATTTTATTATTAATATTTTTACTACAAAACTACATTATAAATCTAATATCAACACACCAATGTGGAAACACCGCCATTGTAATAACTTTTGTTTCATTCATTTCCCGCTACTCCCAGCCACTAAGGCTGCACTAAAGAAATTGATTTACACATGTTAAACCTCAGGTCTTCTGTTTATAGCTTAGAAAAAGTAGTTTTATAAATTATGTACACAAAAATTAAATTTAAACTCATTTTTGTTAAACTTTTTACCTTTCCTCAAATGTAACTGATTATTTGAAACAGTTATTTACTTGTTATTTATTTTGACTGGAAAGTTACGAATAATCTAAACTATTACAGAAAGTAAATACAATATGTATAAAATATGTAAAACTTTTACAAAGTTAATAAACACAAATCAACTTTTAAAACAATAAATAAAATAAACTAGTTAAATAAATTTTTTAAACTGTTGAAAATTATATTTAATAGCAAATTTGTTGAAAAATGGGAAGATCGTTTTGCTGTAAAACTTTACTAAACATATTGTCTTTAAAAACCTCATACATATGTAATTAAAAACACGCTAACGTAATATATAATTAACAATTACAAAATTAAACTCTTTGACATGGAGCCACTACGACTTTTTTTTAAATTTAAATAAATAAAATCTTTTAATTAGAAATAAGTTTTATTATTAAAATCCTTATGTACATTTCAATTGCAAAACAATCATATTCAGAGGGAATTTATTAAAAAACAACTCCTTTGAAATTGAATTGTATATAAGGGTTTTATTAAAAAGTTTATTTGTGGTTAACCTGCCAATAGTATCAATGTATCATTAATCTATGACTATTCGAACTTTAAATTTTGTAAATTTGTTTAAACTTACTGAGCCAGAACGCTCAGATTTGGATCGCAATGTGGCGATCTTCATCAGTGTAAAGTCACTACTTGTCATACTTAATACTTATTAAACTTTACAACCAGCTCGTCATGAACAGCAACAAGATTTCGATAACTATATGATAGCATGGTAAGCATAATACTGTAATTACTAAACAAGTGAATTAATATTACATAAAAATCTAATACTCTTAATAAAACAGTAGTTTCATAGGGTATACAACCTACTATCACTAACTTGAAATATTTTAGCTATATAATAATATGGTATAGTATAATACTGTAATTTGTAATTCCTAAACATTTGATAATTACTGTAATTAAGTGATAAAGAAGCATGTTTAAAAGATAAGGTTATGTTTTATGGGATTATTAATGAAAGTTTTGACTATTATATTTATAAATGTTTAAAATGATTTAGAACGTTTAAAAATGGTATTTGACATAGACTAGACCAACAACAATTTTCCTGAATTATTAAACGTCCTAAAAAAATATATATTTATTTTTAATAGGATGAATAGTGGTTAAAACTTGTATACTAGAAAACATTTTTCTCTTTCCCTATCTTTTTCTTGTAAGTCTTTCGAAGGTAAAAATGCAGAAGCTCGGCGCCATACGATATTTTGGGAAATGGTTCAACACCACCAAATAGGACGATATCCAGAAGAATTTTTTAAAAATTGACTTCGCAAAGTTACTTTTTTCAATTTAAAGTAGCGTAAAAAATTCAGCGCGGATGTAGAAGTTGTGAATAGGCGCGGAGTGATACAAATGCTTCGTGCTGTTACAACTGTATTTCAATGTATAAAATTAAAACCAAATCTAACCTGACTTGACACTTTTTCGGTATATTTGAATATAGGCATACAGTATTGTATAAATTTAAAACCAAATCTATCCTAACTGGAGAAGTTGTTTCTCAAATATCTATAAACGTAAGGTTGCGTGACGTACCGCAGTCAATGCGTACGACCTTATGCGCAGCACTGTGACGTAAGTATCACTCCGCGCCCATTCACAACTTCTACATCCGCGCTGAATTTATTACCCTACTTTAAATTGAAAAAAAGTAAACTTTCCTACTTCAATTGAAAAAATTCTTTTGGATATCGTCCTATTTGATGGTTTTGAACAATTTCCCAAAATATCGTATGGTGCCGAGCTACTGCATTTCAACCCTTTCGAAATTACCACTCTATTTTACTATACAGATATTAAGTACATGGATAGTTCAGGTTTGGTTATAAAAAGTTTCCTATGTAAACAAACCTATTACCAAATTAAATAACTGACCTTCATTTTGTCTTTCTTGTTACACCTTACATATGGTAAAACAAGCATGATTATTCTTGAATTTTGTAGTCCATAAGAGTCGGTGAATCGTAATTATTCAGTTAAACAATAGTTTATGACTATCTGAAATTTAAATTTTGTAAATTTGTTAAAACTTACTGAGACAGAAAGCTTTTGATCGCTATGTGGCAATCTTCATCAGTGTCTTCTGCTTGGAGATGTTGGGTCAAGCGGTGATGGTTTTAAAGGCAGGTTTTCGATAGTATCAAAGAATATGTGTGTCTGTAAATTTCATATTGTTCTAGTCTGTTGATATGTGGTCCTTTTTTGTTGATGTGTAGGATTTCTATGTTATGGTAAATGTCTGTGTGTTTGTGTCCTTTTTCTTTTGTATCCTGTGATTGTAAAATGTTGAGTTGATGTTCGGTTTGTGTTCCTCGACTCTTTGTTTAAAGCTATGACCTGTTTGTCCAATGTAGAATTTGCTACATTTGTCGCAGTTTAGTTTGTATACGCCTGGGGCTTGTAGTTTATCTTTGTTGTTGGTGTCGTTTTGTATTTTGTATTGTAACTTGTTATTAGTTTTGTATGCTATTTTGTCTCCTGTTTTTTTAAGATGTGCGGGCTGTTTTGTTTGTTGTTTTGTTTATGTATGGTAATGTGATGTATTTGTTTTCCCTGTCTGTAGTGTTAATTTTAGTGTTTTTTTTTGTATTTTGTACCATACTGCGTCTATTATTGTGGTGTTGTATCCATTTGTGTAAGCTAAATATTTAATTGTATCTAGTTTTCTGTGGCCATTGGAACTTCTTTAAGTCTATGGAGCATGGATCTGACTAGTGCAACTTCATACAGACCCAACAGAGAAATATCACAGAACCATCAAAAAACTAATTAATACATGTGAATACATTATCAGCAAAAACAAAAAATACCACTTAAAATAAATCCACCCTAAAGCACCTACCCTCCGTGCTCTCCTTAAAATTCACAAACCCAATGTTCCCATCCGAGCCATCATCAACTACCAGAATGCCCCTGCACATAAACTAGCAAAATACATGGACCAAATAATCAGACAATCCATAAACTTGAACACAGAAACACACATAAAAAAACAGAAGAAACCTCATAAATAAAACAAAAGACATAAACATACCACACAATTCTACACTACTATCACTCAACATAACAAATATGGACATTCACATACCCGTATCCGAAATGCTCAACATCCTAGAAACCCAATTAATACAGAAAAACATACCAAAGAAACAAACACATGTTACTGAAATCATAAACATCCTCCAAACCATCACCAAACAAAACCATTTCACCCACAACTCAAACCTCTATTCAGAACCAGATGACCTACCCGTGGGAAGTCCTATCAGTAGTGTCCTAAGCGAAATTTTTCTACAACACAGAAAACACCAAGATACTTACAAACAATACACACGCACACAAAACAATTTACTGGCACAGCCACTCCGATGATATAACACTATACAGAGGCAACTCTCCACCGAAAAACTCCTCACCTACACTAATAAAATACACCCAAAACTCCACTTCACTTCAGACATTGAAACCAACCGATCCCTAAACTTCCTCAACCTAACCATAACAAAAAGCCACACACAAAAACACAGCTTCAACATTTACAGGAAACCCATAACGACAGACCCTTATCCGCAACACCTCAAACCACCCTACCCAACACAAACACGCTGCCTTCAGATCCATGCCACAAAGACTTAAAGAAGTTCCAATGACCACAGAAAACATAATAGAGAACTAGATACAATTAAATATTTAGCATACAAAAAAGGATACAACATCACAATAATAGACACACTATGGCACAAAATACAAAAAACACTAAAATTAACATTACAGACAGGGAAAACAAATACATCACATTGCCATACATAAACAAAACAACAAACAAAATACCCCACAAATTTAAAAAAAAACCGGATACAAAATAGCATATAAAACCAATAACAAGTTACAATACAAAATACAAAATTGAACTTTTTTGATGTAATCATCTTGAATTCACTGATTAAACTAATTTTACACTATTTAACTAAGTGAATACGTAATTGCTTACTTGCTGACGCGTTTCAAAACGATCGTTTCTTTTTCAAAGCTAACCTTCTACTAGCGGCTTCTGGCTCTTTACAAACGGTATGACAGGGTTGGATTTATGACATTGGGTGAGGTGTCGGCGTCTTCTGTGATGTATTTGAAAAGAGACTATTGGCTTCGAAGTATGTGTGGTCATTAAGTATATTTTCCCTGTCTGTTGCGTAGTGTTTGTAGATTTCATATTTTTCTAAGGTTGTTAGTTTTTTACTCTGTTTTAATGTGTGTAGAATATTTAAATTAGTTTGTATGTCGGTGTGTGTGTTGGGTGTTTTTTAGGTGTTTTGCGTAGCTGGATTTAGGGTTTGTTTGTTTTGTTTGGGTAATGTGTTCATCGAAGCGTGTGTAGAATGACCTGCCGGTTTGACCGATGTAATAGTTGGGACAATCGTTGCAAGTTAATTTGTAAATACCTGAGAGTTTGTATACACCCAATGTCATAAATCCAACCCTGTCATAAATCCAACCCTGTCATACCATTTGTAAAGAGCCAGAAGCCGCTAGTAGAAGGTTAGCTTCGAAAAAGAAACGATCGATTTGAAACGCGTCAGCAGGTAAGCAATTACGTATTCACTTAGTTAAGTAGTGTAAAATTAGTAGTAACAAAATACAAAACTACACCAACAACAAAGAGAAACTACAAGCACCAGGCATATACAAACTAAACTGCGACAAATGTAGCAAATTCTACATTGGACAAACAGGTCGTAGCTTTAAACAAAGAGTCGAGGAACACAAACCGAACACCAACTCAACATTTTACAATCACAGGATACAAATACACAGACATTTACCATAACCTAGAAATCCTACACATCAACAAAAAAGGACCACATCTCAACACACTAGAACAATATGAAATTTACAGACACACAAAATCACAAAGTACAAACATATTAAACGAACAAACACAATACAAATCACACATACTCTTTGATACTATCGAAAACCTGCCTTTAAAACTGTCAACGCTTGACCCGACATCTCCAAGCAGAATACACTGATGAAGATTGCCACATAGCGATTGAAAACGTTCTGTTTCAGTAATTTTTAACAAATTTACAAAATTTAAAGTTCGAATAGTCATAAACTATTGTTTAAGTGATTAAATGCATGATTAGTTTATATAATTAGGGCCTATTTTGTTTTTATTTAAAATCTTACCTTGTATTTTTTAGTCCATTACGTTTGGTGAAACTTAATCACTTTAACATTAGTTAATGACTGTCCGAACTTTAAATTTTATAAATTTGTCGTTTTTACAAATTTACAAAATTAAAAGTGAGGATAGTCATTAACTAATGTTAATGTGATTAAATCTTACCTTAGCATATAATAGTAAAATTGTAAAATATAGATATCTGGTTTCTTCAAGAAACAGTTCCAAGTTTTTGCTATATTCCACTATAGTGGATGCACGGGTGTTTATGAAATTTGGCCATTTTTACTATAGTGGTCATTTTACATGGAAGGAAACCAACTTTAAAAAACAGTTCGAGATAATGGAAATACCTTTAAATTCTATTTTGAATGCAAAGGGTTAGGTTTTATACCCTTTGCATTCCTATATTTATGTTTATGATAACTTCTGATTATAAATCGGTAATTGTGAGATAGAGTGGCCACCTGAGATTAAAATTGAAACTTGTACAAAATATGCACAAGATTTGTTTCTAAATTTACCGAAAGTTATTTTTTATCAATTTAAGTTTGGTTAAAAATTCAGTGCAAGTACCAAGTTGTGGATCGTCCATTAATGTCTTGCCAAACTTATGTGTGCCTTGATTTATATAATGTTTATATGTTTGGCAAGTTGCTAATTATTTTGTATTGTTGTTTATGTTTTAAATGTTTATTTGTCTAAACCTATTAGTAAATTTAATTTTTTAAATTGAAAGTCCAATGTTTTTTTGCATATTTGTCACTTAATTTTTTGTTTTTTATTTTTTTCAAAAATACTCCCATTTTTTTGAAATTCGCAGGATATTAAAGTAAATATTTTAAAATATCAGATTTAAAAAAAAAATTTAGAAACATGTGTCATAGTGCTATGGGCTATTTACATTGCAGAAACAAACTATACTACTGTCACTTTTATTACTAATGTAATTGTAATACTTATAAATCTGTAAACTTTTAAATCGTTTTTACCACAACTAATTATAAACAACTTAACAATATATAGTTTTTAAATACATATTTTAATTCACATTTTGATACACTATATATGGTATCCTCATCAGGATTCTAATATTAACAATATAAACTTCACAAATATAAATACAATAATTTACCAGTTCAAAAACAAACAACACAAATTATGTATAAAATATATTAATATAACCATACAAATAAAAACATTTTAATGCAAAAAACAAGCACATAAATTAAAATGTCTGCATACCAGTTATACTAATTGGCCAAGAATCAACTTTTAAATAGGAATTCATATGTGTACTCATAAGTATAATATTAAGTTCTGATACAACATAATTTAATAATACTTCACATTCAATATTGTTTGTTTTTTTTCAGACAGAGGAAGAAAAAAGAAATAAATATGCGAGATAATAAAGTAAGAAATAAATATAGAGGTAGTGTTTTGCGTAATACTAAGGTAATACTAGTAGGCTGCATTATAAATGTTAAATAATTTTTTTTATTTTTCTGAAAATATTGTTCAGTTGATATTGTTTTTCAGAGTTGATTTATAAATTTTATGCAACTTTACAGTAGATCTGTTCTAAAAGATCTACATAAAGTGTGAAGATTTTTACAGCTAATAAGAAGAGATTATCTTGCAGTATCAAAGGTAAACAATATTTGTGCTTAACAGATCATAGAACACTGATATTAACATTTTACGTTTTTTATATTTACATCTGTTCTTAGCATAAGAGTTTTTATATATTTCTTTCTTATACTATTTCTAATTTTACTAGACATATAGAACTCTAACAATTTTTTCCAGATTTGAGGGCTCGTACTTTTTTTCTCTTTTATGATGAACAGTAAAGTTGACTTTTATTTATCAGGAAGCATGTGTAAAAGAACTATGATTATAATTAGGATTAACCCTAGGATAATTATGTATCGTAAATTTAACAACTCCAATTTCTTTTTTTTTATTTGACAAAATAATTTTTTTACAATTGTGTTACATATTGTAATATCCCATACTTCTCTAGCGCTTGGAAAAAAATATTATAGTAGCTAGGAATCCTACTATAAGAAAGAATAATAATAATTATGATGACTACGTTTTAATGGAATAGTGAAACATATTTTATTTTACAGAAAACACAAAATGTAAAACAAGTTTTTAATAAAATGAAAGAATTAAAAAAATATATGTATAGAGAACACAATCATAGAAAAAAGTCACATGATCACTTATGTATCATCAAAATGAGCTCTGTTTCACTAAGACACAACGACCGTTAGTGGCGAAACTGCGCATCTGACATCGGATGTTGTAAGTAAGAAGGTACTGGGAAGATGGATGCGCGGGAACTGCTTCTTTGTCAGATACAGAAATTTTTGAAATGGAGCACCGTCATTTTGACGAAGTATACGTAATTTAGGGTTAAGGTTAGAGCAAAAAAAATTTTTTTCACTGGTTTGGGATGTATGGTTTAAATCTACATTGTTGCATATTTAGAGTGGACATTTTCGTTGGGAAGGGGGGAAGGTTTGATATTTCTAGGTGTCCCCGATTTCAAGTCAAAACTCTCTAGGTCAAGCTTCTTTCTATTTGAGATACATGAAGCTGTTTATCCACTGCAATGAAGTTGTTGGAAGAATGAGGTTGGATTATAAAGCAATATGGTTGGAAGAACAAGGATAGACTGTATAAGGCTAGATTAAGGAAGGAACTTAGTGATCCCCTGATCTTTGGTGTAAGAAGAAATTGAGACATTCATGAATAAGATCATTTAACGTAATTAGTTGTACTCTTTGGTGGGTTCAAATAGAGGTGACCGATCACTACTCCTTTTAAGAATTTAAGTGTGGAAGATATTGTGTTGAATAATTGTAAGGGGTAATAAAAGATAAAAGTATTTTAGTTATGAATGAGTGTTATGTTCTTGACTGAGGTACTATGCATCCTCCTGGTGGAAATGTGAGCACATAAAATTAGTATGAAATAGAAAGAATACCATGATTGTTCTATTATAACCGAGTGGTAATTCATCACAATAGAGTAGAGCGTCGAAAATCCTTATCAATTGGGGCCTGGACCCATCCGGACTACTCTGGGTTTTTAAACGATCTCTAAACTACTGTGTATTATTGATATTTCATTAACTATAATCTATTTTAATGCTTAGAGTATCATGAAGGTTTGAATTAAACCAGGAATTATTACAAAATAGACGTCAGAGGGCTATAAAAGTACAAAAGAATTTAGTGAAAGAACATATAATGTATATACGAATATATAGCACAGGAAGCCAACAAATATGCCAGTATAAACTTATTGAGTGTAAAATCTTTTATTGTTTTTTGAACAAAAGCATATTATATGACAAATTAGCTAAAGATTAAGTTTAATAATATATTTTATTATTTAGCTGATTGGTTATAATACACATTGCTTAGCATGTAGAACATACAAATCTAAAATATTTAAATCATGATTAAAAATATAATGTATGTTGCGTTTAAATTTAGTGATGATGCAATTTTTTGGAATTGATGTATCTTCTTTGCATTTATTTTAAATATAACATTTACAAATTACACTTTTGCTAAAGTGTAATTTGTAATTTACAACCAGCTCGTCATGAACACCAATAAGATTTCGATATATAACATTTAGTTTAGGTGTGTATTATAGTGGTGCTGAGCACCTCGCTCTTCACGCCAAATGCAGTGAACTAATAAACCACGAACCCGATTTGCAATGCCCCGGATTTTTGACATTTTGATTACTGATGCTCTACTGTATCTTGGCAGGGATCAAGTGTGAAATACATTGTCATATACCAATAATAGAATAGATTCAGAAACCTTGTGCTTTATGAGCAGTGAACAATGAGCGTATGCCTGTTATACTTTTCACTGCGCCTCATCTTTCCCCAAAGAACAGTGATCCAAATGGCAATTATAGCTTGAATGATTTCTGTAGACAAGTGTTAAAACCCACCCCTTACGTCCCTCAATCATGAGTTCTAACATCTCCTCACTGATCTTTTACCTTCTATTATGTGTCAAAGTAACTAGCACCATACTTCTCTTATCACATGACCCACTTATTGCATTTTTTTAATGGTGTTGAACAGTTCTGTTTGTTTACTTATGCATCATCATTGGTGACCCTGTATATCCATGAATTTTGCAGCATCCATCAGTATATATATATATGAAGTTAATATATTACTATTGTAAGTAATTTTATCCACCATCAAGTGCAATGATTTTACCTTGTGTGATGAGCCATACACAAGGTAAAATCATTGCACTTAGTGGTGGATAAAATTACTTACAATAGTAATATATTAACTTCATAAAGTCAGTGCAACGGAAAAACAATGGATAACGTAAAATATCAAGAATATATATATATATATATATATATATACTCCTGATTCCCGCAAGATACTTGTATGATCCTTAGGCCTTCACCTCCTTTACCATTATTACACTCGATTTTTTTTATTCTATCTCCTAACCTTCCCTGCTCTCCTAATATTTTCTCCCTATCATCTTCGACTTTCCTAAAACGCTCATCTGTTATCTTTCTTTCTCCTATCACCTTTAATTTTAACTCTCCTAACTCTTCTGTGTTTTTCTCTACTTTGTCCCCCACTTTCTCTATATCCATTTGAATTAGTTCTGTCTCTCTCGTTAATGTCTCCCTAATTTCCTCCCGATTTTTTGTAACTGTTTCCTCTAACTCCTTATCTTTTTGTTCTAAGTCTCTTCTCATCCCTTTCATTATTAAAATATTTTCCCTCTTTATTTGTTCCTTCATCTCCTCAATCATTTTCTTATTATCGTCCCTTATTTCATCTGTTATGAATTTTAAATCCTCCTTCATCTCTCTCATTTCGTCTATTTTCCTCTAATTTTTTGTTTATTTCCCTTATTTAAACGGTATTTAAATGTTACGATTTTGCCAATTTAGGTTATGTTTACATTTTTCTCTTTTTTCATAATTGATTATTTTATGGTTTGTTAATTTACTTACATATTTATATTATATTATACATAGTGCCTTTCTTACTTGCTATTCCAAAATGTTACAAAATATATATATATATATATATATATATATATATATATATATATATATATATAGATTTTTGGACTAGGAGACTGACAGACTTACCTTGGTAAGAGTCCACACTGTAGTCTTGAAATAGAAACACATAAAAGCACTTAAACAATGATATATTTCAACCACACAGTGGTCTTTGTCAATCGAAGAAAAAACACAAAAAGAAATATGAGAGAATGAAATAAAATAAATACAAGTTGTCATTTATTTTATTTCATTCTCTCATATTTCTTTTTGTGTTTTCTCTTCGATTGACAAAGACCACTGTGTGGTTGAAATATATCATTGTTTAAGTGCTTTTATATGTTTCTATTTCAAGACTACAGTGTGGACTCTTACCAAGGTAAGTCTGTCAGTCTCCTAGTCCAAAAATCTAAATAATCTTTACCAACCAAAACTAACCTAAATATATATACACACATATATATATATATATATATATATATATATGAAGTTAATATATTACTATGTAAGTAATTTTATCCACCATTAAGTGCAATAATTTTACCTTGAGTGATGAGGCACCTTTCGGTCAATTGACCATTGTCGAATCACTGTTTACCTTGGTAGGTGTTAAAATCTTGATATTTTACGTTGTCCATTATTTTTCCGTTGCACTGACTTTATGAAGTTGATATATTACTATTGTAAATACTTTTATCCACCACTAAGTGATTCGACAATGGTCAAGTGACCGAAAGGTGCCTCATCACAACAAGGTAAAATTATTGCACTTAGTGGTGGATAAAAGTATTTACAATAGTAATATAATAGATTTTTTGGACTAGGAGACTGACAGACTTACCTTGGTAAGAGTCCACTCTGTAGTCTTGAAATAGAAACACATAAAAGCACTTAAACAATGATATATTTCAACCACACAGTGGTCTTTGTCAATCGAAGAGAAAACACAAAAAGAAATATGAGAGAATGAAATAAAATAATTGTAATCACAGATTGTGTAGAGTAGAAATCGGATGTCACAGATGCATAGATTAAAGATATATATATATATTGTTTCCATGAACATATGAGTGATTATAGTTTATATAAGTCTGTCAGGGGAAAAGAGATAAGGCTATTTGGATAACTTCATATATATATATATATATATATATATATATATATATATATATATATATATTCTTGATATTTAACGTTATCCATTGTTTTTCCGTTGCACTGACTTTATGAAGTTAATATATTACTATGTAAGTAATTTTATCCACCATTAAGTGCAATAATTTTACCTTGAGTGATGAGGCACCTTTCGGTCAATTGACCATTGTCGAATCACTGATGTTTTTCCTAAAGAAAAACATCAGTGATTCGACAATGGTCAATTGACCGAAAGGTGCCTCATCACTCAAGGTAAAATTATTGCACTTAATGGTGGATAAAATTACTTACATAGTAATATATTAACTTCATAAAGTCAGTGCAACGGAAAAACAATGGATAACGTTAAATATCAAGAATATATATATATATATTGTAAAGTTTTTATAAAACGCAATACAACTATGTTTATTATTATTATTTTTATTATTAAATATTTATTTGAATGATGATATCTATTTCTAGTTAAAACACAAACAACTCACTCATTCAGGAACAATTCATAATTCTTTATTATTACAATTTTTATTTCAACATTTAAACAATAAACACAAAACAAAAATTTATAACTTAACAAGTTTTAACAAACTCGGTTTAACTCTTATTTCTTTTAATTTTATAGTTACACAATTTTAATATACCCTAGGCTAATTTTACGATCTCTTATTATCTCGGGGTTTATAGCATGGGCTATATTTTTTTTTATTCTTAGGTTAATTAAATAAATTTTAAAAAACAATACTAAATTTTGAAATTAATTTTAATAAATATTTTCCTGATGGAAAAACTTTAATTTGGAATAAGCAAAAAGGCGAAACTATTTGAACTGGATTATGATCTTATTTCTATTAATCACAAGATATTCTAATGTACAAAATTAAACTTCCCTATTATCCTAAGAGTCCACTAAAGTTTATTTTTTTATATAGCGCTAGGTACTTAACTTATCAAATAACGGCGAATGGCTGCTTGCTCAGACGTAGAATTCTGTTCTCTTTAATTTTCACATTTTACACACTTAAATTCGCTTTAGTTCCTTCAAATTATATTTACACTTTATTAACTCTTTCAATTCACTTATCCCTGTTTAATCTTGTCAAGTTTCTTCACAAAACGGTATAATTTTGACGATTTCCTTTCCAATGTAAAATTTTGACTGCTAAGAAAGGTCTGCTTCCTCGGCGTCACCACGCCAGACTCTAACTACGCGTCCTTAGATTTTAAACAATTGTTTGTTTTTTTAATATGGCGGCTTCCTTCTTCAAAAAAAAGAATCATATGGTTTATAATTTAGTTCGATTCCTTCTCACTATAGTCGACTGCACACTTGACCTACTTCTTGCTTTCATCTCTGTTTTTACAGCTGATGCAATAACGCGATTGTTTACAAGGGCGTTTTAATTTGGTTAAACTTTGGTTTAAACTTACTGTTTCAATTTTCCGATCCTTAACAAACCTTCCAGTGTGTATTTAATTATTATTATTAGTGTGTGAAGTGTCTTTGTGTTTTACTTTTGTAATATTTTGAATTGTGTGTGTTTTGACTAGACTTTTCCAAACATAACCTTTCATTGTTTACAATCGTTTTTTCACTTTTTCCTTCAAGTAATTGTTTATGCCCTATGTTACTAATATTTACAATTTTGTTTGAATATAATTATTATTAGATTATCTTGTTTTAATTTATGTGTTAGGGGTTTTGATATAACACATTTCCTAATCGATTTTACAGTTCAAATACCTTGTTTACTAATCTAGGCTTTTACCTAAATTTAGTTTCAATTTTAACCTAACCAATCTTTTAATGAATTTCTTTTTTAAATTTTGTGTGAGTTATTTCTAATATATTCTTCCAATTCTTAAATAATATTATATAGCCCATTCTATAAATGTTACAGTGTCCCCTAATTTAATTTAAATAAAAAAAATATTCCTACTATCTACATTACACATTTTTTACATTTTACAAGCTTGATTAATTATACATATTGTAACATTTATAGAATGGGCTATATAATGTTCTTTAAGAATTGGAAAAATATATTAGAAATAACTCACACAAAATTTAAAAAGAAATTCATTAAAAGATTGATGAGATTAAATAGAAACTAATTTTAGGTAAAAGCCTAGAAAGGTTATAAAACGGTTGTAACATATAAAAAAGATATTTGAACTGTAAATACATAAAGAAATTTGTTGTATCAAATAAAATTTAAAACAAGATAATCTAATAATAATTATATTCAAACAAAATTGTAAATATTAGTAACATAGGGCATAAGTAATTACTTGAAGGAGAAAGTGAAATACGATTGTAAAAAATGAGATTAGAAAGGTTATGTTTCTATGAATTCGGCTCAAAACACACACATTTCGAAATATTACAAAAGTAAAACACAAAGACACTTCACACACTAATAATAGTAATTAAATAAACACTGGAAGGTTTGTTAAGGATCGGAAAATTGAAACAGTAAGTTTCAACTAAAGTTTAACCAAATTAAAACGCCATTGTAAACAATCGCGTTATTGCATCAGCTGTAAAAACAGAGGTGAAAGCAAGAAGTAGGTCAAGTGTGCAGTCGACTATAGTGAGAAGAAATTGAACTAATTAAAACCATATGATTTCTTTTTTTAAGAAGGAGGCCGCCATATTTGTAACATTTTAAAAGAAAAACGAAGTTTAGTGGAGTTAGAGTCTGGCGGGGTGACGCCGAGGAAGCAGACCTTTCTGAGAAGTCAAAATTTTACATTGGAAGGAATTCGTAAAAATTATACCGTTTTGTGAAGAAACTTGGCAAATTTAAATAAGGATAAGAAAATGTAAAGATGAAGTACAGTGATAATATATTTTGAAGGAACTAAAACGAATTTAAGTGTGTAAAAAGTGAAATTTGAAGAGAACGAAATCTTACGTAAGCGACCTGCAGATTTTCAGTATTTGATAAGTTAAGTATGTACTAGCGCTAAAAAAAATAAACTTTAGTGGACTCTTAGGATAATAGGGAAGTTTAATTTTGTACATTAGAATATCTTGTGATTAATAGTGATAAGAACATAATCCAGTTCAAATAGTTTCGCCTTTTTGCTCATTCCAAATTAAAGTTTTTCCATCAGGAAAATATTTATTAAAACAAATTTCAAAATTTAATATTGTTTTTCAAAATTTATTTAATTAACCTAAGCATTAAAAAAATATAGCCCATGCTATAAACCCCGAGATAATAAGAGATCGTAAAATTAGCCTAGGGTATATTAAAATTGTGTAACTATAAAATTAAAAGAAATAAGAGTTAAACCGAGTTTGTTAAAACTTGTTAAGTTGTAAATTTTTGTTTTGTGTGTATTGTTTTAAATGTTGAAATAAGAAATTGTGATAATAAAGAATTATGAATTGTTCTTGAGTAGTTTTTTTTGTTTAAATAGAAATTAAATATATCTTCATTAAATAATATTAAATAATAAAACCCCGTTGCGTCTTTTTTATAAATACTTTACAATATATATATATATATATTTTTTTTAAAATTAAATTTAAATTAACATTTATTTCCTAATTGTACATTTTATTTAATAACTAATTGAACACATTTTTTATTGAGTAAGTACCTCAACACTTTGGCTAACTTATCGTCCATTGTCTTTACTTCTTTTATAATTGTCCATTTATACTTAATTCCTACGACACAATTTTATCTTAATTCTTTAACAATCAAATACTGAGCTGAACACTTCAAGCTACATATTACTTAACATATCTTCTAACAATACAATATACTTATAACTAACATTCAATCAACAATTCTTTAACAATTCTAACATATAGTAACAATAAATCATGTTCTGGTATTTACAATTCCTTCCATAACTATATATTTTCTTTTTTTTTTATTTATAAACTTTACATTTGGCACACCAACGTGGGGTACGATTATTAGAAAAATAATAATAAAGAATTAATTATTCATTTAAATATTTAATAGTAAAACCCCGTTGTATAGCGTCTTGAAGAAATTGTAATAATTAGCGCGACAACGTGGGAGCTCGATATAATAAGAGATAAAATTTATTTAGAGAGATTTTGAAACAAAATTAATTTAGAACTTTTTGTATGAAAAACATTTGAACTGGAAATAGATTTATAAAAAATTTTGTAAAATTAAACACTGAGTTGAATAGCATCAAGGCTAGGTTTATAGTATATATAAAAATTGTTTATGTTTGTATAATAAGTTACTTACAGATAAAAAAAAAAAAAAAGAAGAAAATATTATAGGCGAGGTGGTAGTTGTAGGGGACCAGGAAAAAGGGACAAGGTTGGAAATGCAAGAAATAGAAATGGAAGGCACAGATATGCCAATAGGAAACATTGAGGTAGAAGAAGCTAGGGGACTACCACCTATGCAAACCCAACAAAAAAAACGGGGAAATAATGAGAATGAAGATTTAAGGGAGATGATGAGAACTCTCATGGAAATGAGTGAAAAAGGGAGAGAGGATCTAAATAGACAATTAAATATAAATAATGAAAAAATAAATAGACAATTAAATATAAATAATGAAAAAATAAATAGACAATTAGATAAGATAGATGAAATAAAAGGGGAAATGAAAGATATGAGTGAGGATATGAGGGAAATAAACAAAAAATTAGAGGAAAATAGAGACGAAATGAGAGAGATGAAGGAAGATTTCAAATTCATAACACAGGAAATAAGGGAAGAAAATAGGAGAATGATAGAGGATATGAGGGAACAGTTGAGAACAGAGAATAATGCTGTAATAGGAGTTATGAGAAGAGACTTAGAGGAGAAGATTAAGGAGAATTTTGAGGAAACAAATGAAATAATAGCTGATGTAATAGAAATTAATAAGAAAGAAGTAGAAAATGTAACAAAGAAAAACACAGAAGAGCTAGGAGAGTTAAAATTAAAGGTAATAGGAGAAAGAAAGATAACAGATGAGCGTTGTAGGAAAGTCGAAGATGTAAGGGAGAAATTATTAGGAGAGCAAGGAAGGTTAGGAGATAGAAATAAAATGGGAAAATTAGAAATATGGCAAATAAAAAATTTAACCATTCAAACCGCAACTAATAAGGAGATTGAAAAGCTTAATAAAATGAAGATGGTAATAGGAGAAATAGGAGGAGTTAAATATCCGTCTCAAGGCTTATTGAGAAAATTTATCAGAGGTACGGATATGTTAATGAATGTGGAGGCACAACTCGAGTTTGGAAATTGGGAGATGGAATTTAAATATGAGAATAACAGAGAAAATAGAACTTATGAAGCAGATGAGAGATACAATGGAGATGTAAACGGTGTTAAGGCAAGGACAGGCGTGGGGACAAGAAAAGAGCATGGTGCCCACAGTCAATCGGAAAACTAAGACAATAGGAAACCCAGGAATAGAAATTAAATAGAGGAAACAAGTTTACAGGCATTAATAGACACAGGCAGTAATATGACATGTGTTCAGGAGAACTGGATATTGAAAAATAAAAATTAAATAGGAAGGGAGATATTAAATATAGGTAAAGGAAGCAATATGAGTAAACTCTAGGTGACTATGTGTATAAGAAAACGTTAGCAGGAGATAAGTTTTAAGGGATGGTAACTATATCTACGATAATTTATTAGAAACTTCGTTGAATAATGAATAAAGATAAATATGAATCTATGTTAATAAATACTGAAGCATCGTTGTAATAAATAAAATATGGTAATTGTGTATTTAAACTTCGTCGTATTGTAATGGAGAGTCTGCGTTGATAAATAATGGAACTTCGTCGTATATATTATATATTATAAAAGAAATATGAATCTATGATAATAAATATTAAAGCATCGTTGTAATAAAAAATATGGTAATTGTGTATTTAAACTTCGTCGTATTGTAAGGGAGAATCTGCGTTGATAAATAAGTATTAAAACAAAATTGATATTCGTTGATATAGGGACAGTGTAATCGAAGGAGCTATAGATATGATCAAATAGAGGATATGAGATTGCGACCTTTAAAAATATTAGATGTTAAACTTCATACAAAATAAACGTAAATGATATAAGAAAATAATTGAACTGGATGTGAGATTGGAAGGGGAGATAAAATACTAACTTAGAACGGAGAGTTAGATGAAGCTAAAAGCAAAATAAATATGAGATAAATAATAAAGAAGGAATAAACAGAAATAAGGGAAAGAGAAATGTTATAACCAATTTGACCAAATCTAGACATACTATGACTCGGATAGGCTGGGATTTAAAGACACGGTATCAGAGAATATATGTTAAATAAATATTGAATCAGACTTATGATTGGAAGGTTTCCAATTGTAATAAAAAAAAAAAAAAAAAAAAATATATAGTTATGGAAGGAATTGTAAATACCAGAACATGATTTATTGTTACTATATGTTAGAATTGTTAAAGAATTGTTGATTGAATGTTAGTTATAAGTATATTGTATTGTTAGAAGATATGTTAAGTAATATGTAGCTTGAAGTTTTCAGCTCAGTATTTGATTGTTAAAGAATTAAGATAAAATTGTGTCGTAGGAATTAAGTATAAATGGACAATTATAAAAGAAGTAAAGACAATGGACGATAAGTTAGCCAAAGTGTTGAGGTACTTACTCAATAAAAAATGTGTTCAATTAGTTATTAAATAAAATGTACAATTAGGAAATAAATGTTAATTTAAATTTAGTTTAAAAAAAAAATATATATGTATAATTAATCAAGCTTGTAAAATGTAAAGAATGTGTAATGTAGATAGTAGGAATATTTTTTTTATTTAAATTAAATTAGGGGACATTGTAACATTTATAGAATGGGCTATATAATATTATTTAAGAATTGGAAGAATATATTAGAAATAACTCACACAAAATTTAAAAAAAGAAATTCATTAAAAGATTGGTTAGGTTAAAATTGAAACTAAATTTAGGTAAAAGCCTAGATTAGTAAACAAGGTATTTGAACTGTAAAATATTGTTTTTCCGTTGCACTGACTTTATGAAGTTAATATATTACTATGTAAGTAATTTTATCCACCATTAAGTGCAATAATTTTACCTTGAGTGATGAGGCACCTTTCAGTCAATTGACCATTGTCGAATCACTGATGTTTTTCTTTAGTTTTGTTTTAGGCCTATAGCTTACATTATTGTAATTTTCATTCCTGATGATGTTGGTACTGTTTGCCAACGAAAAGCTTTGGATATAAAATAATAAATATTCTTGTATTTGAATAACCTGTGTTGTTTTAATATATATATATATATATATATATATATATATATATATATATATATATATATATATATATATATATGAAGTTATTATTATTACTTGTAAATAATGTTTTCTACTACTAAGTGCAATAATTTTACCTTGTGTGATGAGGCACCTTTCGGTCACTTGACCATTGTCGAATCACTGATTATTTTTCTCTATTTTTCTGATATGAATGTTTGGTCTATGATGTTGGTATTTGTTGACGTCATACATACTTCTTCTGAAACTCGTATATAATGTTTTTAAATAGTAAATCGTCTGCATATGTTGTCTGTAGGCTCATTAAATTGTTGTGTATGTTTATATAAATGTGGTATTTTTCTAGTAAGTTTAGTTCTATTGGGTTATTATTTATTTCGAGTAGGGTTAGGTTATTTTCGTAATTTGTTATTTCATGTTTATGTGATATTAGGAGTGCTGCAACATTTGATGTTTTTGTATTTTTTTTTTTGTGAATAATCTCTAATGTTCATCAAATCTTATTTTAAATGATCTGGTTGTTTTCTTTATGTAAAATGCTTTGCAGTCGTTGCATGTAATTTTATAAATTCCTGATAGGTTATGTTTTTCTGTATTTGTTTTGTGGTTTGTGTCATTAAGATATTTTATTATGTTGTTATTTGGTTTGTATGTTGGAATGTGGTATTCTTTGTTGTATATACAGTAAACTCCTGATTATCCGTGGAATAGGGTGGCCCGGCAACGCCGGATAACGAATTCCCCGGATGATCCGCTATGAATAAAGAATACGCAAAACGATCGATAATCGATTATTATACCATAAGTTACACAAATAATGACCCCGGGTAATGCAATTCACAAATAATCTTCAGAGGACAAAATAAATACAGAAAATAATTTAAAATGTCGATGTATTTGACGGATTATAACATGTACATTTATATGTCTAACTATTTACAATACGTACATAAGTATATGTCAAAAGTAAGTATGTATGTACATATGTAATTTCCTTTACACATAATACTTTCACTTTTCAACAAAAAAATCTGTCGGTTTCGTCTGTTTTTTTGTGAGCATTGATTAAGCTATAATGTGCGAACTAAGTTTCTTGAGAACCATTTTGTCGTACAGTGTCTACTTGTGTCACAAAGCCATAAAGATCGATAATGTATATGACAGACATGGATAATGCATATGTCACGTCCTAGACTATTTATAGTCGAGATTAGCTGACATTTGTTTACAATCTTATGATACACATTAGGTTTTCGGGCGTCCAAGCATTTTGTCATTGTCTCTTATATACAGTAGTCTGCTCGCCTCTTTTATTTCGCTGGCCCGCGTCGGGATGCTTCCCTTTCAATGTAAAAATTAGTACGTACATATTTACATATCTATTCCTTTCATCTTAACTTCTATTAAGCCTTATATGTATTTACGTCGTAATTCACCGTTTGGTAATCTGATTGGAATAAAAATTGGATGTTTGTAAAACAATGGCAGACCCCGGATAATCCGCAAACTGGTTAATCCGCCCACGGATAATCGGGAGCTTACCGTATTTGTTAATTTTTCTATTTTGCTATTGGTGTATTTATGTTTAAGGTAGATTTTTTTATTTTTATTATTTTTGTGTTGAGGTTAGGTTTTTTTTGTAAATTTATTGTATATGTTTTTTATAAGGTGTTTGTTGTATCCATTTTGTATTGCTATTTTTGTAATGTTATCTAATTCTTCATATAATTTTTGTTTGTTATCTTGTGTTTATTTTATTGCTTTATATTTATCATGTTATTATAAGTGTTAATTTTGTGTCCAGGGGTGGTTAGATATGTAGTGTATTGTAATGTTGTTGGAAGTTGGTTTTCTGTGTACTGTAGTTTCTATTTTATTATTATTTATATGTAATGTAATGTCAAGATTGTTAATTGTTCTGTTTGTTTCTGTTTCGACGGTGAATTGTATGTTTTCGTTGTATGTATTTAATTTGTTTAGTATTATGATGTGTTCGTTGTGAATGGTAGGTTGGTATATTACAAGTATATCGTCTACGTATCTTGTCCATAGTAAAATATTATGTGTGTTTAGTATGGGTTTAATTATTATTTGTTCAAAGTGTTGTAGATATATTTCTGACATGACTGATGATATGGGTGATCCAATGTGGAGTCCAGTTGTTTGTTTATAGTATTTATTGTTAAATTGGAAGTAATTTTGGTTACATATGTGTTCGGTTAGTGTAATGATACTATTTATTATGTTTTCTTTTTCTTTAATGTGTATTAATTTGTTTTTTATTATTTCTATGGTTTTGTTATATTGGGATACTAGGGTACATGTTGGTTATATCATATATAAATGGCACTTGGTGGTGGAAAAAATTATTTACAAGTAGTAATAATAACAACTTTATATATATATATATATATATATATATATATATATATATATTGTAACATTTATAGAATGGGCTATATCATATTATTTAAGAATTGGAAGAATATATTAGAAATAACTCACACAAAATTTAAAAAGAAATTCATTAAAAGATTGGTTAGGTTAAAATTGAAACTAAATTCAGGTAAAAGCCTAGGTTAGTAAATAAGATATTTGAACTGTAAATACATAAAGAAATTTGTTGTATAAAATAAAATTTAAAACAAGATAATCTAATAATAATTATATTCAAACAAAATTGTAAATATTAGTAACATAGGGCATAAGTAATTACTTGAAGGAGAAAGTGAAATACGATTGTAAACAATGAGATTGGAAGGTTATGTTTCTATGAATTCGGCTCAAAACACACACAATTCGGAAATATCACAAAAGTAAAACACAAAGACACTTCACACACTAATAATATTAATAAAATAAACACTGGAAGGTTTGTTGAGGATAGGAAATTAAAACAGTATGTTAACAAAATTAAAACTGGTGAAAATAGTTCGTTGACATTAACAGCTGTAAAAACAAATGGAAGTAGGTCAGGTGCAGTTTGACTCTAGTGAGAAGGAATCGAACTAAATTATAAACCATCTGATTTTGTTTTTTAAGAAGAAGGCCGCCATATTTGTAACATTTTAAAAGAAAATCTAAGGACGCGTAGTTAGAGTTTAGTCAGAGATAGCGTGGGGACGCGACAAGACGGATCTGCCAGGACCAGTCAAAATTCTATTTATTAGGAACTTCGTCAAAATTATATAGATTTGTTAAGAAGACTGGCCAAACTAAATTAAGGAGAAGTGAATTTCAAAATATAATACAGTGGAAATATAATGTGAAGTAAACAAAAAAGAATTTAAGTGTGTAAAATGTCTAACTAGAGAGAACGGGAATTTTACGTAAGCGACCAGCAGAATTTTGATATTTATTAAGTTGAGAAATAGCGCTATAAAAATAACTTTAGTGGACTTTTAAGATAATAGAGAAGTTTAAAATTGTATATTAGAATATCTTGTAGTTAATCAATAGTAAGTAATAAGAAATAATCCAGTTCAAATAGTTTAGCCTCTTTTTGCATATTCAAAATTTAAGTTTTTCCATCAGGAAAATATTTATTAAACTAATTTCAAAATTTAATATTGTTTTTCAAAATTTATTTAACTAACAAAAGAGTTAATATAGCCCATGCTATAACCCCGAGATAATAAGAGATCGTAAAATTAGCCTAGGGTATATTAAAATTGTGTAACAATAAAATTAAAAGAAAAAAGAGTTAAACCGAGTTTGTTAAAACTTGTTAAGTTGTAAAATTTTGTTGTGTGTATTGTTTAAATGTTGAAATAAAATTGTTCTAATAAAGTTTTGAATTGTTCCTGAGTAGTTTTATTTGTTTTAAATAAAAAATTCAATTTATTAAATAGTAAAACATAATTATATTGAATTGTGTCTCTTTAAAAATTATGTTACATTTGGCACACCAACGTGGGGTACGATTGTTAGAAAAATAATAATAAAGAATAAATTATTCAGGAGTTTGTGTTTTGTAACTAGAGAAATTAATTATTTTCTCGATAAAATAAGAGATGAAAATTTAGTTAGAGAGATTTTGAAACAAAATTAATTTAGAACTTTTTATATGAAAAACATTTGAACTGGAAATAGATTTAGAAAAAATTTTGGTAAAATTAAACACTGAGTTGAATAGTCAAGGCTAGGTTTATAGTATATATAAAAATTGTTTAATTTTGTATAATAAGTTACTTACAGATAAAAAAAAAAAAAAAGAAGAAAATATTATAGGCGAACTGGTAGTTGTAGGGGACCAGGAAAAAGGGACAATTTTGGAAATGAAAGAAATAAAAATGGAAGGCACAGATATGCCAATAGTTAACATTGAGGTAGAAGAAGCTAGGGGACTACCTATGCAAACCCAACAGGAACTGGGAAATAATGAGAATGTAGATTTAAGGGATATAATGAGAACTTTAATGGAAATGAGTGTAAACATAAATACAGGGAGAGAGGAAATGAATAGAAAATTTGAAGAGAGTAAGGAGGAAATAAAAAAAGAAATGAATAGAAAATTTGAACAGAGTAATGAAGAAATAAGGAAATTAAATAAAAATAGTGAGGAAATAAAGGAGGAAAATAAGGAGATGAAAGAAGAGATGAACAGAGGATTTGCCTCAAGTAGGTTGGAAATGGATAAGAAATTCGAAAGCCTAAAGGAAGAAAATAGGAAAATGATAGAGGATATGAGGAGACAGTGGAGGACAGAGAATAATGCTGTAGTAGAGGATGAGAGAAGAGACTTAGAGGAGAAAGATGGAGAATTAGAGGAGGAGATTAAGGAAAATTTTGAGGAAACAAATGAAATAATAGCTGATGAAATATAAATTAATAAGAAAGAGATAGAGAAAGTAGAAAATATAACTAAGAAAAACACAGAAGAGTTAGGAGAGTTAAAATTAAGAAATGAAGTAGGAAAGATGGAGGTACTGCCAATAAAAAATATAACAATTCAAACCGCAACTAATAGGAAGACTGAAAAGATTAGTAAAATGAAAATGGTAATAGGAGAAATAGGAGGAGTTAAATATCCGTCTCAATGCTTAGTGGTACAAGGCTTATTGAGAAAATTTATCAGGCGTACGGATATGTTAATGAATGTGGAGGCACAACTCGAGTTTGGAAAATGGGAGATGGAATTTAAATATGAAAATAACAGAGAGAATAGAAACTATGAAGCAGATGAAAGATACAATGGAGATGTAAACGGTGTTAAGGCAAGGACAGGCGTGGGGACAAGAAAAGAGCATGGTGCCCACAGTCAATTGGAAAACTAAGACACTAGGAAACCCAGGAATAGAAATTAAATAGAGGAAACAAGTTTACAGGCATTAATAGACACAGGCAGTAATATGACATGTATCCAGGAGAACTGGATATTGAAAAATAAAAATAAAATAGGAAGGGAGATATTAAATATAGGTAAAGGAAGCAATATGAATAAACTCTAGGTGACTATGTGTATAAGAAAACGTTAGCAGGAGATAAGTTTTAAGGGATGGTAACTATATCTACGATAATTTATTGGAAACTTCGTCGAATAATGAATAAAGATAAATATGAATCTATGTTAATAAATATTGAAGCATCGTTGTAATAAAAATATGGTAATTGTGTATTTAAACTTCGTCGTATTGTAATGGAGAATCTGCGTTGATAAATAATGGAACTTCGTCGTATATATTATATATTATAAAAGAAATATGAATCTATGATAATAAATATTAAAGCATCGTTGTAATAAAAATATGGTAATTGTATATTTAAACTTCGTCGTATTGTAAGGGAGAATCTGCGTTGATAAATAAGTATTAAAACAAAATTTATATTCGTTGATATAGGGATAGTGTAATCGAAGGAACTATAGATATGATCAAATAGAGGATATGAAATTGCAACCTTTAAAAATATTAGATGTTAAACTTCATACAAAATAAACTGAAATGATATAAGAAAATAATTGAACTGGATGTGAGATTGGAAGGGAAGATAAAATACTAACTTAGAACTGAGAGTTAGACGAAGCTAAAAGCAAAATAAATATGAGATAAATAATAAACAAGGAATAAACAGAAATAAGGGAAAGAGAAATGTTATAACCAATTTGACCAAATCTAGACATACTATGACTCGGATAGGCTGGGATTTAAAGACACGGTATCAGAGAATATATGTTAAATAAATATTGAATCAGACTTATGATTGGAAGGTTTCCAATTGTAATAAAAAAAAAATAAAAAAAAAATATATAGTTATGGAAGGAATTGTAAATACCAGAACATGATTTATTGTTACTATATGTTAGAATTGTTAAAGAATTGTTGATTGAATGTAGTTATAAGTATAGTGTATTGTTAGAAGATATGTTAAGTAATATGTAGCTTGAAGTGTTCAGCTCAGTATTTGATTGTTAAAGAATTAAGATAAAATTGTATCGTAGAAATTAAGTATAAATGGACAATTTAAAGTATAAATGTTAATTTAAATTTAATTTAAAAAAAAAATATGTATATTTAATCAAGCTTGTAAAATGTAAAGAATGTGTAATGTAGATATTATGAATATTTTTTTATTTAAATTAAATTAGGGGACATTGTAACATTTATAGAATGGGCTATATCATATTATTTAAGAATTGGAAGAATATATTAGAAATAACTCACACAAAATTTAAAAAGAAATTCATTAAAAGATTGGTTAGGTTAAAATTGAAACTAAATTCAGGTAAAAGCCTAGGTTAGTAAATAAGATATTTGAACTGTAAATACATAAAGAAATTTGTTGTATAAAATAAAATTTAAAACAAGATAATCTAATAATAATTATATTCAAACAAAATTGTAAATATTAGTAACATAGGGCATAAGTAATTACTTGAAGGAGAAAGTGAAATACGATTGTAAACAATGAGATTGGAAGGTTATGTTTCTATGAATTCGGCTCAAAACACACACAATTCGGAAATATCACAAAAGTAAAACACAAAGACACTTCACACACTAATAATATTAATAAAATAAACACTGGAAGGTTTGTTGAGGATAGGAAATTAAAACAGTATGTTAACAAAATTAAAACTGGTGAAAATAGTTCGTTGACATTAACAGCTGTAAAAACAAATGGAAGTAGGTCAGGTGCAGTTTGACTCTAGTGAGAAGGAATCGAACTAAATTATAAACCATCTGATTTTGTTTTTTAAGAAGAAGGCCGCCATATTTGTAACATTTTAAAAGAAAATCTAAGGACGCGTAGTTAGAGTTTAGTCAGAGATAGCGTGGGGACGCGACAAGACGGATCTGCCAGGACCAGTCAAAATTCTATTTATTAGGAACTTCGTCAAAATTATATAGATTTGTTAAGAAGACTGGCCAAACTAAATTAAGGAGAAGTGAATTTCAAAATATAATACAGTGGAAATATAATGTGAAGTAAACAAAAAAGAATTTAAGTGTGTAAAATGTCTAACTAGAGAGAACGGGAATTTTACGTAAGCGACCAGCAGAATTTTGATATTTATTAAGTTGAGAAATAGCGCTATAAAAATAACTTTAGTGGACTTTTAAGATAATAGAGAAGTTTAAAATTGTACATTAGAATATCTTGTAGTTAATCAATAGTAAGTAATAAGAAATAATCCAGTTCAAATAGTTTAGCCTCTTTTTGCATATTCAAAATTTAAGTTTTTCCATCAGGAAAATATTTATTAAACTAATTTCAAAATTTAATATTGTTTTTCAAAATTTATTTAACTAACAAAAGAGTTAATATAGCCCATGCTATAACCCCGAGATAATAAGAGATCGTAAAATTAGCCTAGGGTATATTAAAATTGTGTAACAATAAAATTAAAAGAAAAAAGAGTTAAACCGAGTTTGTTAAAACTTGTTAAGTTGTAAAATTTTGTTGTGTGTATTGTTTAAATGTTGAAATAAAATTGTTCTAATAAAGTTTTGAATTGTTCCTGAGTAGTTTTATTTGTTTTAAATAAAAAATTCAATTTATTAAATAGTAAAACATAATTATATTGAATTGTGTCTCTTTAAAAATTATGTTACAATATATATATATATATATATATATATATATATATATATATATATATATATATATATATATATATATATATACACCACACACACATACACACATTTTGAATGTCTCTATCAGTTGTCCTTAATTTTATAAATTTTGACACTGAGCAGTAATTTTTCTTAAGTTTTAAAAGGCCTGTGCAATCCATTAAAAATATTGAAACTATGGATGTCAAAATATGCCTCTAAATTTGTTAAACTCGCAGGTTAAATATTTCATCTCCCTTTAATTTCTAACAATTAGTTTGAGCTAACAATTAGATTTAGTTCGAGTTGCTTCAGTGGGTCTTAAAGTTCAGCAAATTCACTTTGATGCTTCAAGTGCCAGGAGTTAAACATTCAAATAACAAGCTGTAAATAAGTGTGTTCCAACTGGTAAAAACTAAAGTACTCCAGTTTAAGTACTTGCAGTGCTGAGTTGGTCGCCGTCCTAAATCTGCTTATATAATTTGAATTTAAATTTACTTACTAGCCAAAGTCCACTCTCAGCTCTTGAGCCATTTGGTAACGAGCTGATCAGTATAGGATGTTAGTGACACATATATTAAGTTATCTAACATTTTAGATTTTGCACATCATTTGGATTGGGTGGAAACCTAATCATGATTATTATTAATTTCTGAAATCATCGATTCACGTAACTCATTTAGTAGAAGTAGAGCTTTTCTACTTTTAAACCAATTATTTTATGTAACATGATGATTTATGATGGAATAAAATGATCTATCACAAGGTATAACTAGTGAAATAGTTACTTCAATTAAGTGTAATTTGCTCGATTGCGATTAGTTTCAAGATATACTTTAGTTGTTTGATCTACCATGATCTCTTCTTATATTGCTAGAAGATAGGTCAGTTTTGACTTGACTTTTCAAATTTCTTGAGTTTTAAAATGTAATATTAGTGAAATATGTAACAAAGGTGAGGGTAGAACACTTTACTTCTGAGTTAAAATCTGGGTTTCATCCTTAGTTGTGCTCAACTAGTCTCCCAGGTTACTGTGTGTGCTTTTATAACTCCTAGGTTGACTTAGCCTGAGTAAACAATTACCTAAAACAATAATGAGCAGCAGAAGCACAACATAGATTTTTCCTTGAATATCATTTAGCCCAATATAAGTCAGCTGTTCTTTGTCTTATTAGTTCACCGTTTGATTAGCATTTACATACGATGAGTACTATAGGCAGCAGGAGCATTCCCATATGTGAACGTTTCATAATTTCTCTCAAATTATCATTGTCATACGTTTACAATTTTATTTTCTGTGTATTGTACTGCAATTTAGGTTCAATATTTGATATTATTTGGACAATAAATGCTACAGAATACATAGTCACCATTATTTTGTATGCAAAGTCTATGGTTTGTCTCATGTGTTTACAGATCGTTGCATGATTTTGATACAAATAAATCAGATATTTTAACAAATTTGTTATTGTGTTGGAAACCAACGAAAATTATGACTTTGTGTGTGAAAATACTACCGAGTCTGACCATTCAAAACTGAAAATATAGACTGCTCTTACGTTAACAAAATACTTTATACTTTATAAAATATTAAATATTTTCATAACAAATATTAAAAATAGTACAATAATTTAAAAAATTAGAAAAAATGAACAAAATTTAAAAAAAGAGAAAATTCAAAAATTTTAAAAACATGTTGCTTCGAGGGGATTTATTAGGGCATGCACATGTTGCTAATCAAAGGGTTAAGGAATAAGAAAGGTGTACTGTTTATTACGTACAAGGAAAACTATTCTTAACAAAACATAACTAACAATAGTTATGCTTGTTGGTCTAAGAATTATTTATTGTTCATAAATAATGAATGAGCCAATTAAAGGGCTTACTTAAAGTCGCAAAGCCAAGTTGAACTAAAACAACAAAATTATACTAAAAATAAGTAATTTTTCCGATTTAAATAGGTGTTATTACTTAGAAGATTGTACCATCCTCAGATTAGCTTTCGTACAGTCAGTTTTTCGTCTTAAAAAGGTTGTAAAATTAAACCTTGTATTTATTTGTTTATTTCCCATGTTACTATTTGTTAATTCATTTTGGAAAATACTTGCTAACAACAACTTTAGTTTGTTTACATTAATTCTACTGCTCTTGACACATTTTCTGTAATTAATTTTCAGATTACCTCTGAAACTCTTGTCCGACAAGGGTTACGGTTTAAGAATAGAGATATTGACTGTTACTTATGGAAATGGAGGAATTCATTGTTAAGGTTACGAGGAGGGAAACTTGTAACAAAAACAGAGGTACAAAATTATGCAAGAGAAGTTTATGTCAAAGCAGGAATTTTAAATTTTAAGGCAAGTTTACTTTTAAGTTTTTTTCAAAAACATTTCAACTGGTCTTATACCAATAAAACAACTGATCATAGTATAGTCTGTAAACAAATTAGTAAAAATAATAGAATTATTTAATAATAATCCCTTATATTGATTACCAAAAGTGTTTAAAAAATATTATTTTATTAGTAATTTTAGATGTTTTAATTTTCTCTTCATTCTTCTTAAAATATATATATTTTGTTTAGGCTAGTGATGGATGGTATCGCAGATGGCTAAGTAGGTGGACTAGTTCTGTACTAAACGTAACTGAAAAGGTTAGTATAATTTAAATGTATGATCATATTTTTAAGTACTCTTCTGATTTGGACTCAAGTTAGAGAAGAATTAGGAAGGCAATAAAAATCTTACTCTATTTGTCTTGTCATTTGAGAATGAATTAGGACGGCTATAAATATCGCTATTTATGGTGACAGTTTTGAGAAGGAAAAGTTTACTTATTTATGAGAAACATGATGACATGCTTATCTGAAGAATGGAGACCATTACACATTAATAAGGGACAAGCAGACTAAACATTCAATAAAAATGAAAGTAACTTTCATTATTCTCTTGAAGCAACAATGAAAATCTGTGACTGGCTGAGCTTAAAATAAAATTGAAATTTCAAGTACAATATTCCATCTGGGGGTTCAATTTTTTTTTTAAATTCACATATTTACTTACTCCAAAGGTAAGTTTTCTGCAGTATAGCGTTTTGAAAATTTTGAATACCATATTGTGTGTTTTAATATTAATAGTATATGTTGTAATAATTGGTAATTTTGTTTTATACAAGTCTTAATAAAATTTATAATTTAAAAGAAATAACACTTCAATGCTGCTTTTTGTTACAATAAATTTTTAATATCTTAAAATGACATTCCTATTATCTTTTACAAAGTCACTTATTAATTAAAAATTCTTATTTCCTCTACAAAGAATTACAAAAAATTAAGCTTTATTAGCCTAAGGCTAAAATTTGTTATGGCAGCAAGAAGTTTAGTTATAAAATTTAATATGAATTGAAATTGATTTAATTATTTCAATTTGAGCTTGAGCTCTCTTTATCTCGGGTTAAATAGGTGGGTTTTCTAAATTTTGACTAATAAATTTTGAGTTGGCACTTTCAAAAAAATATCTAAATTACAATTCTTACAAGTTAAAATTTTTACAAGTTATTTTAGTTCCTAATTAAATAATTTCCTGAATAATGTCTTCTTAATTGATCAGTTCAATGGTTTGGCTTATTGTTATTTTGTAATTATGGTTTGAATACGATACTGCACTTTCCGCACTAGTTAAAAAAATAAAATTTTGACAGCCAATTCTGAATACGTCTTCCTCGTTCCGATGCTTTGTTCCAACTGCTTACTGACGCTACCTTTGTTAGAAAAAAATGGCCAAGTCGTGAATTTCCGCTATTTTTTCGTTTATTCCTTGCAAGTAATAGCTTTACGGATGTCATGTTCTTCTTCTTTACGGATACACTTCTTCTTCTTAACAACTGCACTTAAATTTCTTTGCATTTAAATCCAAAACTGTTTTCTATTATATCTCCACGAGAAATATTTAAAACGAATATCTTTTGCCGGTCAATGCGCACGCAACTCCACAAATCCGTTATGCATCGTGTTTACTACAGCACATTTCACTAGCTTGCCGTGTGAAAGTTTTAAGTGTATTTTTACATAGTTCTATTTAAATTGTTACCTATCAATTATTTCTAATACATTTTCTTATAAATAGTGATTTGTGTGTTTTTTTTCTTTTATATAAAATATTGTGATTAGATCTAAAATGTGGCCGTGTGCATTTTCTATACAAGTGAAATTAGGTTATGTTTACAATTCGTCCCTGGTATATTTTAGTAATTTTTTTTACATACTGAATTTATTTACATATATTTATCTTAATTTGGTAAGTGCCTTTTATATATATATTATTTCAAAATGTTACAATGTATAAAATTAAGAATTTGAAATCTGTAGAATTAAAATTGAAAAATTCACTTTCTAAAGTTAATTAAAGTTCCATATAATTACATATTGTTGATTGCAAAGTAAATATTTTCTAATGGTTATTTTTACTCAACTTAACTAAATTATTTTACATATTATATGGCCTCAAATTTAAACATAATGAAATAAAATGAAAATACAAATTATAACTATGAAAATAGTTTAGTTTACAGATAAAAAACACTTGTGAATATATTAAGTGAATAAAAGTTTTTATTTTCAGGATGAAAAGTTGGAGTTAGAATCAGTTAATTTAGAAAGTAAGAAAAGAAAAGAAGACGATTCCAATACATCTCAAAGTATTAATAAAGGAATAGAAGTTGAACAAGATGCAATTAAAAATATCATTGAAAATAGAAATGTTAAAGAATGTTTTATGTGGGGTCCTGATGTATATAATCATATTACACTAAATAGATTAATAAGTAAAGAAACCAGAAATAAATTTCATTGTTTAAAAAATGATAGTGTTAAAATGCCTCTAGAACTAAAACTAGGTAATAAAATATCTATATTAAATTCTGATGAAATGATAACAAATAATGTAGACAAAAGAAGTTCTTTAGAGGAAAATTGTAATACAACTCAATCACAACTGACTAATTCTCAACAAGACATTATGAAGGATACTGGGCAAATCAGTAATAATTTATTTTCAGATGATTTTTCAAACATATATGCTGGGACCAGTAGTAATAATAACTGTGAGAAACAACATGAAAGCTTCCTTTCAATGAATAATAATAGTGAAATATTTTTGAGTAGCAATTTTGAAAATCACCTACAAAAATACAGTAGTTTATTAATATCAAATTCTAGTGGAAAAACTGAATTACTAAATAGTGATACAGGAAAAGAGAAAACAAATTCTGTTAGAAAAAATGTGGAAAGAAGTAAAGTATATAGAAAGGGTGAACGATATCTACCTCATTTTAAGTTGAAAGTTGCAACTTATGCTGCAACAAATACAATTAAGACAGCAGCTGTAAAGTTCAATGTTAATAGAAAAACAGTTTCAGAATGGTTGAAAGAAAAAACTAAACATTCAAGTCCAACGTTGAGTGCTAAAACATTACTTTCAACAGAGGTAAGTACAATTTTCGTATTATTTGATTCCATCTTCAACATGAGTTCATACTTAAAACACTTGGACTTATATTAATATGTGACTCTTGCCAATAGTAGTATTTACTTTGTTTAATGATGACGAGCTTTAGAAGTATTCCATTGTCAGTGACAGCCATCATTAAACAAAAACGTAAATGCTACTATAGGGTAGTAGCATCACATATTAATAAAAGTACAAGAGTTTAAGTTTCATTTTCCCACTTATTGTTCAGCAATTATTTTTTCTGACAATGCACATGTCAGATTTATGAAGTCCTGTTAAAATTTTAAGAATATAATGACATTAAAAAATAAAGCATAATTTCTGTTGTTTAATTCAATGCTATTGAATAGACAAACAGATGACATAAAAGGAAAGACTAATTTTTCTGAAGATTCAATAGTACTGGAACGTATTAACAGTTTCCCCCAATTATGATTTTGATTCACTCTGTATTGAGGAAGGACACAGTGTTGATAACACTAACTATAGAATTTCTTAAATTTTCCCATTCTTAATATCAGAAGTAATGGATAGACTTTCAAAGGCATATGAGATATTGCATTTTAAAATTGTTAACTCATGTTATATTTTGTTAATTTTTTTATTAGTTTTGAGGTAAAACAGATTTTTTTAATATACAAATTTTGTTATTCTGTAATTAAATTAGCTCATTAATCAACTTATTATTATAACAACATTTTGATATTATTAAGATAAAAATAAAAGTTTATTTACATACAAGTATTGTTATTATATTATACAGTGAATGAAGTTCACTAAAAAAAGAAGTTCTTAGTGAAATGCAGGGGGTTTGATATTTTGCCGCCTCATATTACACATTTGAATGTTAAATGTAAGGACTTTTTTATAGCACAACAGGTTTGATAAAGACAACAAATTAGTTTCCAAAACGTTGTATTAATAAAATAATTATATTTGATTCAATTATCAATCATATTGTTAGTTATTTGATAACTCTTCAATATTTTCTCTAATTGTCTTCAGAGATTCGAGTTAAAGAGGATTGCCAGAGAGGTTTTATTATATTGAAAATATTTTTAAAATACTGTATGTTTTAATTAGTTTTCAGTACTTTTCTAAAACTTTCTGGTGAAATATATTATTAAAAGTCATTTAATATTACAGTTATCTTCACCTTTTTCTCCATATTTCTTATACACCTGACTATAGGTCTATTCACACACATCAGTTCCGGCGCGTCACAGGTCAGTAACATCAGTCACGTCACAGTCAAAACATTTATTCTATAATGGATTTCCTGTTGCGCTATCTACACTCATCCGGCGCAGGTCCGTCAGTCGCTCTGCCGGCGTCCGTCAGTCATTTTCAGATTTCTTCCCACCGATATTTTTGGATTGTTCGGACGCCTGACGGTCGTATGACGGATGTGTTTGCTATTTTAAAAGGATTGCGTTTTTATATAAAAGTTGTATTGCTGTGTAGAATTTATATTTTAAAGATTGTTTGTTACGATCATCAAGATGAACGATGAAAAATTGGTAGAATGTGTTCGCACATAGAACTTAGTTTCATCGTCCGTTAGTCCCTTAAATAATGTGATGAACTCTCCCTGACTTTCCCTTTTCTTCCATTAATCATGAACCCATATCCTTCGCTTTTTTCTCTTATTTTCAATCTCTTCGTCATCTAAGGCTATCGCTATTGCAGCTAACGCTACTATAGTAAAATCAGCCATTGAGGTAATTATATATTATCCAATTTAATTCACTCATGATAAAATAAGCTTGACTGTAAGATCACTTAAAGTGACTGACGACTGACTGAAGCCAACTGACAGACAGTTGACTGACGAATTCCGGACACAACTTTGACTGAACTGAGACTGAACTATGACGGAACTGTGACTCAACTGATGTGTGTGAATAGACCTTATTTCTACACCCATCTAATCCATTCTGATAAGCTTTGAGCTGAAATAAAACTAACTTAAATATATTTACCATTATAAAATGTTATTATACCTAAATATAGTTTTATTAAAATGTTTTATTTCAGAATAAAGAATTGGCAGATTCACTTTTTATAAAATGGTTGGAAAGTCACCAGGACAAATTATCTTGTAATTTGCTTAAAACAAAAACATGGGAGCTATTTGAAGAGTATGGAGAAGACATTCTACAAAAAACATGCCCTTGGTTCCTTGAGTATATAAAAAGGTTATCTTTAAGCTTAAAATTCAACACATAAACAATAGAGAGCACAATATTGGAATTAATAAAAAAATAATTTTTATTGATTTATAATTATTTATTAATTTTAAGTTCAGTTTTTGTTATGCATTTTAAAATGAAATTTTTTAAATGAAAACAGTAATTTTAACTCTTGAATTTTGTAGTTCATTACGTTCGGTGAATCTTAATTAATCACTTTAACATATGTTTATGACTATCGAAACTTTACATTTTGTAAATTTGTAAAAACTTACTGAGACAAAACGTTTTTGATCGCTATGTGGCGATCTTCATCAATGTCTTCTGCTTGGAGATGTTGGGTTAAGCGGTGATGGTTTTAAAGGCAGGTTTTTTTAAAGATAGTAATTTTAAAACTAAGCTTGTCACTGCCCCCTTGTAAAATAATCTACAAGATAGATTCCCTTGTAAATTAGGTCGTCCTTTTCATCTCTTCTTCTAAACCTTATTCCACTCTACTCAGTAGTAACATATAATAAGAGAGACAGAGTTTTATTGTAAAAATAAAACACGGAGAAGAAAAGAAACACACCAAAGTGTCTGATATATATTTTCTTTATCAACAGATAAAAATGAAGTAATATTTGTCACAATATTTAAGTAATACTTAAATCAATAAAGTAATTTATTTGACCTCTAGATTTTTTCTAAAATGTTCTACAAGTTGTGGTTCAATTTCGAACAGATGTATTGAACCTTACGGGTTTATTATATATCTGTGTACATTATATAATTTAACTATTATTGAAAATAAATAATAAAATACATCTTCTTTCTTGGGGGTTATTTAAGAAAGATGAAAGGCATTATGTGATACCTCAGAAATAATTCAAATTTTTTGGTGTTTCTTTCCTTTTATGTATAAATATAATGGAGACTGATTGAATTATTACCAAAAGACGTCTAAATAGTTACCTATGTAAGAATTTTTACATGCTTAAAGATTTTTCAACATTTACAGGATTAAATAGAAGATTGACAGACTTCTCTTAGTAATAATCCAATTTGTCTGGGTAATATATATTTCTGATACAGTGAATCTTTTATTATTCATAAGGAAAGAACTGAAAATTGTCAGAGAGGTACAGACCTTACAGATATATTGTAAAATATTTTGTGTAACTTGAAAACATAAATTTCTATTGGGGGGGGGGAATTATTCTGTCAGATGGATGATGAGTGGGTTAACTAATGTTGAGGTTCTCCATGATTTGGTGAACTATTGATGTAACAATTTTCATCTTCTCAATTTGATGGGTTGCAATCTGGATGGAGTGCTTCAATAATTTTGGTGGTATGAACATCATCAACGGGTATGATTTTGTGACTAGCTTTATGTTTAGCTGTTGGCCTATCTGTATGGATTGTTAAAGTGATTAATTATGATTCACCGAACGTAATAGACTACAAAATTCAAGATTGTATGCATGACTCCAACATCCTGTCTTTGGTAATTCATTCTGATATTTAGACCATGACTGGTTAGACCCAGTGCCTTCCTTAGGGTGGAGCAACCTCTCTAGGCCTCGTACCTTAAGGCCTTACTAGTGCTAAAAAATAAGTAAAATGTTTTGGTTAAATGAAAATGATACAATAACAAGATATGAACAATTACAAAGCTACAGAATGACAAGACGCAATAAATATTCACAATGAAGTGGCTGTTTTTTATCTAGTCAATAGTTTTGTAATGAACTTTTATTTGAATAAAATTACAAATATTTGTAGTGGACAATGTTTAAGATTTCTACCTAATAATACTTACCAAATAATAGTATGTATAAATAATATTAATATGGCCTTATTTATGATTGGTTATTAATTACAAAAGCAAGAAAAAATAATTGGCGTATTTTGATGATTCATCAAACTTTTTGAGCAAGAATTTTCTAAAACATTTAGGGGAGACCATTTCTCAAAAAAGCCCTTGCAAGATGTTTTTGCTCCAGGCCTTGCATTGGCTAAGTACGACTCTGGTTAGGCCTATGTATTGACCATGATTTTTTTCAATTTGGATATATTTTAAGATTTCAAGGCCAATAGTATACAATAGCGATGGGCCGATTCCGATTCTCAATTCCAGGAATCGTCGATTCTAGGTGGTATTGAGATATCGTTGATACTCGATTCTTCATTGTAAAAGTGTCGATTCCAATTCCTATTTTATTAACTATTAAAATATGTATATGGAGTAATTTATTGGAAAAATAATTAACTACCAAATATGTCTTATTTATGTATTAGTTGCTTTGAATGAATTAAACGATTAAAGCAAATACCGATTTGAGATAACGAAAATATTATTATTTATGAAGCAACAACAAAGAAGATCGTAACCAATCCTGGTCGTTTGTCATCACTCGTCTCTCTATCTCTCTCTCACTAGAGAGGGTTCGATACACAATCTCTCTTTCTCTCTCTCTCGCTCTCTATCTCCCCCCCCCCCCCCGTTGTCGCTGCCAATGATTCAGGATCATATTAAAAACTACCCTATTTCTATTATTTTTTTAAATCTTTATGTTGTTCGTTTGTTTTTAATTTTTGTTTTGTTTTGAGAGACAATGTAAATAGGCTTAGGTATTTTTTCAAACATTATAAAATAGTGTAAAGTTCACATTTTTAACTTTATAATAAGTCATTACTTTAATCTGATATGTTTTTATGCTTTTAAAAATTCCTATTGATAAATTAAGGTTGAAAGTTTTGTGTAGCCTGTTACATTAAAACAGAACTTTTAAATGGTTTTGCCGTATGACGAAGATGTTAACTAAATTAATTATTAGATACCTAGCATGTAAGCTAATATAACTTGAAAGAATCGAGAATCAAAAGGAAAATTTTAGAATCGAAATCGGAATCGAAAATTTTAGGAATCGGCCCATCCCTAGTATACAATTTATTATTATTTTGGTATAAATAGAACCTTAAAGAATTTTGAAGCCACCATTTATATTTTGTTTAACTTCTGCAGACCTCAGTGGTAGTCTAATTGAGGTAAATTATTTACTAAGCACAGTTTATTTATGGCAATTGGTTGTTAGGAGTAATCAGTGATAATGCTATGCTGATTTATTCTTTGAAAAGTTTTTTTTGTATCCTTGTTTTTGGAAAGATGTTTGTATATCTTTTAATTGAAGTCTTTCAATTCTCTGTTGTTGGAGGAAATTGTTTTACCCTTTATTGAATAACTATACTCCTAGCGTGATTGCTTATGAAATAGAGCGAAAATAAATAAATTTGTTGTTTTGAATTGGACTCCTGTTTAGATGTTCATGTCTCTACATCTAAGAAGATGGGTAGCTGTTCTAGATTTTCCCCTAGTGAACTGGAGTGTAAAGAATAATGATAGGATGTTCGAGAATCCATCTATTGTATTGTATGACCATGTATCGAAATTACAAAAATGTATTACAGTATTTGGTGTGTTTTTAAGAATTCCTCTTCCATATTTCCCATTTATAAGTTTGTGTAAGATGAGGTTATCCTAATATACATTGCTGTTTCTATTAATTAAAAAAAATATCTTTCCTCAACCCATAAATTATTCATTTTCAGAATAAACTTACTTCTTTCCTCAGGCATCAGACTTCAAGAGTAGCTGATAGCTTGATGTCCACAGTATATGATCCTCGCCAGCCCCCAGTGCGCCCTGTTCATGAAAATATCTTGCCATGTTGTCATTTCGGCCCTCAGAAAGTCCCTCATTGGTAAGGGATACGTGCAGTCAAACAAAATATGTTTTACGCATTCATTTTCACCAAGTGCAGAGATTGGAGAATTCAAAATGTTAAATCTAAATAAATATTTCTCCATCACTAGATGACCAAATCATCCTCAAGCTGCAATCAGATGTGAAACTTTCCTTAATTTGTCCTCACTAGGCAGTAAGAATAAACTTAGTAAGATTAATAAGGAAAGAATCACTGGAATAAACCTTGTTTGAGCATTTTTTAAAGACATTTTTAAGAGTTGATAGGCCAAGGATGTTTGTATGTATAGAGCTAACATCTATATATTGTAATGAATTATTTATATCATAATAACTTGGAGCAACTGTGGTGTAATTTTTAATTATGAACAAATAAAACCTCTTTAGTTCAGAGTTAGTCTTGTAGTTTTTTCTTCTGAAGATGATTGCTTTGCAATCAAAATGTACATCAGGATATAATAAATAGTTTTTGTGGTTTAAGAGGTTTTAATTATTTATAATTATGAAGATCATAACTGATATTATATTATGAATTGAAAGTGTATATAAACTTACCAACAAAATTTTAATTTTCAGACTTAATGAAAAGAAATTTGATCAGAGAATATGCAAGAAGAAATATATTATCTATCCTGAGAAATTTAAATTGGAAGTTGTAAGATATGCTCAAAAGTTTTCTCAACTAGCAGCAGCTCGGTTATTTTATATCGCGAGAAAAAGAATTTTTGACTGGTTCTCAAAAGTAAAAAATACAGGTTTGTTTCAACTTTCTAGAGATATATAAAAATATCAAGTAACATAAAGTATATATCTGTAGCCACAAACTGAAGGCACTGAATAAAAAAAAGTATATTCAATAGAAATATTAAAAACTTATTTAAAAAATACACACACTTTAATACTTGTATCCAATGATATCATCAAATTGTACACCAAGAAACCATTGACTTTCATAAGTTGCTCATAGATAAAAAATTCATTAAATAACATCAACCTGTGTGTGTGTGCGTGTGTCTACAGGCAATGACACATTCTTTGAACCCTAAATTCAGTAGAATGTATTCATCATTGGCAAAATTTTTTAAAAATAAATAACTTCTGCTTGAGTCACTGACAATATCAATCATTTCATTATTTCACTTTTTTCTAGGTTCAGTCAATACAAAACACTATGCAAATCCATCGTCTTTCGTAACTGACTCTGAAATTGACAATCAGATTTCAGTTTGGTATAAAGATCAACCAGTTCCTCCTTCAAGCAAACAGGTAAATAATTTTAATAAACATTTGTATATATAATAGAGTCTCGCTTATCAATTGTAAATTTTCCGCTATGACATCAGATAAGTGAAATGTTAAATAGTAGGGAAAAGTTGAAAAATCCGGTAAAACAAAACATTTTAATTTTACAAATTTTTTATTTGTTAAGTTGATAATGTACAGGATTTCAAACACTTTGGTCAAGATTTGACTAGTAAAGTAAATATTAAAATAATGTACATACTTTATGGAGGTATAAAAAAATGTTATGATCCTCGTCTGTTTTCCAGATGTTTGCCGTTTTCTTGCTGCCAAGAGCAAAACATTTTTGCGGGTATCAGATACGCGAAGGTTGGATAAGCGAGACTATACTGTAATAAAAATGTGTAGAAACAAATATCTGCCCCATTCAAGAATAAGTATATCAAATTGTTTTACCATATTTGTACAGCTGTCTTCAGCAATGGGTCATGTTTTCATAAACTTTTCCATTTAAATAAACTCCACGGAAACTAAAAGGAGGTCATATCAGGTGAAGGATGTGACTATAATTCTTAAGAGGTTAAAGAAATGTCATCTTTAGAAGTTAAAAATAATTCTTTTAGATGGGTTAATCATTGATCATTGTCGAATCTATATATATATATATATATATATATATATATATATATATATATATATATATATATATATATATATATATATATATATATATATATATATATATATATATATATATAGATTTTTTGGACTAGGAGACTGACAGACTTACCTTGGTAAGAGTCCACACTGTAGTCTTGAAATAGAAACACATAAAAGCACTTAAACAATGATATATTTAAACAATGATATAAACAAATATATCATTGTTTAAGTGCTTTTATGTGTTTCTATTTCAAGACTACAGTGTGGACTCTTACCAAGGTAAGTCTGTCAGTCTCCTAGTCCAAAAAATCTAAATAATCTTTACCAACCAAAACTAACCTAAAAATATATATATATATATATATATATATATATATGAAGTTGATATATTACTATTGTAAATACTTTTATCCACCACTAAGTGCAATAATTTTACCTTGTGTGATGAGGCACCTTTCGGTCACTTAACCATTGTCGAATCACTGATCAGCGTGTATAATGTTTTTGAAAAATACTACATTTATAAAAACATACACAACAATTTAATGAACCTACACACAACATATACAGAAGACATACTATTCAAAAACATTATACACGCAACTCAAGAGAAAATGTGTGTAACGTCAACAAATACCAACATCACGGACCGAACGTCCATACCAGAGAAATAATCAGTGATTCTACAATAGTCAAGTGACCGAAAGGTGCCTCATCACACAAGGTAAAATTATTGCACTTAGTGGTGGATAAAAGTATTTACAATAATAACATATCAACTTCATAAAGTCAGTGCAACGGAAAAATAATGGACAACGTAAAATATCAATATATATATATATATATATATATATATATATATATAGAGAGAGAGAGAGAGAGAGATTTTGGACTAGGAGACTGACAGACTTACCTTGGTAAGAGTCCACACTGTAGTCTTGAAATAGAAACACATAAAAGCACTTAAACAATGATATATTTCAACCACACAGTGGTCTTTGTCAGTCGAAGAGAAAACACAAAAATAAATATGAGAGAATGAAATAAAATAAATAATGATATTAAGTGCTTTTATGTGTTTCTATTTCAAGACTACAGTGTGGACTCTTACCAAGGTAAGTCTGTCAGTCTCCTAGTCCAAAAAATCTAAATAATCTTTACCAACCAAAACTAACCTAAATATATATATATATATATGTGTGTGTGTGTGTGTGTGTGTGTGTGTGTGTGTGTGTGTGTGTGTGTGTGTGTGTGTGTGTGTGTGTGTGTGTGTGTGTGTGTGTGTGTGTGTGTGTGTGTGTGTGTGTGTGTGTGTGTGTGTGTGTGTGTGTGTGTGTGTGTGTGTGTGTGTGTGTGTGTGTGTGTGTGTGTGTGTGTGTGTGTGTGTGTGTGTGTGTGTGTGTGTGTGTGTGTGTGTGTGTGTGTGTGTGTGTGTGTGTGTGTGTGTTTATATTAATTGTAATTATTTAATAAAAAGAAACTAGAATAAAATATTTCTTATTTTACTCAAGTAGAAATTTACTTTAATTTTTTTTTCATTGATTGATACTTTTCCTGTCCTGGTTACTTTCTGCATACTACTGTATATTTTTTAAATAACTTTATATAAAAGTGAAAAACATACTCATTTTATTTTATGGAATTACTTGCTGATGAATTGTTGTCAGTTTAGACCTATATTTTTATAGAACTCAACAAATTCACTGGTTTTATCACTAAACTGTTATAAACTTTTTACATATAAACTCACAGAATAACATAATTATTTTTAAAACCGTATGCAGTATTTACTATTATACTAGGAAATGAAAAAAACCTAACACTGTCATAAAAGCTAAAGAGTGGCATACAGGGTTATGTTATATGGTTCAGGAATAATTATGTAAAAGATTGTATTAATTTATTTACACTTAGTTTTTTACATCTTCAAATGAATTAAAAGATTTAAAACAAAGTGTTATTTTGTAAATCCTTCTATTAGTTTACACTCTTCTAATATTCCTTGTTCAAATTTTCAGTCAATAATAAAATACATTTTGTTCATCCACTCAATTTCAAATATATTTGTTTAAACTTGTAGTGGATGATACTTAATCTTAATACAGTTTCTTTCCAATATAAATCCATTTAGTAATGAATTAATTTTAGTTTTATATTGGAGAAAAACACTTTTCACAAAAAGGGGCATAGTATGCAAGATAGTTATTTTGTTTCATTGGGCTTAAAATAAGTGATAACATATGACTTCATAAAACAGCTGATTTTATGTTATAGGTTATGTGGTGGAAAAGCTGTTTTAACACATAGGTTATCTTACTTTATTTGTTTTAATTGTAATTATTTAATAAAAAGTAACTAAAATAAAATTTTTCTGTGTTGACCTAAGTAGGAATTGACTTTGAAACATTTTTGTTTATATTACTTGTTATAACAGTCGGTTGTATTGTATTAAAGCAGTATTTTGTAAAATAAAGGTGAATAATTAACACTTCAAATCAATTCTAGATTAGAGAAAAAGGTCGACAGCTTTATGGAAAAGCAGGGTATACACTGTCTTGTTCTTATGGTTGGTACTACAGGTGGAGATTAAGATTTGGCTTGCCAAGTGCTCGAAATGATGATAAAATTAATTATTCGTCCTTATTAGAATGGATACTAACCAAGCTTGATAACAACCAAAATGTATGTCATAGTGATTTGGTCTTAGAAGCTTCCAAATTAAAAAAATCTATTGGTAATGAACAGTTTAAGGTAATTATTAACAAACATTTTGTTTTTCTATTAGTGTTTAAAACATAAGTGGTTTTGCAAAAATTTTATGCATTCATAGTTTATGAATTATTTTATAAATAACCAAAATTTCAATTTAAAATGGCTACATTCTTATAAAAACTACTAATTTACTGAAATTTCACAAAAGCAAGTGAATTTTGCCATGAGTTTATTGTTTAATATTGTGATCTACAAACAAGGTAAGTTACTGTCAGTCTAAACGAGGTGTTTATGTTTGTTTGTACTTGCAGTGTGATATGCTATCTATAATTTTCTTTTCTTTGATTTTATTTTTGAAAAATGCCTTTGTTATTGCTTCTTGAAGTTTAAGAATTTTGGGTTATCATATTCTGCAGCCTCTTCATAAACATTTGAAGTATCACTCAACTCAGTTTTATACATATATTTAAAGCTACACAAGGCATGTTGTATATGAACACTCTCAACAGGCTTTTAATATTCTTTCTTGGTCCAAATGATACTTCTTGATATTTGTTGCAAAGTTTCTAAAGATATATAGGGGCACTCTCAGGTAATTTTTCTATAACCTGATCAAAAAAGTCAGCTTTTACAAAGCAGTTTCTAATTCTATTTTGTGATACACAAGTTCTCACTTTTGATTTCAGGGTAAAAACTTGAAACGCATTTACACATTTTACAAGTGAACTATTGTCTTCTTAAAAATTTCATAGAAGCAATCAAAATGCTTTAGCTAGAAATTACATTAATTTTAAAATTCTGAATGATATTTTGTCTAGTGGTTGGAAGACTGTAGTTTGCTGGAAAAAATCAAACTATAGTTTGATTTTATGTTTATTAGTGGACAACTGATTGGGAAGTAGTGTTATTCAAAAATGGAGAATTTTCATCATTTACCTGTGAAATTTAAGCAACCATTTTGCTATTACATCCATATCGTCCAGCCCTATTTATTTCCTTTCCGAATTATGTTACCAAGAAATTAACACAAAACCATTTGTTAAATATTCCTTAGAATCCTTTCATCGAATACGTTTTACTCTTTAGGCATATTTTTTTGGCACATAAAGCATGATAAAAACCCAACTCTTCTATATCTACCTAATGCTTTCTGGAGAATAAATAAGTTCTGAAAGTTTATTTACGCTCTAGACATCCGCTATTTCTTAAACACTCTTAAAAGATATTGCACCCTTGTATATAATTTTCAAAACCATTCTATGTCTTAAAGTTTATTGTGGCTGTTTCCTGCAGCCTTGGTTCAGAAATATCATATGCTTGATGAGATATGTCAAAAGTGTGATACTTTTAGTAAACTTTTTTCTAAATATGTTCTGAATAGTTTTTTTTATTAAATAAAATTTTCAACCTGTTTCTTTTTTTTCAGCCGTCCTTAGGTTGGGCTTTTCGATTTTGTAAACGTTACCAAGAATTACTGCAGGCTGTACCAGATATTACAACTTTATTGACTCCTACAATGGAAATTCAAATTCAACAGTTTAGAAATAACGTTCTTTCTTATATTAAGGAAAGAAATATTGCTGCAGAGAATGTTGTTTCAATGGATGAAATACCACTACATTTCTCATTAACTGGTAAATATTAATTTAAATAAATGTTAATGAATTTTTCATACTTGCAGTTTTTGTGTTGTACGTCTTGAGATTTTTTAAATTACTAATATTGGTATCACTTGGCAAAAAAATCACTTACTGATATTTCTCAGCACTGATTGTAGTAGGAATTTTTCTTAGTTTGCCCTTTATAAAAATCTGTTTCAATTCCTTCTTTTAAATTATACTTTTTTTGTATTAACTTGGCAAAAAAACCACTACTTAACTGATTTATTCAGCAGACGCTTTTCACACTAGGTCAGCGCATTATTCAATGCTGTGAATCATTGCAACACAAAAATTCCTTCTTTTAGTTCACACTCTCCTTATATATATATATATATATATATATATATATATATATATATATATATATATATATATATATATATATATATACTCCGGATAACGAATTCCCCGGATAATACGCTATGAACAAGGAATACGCAAAACGATCGATAATCGATTATTATACCATAAGTTACACAAATAATGACAGCGGTTAATGCAATTCAAAAATAATCTTCAGATGACAAAATAAATACAGAAAATAATTTAAAATGTCGATGTATTTGACGGATTATAACATGTACATTTATATGTCTAACTATTTACAATACATAAATAAGTATATGTATGGCAAAAGTAAGTATGTATGTACAAATGTAATTTCCTTTACACATAATACTTTCACTTTTAAACAAGGAAATTTGTCACTTTCGTCTGTTTTTTGTGAGCATTGATTTAGCTTTAATGTGCGATCAAGTTCCTTGAGAACCATTTTGTCGCACAGTGTCTACTTGTGTCACAAAGCCATAAAGATCGATAATGTATATCACAGACATGGATAGTGCATATGTCACGTCCTAGACTATTTATAGCCGAGATTAGCTGACATTTGTTTACAATCTTATGATACACATTAGGTTTTCGGGCGTCCAAGGATTTTGTCATTGTCTCTTATATACAGTAGTCTGCTTGCTTCTTTTCTTTTGCTGGCTCGTCTCAGGATGCTTCCCTTTCAATGTAAAAATTAGTATGTACATATTTACATATCTATTCCCTTCATCTTAACTTCTATTAAGCCTTATATGTATTTACGTCATAATTCACCGTTTGGAAATTTAAACACATGAATCTGATTGGTATAAAAATTAATCCGCCCACGGATAATCGGGAGTTTACTATATATATATATATATATATATATATATATATATATATATATATATATCTAGGTTAGTTTTGGTTGGTAAAGATTATTTAGATTTTTTGGACTAGGAGACTGACAGACTTACCTTGGTAAGAGTCCACACTGTAGTCTTGAAATAGAAACACATAAAAGCACTTAAACAATGATATATTTCAACCACACAGTGGTCTTTGTCAATCGAAGAGAAAACACAAAAAGAAATATGAGAGAATGAAATAAAATAAATATAAGTTGTAATCACAGATTGTGTAGCGTAGAAATTAGATGTCACAGATGCACAGATTAAAGATATATATATATATATATATATATATATATATATATATATGAAGTTAATATATTACTATTGTAAGTAATTTTTCCACCATTAAGTGCAATAATTTTACCTTGAGTGATGAGGCACCTTTCGGTCACTTGACCATTGTCGAATCACTAATGTTTTTCTGTTGTAGATGTTCGGTCCGTGATATTGGTATTTGTTGATGTTACACGCACTTTCTCTTGATCTGTGTGTATGACGTTTTTATATAGTATGTCTTCTGTATATGTTGTTTGTAGATTCATTAAATTGTTGTGTATGTTTTTATAAATGTGGTATTTTTCTAGTGAGTTTAGTTCTATTGGGTTATTTATTTCAAGTATGGTTAGGTTATTTTCGTAATTTGTTATTTCATGTTTATGAGATAGTTGGTGTGCTGCAACATTTGATACTTTTGAATTTTTGTTTTTGAATGCTCTATAATGTTCTTCAAATCTTATTTTAAATGTTCTGGTTGTTTTTCCTATGTATAAAGCGTTACAGTTGTTGCATATGATTTTGTAAATTCCTGATAGGTTATGTTTTTCTGAATATGTTTTGTGGTTTGTGTTATTAAGATATTTTATTATTTTGTTGTTTGGTTTGTAAGTTGGAGTGTAGTATTCTTTGTTGTATATATTTGTTATTTTTTCTATTTTGTTATTGGTGTATTTATATTTTAGGTAGATTTTTTTATTTTCATTATTTTTGTGTTCCGGTTGTAGTGTTGTGTTGAGGTTAGGTTTTTTTGTGAATTTATTGTATATATTTTTTATAATGTGTTTGTTGTATCCATTTTCTATTGCTATTTTTGTAATGTTATCTAATTCTTCATTTAATTTTTGTTTGTTATCCTGTGTGTATTTTATTGCTTTATTTATCATGTTACTGTAAGTGTTAATTTTGTGTGTCCAGAGGTGGTTAGATTTGTAGTGTATTGTGGTGTTGTTGGAAGTAGGTTTCCTGTATACTGTAGTTTCTATTTTATTATCATTTATATTTAAAGTAATGTCGAGGAAGTTGATTGTTCTATTTGTTTCTGTTTCAACAGTGAATTGTATGTTTTCGTTGTATGTATTTAGTTTGTTTAATATTATGACGTGTTCGTTGTGAATGGTAGGTTGGTATATTACAAGTATATCGTCTACATACCTTGTCCATAGTGAGATATTGTGTGTGTTTATTATTATTTGTAGGTTTAATTATTATTTGTTCAAAGTGTTGTAAATATATTTCTGACATGACAGATGATATGGGTGAACCCATGGGGAGTCCTGTTGTTTGTTTATAATATTTATTGTTAAATTGGAAGTAATATTGGCTACATATGTGTTTGGTTAGCGTAATGATACTATCTATTATGTTTCTTTTTTCGTTATTGTGTATCAGTTTGTTTTTTATTATTTCTATGGTTTCTTCTATTGGGATACTAGGGTACATGTTAGTTATGTCATAACTTATTATTTTTGTGTTGCTGTTTGTTTTTATCGTTTTTATTTTATTAATTAATTCGTATCCATTTTTTATATTGTATGTGTTGTTGAGATGTATTTTAGATATTAGGATTTTGTCTAGAATTTTTGCGATTATGTAAGATGGTGCTGTTGTGAAATTTATTAGTGGTCTAAATGGTGTGTTGGGTTTGTGGATTTTAGGTATCCCTGATAATACTGGTGCGCATGGTTTGAATGGGTATAATTTTGTGTGGTATTTTAATTTATTGTTATAGTTTAGGGTGTTACGGTGAGTGACTATTAAGTTTTTTATTGTAATAAGGTATTTGTTAGTTGGGTCTGGGATTTGTTCGTATTTATTTTCTTTTATGTAGTTAGTCATTGAATCGATATATTTGGTATTTTCTATTATTACTGGAGTATTTGTTTTATCTGATTTTAATATTAAGTAGTCGTTGTTTTCTAGTTTTTCTCTTAGTTTTATAATTTCTTTTTTATTAATATATTGTTCCGTTTTTTTGTTTTTTTCGTTTTTATTGGTTAATTTTATTATTAAACGGAAATAAAAACGGAAAAAAACAAAAAAAAACGGAACAATATATTAATAAAAAAGAAATTATAAAACTAAGAGAAAAACTAGAAAACAACGACTACTTAATATTAAAATCAGATAAAACAAATACTCCAGTAATAATAGAAAATACCAAATATATCGATTCAATGACTAACTACATAAAAGAAAATAAATACGAACAAATCCCAAACCCACTAACAAATACCTTATTACAATAAAAAACTTAATAGTCACTCACCGTAACACCCTAAACTATAACAATAAATTAAAATACCACACAAAATTATACCCATTCAAACCATGCGCACCAGTATTATCAGGGATACCTAAAATCCACAAACCCAACACACCATTTAGACCACTAATAAATTTCACAACAGCACCATCTTACATAATCGCAAAAATTCTAGACAAAATCCTAAGATCTAAAATACATCTCAACAACACATACAATATAAAAAATGGATACGAATTAATTAATAAAATAAAAACGATAAAAACAAACAGCAACACAAAAATAATAAGTTATGACATAACTAACATGTACCCTAGTATCCCAATAGAAGAAACCATAGAAATAATAAAAAACAAACTGATACACGATAACAAAAAAAGAAACATAATAGATAGTATCATTACGCTAACCAAACACATATGTAACCAAAATTACTTCCAATTTAACAATAAATATTATAAACAAACAACAGGACTCCCCATGGGTTCACCCATATCATCTGTCATGTCAGAAATATATTTACAACACTTTGAACAAATAATAATTAAACCTATAATAAACACACACAATATCTCACTATGGACAAGGTATGTAGACGATATACTTGTAATATACCAACCTACCATTCACAACGAACACGTCATAATATTAAACAAACTAAATACATACAACGAAAACATACAATTCACCGTTGAAACAGAAACAAATAGAACAATCAACTTCCTCGACATTACTTTAAATATAAATGATAATAAAATAGAAACTACAGTATACAGGAAACCTACTTCCAACAACACCACAATACACTACAAATCTAACCACCCCTGGACACACAAAATTAACACTTACAGTAACATGATAAATAAAGCAATAAAATACACACAGGATAACAAACAAAAATTAAATGAAGAATTAGATAACATTACAAAAATAGGAATAGAAAATGGATACAACAAACACATTATAAAAAATATATACAATAAATTCACAAAAAAACCTAACCTCAACACAACACTACAACCGGAACACAAAAATAATGAAAATAAAAAAAATCTACCTAAAATATAAATACACCAATAACAAAATAGAAAAAATAACAAATATATACAACAAAGAATACTACACTCCAACTTACAAACCAAACAACAAAATAATAAAATATCTTAACAACACAAACCACAAAACAAATTCAGAAAAACATAACCTATCAGGAATTTACAAAATCACATGCAACAACTGTAACGCTTTTTACATAGGAAAAACAACCAGAACATTTAAAATAAGATTTGAAGAACATTATAGAGCATTCAAAAACAAAAATTCTAAAGTACAACATTTGAATGTTGCAGCACACCTAATATCCCATAAACACGAAATAACAAATTACGAAAATAACCTAACCATACTTGAAATAAATAACAACCCAATAGAACTAAACTCACTAGAAAAATACCACATTTATAAAAACATACACAACAATTTAATGAATCTACAAACAACATATACAGAAGACATACTATATAGAAATATCATACACACATATCAAGAAAAAATGTGCGTAACGTCAACAAACACCAACTTCACAGACCGAACATCTACAACAGAAAAACATCAGTGATTCGACAATGGTCAATTGACCGAAAGGTGCCTCATCACTCAAGGTAAAATTATTGCACTTAATGGTGGATAAAATTACTTACATAGTAATATATTAACTTCATAAAGTCAGTGCAACGGAAAAACAATGGATAACGTTAAATATCAAGAATATATATATATATATATATATATATATATATATATATATATATATATATATTATTTCCATGAGCATATGAGTGATTATAGTTTATATAAGTCTGTCAGGGGAAAAGAGATAAGGTTATTAGGAGAAAAAAAAACAAAAACATAATAACCTTATCTCTTTTCCCCTGACAGACTTATATAAACTATAATCACTCATATGCTCATGGAAACAATATATATATATATATATCTTTAATCTGTGACATCTGATTTCTACGCTACACAATCTGTGATTACAGCTTATATTTATTTTATTTCATTCTCTCATATTTCTTTTTGTGTTTTCTCTTCGATTGACAAAGACCACTGTGTGGTTGAAATATATCATTGTTTAAGTGCTTTTATGTGTTTCTATTTCAAGACTACAGTGTGGACTCTTACCAAGGTAAGTCTGTCAGTCTCCTAGTCCAAAAAATCTATATATATATATATATATATATATTGTACACATTTTCAATACTTGATAAAATACTTTTTATTCATCCACTCAAGTTCAAATACATTTTTTTAAAACTTGTAGTGGATAACACTTGGTGTATTAGTTTTTTTTTTAATATGAATTTATTAATTAAATTTAATAATGAATTAATTTTAGTTTTATATGGGAGACAAATTTTTCACAAAAGGGGCAATGTATGCCATATAGTTATTTTGTCCTAATTTGGCTTAAGTGATAACATATGATTTCATAAAACAGCTGACTTTATGAACTTGTAACCTATAAACAGCTGAGATATCCTATAAAAATTATGTGGTAAAACAACTGCTTTAACACATATGCTATGTTACTTTATTTATATTAATTGTAATTACTTAATAAAAAGCAGCTAAAATAATTTGTTTTTACTTTAAGTGGGAATAGTCTTTTAAAAACTTTTTGTTTATATTACTTGTTTTGTTGTCAACCTTGTTCCCAGCATATTTAAAAAAATATAGTCTTTTAAACTTGTCTGGAGCAAAGGCATTTCTTCCATCCAGCATAAAACTGCATTAAAAGAATAATTAAATGAACAAAGTACTACATTTGTTGAACTTTATTTGAATGAAAAATGGCTTATTCAAACTACATTGAATAAATGTTGCTAAAAATTTTGATCAAAATAGTATTTGGTATTATCAATTTACCTGTTGTTTCAAAGTCAGCTAAGTAAAATTAACGGTTACAGTTGTAAGCAATTTATATTACAAATTAAAATTAAAAATGTAAAAAGAGATGTAACTGTAATATGTAAAATATAATTAAAATTTTATAACTAAAGGCCAGTAGAATTTTTATTTACACTGAGACTTTATCAGAAGAAATAAATTATTTTTTTAAAAGTAAGATAAATATTTGTTTTTAGGAAACAATAAGCGTAAGCTACTGATACGAAGGCCTGGTTTTGACACTTGTCAAGGATCACTGGTGGTCTCTAGTTTGGCAAATGGTACATTATTACCCTTCATGCTCATTCTTAAGGTAATAATAATTTTTTATTATTAATGAAAATAAAATTTTGAAGACAAAATTGAAAAGTAAAGGTAATTATTTAATCATTGATGTTTTAAATTTTCTATCTGTAAACACTGTCTAGGCAAAGATTATCGTAATATTATCATCTATGATATCCAGAATTCTGCTGAAAACAAAGCAGTTGTTTACTATTACAAGGTGTTTAGGGACAAGAATGTTATCATAGGATAATTTCTTAAAACAATATTTTATAGTTACTTTTTTATATTTCATCCATGTATTCTTATACTATATTGATACTTAAGTTTTTATTAGATTATAATTAGTCCTGTAGTAACTTTTGAATCGTCAGTTTATGAGTCCTTTATTGTTTCTAATTTGTTAAATTCTTTGATGTTTGGTCATTGGTATTGAGTCCTTCACATTCAACTTGTCTAATTCCAAGATCCACCACAGGTATTTCTTCTCTTGCTTCCTTTTAATGGTGCAGAATCCATTTGAGTTTTTCCCATTTCCTTCAAGACAATCTTTCTTTCTATAAAAATATTCGCAATGTAACATCCTGAATAGTTTTTGGTTGCAATTCAGTACGTTGGATAAATATTTGTTATTTAATTAATGTAAAAATCATATTGATATTGTGTGAAAAAAGCTTTGTTTAAAAGCGATTTTGTTTTTTGAAGATGTTTCATTGACAGAGCTGGTCAAAAGGCACGCCATGTTGAATTTGTGGACTAACTCAAGGCCTTTATCTGAATATACAAGGGTGGTGATATTTCAAATCTTGTGCCAGGTTAACGTGGAAAAAGAGTTTTGTCCATTCTCGCAGGACACATGGTAGAAGAAGAATCGGATGGACTTGCAGTTTTTATTATGTGTGTTTCAGTTTTAATAATTTAATTTTCAAAATTTATTAACAATGGGGAAATGTATTATTAGTGGCTTTTTTACGTTTAGTTTATTATTTTCAAAATTTAAATTTGTTATAAAAGTGAGCTCGTGTAAATTATTATATGTCCTAACAAACCCACGTAAGTTTAAGTGATTGCCAAGGTATGTTTTTAAATTTAATTATTTGATATTTTGCGATTCAATCAAACCAGTAAATATAGGATACCAGCGTGTATTAACCTAGCTTTGTCTCTAAACATTTTTAAAAGGTGTAAACTTATGTATTTTAATTTGTGAAGTAAAAGCTTGTAAAAAGCGAATTGTATTTAAAATGTAATATTTTGACTATTTTTAATTGTTTCTCAATTAAATCTTTTAATGTAAGCACAAACAAGAATTTTAATGTAACCTGTCTTTAGAACAATTAAACAGATAACAGTCTGACTGAGTTAGTTGAAAGATACAATTGACCCGGGAAGTCTCTGCAGGTATAAAGAATAAAGGTAGTGAATGAAGGTTATTAAAGTTTTTTAAAAATAAATTAGATCACACTACTACCATTTGCATAATACCAGGGGATTACAGCAAGAACCCCAATACCACAGAAATAACTAATACAGTAGTCTCTCACTATTTGCTGGTTCAGTATTCCCGATTTCGCTTATTCACGGTTGGCAAAATTACAGGACACCTCACTAATATATGTCGTATTTTTAAAAAAAGACAAGAAAGATAGTATAGTTACTGTGCAGGACGTAGGATAATGTATTCTTGTCTTATTTATTTTGTACAGCACTGTAGTTGTTTATCACAAAGGAATCTGATTATTCTCCATACATCCCGTTATATTCTACACTACTATTCGAAAGATGGGCATTTCTTATTTATAAGGATGAGACAGGATGGTTTTGGAAAAGAATGCCTTAATGAAAATTCTTATCAGCAGGAGGAGAAATCTGCTCGAGGTTTGAGGCAACAAAGGATTTTTTGACAGTTCTACTATGCTGTAGTGCTAGCGGACTGATGTCTCAATAGCTCATGGAATTTACAGTGAAGTATTTAAACACATTAACAGTGAAGATGTCAACAGTTTTTTGAAAAGTGCGAACCAAGATTTGATGGAAGAAGATCTGGAAGAACTAATTACCGAACTTGTGGTTATCTCAGATAACAACGAGGGAATGTATCGCTGAAGTTGACATTAAAATCTGTCAGTGAAATGTATGTTTAAGGAAACATTTAGCTGCATCCGTTACTGAAATTGATTCCTCTTAAGAATGGAAGTTAAAATTTAATCAAGAGCTAGAAGAAGCACTATTGCCATATAAAAATGTGTGTAAAGAACTAGAAAACAATTGCACACAAAGTAAAATGACAAGTTTAAAAAAAAATCAAATTAGCAGTGTTTAAAATATTATTTGTCTAAAATTAGATGTTACAAAATTAAGTGAATAGTTGTTGTTGTTGTCGTGTGACAAGTGCAATAAAAACAATAAAAAAAAACAGAAAAAGAAGTGTTCAGAGAAAGGTAGAGAGAGCACAGTTACACGAGTCCAAAGGCGTGAAGCACTGCACTGGCCATCTGCAGCTTTGTCTGTATAAAGTCTCCCTAGAACAGTTTAAGTCAATTTTAAATAGTGCTGCAATGATGGACGGGCAGTTGAAGAGTTGATCGGGATTAAGCTGTATCCCTGGGGAGTGTCTACATTCAGGGTATGTTCTTGATCCATCAGGCAAGATTTTCATGTCTTTGAGGTGCATTGTCCTCAGTCTGGCAATTGTTTTTGTTATTTCCCTGTCGAAGTTAAGCTCGGGAAGTGATGATTTTCTTCGGTTGTTATGGCAGAGCTTCTGTTTTGCAACGGCATTGGCGTCGGAAGATGTTGTAATCACGGGGGCTGGTTCGATGGTCCTCGCTTCCTTGGCCAGAGAATCGGCCTCTTTGTTCTCTTTGATGTGGACGTGTGCTGGGATCCATTGAAGCGTACACAAGTTTCTTCTTTTCTTCAATTAATGACAGGAGGGTATTGATCTTCTGGGCGAGGTTTGTATTTCCTTTTTGGAGGGCCTGAAGAGCAGATCTGCAGTCCGTGAAGATTACTATGCCATCAGAGGGGTTGAGTGTTGTCCAAGTGAGGTTAATACTCCGAGCTTTTTTGATTGCAATGAGTTCGCTTGTGAAGTTGGAGGCGATTTTGCCTGCTGCAATTTTGTGTCTGGAAGTTGAGCCATCAGGGTAGCTTATAAAGATTCCGGATCCATCTCTATCGCAGTCAGAATTCGAAGAGCCATCAGGGTAAGCAGCGACGAGGTGTGTGGTTTTAAAATCTTGGCAATAGTTTCCATTCCTTTCCTCTTGATTCAAGTGAATAGTGTTTAATATTAAAGAATATGTGTGTCTGTGTGTGCAAGCGTGCATATTTAATAGAATTTTTGTGTTTTTTGATTAGAGGAAAACGTAAATAATCAATAAAAATATGTATGTAAAATATAATACATAAAGATATCATACTCTTTTATAAGTGTACAGTATAGCTTAAATTAATGTTAACATTTTTGATGTGGAATGTAACCCTTCTCTTTCCGTATACAGTTGGTTTCAGTATTCGCAGTAAGTTTGGGGACCCTAACCCCCTGTGAATAACGAGGGATCACTGCATTACCAGTTACCTAAGATTAAACTCTTATGTACATTTCGATGACAATGTCGGAGGGTCTTATTACAAAATTACAATCTATAATACAATAATTTACTAACTAAACTGAATAAGGTTGACATGGTTATTGAAATTTATATAAGGGTCTAATTTTAGGTAACTTGTAATATTAGTTATTTTTGTGGTTTTAGGAATTTTATCAATATTTTTATTATAATACATTGTACCTCGTGCTCTTGATATTGTACATAACTTTCTTCTTGCTTTCTTGATATTTTTAGCAGTACAGGTTTGTTTCATCTATCAATTCTTTAAAATACACTGATTCAGCTGTTTTGAAAAGCTTAGAACTGTGCGGATATTGTTCTTATCTCACTTGTTTTATCTCAGAAACATAGTGAAAATGAACAATTAATAAATTCTATCTTATACTCTTACTTCTTCTATCTTGGGACCTGGAACCATCTGAATGCTGCAGAATATTACTACTAAAACCCATAGTTTTTGTTACATGTTGTCTTGTATTTTGTAACAGGGTTCCAAATCTGACTGCTGTAGTTCAAATTATTGTGTCATTTCTGAGAAAGGATGCATTGATGCTGATATTATGTTACAATGGTTACAACAGGTATTTTTTACGTAAGTAAATTTTTTCTTTCATCCATTTTATGTGAGAAGATATATAAGCAAAAGTGTTTACTATATAACAAATATAACATAAAAGTCAATTCATACTCAGGTCAACAAAGACAAAATTTCATTTTAGTTTTTTTTAAAATTAAATAATTACAATTAATATAAGTAAAGTAACTTAACCTATTCGTTAAAACCGCTGTTCTGCCACATAACCTGTAACATAAAATAGTATGTTATCACATGTTTTAAGCAAAATGGGACCAAAATAACTATATTGCATACCTTGCCCTTTTTGTAAAACGTTTGTCTCCCATATAAAAGTACAATTATTTTATTTTAAATTTAATTATTGAATTAACATTTGAAAAAACTGTATAAACAGCAAGTGCTACCATTTAAAAAAATGTATTTGACCTTTATTCTAAGTAGACAATAAGAAATCAGAGAAGCACGTTAATAAGGGATTTAAAGGGGGAAAATGGGTAAAAATAACACACCATCCACCGCTGTCTAATAAAATTAGAAAATCTCTAGGAAAATATAGTAATTTGAATGTTACAATTGCCACTGCAAATAACCTAAAGAAGTTGTTAGGGAACCATAAAGATGCCATACCTAATAAAGAAAAGTCAGGAATCTACTGCCTGAAGTGTAGCGAATGTCCTCTGAAATATATAGGCCAAACAAAAAGAAATATTAAAACTAGGGCTAAAGAACATTTTCCCCATATTAAATATAATAGACCAGAAAAATCTGCGATGGCGAAACATTGTTTAGAGGAAGAGCACGAATTTAAAGTAGACGATGTAACCTTGTTTAAAAACGCTGTTAAGTGTTGTGAATTGGATGCATGGGAAACTTTGAATATTAATAGGAATAAAAATAATATTGTAAACAATGAGTCAGGCCCTATTCCAAATTCTATATTATTATAATTAGCGTAACAAAAGGGGAAAAAAATAATAAAATAAAATTTATTGTCATTTTTAGGTTAAATATTTTGACATAATAATAATGTGTAATATTAATTATCTGTTTTGTTTATATATAATTATGTTGTATGTTACAAATTTTATTGTAATTATTGAGTTAGGTACAAAATTCTATTTGTTGTATCATGTTTAAAGTAGGGTTAGTAACTTGTTTTGACAAGTGGGCGTGGCAATGCCTACTGTATAAATACGGAAGTGTAACCTTACTTTCACCCTAATTGTAAGTTACAGTTTGTAGTAGTAACACTCACTGATGATGATGACTTGGTCATTGAAACTCGTATGAGTAAATAAATGATGTATTTATGAGTTTTGTGTATGTTTTTATTTGTTTCTAACATAACCTCACAAGCTAAGCTCAAAGAATATTTGTTCCCTGCTTACACTTTTGCCATGTAGTAGGGAGTGTTTGCCTTCATCTATAGGTCCCATGGTGAAGGCTATTTTCGCAATTTCGTCAGCCTTCTCTTTTCCGGGTACTCCACACTTGGCAGGTACCCATTGAAGAGTTAATTCCTTCCCGCTGTCCACTAGTTCTAGTATGGTTTTTCTTATTTCTGATATTCGAAACTAGTATGAACTTGTAGAGTTATTTAACAATGACTGAAGGGCGGCTTTCGAATCCGATAGGATGCATATTTTTGAATTGCCCTTTAAATGAAAACAGCTAGTCAGGGCTGCACTTATAGCCAAAAGCTCAGTATCTATGCTGGAATTGGAATTGGCTGGGATGTAAAAACAGTCTCCGTTCGATTCATTATAGTAGCTTGCCCCTGATAAGCTCTTCTCCTGGTTGAGAAAGATAAATATAAGTGAACTAATAGAAAGAATTGAAAAATTAATACACCCAGAAATAAGTTTTGTCAGAATTAAGCCTGTCCCTAAAAATACAGTGTATGGTCTCATAGTTATTAGTCATTAAAGCTATTATTTGATCAAAATTTTATCTTTTTTTACTATCACCTTTATACAGTATATTCATGCTCTTTTGAATTCAATTAAAAATGTCCTTAACAAATATCCATTTTTATCATATTGCTTCAAAAGCTGTTGGTTTATTTAAATTTCATTATTAGTCACAAAAATATATAATCACTTAAGACAATTATACATGAGCAAACCTTTGTGATAATTATATAAAGGTTTTTAAAATGGATAATATCATTTAAAATGTTTTGGCCCTATTCCCAGATTGAGGTCTGAATTTGGGTTAAACTGTTACTGAATTATATTCTTGTAAATAAATATATGCCTATATTGTATTCCTTCAATAGGACCTATCAATGGAGGTTAAAACGATCTTTAAATGCTATTTTTCAAGTCCTGCTATTAGTTTACATGTGATATTTCACGTTGTCCATTATTTTTCCATTGCACTGACTTTATGAACTTATTATTATTAATTGTAAACAATTTTTTCCGTCACTAAATGCATAATTCTACCTTATGTGATGAGGCACCTTTCCTAACCGACCAACCTTCCATTCACATCAAACACATCATAATACTAAACAAATTAAATACATACAACGAAAACATACAATTTACCTGCAAAACAGAAACAGACAGAACAATTAACTATCTTGATATTACATTAAATATAAACAAAACAAAAAAAATAGAAACTACAGAACACAGAAAACCAACTTCCAACAACACCACAATACACAACAAATCTAACCACCCCTGGACCCACAAAATTAACACTTACAGTAACATGATAAATAAAGCAATAAAATTCACAAAATAACAAACAAAAATTAAATGAAGAATTGAGATAATAATACAAAAATAGCAATAGAAAATGGATACAACAAACACCTTATAAAAACAATATATATACAATAAATTTACAAAAAACCCTAACCTCAACACAACACCTGAACACAAAAATAATAATAATAAAAAAATCTACTTAAAATATAAATACACCAATAACAAAATAGAAAGAATAACAAATATGTACAACAAAGGATAAAAAGTATCTTAATAACACAAACCACAAAACAAATACAGAAAAACATAACCTATCTGGAATCTACAAAATTACATGTAACAACTGCAACACATTTTACATAAAAAACAACCAGATCATTTAAAATAAGATTTGAAGAACATTACAGAGCACTCAAAAATAAGAATACAAAAGCATCAAATGTAGCAGCGCACCTAATATCACATAAACATGAAATAACAAATTACGAAAATAACCTAACCATACTTGAAATAAATAATAACCCAATAGAACTAAACTCACTAGAAAAATACCCATCTATAAAAACATACACAACAATTTAATGAACCTACAGACGACACAATTGAAGACAATGTATTTTTCAAAAACATAATACACATGGCTTAAGAAGAAACACGTATGACATCAACAATACCAACATCACAGACCGAACAACCACGCCAGAAAAATAATGCAGTGATTCGACAATGGTCATGACCGAAAGGTGCCCCTCATCACATAAGGTAAAATTATTGCACTTAGCGGTGGAAACAATTGTTTACAATTAATAATAATGACTTCATATATATATATATATATACAAGAAAACAGTGTTGCAAAGTTAAATACATATATATATATTTTAGGTATATGCACCTAGTATATTTTAGGTATTATCTACCTAAAATATAAATATACCAATAACAAAATAGAAAAAATAACGAATATATACAACAAAGAATATTACACTCCAACTTACAAACCAAACAACAAAATAATAAAATATCTTAGTAACAAAAACCACATAACAAATTCAGAAAATCATAACCTATCAGGAATCTACAAAATCACTTGCAACAACTGTAACGCCTTTTACATAGGAAAAACATCCAGAACGTTTAAAATAAGATTTGAAGAACATTATAGAGCATTCAAAAATAAAAATTCTAAAGTATCAAATGTTGCAGCACACCTAATTTCCCATAAGGAATATATATATATATATATATTCTTGATATTTAACATTATCCATTGTTTTTCCGTTGCACTGACTTTATGAAGTTAATATATTACTATTTTTGAGTAATTTTATCCACCATTAAGTGCAATAATTTTACCTTGAGTGATGAGGCACCTTTCGGTCTTTGACCATTGTCGAATCACTGATTTTTCTCTGCTGTGGATGCTACGTCTGTGAAGCCGGTGTTTGTTGAAGTTACGCGCACTATTTCTTGATCTGTGTGTATGATATTTCTGTATAGTATGTCTTCTGTATATGTTGTTTGTAAATTCATTAAGTTGTTGTGTAAGTTTTTATAAATGTGGTATTTTTCTAGTGAGTTTAGTTCTATTGGGTTGTTATTTATTTCCAGTATGGTTAGGTTATTTTCGTAATTTGTAATTTCGTGTTTATGGGATAATAGGTGTGCTGCAACATTTGATACTTTAGAATTTTTGTTTTTGAATGCTCTATAATGTTCTTCAAATCTTATTTTAAATGTTCTGGATGTTTTTCCTATGTAAAAAGCGTTACAGTTGTTGCATGTGATTTTGTAAATACCTGATAGGTTATGTTTTTCTGAATTTGTTATGTGGTTTGTGTTATTAAGATATTTTATTATTTTGTTGTTTGGTTTGTAAGTTGGAGTGTAGTATTCTTTGTTGTATATATTTGTTATTTTTTCTATTTTGTTATTGGTATATTTATATTTTAGGTAGATTTTTTTATTTTTATTATTTTCGTGTTCCGGTTGTAGTGTTGTGTTGAGGTTAGGTTTTTTTGTGAATTTATTGTATATATTTTTTATAATGTGTTCGTTGTATCCATTTTCTATTGCTATTTTTGTAATGTTATCTAATTCTACCTAGTACCCTAGTATCCCAATAGAAGAAACCATAGAAATAATAAAAAACAAACTGATACACAATAACGAAAAAAGAAACATAATAGATAGTATCATTACGCTAACCAAACACATATGTAACCAAAATTACTTCCAATTTAACAATAAATATTATAAACAAACAACAGGACTCCCCATGGGTTCACCCATATCATCTGTCATGTCAGAAATATATTTACAACACTTTGAACAAATAATAATTAAACCTATAATAAACACACACAATATCTCACTATGGACAAGATATGTAGACGATATACTTGTAATATACCAACCTACCATTCACAATGAACACGTCATAATATTAAACAAACTAAATACATACAACGAAAACATACAATTCACCGTTGAAACAGAAACAAATAGAACAATCAACTTCCTCGACATTACTTTAAATATAAATGATAATAAAATAGAAACTACAGTATACAGGAAACCTACTTCCAACAACACCACAATACACTACAAATCTAACCACCCCTAGACACACAAAATTAACACTTACAGTAACATGATAAAAAAGCAATAAAATACACACAGGATAACAAACAAAAATTAAATGAAGAATTAGATAACATTACAAAAATAGCAATAGAAAATGGATACAACGAACACATTATAAAAAATATATACAATAAATTCACAAAAAAACCTAACCTCAACACAACACTACAACCGGAACACGAAAATAATAAAAATAAAAAAATCTACCTAAAATATAAATATACCAATAACAAAATAGAAAAAATAACAAATATATACAACAAAGAATACTACACTCCAACTTACAAACCAAACAACAAAATAATAAAATATCTTAATAACACAAACCACATAACAAATTCAGAAAAACATAACCTATCAGGTAATTACAAAATCACATGCAACAACTGTAACGCTTTTTACATAGGAAAAACATCCAGAACATTTAAAATAAGATTTGAAGAACATTATAGAGCATTCAAAAACAAAAATTCTAAAGTATCAAATGTTGCAGCACACCTATTATCCCATAAACACGAAATTACAAATTACGAAAATAACCTAACCATACTGGAAATAAATAACAACCCAATAGAACTAAACTCACTAGAAAAATACCACATTTATAAAAACTTACACAACAACTTAATGAATTTACAAACAACATATACAGAAGACATACTATACAGAAATATCATACACACAGATCAAGAAATAGTGCGCGTAACTTCAACAAACACCGGCTTCACAGACGTAGCATCCACAGCAGAGAAAAATCAGTGATTCGACAATGGTCAAAGACCGAAAGGTGTCTCATCACTCAAGGTAAAATTATTGCACTTAATGGTGGATAAAATTACTCAAAAATAGTAATATATTAACTTCATATATATATATATATATATATATATATATATATATATATATATATATATATATATATATATATGAGGTCTGTTAAAAAAATACGCAGACTGTTTGAATTTCGCGGCTCAAGTTAGTTTCAGGAGAATCCGCTTGGTGTCGCTAGGTTCGTATAAATCAGCTGAATAAAAAGCGGTATTTCAGTCGCAGGTATCTTCATTTGTAGATGAGTTATACGCAGTTTAGTAAATAGTGTTTTTTTTGTTTGTCGGATTGTAAAATGAACAGCCTGAAAGAGCAACGAATTGCTGTGAAATTTTGTGTAAAACTAGGGAAATCTGCAACAGAAACATTTGCCATGCTTAACACGGCCTACGGCGATGTTACCATGAAGCGTACTGCATGTTTCAAGTGGCATGAACGTTTCAAGGGTGACTGACAGTCGATTGATGATGACGAGCGTCCTTCAACGTCAACTGACGTCACACACGTTGACAAAATCAACACCCTGGTGCGCGAAAATTGACATCTGACTATTAGGGAGCTTTTCAAGAGTGTGGGATATCAGTTGGATCTTGTTACGAGATTTTGACCGAAAAATTGAAGATGCACCGCATCGCTGCGAAATTTGTGCCACGCCTGATGACCGACGACCAAAAAGCCAATCGCATCCGGGTTTGTCAGGATCTGCTTGATCGTTTAAATGAAGATGAGAACTTTTTGTCAAGAATTATAATTGGTGATGAATCATGGGTGTATGGTTACGACATTGAAACGAAGGTCCAATCATCCCAATGGGTGAGTCAAACATCCCCAAGACCCAAAAAAGCTTGTCAAGTTCGGTCGAATGTAAAGGTGATGCTGACAGTTTTTTTAATACTAAGGGTGTTGTTCACTACGAGTACCTCCCTGAAGGCTCTATAGTCAACCAGATTACCTACATTGAAGTACTGAAGCGTCTGAGGGACGCCGTCCGACACAAAAAGCCAGAACTGTGGAGAAGTGATAACTGGTTTTTCCATCACAACAACGCTCCAGCACACTCAGCACTCAGAACTCTTGAGTTTTTGGCCAAACACTTGATCATTGTTCTTCCCCCCCCCCCCCTACTCACCTGACCTTGCTCCTTGTGACTTTTTCTTATTCCCAAAACTCAAAAATCCCCTCAAAGAAAGAAGACTTGAAACGATTTCAGAGATTAAGGCAAATACAACGAAGGAGCTGCACGCCATCACAAAAGAAGCGTACCAGGACTGTTTTAACAAGTGAAAACGCCGCTGGGATAAATGTGTGCATTGGGGAGGAGAGTACTTTGAAAGCTACACCAAGCGGACTATCCTGAAACTAACTTGAGCCGCGAAATTCAAACAGTCCACGTATTTTTTAACAGACCTCGTGTATATATATTTATTTTTAGGTTAGTTTTGGTTGTAAAGATTATTTAGATTTTTTGGACTAGGAGACTGACAGACTTACCTTGGTAAGAGTCCACTCTGTAGAAACACATAAAAGCTCTTAAACAATGAAAGTGCTTTTGTGTTTCTATTTCAAGACTACGGAGTGGACTCTTACCAAGGTAAGTCTGTCAGTCTCCTAGTCCAAAAAATCTATATATATATATATATATATATATATATATATATATATATATTGTAAAGTATTTATAAAACGCAATATAATTATTTTTTTTTCTATTAAATTTTTATTTTATTGATGATATCAAATTTCTATTTAAAACAAAAAAAACTACTCAGGAACAATTCATAATTCTTTATTATAACATTTCTTATTTCAACCTTTAAACAAAACACAGAACAAAAATAAACTTAACAAATTTTAACACAATATACTAAACTCACTTTCTTTAATTTTTAGTTACAAATTTTGATACCCTAGGCTATTTTTAAGATCTCTTAGTATCTCGGGGTTTATACGCATGGGCTATATTTTTAATTCTTTTGTTAATTAAATAAATTTTGAAAAACAATATTAAATTTTGAAATTAGTTTTAATAAATATTTTCCTGATGGAAAAACTTTAATTTGGAATAAGCAAAAAGGCGAAACTATTTGAACTGGATTATGATCTTATTACTATTAATCACAAGATATTCTAATGTACAATTTTAAACTTCCCTATTATCCTAAGAGTCCACTAAAGTTTATTTTTTATAGCGCTAATACATACTTAACTTATCAAATACTGAAATTTTGCAGGTCGCTTACGTAAGATTCCGTTCTCTTCAAATTATCACTTTTTACACACTTAAATTCGTTTTAGTTCCTTCAAATTATATTACCACTGTACTTTATCTTTACATTTTCTTATCCTTATTTAAATTTACCAAGTTTCTTCACAAAACGGTATAATTTTGACGAATTCCTTCCAATGTAAAATTTTGACTTCTAAGAAAGGTCTGCTTCCTCGGCGTCCCCACGCCAGACTGCTCTAACTACGCGTCCTTAGATTTTAAACAATTGTTTGTTTTTTTAATATGGCGGCTTCCCCTTCTTAAAAAAAAATCATATGGATTATAATTTAGTTCGATTCCTTCCCACTAGAGTCGACTGTACACTTGACCTATTTCTTTACTTTCACATCTGTTAATGTCAACGAACTATTTTCACCGTTTTAATTTGGTTAACATACTGTTTCAATTTTCCGATCCTTAACAAACCTTCCAGTGTTTATTTAACTACTATTATTAGTGTGTGAAGTGTCTTTGTGTTTTACTTTTGTAATATTTCGAAATGTGTGTGTTTTTGCTGGATTCATAGAACATAACCTTTCAATTTGTTTACTACCGTTTTTTCACTTTCTCCTTCAAGTAATTACTTATGCCCTATGTTACTAATATTTACAATTTTGTTTGAATATAATTATTATTAGATTATCTTGTTTTTAATTTTATTTGATACAACAAATTTCCTTATGCATTTACAGTTCAAATACCTTGTTTACAATTCTAGGCTTTTACCTAAATTTAGTTTCAATTTAAACCTAACCAATCTTTTAATGAATTTCTTTTTTCAAATTTTGTGTGGGTTATTTCTAATATATTCTTCCAATTCTTAAATAATATTATATAGCCCATTCTATAAATGTTACAATATATATATATATATATATATATATATATATATATATATATATATATATATATATATATATATATTTATAGGTTAGTTTTGGTTGGTAAAGCTATTTAGATTTTTTGGACTAGGAGACTGACTAGAAACACATAAAAGCACTTAAACAATGATATATTTCAACCACACAGTGGTCTTTGTCAATCGAAGAGAAAACACAATAAATATATAGATGACATCTTCCTAATTTGGACACAGGGTGCTTCAACACTTGAGACATTTTTAGACAGCCTGACACAATTCTCCACACTTCAATTTACCTGGGAGAAATCTACATCAGCCATCACCTTTTTGGATGTAGAGGTAACACTCCAGAATGGAAATATCAACACAGGAATTCACATCAAACCTACAAACCACCTACAATATCTCCATTTCGACAGCAACCACCCAATAAACTTAAAACGATCCATTCCATATAGTCAAGCAATCAGGGGTAAGAGAATCTGTTCGAATGATAGGGAATTGGAAGATTTTAATAGAAAGATATCAACAGCCTTCCAGACAAGAGGATACCCAAAAAAACTAATTGAAAACCAAATTCATTCAGCACAATCCTCGGTTCACCATAAACCACAAACAGAACAAAATAAACTGTCTTTAATAACTGACTACCATCCTGGTCTACATAAACTCAACAAGATATTGAGAGATGGCTTCAAAATTCTTTAAGCTTCCGTCCACACCAAAAATCTTTTCACCGATCCACCGCAAATTTGGTACAAGCAACCTCCCAACTTGAAAAACATCCTAGTACATCCTAAACTACCAGACCCTGATGCAGAGAAACCACACAAACTTCCTCATGGCTCCTTCCCATGTAATAGACCTAGATGCAAGACGTGTCCAATACACCCCTCAGCAAATAGTTTCAACAGTCAAACAACAAAAATGGTCTTCAAAATACAGGGTCATCATAATTGTACATCGAAAAATGTCATATACCAGCTACAATGTAAACTTTGCTCAGCACAGTACATAGGCCTGACCACGGATGGTCTGAATATCAGAATGAATGGCCACAGACATGATGTTAAAATTATGAATATGGATAGACCAACAGCTCAACATGCTGCGAGTCACAACATCACAACTTTTGATGACTGCTATACCACAAAAATAATTAAATCACTCCCCCCTGATTGCAATCCCTCAGAACTGAGAAGGTGGGAACTATCATACCAGTGGTATACCAAGTCCAGAGAATCCCCTAACCTCAACATCAGATAAATCCATTCATTTTTTTTTTTTTTTTTTTTTTTTTTTTTTTTTTTTTTTTTTCCAAATAGCCTTATCTCTTTTCCCCTCACAGACTTATATAAACTATAATCACTCATATGTTCATGGAAACAATATATATATATATATATATATATATATATATCTTTAATCTGTGCATCTGTGACATCCGATTTCTACTCTACACAATCTGTGATTACAATTATTTTATTTCATTCTCTCATATTTCTTTTTGTGTTTTCTCTTCGATTGACAAAGACCACTGTGTGGTTGAAATATATCATTGTTTAAGTGCTTTTATGTGTTTCTATTTCAAGACTACAGAGTGGACTCTTACCAAGGTAAGTCTGTCAGTCTCCTAGTCCAAAAAATCTAAATATATATATATATATATATATATATTCTTGATATTTTACGTTATCCATTGTTTTTCCGTTGCACTGACTTTATGAAGTTAATATATTACTATTGTAAGTAATTTTATCCACCATTAAGTGCAATAATTTTACCTTGAGTGATGGCACCTTTCGGTCACTTGACCATTGTCGAATCACTGATATTTTTCTGGTGTAATTCTGTCAGTCTCCTAGTCCAAAAAATCTAAATAATCTTTACCAACCAAAACTAACCTAAAAAAAAAATATATATATATATATATATATATATATATATATATATATATATATATATATATATATATTCTTGATATTTTACGTTATCCATTGTTTTTCCGTTGCACTGACTTTATGAAGTTAATATATTACTATTGTAAGTAATTTTATCCACCATTAAAATCACTCTGTGAGTGATTCGACAATGGTCAAGTGACCGAAAGGTGCCTCATCACACAAGGTAAAATCATTGCACTTAATGGTGGATAAAATTACTTACAATAGTAATATATTAACTTCATATATATATATATATATATATATATATATATATATATATATATATATATTCTTGTTTAATGATTTAAAACAACATAGGTTATTCAAATACAAGAATATTATTTATTTATATTCAAAGCTTTTCGATGGTAAACAGTACCAACACCATCAGGAATGAAAAATACAATAATGTAAGATAAAGGCCTAAAACATGTGTTAAATTACAAATAGAATTGTTGCTAAATTTATACAAATTGCCAAGTTTATTTTTTTGCTGTAACATAGACATTGAATATAGTATCAAATTTAGAATGTATTTGTATTTGTTCTTTTATTAATTTGTTTTTATTACTGTATTTATATATTTCAAATGCTTCATATATATTCATTCTTAATCCTTTATTAATTTCTTTTATAAATTTCATATTTTCTATGTTTGGAAATTGGTGCTTATTATTAATACAATGATTTGCAAAATTTGATTTATATAAGCCTTCAAATGTTCTTTATGTATTTCTTTTAAATTTTTTCTTGTTTTGACCTATATAGGTTTTATTACAGTTTTCACACTCTAATTCATAAACACCACCTTTTTCATGCATATTATTTGTTTTATTATTATTATTCATTATGTTTATTATTTTGTTATTAGTTTTGTATGCAATTTTGATATTTGTATTTTTAAATAATTTGGTGATATTTTTTATTTCATGGCCTATAAACAAAAATGAAGTCCACATTTTATTATTATTATTTTTGTAAGTTAAATTATTATGTTGTTTATTAAAAATATTATAATTAAGTTTGTCAACAGTTTTCTTTTTATAACCGTTTTCTAATGCAATTTGATAAATTATGTTTTTTCTCTTATTTTATTTTCTTCATTCATGGAAATATTATGCATTCTATATAATAAGTTATATAAAGCAACAATTTTTTGTTTATGGGTGATTAGAATTATTTGGTATAATTTGGTTTGTTAAAGTTGGTTTATGTTATATCATATATTCAAATTTTTCATTTTTTCTTATTATTGTTAAATATAGAAAATTATTTCATTATTTGCTTCAATTTCATAAGTAAATTTGATTTTATTATTTATTTTATCCAAAATACTTGTTAAATTTATATTATTATTTTTTGATATATACATTCCATCATCTACATATCAGACCCAATAACCATTTTTATCATATATTTTTATAATTTCATCTATTTTATTATCTAATTGTTGTAAAAATATTTCAGATAATATATTTGATAATGACGAGCCCATATCAAATGATATATATCAATGAGATATATATATATATATATAGAGGGTAGTTTTGGTTGGTAAAGATTATTTAGATTTTTTGGACTAGGAGACTGACAGACTTACCTTGGTAAGAGTCCACTCTGTAGTCTTGAAATAGAAACACATAAAAGCACTTAAACAATGATATATTTCAACCACACAGTGGTCTTTGTCAATCAAAGAGAAAACACAAAAAGAAATATGAGCCTATTTATAATTGACAATTTATAATTATTATATAAGTTTATTATTTTAATGATAAAAAAATCTTTTTTATGTTTGTAGATTTGAAAGCTTGAAAAGAGCTACCTAAAATGTGACAGAAACGTTGCTTTTGTGATATTAAAATAATAAACTTGAGAATAATCATGGTTTGAGTTCAATTTATTGTTAAAATTGCATGCCGTTAGAAGGTAAACCCATTGAAATATTGTTTGTTGATTTCAGTAGCAATTTACTTTAATGTTGTATATTACTTGTTAAACTAATTTATTTACTTTCTATTTTTTACATAAAAATGTTTCAGGAGTATAATAAATAGTGGAATATTAATTAATGATTGTTTTGAGCATCACACGTGTGACAAGGCTGTTGAAGAGTTGGCTTTACACGGGATTCAACATTTTGTTATTCCTGGTGGATGCTCTTCTAGACTTCAGCCTCTAAATAGTATTAGCCAGCAATTAAAGGTAGTCTTAAAATTTTATATTAAAGACTTTTCTACTTAATATTAGTATTTAATAGTACATTACGAATTCACAACAAATTCATTGTAGAACGAATTTGCTAACAAAAAGATACTTTTAAAACATATCTCTTTTGTCTACTTTCTGTAACTATTATGTTTCTATCCTTCTATCTTTATACACAACCTACAAGTTTTTTGTAGGACATTTGATCAAGTTCACTTCTTTTTATATTTGACTTTAACTAACATAGATCAAATCTTTTTTAGAACTATCTTTATTTTATTCACTTGTAGCTTTTGTATCTCACTTGTTAACATTTGTTTCTTCTCTTCCAAAAATTGTATATTTTTCCTGATCGGGAAAATTTGGGATTTATCTGAAAATTACTGGCAACAGGAAAAATCTGGGGTTAAATTGGAAATTTAATAATTTTGTTCTATTTTTGGGAATTTTATTGCAATTTATTATATTCTAATTTCAATTCACATTAATTTGGATATAGAACACAAAATCAAACTCATTTATCCAGCTTTATCATGAGGATCCTTAGCTTTGCATGACATCAACGTATCTAATGTGCAAATAACAAACCATGATTCAATTGCGTAACAAATCCCACATAAAGTAAAAATTGTGTCCATAACTGATCTTTGTTACTATAATTTACACAAATTAATTTTACTTAATTAAGACAAATCATTTGTATACATCTGGATTCACAATGAAGTCCTTTCATTAGGTCCTGGCTGTGCTCATATCTCATAAATATGTGTACACTCTTATTAAAGATATCTCACAAAACAAAATTTCTGCATTTAAAATCGTGATATGATATGAAAACCTTGCTAAAAACATCCTGTTATACAGTTTGAGTGTAGTTTGAACAAATGCTTACAATGTGTCATTGTTTTAATAAGTACAACATTAAACAATGTGTTATACAACAAAACTCCTTTCTTTATGCTTTAGTCATGCATATTACAGCATTTCTTCCGTCCGAGATTCTGACACTATTTGTCCAATACATCGGTAGTTTCTAATGATGTTTGTGTAGTAGTTTTATTGTGTTGTTGTACATCTAAAGAAACTAATTATAAAATGAATAATTTTTTCAAAATATCTGGCAAATCTACTCTACATCCAGATGACTGTTTTGACATTTTATACTCAGTAAAAACTATAACCAATGTAAACTGTCAATGTTACTAATAAACTGCTACTGTTTGCTTTAGTTTGATAATTTTTATAATGAATATTTGTGTATAAAAGATGTCTATTTTTTAAGTAAAAACCACATAATTATTTACGAATTTCACATGGGCCTACACTTTTCAAACTGTGATTGTTTTTCACATAAGATTTAGTCATGTTTCATTTATGAATTGTTCATTGTATTGCGTAATTGCACCATTGCTGTCGGTTAATAAGACTGTTGTACTCTTGTTATAGTGCAAAAACTTTTAGTGGATGACAATTAATATTAATACAGTTTCATTAATTATATTTAATATGAATTATATTGAAGAGAAAAATATTTCACAAAAGGGGCAAGAAATGCAATTTAGTTATTTTGTCCCATTTGGCTTGAATGATAATATATGATTTTATAAAACTGCTGATTTTATGTTATAGGTTATGGTGGTAAAACAGCCATGTGTTTTAATGCATAGGTTATGTTGCTTTGTTTATATTAATTGTAATTGTTTAATAAAAAGTAACTAAAATTAAAAAATTTTTGTTGACTCAAGTAGGATTTGACTTGTATAATATTTTGTTTATCAGATGTTCAAATAATAAATATGACCGTATTAAATTAATTTCTTGTTTGAATTTTTTAAATTTTGAAACAATTTTAAAATTATTTGCCTATTTTTAGTGTAAGATAGAACAGTACTGGACAGAATCTGTGACTGAATGTTGGACCACCAATCGTCTGGAACCCCCAACTCACAAACAGATTTTAGACTGGGTTCAGAAGTCGTATTCTCTCATTACAAATGTAGAAAAAGTAAGTACCGGTTATATTACATACTTAAGCAAGTATGTGAACTAGCAAAATTTATCCTATACACTATTTTCTATAAACTTTAACAGGAAAAATGTTTAATTCAGAATAAGAACAATAACTGTTATAGTGCCAACAGCAACATACAGATGTCGGAAACAGATCTGAGAATTACAGTTTATTTTAAAAAGGATGGACAAAGTGAATAACACAATCATCAGTATATACCAATATAAAATCACTAAAATGAACTTCTATCTTTAATTTTAAAAGCTTTCAAGAAAGTTTTGATTATATGTTTGAAAATTGTAGCCATTGTGATGATTGAAATAGCATAAAGTACTCATTTCCTTAACTAAAATAGCATGAACAATGATACAGGATATAAGAGTTCACTTCTTATCTTTCGATACTATTTAAAGTTTTGTGTTGTGTCACAAAAGAGTTGTAAAGAAAACACTAAACCTACTTCAGAAAAGTAAAAAAAAGATAGTGTACCATTTGTGCTACTGTTTTAATAGGCGTTTCAGCACATACTGTCAGAAAAAATGTAAACTTTACTTTTGTGAGGAAGTTGTTAAACAGATAACAAGTTTTAAAATAATATTTTCACTTGGAAAATGCTCCACGTCCTTTTGTTTTTTATTGCTGTGAGAATCTGCTTTCCGTTTTAACAAACAATGCAGCGTTCTATTTGGCATGAAAATGCAAATAGCGATTTTCAAAAGCAGCTAAAGGCATAAATGGAACTCCAGAATCCCCGCCATTCAAAATATTTGAAACCTGTCACATATAGCATTATCTTATTTAAACTGTAGCTTATTTTAAAGATATTTATTAGTTAATATACAAGGTCTGATAAAAAATAGAGTGAATAATTTTTTATTTAAAAAAGTAATAAACACATTGAATTCGATTTAATCTCATTCACTTATAGAATATGTAAAAGGATTTGTGTCAAGGAAATTGTTGAAGCAGAAAAAATACTACGAAGTACAGGATGCCACCTCCATCCAATGGTATACAGAATTTCCTATTTTCTGTAAACAAATACATACAAGCTAATCAATATTATGTATATTTCTTTATATGTATAGTTCTTCATACTCCCATTTTTGTCCCTGGCTTATTCTCAATGATGTTATAGTTAGATCTGCCTCTCTAAGTACATTAGATTTGCAATATGATTGATAATAAAGGATATCTTTGATGTTGTCCCCCTTCTCATTTAACTCTTTTGTTATTTTTCTGCCTTTGATTTATTGTTTGTCTATACACTAAACAATCATATACATCAATCAATACAATGAAGTTATCATCAGGATTTATATAGGTTTGTTTCAATTCAAAACCTTCATCGTCCAAGTATTGGTTGCATTAGGTATAGGTTGTACATTTCTTCTTCTTGAAACAAAATAATTTCTCTTCCTTACACTGTCATTCTATAATATGTAATCAATTTAGTACTTGTAGAAGGATCTTTGCTGCATGTAACATGCAAAGATGGCTCTGAACTCGTTCTACTTTTTTGACAGTTTTTTTTTACTATTAAGATTGTTTTTCAATCTTCTGACAATATACTTCTCTCTTACAATAAATATTTCCTCCATCATAGTTCTATCAATTTTTTGTAGTTCCTGTTTTTTTTCCAATTATCCAAACTTATTGATGACTGAAAATCCTTTATCATCTTAACTACATAAAATATAGGATGTCAGTTAATTGTAAATAATGTATTTAATTTTGAGAATATGAAATGTTTGTGTAATAATTAATGATTAAAAAGAAACTTATTAACAGAAGAAACTGTTTTAAACATTTTCTATAAAAAAATAATACAAACAAACAATACAAAACTTGTAATTTTTTTGTATTTCTATGATTCACTAAACTTATCTTTAACCTTCAGAAATCTGATCAGTTATCTGTAATATCAATACAAGAAAAGGCAATACAGTTAAAAAGAATTAATGAAGGGTGATTTGGAATTTACCGCTTACAACGGATGGTTGGATAGTTGGAAGAAAAGGCACGGAATTAGACAACTAACGGTAAGCGGGGAGAAGTTGATCAGCTTATAATCTTGCTGCGAAAGAATATTTAAATAAAATAAAAAATTTGATTCCATCTGAAAATTACCCCAGCAAGTATATAATGTGGACGAGTCTGGATTGAATTTTAATGCCGTTTTCACTAAAAGTCTTGATTCTAAAGAAGAATCTTTTGCGTCAAACTTTAAAACGAGTAAATAGAGTCTCACAGTTTTAGCCTGCAGTAATGTCGCGGGAAAAAATAAGCTACCATTAATAGTGATTAAAAAATCCGCGAAGCCACGAGCCCTTAAAAATATGAACTTGAATGCTCTCCCTGTTCATTACAGAAATCAGTGTAAGATGTGGATGACTGGTAATATTTTCAAAAATGAATTTGTTCATTCAGTAACAACATTTAATGAAAAAAATGGACTGCCACCAAAACCTCTACTTTTGATAGACAATGCTCCTTCACATCTTTCAGACATGCAGTTGGTATGGAAAGACATAAAAGCCTATTTTTCTCCAACCTAACATGACATAGTTGATTCAGCCTGCAGAACATATAACTCAGCTGCAAAAAATAAAGCTTCTGCAACCTTAATTGAAGAAGATTGTTCTCTTTCTATTCCAGAAAAACTAAGACGATTACAATAAAGGATGTAATTTACTGGGTAGCTGAATCCTGGAATAATATCAGTAACACCTTACTGCAGAAATCTTGGAAGAAGCTGTGACCTAGCCTCAAATTTGTGGAAGCACCACTTAGAATACGGGAGGATGAAACTGAGCTCCTTCAAAGAGTACCAGGATGTGAAGATGCTGAAAAAAGTTGCCTGGAAGAGTAGACAGCACTAGATAACAATAAAGAATATACGTAACATGACATGGTGTCCAGGATCAATATGATGATAGTGCAGCAGATAGCGATAGCAAGGAAAAAGATGCCTCTACGATTGATGTTACTCATGTCAATGCAGCCGCCGCCGCTCTTGACACTGCAATGCGTAGAACAACATGCACCTGCAACACCCAATGATGTTATGCTAATGTGACGGTGGCGCAATATCACATCCTCAGGAAGGTTTACATCTCTTTTGTCAGATGAAGATTACTGATTTTAAGTGAAAAATATAGTTAAGTGTGTGTGTCTTTTCTTTTTAAGTGAAACATATATTTTAGTGTTTGTCTTTTTTATTTTTATTTTACTGTCAATAAATTCTATGTTAATGAAGTGATACAGTAGTACAGTATAGACCTTCGTATTATATCATGTTTTTACAGTGTCAATTCTAATATAATACACATCTCAGTCCTGTTTTACGTATGTAGCACACTTTCAGTATTTACCTCATTAAATTTTAGATACTTTTTTAAAATTTGGTTTTCATCAAATCATGTTTGGATTTCCTGGAGGTTCGGATTTGAGGGGTTCTACTATATTTGTATTATATTTTGTGTATATTTGTATTTTGAATTATTAAAACGTGTAAGCAATTTATACTAGGCCACTGTTTATGTTATGGAAGAGGCATTTGCAGGGTATTTTTCTGTAATAAAGTATTTCAACGTCTAAACTTAAAAAATATTTCATTGCGATAATAGGCCCCACATATAAGAATATGATATGAATTACAATATTTAGTGAAAATAAGGGATATTGTAATTCAAATATATAACCCTAAAAATTAGTGGATGAAAAAAATATAGCTTTATAACACAACAGGCCCTAGTGTAAAATAACACTAGTAGAATCTTACAGTCTTTGTTGAAAAAATAACTCATAATTGTTCATTACTAGTGTGAATATGACCTACTCTCACGAGATTTATGTTTCTTCTTGCTGTCCTCCTTGCCTTAGTGGTTCGGTATACCACAGTATTTTTCGGTTTTTACTAATAAAAATGCTTCTTTTCCATCGTCATGCCATACTATAATAGTTTTCTGGCAGGTTTTTAGCAGTATTTTCTTTATAACGTCAAAACCTGACATTTCCACAAATTGGTCATTTTCAGATTCACATATTACGTCTTCATTTGATTCATTTTTAATTTCATTGGCTTCTTCGTCAGGTTCATCATCTGGCACAAAGACTCGTTTTCATCAGAATTATCAAAAACCTATCAAACAAAATTTCTAGAATTCCCTTTTTTCGACTCTACGTTGCATTTTATGAATTCTCTCCTCTCCAAATGGAACAGTAAAATGTGAAACAAAAATACTAAAAAGACATATAGCACTAAAATAATAATAACAACAAAAACATTAATAATTTAACACCACAAAGTATTTTGTAAAGCAAATAGCCATGTACGAGGAAGTTTGCACAAATAACTTTAACAAAAGGGCACTTATGGACGAAACCTCCACAATCTGGCCGCGCGTAACAAAGATTAAATTCACACTAAAGCTATGAGGGAAAATGAACAAAATTAGGTTGGGGCGTTTCCTATAATGCAGGGTGTGGAGTAATGAGCTGGAAAAAACGTCTGAGAACTGGAAAGACATTTTCTTAACAAATAATGATAAATGTGGAGAAAAACACCCTCTCGAAGGTTAGAGAAATATTTGATAATCCTTGTATCTATCATATTTTGTTAGATACATTCAATTAATTTAATGCTAGCATATTTAAAATTTTGATTCTTTATGAGTAGTTGTTACCTCTTTAAATTAATTTATTAAAGAGTTTTTTCTTTTTGTTTTAGGAACGTATAAGAGCAACATTTCAAAACATATTCTTTTTTGAAGGTAATGCTGTCATGGAATAACAACTTTTGTCTGTATAGATGTATTTTACAATAAAATTGTATTACTTGACGATACAGTGTTTAATTTTATTATTTAACAACAGCAAAAATTATTAGAACAGTTGGATCTTCAGAGGAACCTGACATAATGCTTTGTTAATTTAACATGAAAAGCTCATTTTTTAGAGCCCTGACATATAAAACATTCATTTTTTGTATTAAAAATCATATATATTTATAACATTTTCTGGGGGTAAATTGCCATTGTCTAGCCTCTTATTCATAACATCTTTGTATTTAGATATGTTTATTTTTTTTAACAGGTTTTAATTGTTATTTAGAATATATAATATCAAGAGCACAGTGGTACAATATATTACAATGAAAATATTGGAAAGAACCCCAATACCACAAAAATAACAAATAAAACAAGTTACTTAAGATTTATTTGTTATTTTTGTGGTATTGGGGTTCTTTATAATATTTTTATTGTGTTATTTAGAATAGTATTTTTCTAAGTTGAAGCTTGGAACTCGAGTTTTAGATATGTCTTGAGCAATAGTTATTGCTTTAAAGGGATAGTTTATGTAGTCATTATTTTATAGGAAATAATTAAAATAAGTAAGAGATGTCCAACTGGCATCTATATCAAGAATGGTATATCAAGCTACAAGAACGTAAGGTTTCAGCTGTGCTTATAATCTGTGAGCCCCTTGGGTTTTAGTAATGAAACAAGTATTTGAAAACAAAATAAAATCTGTTTAATGAATACATCTTGATAAATATAACACTTTAAAGATAATTAATAGCAATAATCAATACAAAAAAGATTTGTTTTTTAACAATGATTTATTATTATTTTTACTTGTAATTCTGTTAAAATCGTCATTAAATTTAAACATTCTGTTCAAAATTTTTAAATTTATATCATTTCTAACACCATGTTACTGCTGTCCCGATTGTAATTTTGAGTTTCATTTTACTTTGTTACACAATATTTATTAAATTTGTGTAACTAATAAAACTTTGTAATTCAAGGATTTTTTAAAGTTATAAACTGTTTTAACATTAAATCACACATTTACTGTTCTAAAATTATTTTAGCTTTAAATTTGTTAACAACTGATGATATAGAAACACAAGAATTATTTCTTTCTTTTTATTATTCAAATTTTTTGTTCGGCAAACAGTTCCAACGTCATCAGGAATGAATTGTGTTTCCATTCCTGATGAGGTTGGAACTCTTTGCCAATGAAAAGCTTTGAATAATACAAAACAATAAATAATTGTTGTATTTGTATATCCTCAGTTGTTTTGATTTATATATTTTTTAAAAAACTGCTGCAATAATAAATATTGAAGCAGAACAATATAAATAGATTTAACCATTATAGTTTATCACTTTTTACAAAAATGGATTATTAAAAATCCTTTGTAGTCACTATAAAGCATTTGGTTTAAAATTACTGTACAACTATAAACCTTTTGGGTGTTCTATTTCAATGAAATTAGTTTTTATAAATATTCTAATTTTCCCTCAGGTTGATTCAATTATGTTATTGTTATAATGATATAAAACTATGGAAATAACCTAATTTTAATAAAATACGAGGGCTGCTATTTATGTTTCTGGCCTTGGTAATACTGATTGTTGCAAGGCACCAGCTGACGTTTCCAATGCAAAGTTCACATTACTGATTGTTGCAAGGCATCAGCTGATGTTTCCAGTGCAAAGTTCACATTACTGATTGTTGCAAGGCACCAGCTGACATTTCCAGTGCAAAGTTCAGATTGTTAAACATAACATCAATCGAAACATTTTGTTATTTCATAGTTGTTAGTGTTATTGACACCCGGTTGAAAAATTGATCTTCGGTGAAAATGGAATTAAATCATGAACATTTTCGTTCAATAATTTTTGTCGTGTCCTGACACGACAAGAGTGGACATATGAACTTAATTCCTTACATGGTATTGAAGCGCCTTCTTACTGCACTGTAAAAAACTGGTATAACGAATTCAATCGTTGCCGACAATCACTCCAGGAAGAACCCAGTGAAGGTCGTCCAACATCGAAGCTGGGCATGATCAGAGAAAGCACTATCATCATGTGACATACCGGCAGATTGAGGCATCTTTAGGTATTAGTATGACAAACATCAATAAGATTTTGCATGTGAAAAAGGTTTGTTTGCACTGATACAGCATAACCTGACAAACACTCAAAAGAAGGCTTGTGATGATTGGTGCAAGAAAATGTTGAAGAAATTTGCTCAAGTTGCGTCAAAAGCAGTTTATAATATAAAACAGCAATCCACTGTATGGGTCTTTCAAGACGAGCCAAATCCAACTAAAGTTGTTTGTGGAAGAAGCACATCGAAGCAAATGATTGCCTGTTTCTACGGCATTACCAGTCATGTGGGGACAGTGCCATTAGGACAATCAAGTCGGAATGGTACACTAATATTTGTTTGCCAGAAGTCTGAGAAACTTCAGGAAAATTCAAATAAAAGACGCATCATTCTTCATTATGGCATTGCGAGCTGCCACAGATTTGCTGAAACAATGGAGTTTTTGACAGGGCAAAACATTGAATTGATGGGTCATCCGCAGTACAGCCCTGACTTGGCACCTAGTGACTTTTTTTGTTCCCAGACATTAAGAAAAAACTAAGTCGGCAACGATTTCCTACACCTGAAGAAGCAGTTGTTCCATTAAAAACCCATGTTTTAGAAGTACCTGAATCGGAGTAGAAAAAGTGCTTTGTAAATTGGTTCCAATGTATGCACTATGGTATATATCTTCATAGAGATTATTTTGAAAAACAATAAAACAGATTTTGTCCTTAAATTCTTGTAATTTCATGCTTATCCCAGAAACAAAAATAGCAACCCTCGTAACACAGTAATCTGATCTTTGACTTTAACTGACATCTAACCCGTCACCGTAAACTTTTTAAATCTCATTGAAATTATGAATTCATAAAGATAATATGACTTTTGGTGAGTTAAACATAATATATATAAAACCTATGTTCAATCTTAAAAAAATCTGAACTGAATATTTTAAATGATGTTGCAGTATAAATATATAAAAACAAAAACCTTTGTCTTGGTGGTTGGAATGTGTCTTATAAAGAAAGACATGAAATAGAATAGGTTAAACTCTTAGATATATATATATATTTTTAGCTTTGCAACACTGTTTTCTTGTATTTATGCGAGTTAACTTTCAAAGATTGCTTGATGATGGATGTCTTATTATTATTTCTTAACACAAATCTACAACAGGTTTATTTTTATTTTGAAATTTTCAAATAATTTTACCTGTGATATATTGTACAGAGTATATTCAAAATATGTGATATTTATTTTCCTCTTATTGTCAATGTGATCACTTTATCACATACTTCCTTCACCACTTAACATAGTTAAGTTTTCCATTAAGGTCTGGACAAAAAAGAATCCATTAGTAAAACAACTTCAGTACTGATGAATAGCATCTACCAGTGCTTTAACATTGTCAGGGTTGGCATCAGGATATATTCCATGGCCCAGGTTTGCAATATATTTCTGTTTACCAAACTGATTCACCATTGTGTCAACTAGCTTCCTTAGTTCATCCTAAACATAAAAACCATTTTTGTCCGTCAATGATGTAGAACAATACATTCAAGGCTTGTCACTGAAAAAGACTGCATTTAAAGTTTTTATTTATATTTTGGAAATTTACATGAGCAAGTGCAGTATTTACTTTTAATACGAATGTTTTATAATACAAAATAATACAGTTTATACTTATTTTTCAGACAAGAAATAAACTTTATTTAGTTAGAGCTTTATTCACAAAGGTAAAAGTCAAAATAGTGAACTCAAAATCTCACAAAAAATTAGTTTTAAATAAACACACACAAAACAAACTAGACGATGCCGCCTTCCTCAGTGCTTGGCTACTACTAACAAGTTTGTGTGTGTTTATTAAAAACTAATTTTTTGTGAGATTTTGAGTTCACTATTTTGACTTTTACCATTGTGAAGAAATAAACTGTTTAATTTAATTTATTTTTTTTGTAGGATATGGGAAATCTTCTCTTTTTTGTCGCCTTATGATTCAAACCAAATTATACACTTAAATATGAACCTTAGATATTCTACAGCAGCCATTGAATTGTAGTGGAGTTAATCTTAACAAACTGCGTAAATAATAATAATTACATTTTATGGAAATAATAAATGACAGATATTACTTTTAGAACATACCTCAGACGCGTATAAGGCACAAGGATCCAGATTTCCCTGAAGGGTTACAGATGAGCCAGCTCTTTTCCTACCTTCCTCAGGAGGTATTGTCCAGTCCAAGCCAACAACATCATATCCACTCCTTGACAAATCTTCAACGGCGTAGTGTGCTCCTTTAGCAAAAATTGTCTGTAAACATAACAAATGCATTATTGATAAGGAACTGGAGTGAATGGTTTTTGATCTGACTATACATCGCACAATTCGACTGGGGAGAATCGGTTCAATGACTTTCATTTTCTCGCTCAATCCCATTATAGTTGCAATGGAATCTTGGAACTCACAACATCATGATTTTGTCATAGAGGCATATTTTAGTACCGGTTACTCAGTAGTCAAAACCCAGTGTCTGTTTTGTACAAAATTCGGAGTAAGCAGACATGGTAGTATTCCAAGTTGCAATGCAATAATGCGCTGGGTTAAAAATTTTAGAGAAACGGCTTCATCTTAAAAACCAAACTCTAAAGCCCGACCACGTAGAGTTCGTACTGCTGAAACAACCGAAGCTTTACGAATGTCAGTAGCCAAATATCCACGTCGCCCTGCCACACATCATGCAGCTGTGCTAGGAATATCAGATTGGAGTGCATAGAATTTTGCTTTTGAATCTTCATTTCCATCCGTATATAATTGTAACTGTTCAAGAACTAAACCAACATTATTTATTTCCAAAAATGAAGAGAGTGTGTACAATCAATTCCGTACATTTAACTAAAGATTCAATACTCAAAATGTTAAGATGAAACCCATTTTCACCTATCTAGTTGTGTTAATAAGCACAATTCCCAGTATTGGGGGGCATAAAATCCATGTAGCCTTCACGAAAAACCACTTCATTATGAATGTGTTACAGTTTGGTGCGCAGTGGCTAAATTCAGATTGATATTTTTACGAAGAGAACATATTTTAGTTGAGCAGTTTCGATTACTTCAAGTTGCAATGTCGAAATGCTGCATAATTTCTTTGCACTAGACTTACAACGTCGTGAACTTTATAATGAAAATGATTGGTTCCAACAAGATGGGGCTACTGTTCACACTGCAAGAGCGTCAACGAATGTTTTCAGTTCATGTGATTTCAAGAAATGGTGGCCTTTACTGGCCTGCTCACTCCCCAGATCTTTCCCCATGTGATTTTTTTCTTTGGAGTTATTTGAAATCAAAAGTTTATATCGGAAGGACACAAATAACTGAAGATCCAAAGCTAGCAATTCTACAGCAGCTATCACCTTTGATGTAGATGTAACAATCAGAGATGGGAATATCTATACAAGTGTACACATCAAACCGACAAACCACCTACAATACTTCCATTTCAATAGCAACCACCTTATGATAATAAAAAGGTTCATTCCGTACAGTCAGGCAATCAGGGGCAAGAGAATTTGTTCCAATGATAGAGCATTGGAGGACTTTAATAGAAAGATATTACTAGCTTTCCAAAAAAGAGGATATCATAAACAACATGTTGAGGATCAAATCCGCTTAGCTCAATCATCTGATGAACCCAGACCACCTATGGAAGACAACAAACTGTCATTAGTTACAGACTACCATACAGGCCTACAGAAGCTGAACAAAATATTAAAGGATGGTTTCAAGATTCTTCAAGCTTCCACCGACACCAAGGATCTTTTCTCAAATCCACAACATATTTGGTTCAGATAACCTTTTAATTTGAAAAATATTTTAGTACATCCTAAGTATTAGATCCAAGTACTGAAATACCACCTAAACTTCCTCATGGCTCCTTTCCGTGCAATAGACCTAGATGCAAGACATGTCCAATACACATACCAACAAATAGTTTCCATAGCCTAGCAACCAATGTGGACTTCAAGATTCAGGGTCATCATACTCGTACATCCAAAAATGTAATACACCAGTTGCAATGGAAATTTTGCCTGGCACAGTACATGGGCCTTTCCATGGATGGTCTGAGCATCAGAATGAATGGCCACAAACATGACGTTGACACCATGTACATAGATAGGCCAACCGCTCAACACTCTGATTGTTATACCACCAAAATAATTAAGGTCCTCTCTCCTGACTGCAATCCTTCAGAATTGAATATATAAATATCGCGATATTTCACGTTGTCTATTATTTTTCCGTTGTACTGACTTTATGAAGTTATTATTATTACTTGTAAATAATTTTACCTTGTGTGATGAGGCACCTTTCGGTCACTTGACCGTTGTCGAATCACTGATTAATTCTTCTCGTGTGGATGTTCGGTCTGTGATGTTGGTATTTGTTGACGTCACAGACATTTCCTCTTGAGTCGCGTGTATAACGTTTTTGAAAAATACCACATTTATAAAAACATACACAACAATTTAATGGATCTACAGACAACATATACAGAAGTCATACTATTCAAAAACATTATACACTCAACTCAAGATAAAATGTGTGTAACGTCAACAAATACCAACATCCAAAGGGGTGAAAGGTGCCTCATCACTCAAGGTAAAATTATTGCACTTAATGGTGGATAAAATTACTTACAATAGTAATATATTAACTTCATATATATATATATATATATATATATATATATATATATATATATATATATATATATATATATACACACACACCAAAACTAACCTAAAAATATATACACACATATGTACATATATATATTCTGATACGTATTCCTTCACAGATGGAAGGAATATATATATATATATAAATATATATCTTGATAAGGAAATGGTCAAGAAAATGGTTGACCATTATCGAATCACTGAAATATTTCTACTATTGTTTCTCGGTCAGAAATGTTGGCGCTTGTTGCTGAACAAGGACAATATTTAGACGACACTAAGCACCCTTACGACAGTTTGCACTTGTTTATGTTTTCTTTGTTCTGCTGTTATATATTAAGACGATTACGTGGAGATTTTCTTCACGCATTTTGAAATTATTTACTGTAAGAATATCTTTTAACTTATTTAGTAGTATTCTAATTTGTTTTCTATTTTCATTTTTCAATGGAAGTTACTATAGATATCTATAGGATACTTATAGATTTTAGAAAATAATATTCATGGATAGATTAAATAGGGTTACGTGTCAGAATTGAACAATGTTGGCATAGCGAATTAAGAGTCATAATAATAGTAGCAAATATAAACTACAATTTAAAAAGTAAAGTTTTTATAAGTGTAGACAGTTCATATTCACAACATATGTAGAGAACTTCATAGAGATTAAAGTATGCAAGTTTCAAAATGACTGGATTTTTTAAAAGATTTTATATGCTTGGAAACCTGGAGAATCAAAAAAAACTGATTATAGTAAGTAGGAAATAGTGACTCTGTGCATGAAAATTGGGAAAAATGATTGATTTGTACCATAAATATTTAATAGTTCATGTAATTGTGGAACAAATAACACAAAAATCAGATATATTTGTATTCATAGGAATATTATACATTACATTTAAAGAAATACTACAAAAACCGGGAAAATGGTGTGGTCTATTTTGTGTGCAATTTGACAAATATAGCTGATCTTTTAAAAGGTTAACAGAAATTTGTATTTCCAACTGGATATGCAATGAAGCTCAGATAAGTGATTAATTTTTAGGAAAACAAAAATTGTAAGCTTTTGTTTATTAGTGAATTATTAGTCAAAGAATAATTTTATTTGTGTAAATAGTTGAAAGATATTAGTTATTAGTGTTATACTTTGTTAATGAGCAAACTATGATTGTAAAATGTCCTATTTAATTTTGCTTACATTAGGGAAAGTTAAGCTATATGTTTTAAACAGTAGTGGTCTTTAAAAAATTCAGCATTTGTTTCTAAATAGGCTTTTTAAAACTGAAAGTGAACAATTCAGGATTAAATCTTACAAAGTAGATCTTTGATGAATTTTGAAAATCAGCTGATCAGAAAATATTATAATACACTAACACACAGTTCTGTGTAAAAAAAATCCATTTGGTTGCTACAGAAGTTTTCATTTAATAAATTCTAAATTTCTGTTACCACTTTTGCACTTTAAAAATAAAACTTACCATTGGGATATCGCCAATATTTTTTTCTTTAATCTTCTCTTTTACTTGTGTACAAATGTCAACAAGGTATGGCAATGCAAAAGATCTAAATAGTTCTAGGCCTAAATATTCTGCACTTGATTCAAACACCTGTAGAAGCTGAAAAATGATGCAATTGTTAAACATATAGAAATGGAAAATACAAAAATTGACTGAAAATTTCAGAAATATATAACGGTTTACCCAAATCAACATTTAATCTTATCCACAAATCGCTTGAGCATACTACAACAATGATCTGCCGTTACTTGCTATACTAGAAGAGTTCATAAACATTTTATATGAGACAAATTTTGAAGTTACATTGTGATAATAATTATAAAATCTGTTACTGTTTAAATTATATATCTTTACTACTTAATAATTATATTGTTTACCATTTACTCTATTCATAATTTGATAACTTTTTACCATCAAATGTTATTCAAACTATAGTAGAACCCTTCAAATCCGAACCCTCGCGAAATCCGAACATGATTTGATGAAAACCAAATTTTAAAAAAGTATATAAAATTTAATGAAGTATGTGCTGAAAGTTTGCTACTTATGTAAAACACAACTGATATGTGCAATGTATTGGAATTGACACTGTAAAAACATGATATAATACGAAGGCCTATACTGTACTACTGTATCACTTCATTAACATAGAATTTATTGACAGTAAAATAAAAATAAAAAAGACAAACACTAAAATATATGTTTCACTTTAAAATTAAAAAAACAAACACAACTATATTTTTCACTGAAAATCAGTAATCTGCATCTGGCAAAGAAACGTAAACCTTCCCGAGGATACGATGTTGAGCCAGTCGCATCAGCATAACATCAATGGGTGATGCAGGTGCATGTTATTCTACGTAACGCAATGCAATGTCGAGAGAAGCGGCTGCGTTGGCATTAGTTACAGCATTTGTAGAGGCATATTTTTCCTCGTTATCGCTATCTGTTACACTGTCATCGTGTTTATCCTGGATGATAGACACCATGCCATGCTCGATATATACTTCATTGTTATCTAGTGCTGTCTACTCTTCCAGGCAACTTTCTGCAGCATCTTCACATGCTGGTATTCTTTGATTAAAAGTTGAAAGAGCTTAGTTTCATCATCCATGTTCTAAGTGGTGTTTCCACAAATTCGAGGCTAGGCCAGAGCTTTTTCCAAGATCTCTGCAGTAAAGTATTCCTCATATTATTTCAGAATCCAGCTACCCAATAATTTACATCCTAGATAGTATTAAGTTTTTCTGAAATAGAAAGAGAACAATCTTCTTCAATTAATGCTTGCAGAAGCTTCTTTTCTGTGGCCCAGTTTTATGTTCTACAGCACATCTTGATTCATGGCTGAAGCAAGGATGTCACGTTAGGTGGGAGAAAAGTTGCTTTTTTGTCTTTTCATACCAACTGCATATCTGAAGGATGTGACAGAGCACTGTCTATCAAAAGTAGAGCTTTTAGTGACAGTCCATTTTTTTCATTAAATTTTGTTACTGAAGGAACAAATTCATTTTGGAACCACTCCTTTGAAATGTTACCAGTCATCCAAGCCTTACACTGATTTCTGTAATGAACATGGAGAGGATTCAAGTTCATATTTTTAGGGCTCGACTGATTTCCCAATCACCATTAATGGTAGCATAGCTGTGTCATTGTAAGCTAAAACTATGAGACGCTGTTTGCTCATTTTAAAGCCTGGCGCAGAAGATTCCTCTTTAGAAGCAAGAGTTTTAGTGGGAAGGCCTTTAAAATTCAATCCCGTCTCATCCGCATTATACTCTTGCTGGGGTGAGTAATTTTCAGACGAAATCAAATCTGTGAATTCTTCTAAATATTCTTCTGCAGCAAGATTATCAGCCGATAACTTACCTCCACTTACCATTAGTTGTCTAATTCCATGACTTCTCTTCCATCTATCCAACCATCTATTGCTCGCAGTAAATTCCAAAACAACGTTCATTAATTTGTTGAACTATAATGCCTGTTCTTCTATTAATGAGCCACTAATAGGAACTCTTTTCTGCCCTCTTGTGTAAACCATAAAAATACAGACTCGTCAATTTTTTAATTCACAGAAACTTTCGAGTGATTGAGTTGTTTCAAAGACTTGTAGCACTAGCACTGGAAAACTTTAATTTTTGATACAGAAATATGTAATGAATGCTCTAATATTGTTCGTTAATAAAAAACGCAGTCCTTTCAAATGCAAAATACACAGTAAATCCCAAACTTTTCTAAATCCGAAAAGGCCATAGCCCCAATTCGGATTTGAGGGGTACCACTGTATAAACAAATAAAACACTAAATATTTATTCTTAAAATATATTTAATCACTTTTACATTAGTTTATGACTATCTGAACTTTATTTTATTTTGTAAATTTGTAAAATCTTACTGAGACAGAATGTTTTCGATCGCTCTGTGGTGATCTTCATCAGTGTCTAAATTTTCCGTTTGGAGTTGTTGTTAGGTTAAGCGTTGACAGTTTTAAAGGCAGGTTTTTTATAGTATTAAAGAGTATGTATGATTTTTATTGAGTTTGTTCATTTAATAAGTTTGTGTTTGTGAATTTCATATTGTTCTAGTGTGTTGAGATGTGGTCCTTTTTTGTTGATGTGTAAGATTTCTAGGTTGTGGTAAATGTCTGTGTATTTGTGTCCTGTTTTTTTTTTTTTTTTTTTTTTTTTGGTGATTGTAAAATGCTGAGTTGGTGTTCTGTTTGGGCGATTATCAGTTTATTTTGTTCTGTTTGTGGTATGGGGTGAACCGAGGATTGTGCTGACTGAAATTGGTTTTCAATGAGTCTTTTTGGGTATCCTCTTCTCTGGAAGGCTATTGATATCTTTCTATTAAAATCTTCCAATTCCCTATCATTCGAACAGATTCTCTTACCCCTGATTGCTTGACTGTATGGAATGGATTCTTTTTATGTTTATTGGGTGGTTGCTATATATATATATATATATATATATATATATATATATATATATATATATATATATATATATATATATATATATATATATTGTAACATTTATAGAATGGGCTATATAATGTTCTTTAAGAATTGGAAAAATAGATTAGAAATAACCCACACAAAATTAAAAAAAAAGAAATTCATTAAAAGATTGATTAGATTAAATTGAAACTAAATTTAGGTAAAAGCCTAGAAATGTAAACAAGATATTTGAACTGTAAATGCATAAGGAAATTTGTTGTATCAAATAAAATTAAAAACAAGATAATCTAATAATAGTTATGTGTAAACAAAATTGTAAATATTAGTAACATAGGGCATAAGTAATTACTTGAAGGAGAAAGTGAAATACGATTGTAAACAATGAGATTAGAAAGGTTATGTTTCTATGAATTCGGCTCAAAACACACACAATTCGAATTATTACAAAAGTAAAACACAAAGACACTTCACACACTAATAATAGTAATTAAATAAACACTGGAAGGTTTGTTAAGGATCGGAAAATTGAAACAGTATGTTAACAAAACTAAAACTGGTGAAAACAATCCCGTTATTGCATCAGCTGTAAAAACAGAGGTGAAAGCAAGAAGTAGGTCAAGTGTACAGTCGACTCTAGTGAGAAGGAATCGAACTAAATTAAAGCCATATGATTTCTTTTTTTAAGAAGGAGGCCGCCATATTTGTAACATTTAAAAAAAAAACGAAGTTTTAGTTTAGTTGGAGATAGCGTGGGGGACGCTACTAGATCGGAGCTGCGATGACCAGTCAAAATTTTACATTGGAAGGAATTCGTCAAAATTATACCGTTTTGTGAAGAAACTTGGCAATTTTAAATAAGGATAAGAGAATTTAAAGATAAAGTACAGTGGTAATATAATTTGAAGGAACTAAAACAAATTTAAGTGTGTAAAAAGTGAAATTTGAAGAGAACGGAATCTTACGTAAGCGACCTGCAGAATTTCGGTATTTGATAAGTTAAGTATATATAGCGCTATAAAAAATAAACTTTAGTGGACTCTTAGGATAATAGGGAAGTTTAATTTTGTACATTAGAATATCTTGTGATTAATAGTAATAAGATCATAATCCAGTTCAAATAGTTTCGCCTTTTTGCTTATTCCAAATTAAAGTTTTTCCATCAGGAAAATATTTATTAAAACTAATTTCAAAATTTAATATTGTTTTTCAAAATTTATTTAATTAACAAAAGAATTAAAAATATAGCCCATGCGTATAAACCCCGAGATACTAAGAGATCTTAAAAATAGCCTAGGGTATCAAAATTTGTAACTAAAAATCAAAGAAAGAGAGTTTAGTATATTGTGTTAAAATTTGTTAAGTTTATTTTTGTTCTGTGTATTGTTTAAATGTTGAAATAAAAAAAATTGTTATAATAAAGAATTATGAATTGTTCCTGAGTAGTTTTTTTGTTTTAAATAGAAATTAAATATCATCATTCAAATAAATATTTAATAGAAAAAAAAATAATTGTAAAACGTTTTATAAATACTTTACATTTGGCACACCAACGTGGGGTACGATTATTAGAAATAAATAATTATAATAAAGAATTTTAAATTATTCAGGAGTTTGTGTTTTAAAAAGAAATTAAATATCATTCAATAAAATCAATAATAAATAATAAAACCGCTGCGTTTTTTTTTATAATTATAATATAATTGGCGCGACAACGTGAGGCTCGATAAAATACGAGATAAAGTTTATTTAGAGAGATTTTTTAACAAAATTAATTTAGAACTGTTTATATGAAAAACATTTGAACTGGAAATAGATTTTAGAGAAAATTTTTTGTAAAATGAAACACTGAGTTGAATAGTCAAGGCTAGGTTGTTTTGTAAAATAAGTTTACTAATAGCTAAAAAAAAAAAGAAAAAATATGTCTGGTGAAAGGGAATCGTACAATTTGCGGGGAGATAAAGCATAAAAACAGGAAAAAGGGACAAGTTTGGAAGTGCAAGAAATAGAATTGGAAGGCACAGATATGCCAATAGGAAACATTGAGGTAGAAGAAGCTAGGGGACTACCACCTATGCAAACCCAAAAAAAAAAAACGGGGAAATAATGAGAATGAAGATTTAAGGGAGATGATGAGAACTCTCATGGAAATGAGTGTAAAAGGGAGAGAGGATCTAGGTCGAAAATTAGATATAAATAATGAAAAAATAAATAGACGATTAGATAAAATAAAAAAAGAATTAATTGAGAATATAAACGAAGTAAAAGGAGAGATAAAGGAAGATATAAGGGAAATAAAAAAAAAATTAGAGGAAGATAGAGATGAAATGAGAGAGATGAAGGAGGATCTAAAATTAATAAAAGATGAAATTAGGGAGGACAATAGGAAAATGATAGAGGATATGAGGCGACAGTTGAGGACAGAGAATAATACTGTAATAGAGGATGTGAGAAGAGACATAGAGGAGAAAGATAGAGAATTAGAGGAGGAGATTCAGGAAAATTTTGAGGAAACAAATGAAATAATAGCTGATGTGGTAGAAATTAATAAAAAAGAGATAGAGAAAGTAGAAAATATAACTAAGAAAAACACAGAAGAGTTAGGAGAGTTAAAATTAAAGGTGATAGGAGAAAGAGAGATAACAGATGAGCGTTTTAGGAAAGTCGAAGATGTAAGGGAGAAAATATTAGGAGAGCAGGGAAGGTTGAGAAATAAAATAGGAAAAATAGAGATATGGCCAATAAAAAATGTAACCATTCAAATGGCAACAAATAAGAAGATTGAAAAGATTAATAAAATGAAAATGGTAATAGGAGAAATAGGAGGAGTTAAATATCCGTCTCAAGGCTTAGTGGTACAAGGCTTATTGAGAAAATTTATCAGAGGTACGGATATGTTAATGAATGTGGAGGCACAACTCGAGTTTGGAAAATGTGAGATGGAATTTAAATATGAGAATAACAGAGAAAATAGAACTTATGAAGCAGATGAGAGATACAATGGAGATGTAAACGGTGTTACGGCAAGGACAGGCGTGGGGACAAGAAAAGAGCATGGTGCCCACAGTCAATCGGAAAACTAAGACAATAAGAAACCCAGGAATAGAAATTAAATAGAGGAAACAAGTTTACAGGCATTAATAGACACAGGCAATAATATGACATGTATCCAGGAGAACTGGATATTGGAAAATAATAATAAAATAGGAAGGGAGATATTAAATATAGGTGAAGGAAGCAATATGAATAAACTCTAGGTGATTATATGTATAAGAAAACGTTAGCAGGAGATAAGTTTAAGGGATGGTAACTATATCTACGATAATTTATTAGTAACTTCGTCGAATAATGAATAAAGATAAATATGAATCTATGATAATAAATATTGAAGCATCGTTGTAATAAAAATATGGTAATTGTGTATTTAAACTTCGTCGTATTGTAAGGGAGAATCTGCGTTGATAAATAATGGAACTTCGTCGTATATATTATATATTATAAAAGAAATATGAATCTATGATAATAAATATTAAAGCATCGTTGTAATAAAAACATGGTAATTGTATATTTAAACTTCGTCGTATTGTAAGGGAGAATCTGCGTTGATAAATAAGTATTAAAACAAAATTTATATCCGTTGATATAGGGACAGTGTAATCGAAAGAGCTATAGATATGATCAAATAGAGGATATAAGATTGCAACCTTTGAAAATATTAGATGTTAACCTTCATACAAAATAAACTGAGATGATATAAGAAAATAATTGAACTGGATGTGAGATTGGAAGGGGAGATAAAATACTAACTTAGAACTGAGAGTTAGATGAAGCTAAAAGCAAAATAAATATGAGATAAATAATAAACAAGGAATAAACAGAAATAAGGGAAAGAGAAATGTTATAACCAATTTGACCAAATCTAGACATACTATGACTCGGATAGGCTGGGATTTAAAGACACGGTATCAGAGAATATATGTTAAATAAATATTGAATCAGACTTATGATTGGAAGGATTCCAATTGTAATAAATGAAAAATATATATATATATATATAATTATGGAAGGAATTGTAAATACCAGAACATGATTTATTGTTACTATATGTTAGAATTGTTAAAGAATTGTTGATTGAATGTTAGTTATAAGTATATTGTATTGTTAGAAGATAAGTTAAGTAATATGTAGCTTGAAGTTTTCAGCCCAGTATTTGATTGTTAAAGAATTAAGATAAAATTGTGTCGTAGGAATTAAATATAAATGGACAATTATAAAAGAAGTAAAGACAATGGACGATAAGTTAGCCAAGGTGTTGAGGTACTTACTCAATAAAAAAAAGTGTTCAAATAGTTATTAAATAAAATGTACAATTAGGAAATAAATGTTAATTTAAATTTAATTTAAAAAAAAAATATGTATATTTAATCAAGCTTGTAAAATGTAAAGAATGTGTAATGCAGATATTAGGAATATTTTTTTATTTAAATTAAATTAGGGGACATTGTAACATTTATAGAATGGGCTATATAATGTTCTTTAAGAATTGGAAAAATAGATTAGAAATAACCCACACAAAATTTTAAAAAAAGAAATTCATTAAAAGATTGATTAGATTAAATTGAAACTAAATTTAGGTAAAAGCCTAGAAATGTAAACAAGGTATTTGAACTGTAAATGCATAAGGAAATTTGTTGTATCAAATAAAATTAAAAACAAGATAATCTAATAATAGTTATGTGTAAACAAAATTGTAAATATTAGTAACATAGGGCATAAGTAATTACTTGAAGGAGAAAGTGAAATACGATTGTAAACAATGAGATTAGAAAGGTTATGTTTCTATGAATTCGGCTCAAAACACACACAATTCGAATTATTACAAAAGTAAAACACAAAGACACTTCACACACTAATAATAGTAATTAAATAAACACTGGAAGGTTTGTTAAGGATCGGAAAATTAAAACAGTATGTTAACAAAATTAAAACTGGTGAAAACAATCGCGTTATTGCATCAGCTGTAAAAACAGAGGTGAAAGCAAGAAGTAGGTCAAGTGAGAAGGAATCGAACTAAATTAAAGCCATATGATTTCTTTTTTTAAGAAGGAGGCCGCCATATTTGTAACATTTTAAAAAAAAAACGAAGTTTTAGTTTAGTTGGAGATAGCGTGGGGGACGCTACTAGATCGAAGCTGCGATGACCAGTCAAAATTTTACATTGGAAGGAATTCGTCAAAATTATACCGTTTCGTGAAGAAACTTGGCAATTTTAAATAAGGATAAGAGAATTTAAAGATAAAGTACAGTGGTAATATAATTTGAAGGAACTAAAACGAATTTAAGTGTGTAAAAAGTGAAATTTGAAGAGAACGGAATCTTACGTAAACAACCTGCAGAATTTCGGTATTTGATAAGTTAAGTATATATAGCGCTATAAAAAATAAACTTTAGTGGACTCTTAGGATAATAGGGAAGTTTAATTTTGTACATTAGAATATCTTGTGATTAATAGTAATAAGATCATAATCCAGTTCAAATAGTTTCGCCTTTTTGCTTATTCCAAATTAAAGTTTTTCCATCAGGAAAATATTTATTAAAACTAATTTCAAAATTTAATATTGTTTTTCAAAATTTATTTAATTAACAAGAGAATTAAAAATATAGCCCATGCGTATAAATCCCGAGATACTAAGAGATCTTAAAAATAGCCTAGGGTATCAAAATTTGTAACTAAAAATCAAAGAAAGAGAGTTTAGTATATTGTGTTAAAATTTGTCAAGTTTATTTTTGTTCTGTGTATTGTTTAAATGTTGAAATAAAAAAAATTGTTATAATAAAGAATTATGAATTGTTCCTGAGTAGTTTTTTTGTTTTAAATAGAAATTAAATATCATCATTCAAATAAATATTTAATAGAAAAAAAAAATAATTGTAAAGCGTTTTATAAATACTTTACAATATATATATATATATATATATATATATATATATATATATATATATATATACGAGATCTGTTCAAAAAATATGTGGACTGAGGTCATAAAAAAAATGAACTTTATTTGAAAGTTACATGTCTGGGTCTCCTTCAAAGTACTCTCCTCCCCAACGCACACACTTATCCTAACGGTGTTTCCACTTGTTAAAACAGTCCTGGTACGCTTCTTTTGTGATGGCGTTCAGCTCCTTCGTCGCATTTGCCTTAATCTTCGAAATCGTTTCAAATCTTCTTCCTTTGAGGGTTTTTTTGAGTTTTGGGAATAAGAAAAAGTCACAAGGAGCAAGGTCAGGTGAGTAGGGAAAGTGGGAAAGAACAGTGATCGAGTGTTTGGCCAAAAACTCACGAGTTCTAAGTATTGAGTGACCTGGAGTGTTGTCGTGATGGAAAAACCGGTTATCACTTCTCCACAGTTCTGGCCTTTTGCGTCGGGCGGCGTCCCTCAGACGTTTCATCACTTCAATGTAGGTAATCTGGTTGACTGTAGAGCCTTCAGGGAGGTACTCGTAGTGAACCCTTAGCATCAAAAAAAACTGTCAGCATCACCTTGACATTCGACCGAACTTTGCGAGCTTTTTTGGGTCTTGGAGACGTTTGACTCACCCATTGGGATGATTAGACCTTCGTTTCAATGTCATAACCATACACCCATGATTCATCACTAGTTATAATTCTTGACAAAAAGTTCTCATCTTCATTTGAACGATCAAGCAGTTCCCGACAAACCCGGACGCGATTGGCTTTTTGTTCGTTGGTCATCAGGCGTGGCACAAATTTTGCAGGAACGCGGTGCATCTTCAATTTTTCGTCAAAATCTCGTAACAAGATCCAACTGATATCCCACACTCTTCGGAAAGCTCCCTAATGGTCAGACGTCGATTTTCGCGCACCAGGCTGTTGATTTTGTCAACGTGTGGGTCGTCAGTTGACGTTGAAGGACGTCCAGGACACTCATCATCATCAATCGACTGTCGGCCACCCTTGAAACGTTCATGCCACTTGAAACATGCAGTACACTTCATGGCAACATCCCTGTAGGCCGTGTCAAGCATGGCAAATGTTTCTGTTGCAGATTTCCCTATTTTTACACAAAATTTCACAGCAATTCGTTGCTCCTTCAGGCTGTCCATTTTACAATCCAACAAACGAAAAAAACACTCTTTACTAAACTGCGTGTAACTCATAAACAAATGAAGATATCTGCGACTGAAATACCTTGTTTTAATCAGCTGACTTATACGAACCTAGCGACACCAAGCAGATTTTCCTGAAACTAACTTGAGCCGTGAAATTCAAACAGTCCTTGTATTTTTCTAACAGACCTCTCTCTTTCTCTCTCTCTCTCTCTCTCTCTCTCTCTCTCTCTATATATATATATATATATATATATATATATATATATATATATATATATATATATATATATATATATATATATATATATATATATATATATATATATATATATATATATATATATATATATATATATATATATATATATATATATATATATATATATATATATATATATATATATATATATATATATATATATATATATATATATATATATATATATATATATATATATATATATATAAAGAGGTTGATAAAAAAAGGATTTTTCTTTGTTTTACTGAAAGTATTCTACTACGTTACCTGCGCTCCAGCAGCTGCTTGCATTACCAAATAGTCTATAATGACATCTGTTAGGATAGACAACAATTTTTTACTACTTTCAGGATGAACATAAAGCCATGCTTTGGTTTTGGACATTGTTTTTGTGCCGCCTCCTTCAATCATATAACCCATTAAAGTAAACTAAAACAGTAAAAAAATATATATATTTCACATTAATTAATGAAAAACTTCTCTTAAAACCAGAATGCCAAAACCTACTAGTGGCTTTTGTTGCCTATGATGTTCAAAGCATCTGACTTACAAAATATTTTAATTGAAATACAGTTTAAAAAAATTTATGCTCATAAAATGTTGTCTAGTGTATCAGCAGTGACCCCTCAGTTCCCCTAAATTCCTGTATATTTCCCAATTTTTTCTGACTCAAAATAATAAAATTCCCTTTCTGTTCTTTTTTCCATATGAATTTTTTTTTTTTAATTAATGTAAATTTAGCATTCTGTATCCAAAATAATGATGAGAATTTAAAATCGCAATAAAATTCCCAAAACCTTAACAGAAATATCAAAATGCCTATATAAATACTAAATTTTGTTCTACCACTAACAATTCCTGTATAAATCTCAAATATTCCTATTGTGGACCATCCGGACTAGGCAATTATAACTATGCAAGTTGTCCTACTGCAAAGTTTCAAGGCAAAAAGAAATTAGGTTTATAAATTAATTGAATGAAATCATTTCATTGATGTAAATTTTGTATAATATCTAAAGTTTCAAGTTTTTTACTATTGCATGTCTAAATTATTTTCTGTTGTACAAATATTATAATAGCTTTTTGTAAATAAATATTTTAATTCTATTTTAGGTCCACATGTTAAGTGTAAATAAAAAAACACTATTGTCATTGGATGTGAAGAGGATGTCATTCAATAGGTAGAGAGATAGCAACACTCAAAAGGGCCTTGTTTTGTTTGCAACAGTCGCATCTATAGATGCCTAGAATTACCATTTTCAGTTTTACAACTACCACTAATACAATTGTTTTTTTTTTTAAAGATTGTAACAACAACATACAAAATAAGGAAGCTATTTAGAAAATAAACTGTAAAACAACTCACAAAATTTAACTTTAATTGCAAAAAGAAAATTTCTTCAATATTTTTTATTTACTATTGCTCTTTTTTTTACTAATTCCAATTATTCTTTAGACTGATGATAAAAACTATTTTTTTTATCTATTTTGAGTTTTTAGAATCATGAGAACACAAGTAATGTAGTACTTTGAGAGTTAGGCAAGTTCTTGTTGCCTAAATGTCCCTGCCATAAAGAACGGCAGTAAGCTCTTGAGACAGAGGTCAAAGTGTTGAGAAATAAAGCAATTATTCACACTTAATCTGAACAAGGTAATATATAAAGTAAAATCTTACCGGTGCTCCTGAAAATCCAATTAGAGGTACTTTACCATTCAACTTAGTTCTAGTTAAAGTTATTGCTTCAGCAACATAGCCTAATTTTTTTGATACATCTACTGGAGACTCCAGACGACTTAAATCTTCTGGTGTAAGTAAAGGTTCAGGTAACACTGGGCCCTAAACAGTTTTTAAAAAATAACTGAAAAATATATTATATACTGAAACGTGTATTATATAATAGAAATAACTAAAAATGAAGTATATTAACAAATGAACTTTTCTATTTTATAGTTTATAAAATATATATACGAGTATTTACATGTACTAAACAAGCAGCTAATTTAGCCATATATAGTGAATTATAAAATTACAATTAAATGATACTTAACTAAGTGAATACATAAGGGCTTACTTGGGATAATAGCTAGATTTTGGGTTTGTGTGGTTTCTTTGGGTAATGTGTTCTCTGAAGACCGTGAATTGTTTCGAAACGCATCAGCAAGTAAGTCCTTACATATTCACTTAGTTAAGTATTACTTAATTATAGTTTAATCAGTGAATTCAAGATGATTACAACAAGCAACTTTTATAAAATTATACCTCTATACATTATTCAAACACATCCATAATGAATAAAGGTATTCAGTTCACCTTTATTTAAATGAGTTTTAAAAAATACATTCATTTAAACATGAGATCTCATTCTCATTTTAATGAGATTTTAAGAGTATAACCAATGAGCAATTGAATTTAAAAATATGCTCACTTGTGTAACTGTCTTAAGAAACATAAAACTTTGGGGGAAATGAAATTTACAGTTTGATCATAATACTGTTTGAATTTTGTTGGTGTGTGTGTGTAACTTTATCCTTGGTAAATTTATTCCTAAATATATAAAATTATTAGTGTTTATCAATCAATCCTTTGAACTAGAAACCTAAAGAGTAATTTTAAATTTAATATTTCTTTTAAGTAATAAAGATTTTATTTCATACTTACTACACTGGGTTTCATTTCAACAGTCATACCAAGAGCTTGTGGTATAACAAGAATATCAGAAAATATTATGGCAGCATCTAAATCAAATCGATTTATTGGCTGTAGGGTTACTTCTGCTGCAAGTTCGGGAGTTTGACATATGGTAAAAAAGTCATACTGAGATCTCAGTTCACGAAATTCTGAAACATAACAACTATTACTGGTATAAACAACTTTCTTAATATTAGCTCTCCATCACATATATGTTGAATGAAATATCTGTTTTGTTAGATACATATTACTCTGAAATTTACCCACTTTAGTTTAACAAGTAATATAAACAAAAATATAATTAATATGAAGAAGTAACATAACCTATGAGTTAACAGCTCTTCTACCACATAACCTATAACATAAAATCAGCTGCTTTATGAAATCATATACTGTCACTTATTTTAAGCCAAATGGGACAAAATATCTATATTACATACCTTAGCCCTTTTGTGAAAAGTTTTTCTCCCATATAAAACTAAAATTATTTCATTATATTTAATTATTAAATTGATATTTGAAAAAAAATCTTATTAACATCAATTGTCATCCACTACAAGTATCAAAAAATTTACTTGAACTTTAGTTGGTGAATAAAAAGTAATTTATTACCGATTAAAATTTTGAAATAATGATTGAATATATATATATATATATGAAGCTGATATATTACTATTGTAGTAATTTTATCCACCATTAAGTGCAATGATTTTACCTTGTGTGATGAGGCACCTTTCGGTCATCACTCTCGAAATCACTGTGATTCGACAATGGTCAAGTGACCGAAAGGTGCCTCATCACACAAGGTAAAATCATTGCACTTAATGGTGGATAAAATTACTACAATAGTAATATATTAGCTTCATAAAGTCAGTGAAACGGAAAAACAATGGATAACATAATATATATATATATATATATATATATATATATATATATATATATATTTAGGTTAGTTTTGGTTGGTAAAGATTATTTTATATAAATATATATATATATATATATATATATTTTAGGTTAGTTTTGGTTGGTAAAGATTATTTATATTTTTTGGACTAGGAGACTGACAGACTTACCTTGGTAAGAGTCCACACTGTAGTCTTGAAATAGAAACACATAAAAGCACTTAAACAATGATATATTTCAACCACACAGTGGTCTTTATCAATCGAAGAGAAAACACAAAAAGAAATATGAGAGAATGAAATAAAATAAATTATTTTATTTCATTCTCTCATATTTCTTTTTGTGTTTTCTCTTCGATTGATAAAGACCACTGTGTGGTTGAAATATATCATTGTTTAAGTGCTTTTATGTGTTTCTATTTCAAGACTACAGTGTGGACTCTTACCAAGGTAAGTCTGTCAGTCTCCTAGTCCAAAAAATCTATATATATATATATATATATATATATATATATATATATATATATATATATATATATAGACAGACTTTTAATATCTGGTTTCAAGTAACCAATCTTTACACGATTCACATATAACAATTTCTACACATATCACATATAGCACTATATCATAAACTATAAATCTGTGAATCTGTGACATTTGGATGTTTATACACATCTGTGGTTCACTTCAGTCTTTTGTTTTGTTTTTCTCTTTCTTGACTGAAGAAGATCATGTTGATCGAAATATTTCAAATAAAAGTGTATTAAGTGTTTTATATGTGCTTATTTCCAAGAGATTGCAGTTTTGGACTATTGCCTTTAGGTAAGTCTGTCAGTCTCCTATCAAGTCCAAAAAATTCCTATATATATATATATATATATATATATATATATATATATATATATATATATATAGTTACTATTTATTCGCTTTCTTTATTTTCCAATTTAAGAAGCTAATGGTGGTCTATAATTTCTATTTCTATCAATCTCTTGTATTGCTTGATTATTGCAATGGACCTTTCTCTTTTAATTTTATATACATTTTAAAATAATAGATTTCTAGCAATAATAAAGTTATCTCAGTGCCAAAATACTGGATTTTAAACATATAGTCATTCAGTTCGAATCCGACTGACATCAGCTTTTTTAGATTTTAATTAATGAATAAATATCTGAAAAAACTGTGTTAACATCAATTGCCATTCACTACAGGGCTAAAAATATGTATTTGAACTTGATTTGAAGAATAAAAACACATTTTATTACAGATTGGAAACTCGTACAGAAGACATATTTAAGGAGAGTATAAGCTAATAGAAGGAATTGAATAAAGTAGATCTATGGCAAAAAACATATGACCCATTGCCAAAGTTCACAGAAGAAATTATGCACTACAGAGAAAGGGTGCTTATATGAAATAGACTAGACTATTCTCTAACAACCTTCAAAGAGGTGTGTGTTTGAATAAATTGTATTATCAGTATTATATGGACTAACAAGGGTAATGCAAGCAATGTCAAACTTCTAGTAAGATAACAGTTCTTTGCAGAAAATAAACTATTAAAAATGGTAATTTAAGTATTATTTACATTTACACTGCTGGTAACATTTTCTGATGCAATAAGAGATTGGCTGCTTGAGGAGAAGTAATTACACTTATGTAGATGAGCAATATATTGCTATGGAGTAAAAAAAAAACATTACTCAGAGGTACATACAAAAGATTTTATTTGAACAAGGCCAACAGGCTGTCTTCAACTTCTGCCTACCACTCAAAAATCCACTTGAACTATCATAAACATTCCACTCATAGTTCAGGCAACAGTGGGACATCTTACTGTTCATACAATTACAAAAAATTTAAAAAAGAGGAATAATAAGGAAAACTACAAACCAGGTAAGTAACGCCCTGCTTGTCGCATTATCCATACTGGTATTCGATCTACTTCTTCGCCACGAGCTGCTCGTAATAATCGATCATTTTTCAAAGGAGGGAAATTCTAGAATCAAACAAATATTATAAGTAATTTGTAATGTGTTTGTGTGTGTATATATAAATTTATAAATATAACAATAATATAATAAACGGACAAGTACAAATAAAATTAAAAAATGATAATATATTCAAGAGAATACTTTGAAAAAATAAAAGCCTATCACGAGGAAGGTCGAACAATTTATTATTTGGATAAAATGTGGAATTTAACCCGGCAGGGGTTGAATGAAAAATAAAGCGTAAGGGGTCACACACGGTGGATTCGACCAGGTCATTTTAATAATACAAAAATAAATACTGAACAATATTTTATTTTACAAATACAAATATCATAATTAAGTGTAAAGTACTTACTTATGTTCTATTGGTTTTAATTGTGGCATGAATAAACTAAATAATTTAAAATAATATGTTAAGACTAAACAAATTTTGTGTTTGAAAAAAACTTAAGACTCTAGATAAATTATCTTAACATATATATGGGCCCTTTTACAAAAACTTACATTTAATAATATATTCTGAAAGAAAACTAATTCCTGAATATGAAAATGTACTTAATATTTACAATAGTAGTAATATAAATTTAGTAATATAATTTTGAGACAAAATATGTTAAATTTTGAAGTAAGTTCATCATATTACAATTATATTGAATAAATGAAGCTATAAAATGTATAATTGTTAACAAAAGTTATATTACAATATGTGTTAGTACCTGAGGGTTATTTCAAAAAAAGTCTTTACAGTTCTTCATCTGATTGATGGCTTTGTGTGGCGCAGTCTTGACAAGAAGGTACAGTGTGATTCCTGGATATGAATCTACGACAGCTGTTACGCCGAGTTTTAAATTTCCTCTTTTGCCTCCAGTCTCATAAGTCGCATCGTCCTTCACATGCGTCGTCTGCAAGATTTTGCCCCTGTGGCTGTAGGCCCAGCATGTCTTCTATGTTTCATTTCAACTGAAGTGGAAGTTCTTCCCGTCTATGGCAGTGAAGCATGTAACCACGGATAGCTCAGCAGCAAGTTGTCTGAGCTAGTTTGAAGTTTCTGTTTCCATGTTTGTGCACTGTTCTGATTCTGTGTCTTCTTCTTGTACTTCTACATGATGCTGTTATTCATCATCTGTATCTGGCTCTTCAATGAGTTCAATAGGAGGTACGTCATGGAAAGTATCCTTCTGACACTACCATCCGTTCTTTCTACACTATCTAACAGTCTGGCTAGATTCATATTGCGTGATAAGGTAATAAATATAACACCCACTACACTTTACCTTCAATAACACAAATGCGAATTGCAAAATGTATGTCAGATTTCAGCACATGCGAGGAGTCGTGCACGGTGGATTTGACACTGGTATCACTTTAGACTACCGCACTACGACTAACATTGAAGTTAGCAGAAAAACAAACAGGGTCGTCCTCCAAACGAGTCTATTTGAAGGTACTGGAAAGTTGGAAGCTTACAGAAATCGACAGTTTGAGATATTATGAAAAATGTGTAGGCCTAGTGGAAAAGACCGTGATGCGACTCCTGCCGGATTAATAACTAAATTAATTCTACCAAGAACCAAAACTAAGCCACAGTGCAATGAAGCCGGTACTGTTATAACACATGACAATGTAATTCATACGCTGAACTACCACAAGAACCTGCAGTCTTCTGCTCTTGAAAGTGAGAACTCTGTAATTAATAGGCTCTTGAAAGTCGACTCTCAAGTATATCAAGATTTTTTAGTGTAAGTGATATATATTTAGTTATATATACATACAGTAGAACCTCTCTAATTCGTCACAAGTCACAATAACAACAAACATCATCTACACTTGTGCACTGTCACGTAGTATAGACTCCAGCCATAAAAGAAGCCTGATACCAAACATGAGTTCTTCGATTACTGTGAAATTCTCTCAACACATTTTTTGTTCCCAAACATCTTAAAAGAGTATTAAATATGGCAGAACTTTTCATATTACCTTTCAGTAATCGACTGACCGCATCATAGTGGATAGTGTTGTGTTGCATTACGAGTTACACTGTAGTTTATACAAATTTTATTCTACAAATCAGGTCTCGTTTCCTTTCTTCAAACAGTTTTCCAACAGTGGTTACATAAAGGGGAATGTCTAAACACGGTTTTTATAAGACTTTAACGTTGGTTGATAAGTGTGCCATTCTACAACAATTACAAAAAGGCGAAAGTCCTATCGTTAGAATTCAGAATTCTTAGAATAATTGTGAATTAAATCAAGTAAAGTGGCAAAAAAATTGAAGAGTTCATGGCAAAAATGGATGTTTCTGATGGACATGTTACCAAATGAAAATAAAGTAACATACTGTATTTGTATTTATGGACTATACTGCAGGCTACTAGTGTTTTTATAGAGATGAGTAATAGTGTTGTTGAGTTTTTCAACCAATATGAATCAAGTAAGTACTACATTAATTACATTACACACCTATTTTTGTGCTATGTGTTATATGTTATATGTGTGCACAATTATATGTTAATTTACCACCTCTGTAATCAGTCTTTTACTCGAATTGGTTACCCCCTCAATCCTGAATGTGATTCATTAGAGAGGATCTACTGTGTGTGTGTTGAGACGCCCAAAACTGTCTCAAGGGAAAAGATTGAGGCTAGCCCAAAATCTTTTCAAACATTTGAAAAAACAGTAAAAAATTGTTAAGTAGATTAATTAACAAACATAGCAAATGTAAGTATAAAATTTTAGAAATGAACCACTGAAGCTAAATATAAAATAAGATAAAAGATAATTATGTTAAAAGCAAAATTAATGAAAATGATATAATTGAAATTATGTACTAATAGAGTAAAAGAAGGAATGGTTGTGTAATTGCCCCAAAAACGATATACTGTCGAGGGAAGGAGAAATATGTCTAAAGTCGGACGGAAAGGGTTAGAAATGTCAATCAAGTTTGTAGCAGCATCTCAAATCATGATAATGGACCATGGTTTAAGGAATTATCTAAATTCGCACCGCAAGAAACACTTACGAGGCCTAGCTAAAATCAAACCAAAACAAAAAGAGAAAGTTTAATAGACAACCACCTTTGCAAGTCTGGACTGGCTTCTGCAATATAAATAATAAACCGCTTGTCGTAGGGGCGGAGAACCGCCCGACGAGAGGAGACGCATACAAGATTGAGAACCGGACGAATTTTTAGCAAGGACATCCAGAGGCGTTTCCAGGATGATGTTCCGTGGCTAAACACAACAACTAGCCCTAGATGGACGTGAAGATGGTCTGCTTTGCGAACTTCTGTGAGAACGAAGTATGGTTAGGTTATTTTCGTAATTTGTTATTTCATGTTTATGTGATATTAGGTGTGCTGCAACATTTGATACTTTTGAATTTTTGTTTTTGAATGCTCTATAATGTTCTTCAAATCTTATTTTACATGATCTGGTTGTTTTTCCTATGTAAAATGCGTTACAGTTGTTACATGTAATTTTGTAAATTCCTGATAGGTTATGTTTTTCTGAATTTGTTTTGTGGTTTGTGTTATTAAGATATTTTATTATTTTGTTGTTTGGTGGATAAAATTACTTATAATAGTAATATATTAACTTCATAAAGTCAGTGCAACGGAAAAACAATGGATAATGTAAAGTATCAAGAATATATATATATATATATATATATATATATATATATATATATATATATATATATAGATATAGATTTTTTACCAACCAAAACTAACCTATATACTGTATATATATATATATATCATAATATTTTAAGTTGTCCATTTTTTTTTGTTGCACTGACTTTATGAAGTTATTATTATTACTTGTAAATATTTTTTTCCACCACTAAATGCAATATATATATATAGCCTTCTGTTTCCATGCTGTAATGCCGAGTACTCTTATATCTTCCTCAGTTCCTCAATTTGCTCTACTTGCTTCCTTAGAAAGGCTTTTTTCTTTTCACGTATGACCTTTTTTGCTCTTCTACGGCTTAGTTGGTAATCTCAGGTGTTCTGTCTTGTAGCGCGCTGTACCATTATCAATCTATATGCATTTCTTATTCTTAGCACCTCACGACATTTGCCATCGAACCATTCCTCACCACGTCCCCTCATTTTCTCACCAATGACATCACTCATTATCTCCTCAATGACTCTGCTAATTTTGGACCACTTTACTTCTATTCCTGTTTTCCCATTTTCAATACCCTCTTTTAGTAACACTTCTAACATTTTTTTATCGCCCAGTTCTCTAAATCCTTCTAATGTGTCCGGATCTTTAAATTTTTCTAGGTTCCAGTGCCTTTTTTTATATAATTTCTCTTGTCGCAAGTATGCCAGTCGTTCTCTATAATTAATTTTCACCAGAAATTTATATATTCCCAGGGCTTACCTCGGCTACTGGGCGGGTCCACAGGTGGCGGATAGTGAAGTGGCCTACAGATATGTAGGTTAGCTGTGAATAAGAATTCCAAATAAGCAGTCCCGGACCAGAGGTGGCAACATCAACAGGAGGTGGATGTTCAATCATTGGCAAGATCGTATGTATTAAATACCACATAACCCGTTGACGATGTTGTGGCATGGTGAGTTAAGTGCCGCCATCAAATAAGCACTGCCCTGTGCTGTCTTGCACGGTTTGGGAGGGGACCCCAAAGACTAGGAGAGTGAACTCCAAAATAAAAACAAGGGTAGCTTGGGCTCTTAGCTGCAGAGAAAGCAACCGAACTAGGGGATGGAAACCCTGATAAAAAATGACCTGGCCCACCAGTTAGTGGTTGAGCGTAGGGCTAACAACCCTACATCATAAAAAACTCTTGCTACGAAACCAAACAATATAATAATAAAGGATGGATTAAAAGGCAAAAGAAAACTGAACTTGAACCTGGTTTTAGCAACATGGAATGTTCGGACAATGTTACAGCCTGGAAAAATGGCTGAACCGCTATTTAAATTTAACACTGACGCAGTGGGCCTACAGGAGATTAGATGGGGAGGCAAGGTAGACTTGATAAGAAAGAATATGTATATATAGTGTATATATACATACATACATACATATATTTCACATTACCCTTTATTTTTTCGCTGCACTGACTTTATAAAGTTATTATTGTTAATTGTAAATGATTGTTCCACCACTTGATTGTTCGGTCACTTGACCATTGTCGAATTACTCAGTGAATTCAACAAGGCAAGTGACCAAAAGGTGCCTCAACACATAAGGTAAAAATAATTGCACTTAGTGGTGAAATTTTTTTTACAATTAACAATAATAACTTTATATATATATATATATATATATATTCTTGATATTTTACGTTATCCATTGTTTTTCCGTTGCACTGACTTTATGAAGTTAATATATTACTATTGTAAGTAATTTTATCCACCATTAAGGTAAAATTATTGCACTTAATGGTGGATAAAATTACTTACAATAGTAATATATTAACTTCATATATATATATATTATAACATAATTTTTAAAGAGACACAATACAATATACTTATGTTTTACTATTTAATAAATTGAATTTTTTATTTAAGACAAATAAAACTACTCAGGAACAATTCATTAACATTTAATATCATTTCATCCCGACATTAAACAATACACACAAAACAAAATTTTACAACTTAACAATTTTTAACAAAATATACTAACTCTTTTTTCTTTTAATTTTAGAGTTACACAATTTTAATACCCTTGGCTAGTTTAAGATCTCTTGATATCTCGGGGTTATAGCATGGGCTATATTAACTCTTTGTTAATTAAATAAATTTTGAAAAACACAATATTAAATTTAGAACATAGTTTTAATAAATATTTTCCTGATGGAAAAACTTAAATTTTGAATATAAAAAAAAAACTAAACGATTTGAACTGGATTATTTCTTATTACTTACTATTAATTAACTACAAGATATTCTAATGTATAAAATTAAACTTCTCTATTATCTTAAAAGTCCACTAAAGTTATTTTATAGCGCTATTACTCAACTTAATAAATATCAAAATTTTGCTGGTCGCTTACGTAAATTCCCGTTCTCTCCAATTAAACATTTCACACACTTAAATTCGTTTTATTTACTTTACTTTATATTAACACAGTATTACATTTTGTAATTCACTTCTCCTTAATTTAGTTTGGCCAATCTTCTTAACAAAACGGTATAATTTAGACGAACTCTTACCAAATAAATAGAATTTTGGCTGGTCCTGGCTGGTTCCTCTAGTAGCGTCACCCACGCTAGAATGCTCTAACTCAACTAACGCGTCCTTTTTACTTTTAGCACCGTTAACGAAAAAAATATGGCCGCCTTCTTCTCCAAAAAACACATGTTGCCTGTAATCTAGTTTGTTTTCTTTTTCTTCACTAGAATCGATTGTCACACTGACCTACTTTCTTGCTTTCACATCTGTGTTACAGCTGACATACCAACAAGTTTGTTTTCACCAGTTTTTATTTCGTTAAACTTTGGTTGAAACTTACTGTTTCAATTTTCCGATCCTTAACAAAATTTCCAGTGTTTATTTTATTAATATTATTAGTGTGTGAAGTGTCTTTGTGTTTTACTTTTGTGATATTTCCGAATTGTGTGTGTTTTGAGTGGATTCAAAGAACATAACCTTTCAATTTTCTTTTGTTTACAAACGTGTTCACTTTCTCCTTCAAGTAATTACTTAGGCCCTATGTTACTACAGTTTACAAATTTGTTTACACATAACCATTATTAGATTATCTTATTTTAATTTATGTGTTAGGTTATTTGATATAACAAATTTCCTAATACATTTCCAGTTCAAAAACCTTGTTTACAATTCTATGCTTTTACCTAAATTTAGTTTTCATTTAACCTAACCAATATCTTAATGAATTTCTTTCTAAATTTTGAGTGAGTTATTTCTCATCTATTTTCCAATTCATAAATAATATTATATAGCCCATTCTATAAATGTTACAATATATATATATATATATATATATATATATATATATATATATATATATATATATATATATTCTTGATATTTAATATTATCCATTGTTTTTCCGTTGCACTGACTTTATGAAGTTAATATATTACTATTTTTGAGTAATTTTATCCACCGTTAAGTGCAATAATTTTACCTTGAGTGATGAGGCACCTTTCGGTCTTTGACCATTGTCGAATCACTGATTGTTCTCTGCTCATGAGCAGAGAACAATCAGTGATTCGACAATGGTCAAAGACCGAAAGGTGCCTCATCACTCAAGGTAAAATTATTGCACTTAACGGTGGATAAAATTACTCAAAAATAGTAATATATTAACTTCATATATATATATATATATATATATATATATATATATATATATATATATATATATATGCACCTTGTGGCGGCTTCGTCCCCACTCGTTTAAAATTGTCACTTTACATCTCAATTTAAAAAATTTAAAAACAACTAATTGTTGATAGTGATTATGGAATGGGAAAACAACGTTATAATAGCGTATTATTTAATCGAAATTATACGCAATTGTATACAGAGGATTGAAGCAATACATGTATAATGTTGTAATTTTTAGCCTTTGAAATCATCGTTTTGCAAAATCCTTTCTTAGTGTGCATCTATGTTATTAAGAAAATGTACCCTGAAAATTTCTAGCCTCTACCTTTTATAGTTTCGACTCTACGTTTGATTCTCAGTCAGTCACCCAGGACAACGATTCATATACACATATATCAGCTTGTTAACAATAATTGATTCTTACACTTCTTGATGGTTATAATTTTTTTGTATTATATGATGTTGAATGTTGATTATATGGAATATATTTCATTACCACAAAAAAAGGGAAAACATGTTTTTTATGAATATTGTAACAGTAAAATTTGTTGCAAAAAATTAACGGTTACAGCTTATATTCATAAATAACTTGGGTTCATCATGCATGAATAACTAAAACACTAATCTAAAATAAGGTTATATTTTAATGATGACAATAATTAATGTAGGTTTAAACCACTATTTATAACTTTGTAATATTTAAAATCAATATTATATGATTGCATCTTTAACAAGATTTACTTATTTACCCTTATATACTTGGACACATATTAATATATGGTAATTACCCTTGAAATCGGTTACTTTTTGTACAACGAGGATGACTTTTTCAGGTAATGTGCCCCATTGTCAAATCAGACCATGACCAGCCCTTGATTGTTTTACGTTGTGGTGAAATTTATATCAATAGGTTGGTTATGGCCTGAGAAGACAATGGGACACATTTCCTGAAACAGACTTTCTCATTAAACAAAAAGTCAGTGCTCCTATAGCTAAGAGTCATATATTTTTATAATTTCAAGTATATACTTTAAAATCACTTTCTGCTTTACTGATTAAGAATGCTTCAAATTTGATTTTATCTTTTCACATATGTTACTTAAAAGTACATTCTAAACAAAAAAATGTGACTTTAATAATACCTGACCAAAAGGTATTGAACTTCATTTTTTTCTCTACATTTTACTCAAACATACGTTAAAAATATAGTCCTAATATACATTCTAAATAAGAAACATGTGATTTTAATTATACGAGTATTTAAAAAAAGTGAATAGGCTACGTAATTCTTTACTTGCTGACATGTTTCAAAACATTTGTTCCTAAGCTAACCCTCTATTACTATAAAACATAAAAATGCCGAAAAGTTATATAAATTATGGTGTTGGAAATAAAACTACTATTTACAAACTTAATCTTGAATGAAAGAATATTTTGTTGAACTCTACTAATCTACACTAAACTAAATTACTATACATCTGTATTAAAATTGAGCTTTAAAGTAAGTGATTAAGATAAACTTGACTATAAAAAAAAAAAAAACATTAACTTTCTGAATATAAATTGTAAAATTTGTAAAGTGAAACACACATTTAATGGAAAACATAAATAATCAATTTATAAAATATTAGTGCCAAAGTAGCAATGTTCTACTATTGTGTGTAAGTATAAATTGTGTGTATATGTATTGAAACATTTCCAGTTTTATTATTACATGCTTTGCCTTTATGAATATATAAACATTTTTATAGATATATTTAAGTTATTAATGCACTCATTAACTTGTCCTGCATAAACTTTAATTTTATAACCTAAAAATAAATTATAACAAATCAATCGAAGAAACAAACCATTAAACAGTACAAAAGATTAAATTTCATTAGGAAATCTTACCATTTCAGAAACAGTATGAAAAAGTACCTAGATAAGATATTCAACTTAAAAATTCGTAACTTAAAATTTGAAAACTTTTATGTAGAGGTTAGTCATCCATCTTGTTTATGGTATGTTTATACTATGACAAAATATTTTACTGACACAGTTCCTACATATTCTTTTCAGGATTGAATAAGTGTATGTCATGATGCATTAGGAAATAAGTTATTCAGTCGGAAAGAGACCGATTTTGTAGATAATTTTTAAAGCGTATATCGCATTATAGGTAGTGAGTTGAAAATTTTTCTTTAGATTAACCATCCCTGTCATAGAAGACAGCTTTCCATCCACATTTTCCGGTTAGTAAAGTGGAATTATAGAGAAGAACTGATAATGTTATTCAGAACTAGAAAACTGCTAATTAAGAAACTTTCTAAGATCTTTAAGATAATACTAAGAAGAGATATAGACCTGTAGGTGTTTGTACAAAAGTGATGTGGGAAAAATGAGTTCAAGATAAATGTATTTAGGACGATATATGTGATGGGTTAAGATGAATAGGTGTTCAAGATTTGAATTTCTGGACATAAAAGAGGATGTCTTTTGATAGAGAAGGAAATTTCGTCAGATTCCAGATCTAATAGGAGGTCTCGATGTTGCGGAGCTTGAATCGACTATATTTTTTGCGTTGTCTATAGAACTAAGTTTTTAACCATTCCAGTAGATTATTAGACTAATCCCACGAAGAGGATAGTTTGATTTATACTACCAAGAGTTTACCAGGTTTACCTCTCTCCGATATCCAATGATTCGATGTTGGATTTTGATATGTCGGTTTTAGGGTTATCGAGGATTTTCTTTTCCGGAAGAACCTGAATATTCACCTTTAGACTGGACGTCTGGTTAGTCGTCAACGACAAGGTTTTTTTACTACCTAGAACAGATTGTAATAAAGAGCAGCACTGGTTTTGTTGATTAGGTCAACAGGCGTTGAATTGTTTCAGTGTGCCATATAGTTCTACATGGGAGTTGAAAATTATGGAAATGGTTTTCTCCATCTGCAGTCGACGATTTTGATGGAGGCTTTAAAGTAACCTAAATTTTGGTTAATGTTTTACTAGTCAATATAACCAGTTTCAAGTTTATTAATCATATTGAAGGAGAACAAATTGAAAAGATAGGAAACGAAAATAATGGTCAAGCTAGAGCTATGTTAAGAACTGCCGTATATTAGTTGCAATAAATTCTAAGTCCAAATATATAAACACACACCTATGGAAACATACAAATAAAATAATATTTTATTGAATAACACTGTTCAAAGCTTTTGGCAAATAGTACCAATATCATCAGGAATAACAATATTGGTACTATTTGCCAACGAAAATCTTTGAGTTTTATAATACAATAAAATATTATTGTATATATATATATATATATATATACTGCGATGAAAACATACTGCGATATATATATATATATATATATATATATATATATATATATATATATATATATATATATATATATATATATATATATATATATATGCTTTAGTTTATGGAAAATCACAATGTAATTAGTGATATAAAATCATTTATCTTAAATATCAAAAAACAACAATGTGTTATTGATTTTACCAAAGAGAAAATTTTTTTTTATTTCCTGTGATGGAATATTTTTTTTTTAATTGTAGAGTACATATTAATGCTTGCATAATTGTTTGTATTATCAAGATGTCCTTGGAATTATCCCTACTGTCAAAGTAACATATGATTGTGGCATTATTACTGCAGTACGGCAGTCGCCCGGTGGTTGTGTCATTTGTTTTGCGTTAGTGATTGTGAAATGTTAAACTTGAGTTAAAATAAGTCAATTTGTTTCTTATTGTTATATTACACACAACATTTAAGTAATTGATTACCGGGAAATATTGTATAAGTTGTACAGTAGGAGTATATTGTGTGAATTAATTTCAATATAATTCTCATAGTTTATTTCTTCTATTTTTAACAAAAATCTGTTAAACATTTTTTTTTTGTAGTAAGGTTAATTTTCCTTACAATGCAGATTAAGATAAGGGTAAGTAATCCTTAAAACGAATGTTACTAGCCAAATAATGTCTTTTTTTAGTGTAGAAAGAGTTTAGACAAAAGTCAGTGAATCTGACATTGACATAAGGCTATGTTGAAATATGGCAAGTAGAGATTCATGTTAGGCATATCATCATAGATAGTCTGTTAAAGGTTGCTAGATACTGTGCTTTATTCAGATAATTATGAACTTTTGTTTTTGTTTAAAAGCAAACAGTAAATCCGAGTATTAAAGAATAGGATTTAATTTATATTTGTTGATTCCATCTTCACATGAGCTACTAGTTTTCACTAAAACAGTTGTAAATATTTTTCAAACTTGCCTATAGTAGCAGTTACTTATATTTGTTAAGGACGTATTGGGATATCTGTTTTGTGAAGTTATCCCACACTACACCAAAAAGCACCTAAAACAAAACCAATAGCCCCTAAACTAAATGCTCTGCCCAAACTTCACAAAATATCACAGATATCGCAATATGTCCATTAATCAACCACACAAGTGCCTCTTCTCGTCTTCTAGCTAAATTTCCCGACAGAACCATCCGAAACTGTATAAAATTTAATAATCATTGTAGCATAAAAAATAGGCTAAATGAAAACGTAAATATCACACAATTCTACTTCAGTCTCTTTCGATATATCAAATCTGTATACCACCATCCCTATTCCAGAAACTATCAACATCCTCAAAAACATGCTTATAGACACAAATACACCACATACACACATTGACAAAATCATCCATCTTTCAAAATTAATCACATCTCTAAATTACCTCACCTACAATAACACTTTCAACACCCAAAAAGATGGCGTACCTATGGGTTCCCCCAAAGCTAGCATCTTAGAGATATTTATACACCACATTGAACAAAACTACATTTTACACAACAATAAATACTCAGATGAGATAATTTACTGGTATAGATACGTCAACGATATCATAACATTGACAAAGGTAACACAGGCAGAGTACACATATTTTTAAAACATCTTTATTCCATATACCCAAAACTAACACACACTATCGAAACAAAACAGAAAAACTCTCTCAACTTCCTGAACCTTACAATTAAATGTACAGACAAACAAACCCATAAATTTAACATATACCGAAAACCCACCAATACCATTATTACCATTCACATCTCCTCAAACCACCCACACCAACATAAACTAACCGCTTACAACACCATGATGTATCACCTGCTTAAAAGACCGTTGGACAAAGAACCCTGTAAGAGTTAAACACCATAAAACATTTAGAACAAACTAATGGATACAACACAACAATGATTGACAAATTATACAACCGCCTAAAAAACAATCCCAATAACCCAAATACAAACACACAACACGACAAACCCATAAAATACTTAACAATACATACAGATCATCCAAAACCCACAATCTAACCAATAGACTACAAAAATACAATTAGAAAATAGCCTACTCCACACACAACACTCTCAATAAACAATTTAAACCCAACAACAAAATCAACAACATTTACAACGCTGCTGGAGTTTACAAACTAACTTGCAGTTCATGCCCCAGTTTTTACATAGGCCAAACAGTGAGGTCTTACACACGCTACCAAGAACATATAAACAACACTAACAAATAATAATTATCAATCAAACTTCGCTAACCATCTGAAATCCACAAAACATGACCACATAGACATAGCATCCAACCTACAAATTCTTCATAAACAACACAGAAATAACCAACTTTACACAACCAAACAATATAAAGTATACAAACATTCCAAACTACACCCTACACGCATTCTCAACACACAATTACATTATAACTCACACTCACTTTTTGACATCATAATTCCTAATGCTCACAAAGTACACCCATACTCCCACCATAATCTCCCACCCCCCACCCTAACCTACGAAAACCTTGAGATCAGTCACGGTCTGAGTTGACAATGGCGCACATCTCCCGAAATGGCTGTCCTCAACAAATGTAAATAAGTGCTACTCAAGCAAATTTGTAAAAAATATTTACAATTGTTTAAGGGTTTAATTGTGAATAATGTATAGGATTAGGGTAGAGACATATAGGGGTACTGTGGGGGACCCTTCTTGAGGTATTGTGGAGGACAAAGACATAACATGTGCCAGGTTATATAGATACCTGAAATGAAATCAGCTGTCTGTTAGGATCATAAGGCTAGGGCTATCTGTTACTCACTTTAATTTGGAGACTGGGTATTGGAAGTCGTAGGAGAATGTTTTAAACTGATCAAATAATAATTACAACAACACATAATCAGTACAAAAGCAAATCTGGCGACGATGAGTGCAAATCGGTGTTTATTTGTTGCCAGGACATATTAAAAGGACTTCATTGCCAGATGTAGACAATTGATTTATATGACTCAAGGAATCAATCTGAGGCAATTAGTTACATACATTTAGCAGCTATCAATCAATGCAATCATGAATTAATTACTTTAGCAGTAAAAGTATTGTTAAATAAGTCATATTTACCTACTCTAGTTATAGGTTTAAAAAATAATCTGGCATTTTTGTTAATCTGATAGTGTCTATATCTGACGACCTTATATCTGCTAGATTATTGAGCAACACCTGTAATATAATTAATCTGAAGTCTTGTATTTAGTAATAAGCAGGATACTAAAAAATAGCATTAGACAATTTATAACTAGCTCTTTAATAATTTAATATTTATGTATATATATCAGGAATTTAGAATTTTCTTATAGCCATTCTTAAATCCAAAACTTTTCAGTTTTGAAGTTTTACTTCAGTAAAAAATAATAAAAATGTAATTTTTTTACACAATTTTTAACATTTGTTGATTCGGCAACATTTGTTTAAACATTTGTTTAATATAGTAAAAAAAAGAAGGAATGTATAGCTTCTTTGTCCAAAATGAATACTAATGCAAATTTGACCTGAAATATTGATACTCATGACTGAAATATTATAGGATTAAGGTTTAATTGATTTCTGCTAGGGACTCGTCTTGTTAAAAATATTAATGTAAAATGACCATCATATTGACAAAGTTATCCCCACCCCCTTATAAAGTTCAAATATCTGATAAAGTACAAAAAGATTTTACTGGATGTAAGACTCTATTAAAGATAATTTTTTAAAAATTAAGTATTCAACTTTAACAATTAGGTTCATGAGCTGAAATGTAAATCAGTATATTATGAATGTCAGAAAACTATCATAATGTGTCTTTATGTAACCTTTCCTCATAATTAATATGATCCTTGACGTTTTTCAATTTAACGCAGGTTTTGGAAATCATGTAAAAAGAAGAAATGAAGCATTTATAATCTGTCTCCTAAAAGCAGCACTTAATGAAACTGATCATTTGATGGTGCTGATCATTTCAATTTCATCTCTGATTGTGGAAAAGACACAATATTTCAGATATTTACGCCCTAATATTAAGGAAATGTTTATTTGATTATTTAACTGTAAAATCTGTGAGATCAAGTTCAAGTATTTAGTTGTAGTTTTAAGTGGATAGAATAATAAATTGTTGCATAGTACCGTAAAGTGTCGTTTAAATGAAAAAATACACAATAAATTCTAAAAAATAATTCTTAGGTGTTACTGTATTATTAAGGCCTAATTAAATATTGATAGAAAATATTTAAAAATAAAATCACCACCTTTTGTTTCTATCAAAAAAGAATATGAAGACTGTACTGAAGAGGCAAACAATTCTTCAGATGTTTTACTAAGAAAATTGGATGATATTTAAAAACCCGCCTCACCTTTTTACAATGTTTAGATAAAAAGGTTCAATAGTAAGAGATTTTATTCAAATCCATCTTTTAGATTGTTTTCAGTTCAAATAAATTTAAACAGTGAAGAAATATTCATGGTATCATTTTCTAAAATTTAAGCTGGTTTATTTATTTCAAATTTAAAGGGGTGTACCCTGTACAAGCCAGCTATAATTTGTCTTTATTGCTCCCTACCAGGTGTAATTAATTCTTTTATCCTTATCTTATAAGAATTTCATTTACCTGTTAACTTCCTTATTCATTAATCAATGAGACATATCTTTATGTCTCCATTAAAGAGTTGGTCTATTTTTAGTAAGCAATCTTGCATATGCACTACAAAATTTCCAACTACTGCTTCGGAAATCTGGTCCTTTCATATAAGACTTTTGGAGTTTTGTCTTTTTCAAACTTCTTTTTTTCACTCATCTTGGTCCTACATGTAGAGTATAACAGATGTAGAGTATACCTCTATGTTCCTAACAAATATTATTTCAGTTATGATGTTCTGCACACGATACCATAATTCTTTTTATGTCTCCCAAGAGGTTCCATGTTACTTCCTTGATCATATATGTTATTTACAATCATTGTCGTATCATTTGTAGGTGAATATTGAAGGATATTACCCTTCATAATAAATAATAAGGCATTACTTTATTTCTTTCTATCGTTAACTTGTGCTAATACTTTATACTTAAATAGGCACTGCATAATTAATATTAGTTAATAACATCATATTTAATTCTTCCATTCACCCCTATCAGCACAAGCTTGTGAATACGACATCAAAATTTCTCTTTAAAACATCTTGGAAGTAGAAGAACAACATGAATAGTTACACATTTAGCACAAACCAATGATACAACATCTCAATAATTTATACAATATCAAGAGCACAGTGGTATAATATATCACAATAAAAATATTGGCAAAAACCCCAATTCCACAAAAATAACTAATATTACAAGTTATCTAAGATAAACCATTATGTACATTTAGATGAACGTGTCATCATCATTGGAGGGTCCTATTACAAAATTACAATTTAGAATACAATAATTGTAACTGTACAACATCGAAATATACATATGGGTTTAATCTTAGGTAACTTGTAATATTAGTTATTTTGATTATTTTTCTGGTATTGTTGTTTTTTGCCAATATTTTTATTGTAGGCTCAATAATTGATAAACTATATTAACATCTGAAAAATAAGCTCAATAACCCAAAACCAAAAATTCAATTTCCAAACCTACAAAGTGAATACCACTACCTTTCAAATCATCCAAACGCTTAAACTAACCACTAAATTTTATAAATACAATTACAAATCAGTCTACCTAAACAACTTCAACAAACACCTAAAACAATAGTTTATGACTATCCAAACTTTAAAGTTTGGATAGTCATAAACTATTGTTTTAAGTTATTAATAAGATTCACCGAATTTAATGGACTACAAAATTCAAGAATTCAACTAACAGTTTAAACCCAACATCACAAAGACCTATCATACAACCTCTGCTAATATATATATATAAACTATCGTGTAGTTAAAGCCCCAGTTTCTACATACGTTTCACACATGTTAGCAGGAACACATAAAACCAATCCCACATCTTAACAACTCAAACTTTGTAAAGACTTCATATCCAAAAAATCACAATTATAGAGACATAGAAACAAACCTACAAATACAAATAATGGACAAACTAAATAAAACCACAACAAATAAAGACTCTCTACAAGACCACACATTATACAAGACCACACATTATACAATACACACAAATTTAAAATTATAACAAACACATACTTAACGTCTTATTCTTATACAACTGACATCCTTTTAGACATCATTATACCAAGAACTATCCTAAAACCACATAATATGGTTTTAACACCTATCCTAAGAAAATATGAGGGCAGTTATGGTGTGATTTCATAGTGGAACACATATCAAAACAATTGTACCCATTTTAAAAATGTACCCATTACAAAAACTATGTAAATATTTTACATAAAACTAGTAGTAGTATGAAAACTAGTAGCTCACGTGAAGATGGAATCAACAAATATAAAAACTATGTGTTAAATAGGCAAATGTATAGATATACATTTAACTAGGATGTATACATTATTTAAGGATTTTAAATAATAGTTACTTTATTTTACAATAAAAATATCATATTTATTTATTAATTCACTAGACAAAAACCACTACTTACTGATGTTTCTCAGTAGACGCATTTGCATATAATGAATTGTTCAATTTCTGCTGGGAAACAATAGTAGTGGTTTTTTGCCAAGTGAATTATTTAAATAAGTATCATATTTCGTATTGTGAAATAAATTAATTATAAATTAAAATCATTGGTTTCAATTATACCTCTACAAATTTATTTAAAACAATAATTTATTATATATACAGTAATACATCAACCTACGCTACCTCGTCTTACGCGATTCCCAAGTTACACGGTTTTAAATCATACTGTCGTGATACGCAGAAACTGTCCTGTTCTGGAAGAAAATGCTTATGAGAATGTTTATAGCTCACAAAGAGAAAATGTTTTCAGGTTTTAAGACCACCAAAGACCGATTGACAGTAATTTTTGGCGCAAATACAGCTATTCATTATAAGTTGCAATCTCTCATAGTTTATCGCTCAGAAAATCCAAGTGCGCTAAAAAATATTTCTAAAGCTAGCTTGCCCGTGATTTGGAAGTCGAATCGAAAGGCTTGGGTGACAGCTTTTTTTGAGATCTGGTTTAGTCATCATTTCATACCTCAAGTTGAACGTTATTGTCTGTCTAAACAAATTCCTTTTAAAGTAATTCCTATTAATTAACAATGCACCTGGCCACCCTCCTACTACTTTAACTAATTTTGACACACACGTGAAAGTTATATTTTTGCCACCAAACACAAAGAATTTGCTTTAACCGATGGATCAGGGAGTCATCAAAACATTTAAAGCTTAACACAAGAAGATCAATTGCGCTTCTGCATGAAGCTATGAAACAGAAAAAAGAGCTCTTTATTGAAGATTTTTGGAAACAATTCAAAGTTTTAGATGCTTTGAGAACCATTGGACAGTCTTGAAATGAAATTTCTCAAAAAACTTTGAATGGCATTTGGAAAAAGGTGTGTCTATTTTTTCGCCACTGAAGCGCAATTGAAATCAGTGCCAGAGTCTGATGAAATTTCTGATGTGATTGAAGAAGCTGTCTGTTTTGCCAGACAGCTCAATTTAGAAGTGGATAATAATGACATTCAAGAACTCCTGGATTTACACAACCAGGAGCTGACAATTAATTGATGAGCTCATAGAAACGCGTGAGCAAGACCTTAAAAACGCAGATTCTTTAGACCCATTTGACTAGAATGAAATGACGGTTAGAAACTTGACAAAAGGCCTTAGTTTAATTGAGCAAGTTTTGGAAATCATAGACTCCAACAATGAGGGTATTTCTGCCGCAAAACAAAAAAAATAGCAAGTTATGAGGAAATTCTGCGTGAGAAGAAAAAAATCTTCAATTCTTCAAACGAATTTACTAGATTTTATGAAGCCTTCTATGTCAAAATAATTTCTTTGTTTATACTTCTTTGCAATATGTATGTATATATAATTTTTTGTTTTATTATGCATTTAAGATTTTAATACATACACATTTTTCTTCTAAATTATTAGTTTATTTAGTCTTTGGTCCCAATTAAATATGATTCCTATCTGATTGTATGTAAAATTATACCCCGACTTACGTGAATTCGATTTACACGGTTATCGGTGAGTCCCAATATTCTTATAAATTATGGTAAATATAAATAATTTCTTTAATACAACTGCTCCACCTTGTGGTAGTCAAATTGTAATAATAATTTTTTATAATAAAACAAAATTTAATAATTATCCTTAGAGAACAATAAGTTGCTGGGCGCCAGTTAGAATTACAAAATGATTGTAACTCCAACAGTAAAATTTAGACTCTTTTCTTCTTTTTATGTATATATTTTTTTATTTACCATTTATAGTAATAAATAATGAACACTTTCTTTTAATTCAATTAATCTTTGTTTTAATTTAGTCTTTGATTATTCTAGTTACAAAACTTTAAATACACTTTTTCTATTAACTTAATTTTATTAAATAGCACAAGACTTTTTCTCCCAGGTTATTCGGTGGGTATTAATTATTATAAATCTATTGAGCACTTCTGGTTACAAAATAAAATTGGTTTATGCAATTAACTCTTTAATAAATTTTAGTAATGAAATTCCTAGGCCTGGAGTTATTAGTTTTGAAAAGAATATTAAAATGTTTTTTAATGAATTTAATTAACTGATTTTGCTTATAAGAATGGTTCTACAATATTAACTTAAATACTAATACATGTTTTCCTTAATCTAGTACTTAGCTGAGACTTATTGTTCTTGTTCAAATATATAGCTTTTAAATTTATTTCATAATAAAATTTCTTTCACCACTATACTTTTTTAATACTTTCACTAATATTAGGTTCTATTAAGGCTAGCTTTCTTAATATTCAAATTCTTCCTTTAATAAAATTTCTGGACCAACTAGGTTTAGCTTCCAGTGCCAAGGCTCTTTTTATTGAGACTAGAGAAAAAGATTCATTGTTGAAACATCTGTTAAATAACACACTGATTATTTGATTAATCATCTTCTTTCATGAACAGTTAAGTTTTGATACTATATGCAATGATTTTATGTCTTGTAAATTTCTTTCTTTAAACTTTAAGTGGTTACATTTGAAAAAACATCAGCTGTTTCCCCAGAATCCTATCTATAATAGCCACCATCTTGGTTTTACAGTTTACGACGTTTTAACATACAACATTTGTTTTGCTTGGATACTCTTCTTCATAATTCTCCTTGAAATAGTTGCATTAAATTTAATCTTGTGTTGTTTTATTTATAATTGAGTAATGTTTCTTCTTTAAATTTGGTTTTGTTTTATTGTGGAGTTATTTATGTAAGTCGAAAGTCCCATGGTTTTAATATTGTATCATAACCTTTTTTAGGTTACGGTTTGTTTACATTTTCTGTTTATCTATTTCTAATTCACTTATAATAAATCGAAATCTTGTTGCTGTTCATGACGAGCTGGTTGTAAATTACAAATTACACATTTGCTCATAGGCTGAAGAAGTCGTAAGACGAAAACGTTTCCTCCAAGTGTAAGTTAACAGTTAACAACTTTTAGTCGCAATAACAAATGTCTGGTCGCAAGTAATAACAAAAGTGTTATTCCGAATTATTGTTTGTTATTTATTGTTTTAGTGGTTTATATATAAAACGTTACAATACTTATTATAGACAGACACACACAGAGTAATGGTAACAAAGTAATAGTATTATTACTAATACTATATATAGTAATAAAAAATATTAATTTGTTTTCAAATATACTAGAATACTCTGTTTATTTGAATTAAATGTTTTTATTTTCAACTTGATGAATACATTGAGTATAAATAGTATAATTGTAACAAACATTTTGTTGTGTTAAAAAAAAACAATTGTTATAAACTGGTGGATCATAATTGTAAATAAACTTATAGAACATTTAGTAAATCTAAAAACAAATACAGCCGAAAATTATTTTGTAGATATAAAAGCAACAAATTATATTTATATTTTTTACAGGATATCAAGTTATAACATAAGTTTCAATTTTAAAATTTGTCAACTGGAGGAAGCTTCGGTAATTTAAAAACTATGGAATCGTTGTATTCTTATATTTCTCCATTGAATATACTACCACGATGGTGTATGGGGTCAATTTGTGGAATCGCATTTATAACATATTATATATGTGAAGTGGCAAAGGTAAAAAAATTATTTGTTATTGTATTTAATATAAAATTAATAATCTAGTTTATTTTAATGTATCAGTTTCATATCTGTACCAGTATTTCATAATTACACACACAAACTCACACACACCCACAAACACACAAAACTCATGCACATATGGCAGTGTTGATCTGTATTTAGATTGTTAGATTGTGCAACAGTTAATTAGTCCTAAAAGATTATTTATATATCACTAAAGGTTTACTTCCTTATTCATGAAAGATAAAATCATTTATATTACACATATGTTTATAATAATGGATTTTACAAAATAATGACCTTGATTCTATTTGAAATAGGTTTCACTATATACATCAATTTTTTTTCAATTGTGATTGCCATATGACTTAACCATCGTTTAATCTTTAAATTTGTTTATTATTAAATAAAGTAAACAGTTTCTTAATGTAAGTATTTCATAATCTGTAAATAAAACTTTCTGGAAAATACAACTTTTATGTAAAATATTGCATAGTTCTTTGAAGGCTTTATTGAAATTCTACAAAAATTGATTTGAGGCAATCCCATGAAAATGTTAATGGAATCTCATTTTATAGGTAATGACAGTCTAAGCTTGCTTCTTGTCCTGAAGTATAGATAACAGAATTAAGTCCAATATAAGTTTATCTGCAGTGTTATTATGTACATTTAAATAACTGATCACAATTTCAATTTTATTTTATTTGTAATACAATCTTAATTTATAGCCTCAGTAATATAACCATTACTTAAGTTTCCACTATTACATTTTTTCTTCTACTTGGGACAAATTGTCAAATTAAATTATCTCAGTATTTTCAACATATATTTAATTTTATTTTATGCCATTAATTGACTCAGCATGTTACTTAGTATGTATTAATTCCTCTTATTACCTCACACTCTACTTATATATATTTTATAAACATTTTCAATTGTTAATAAAATACGGTTTTATTCATCCAATCAAGTTCAAATACATTCTTTTAAACTGTAGAGGATGACAATTGATGTTAGTACAGTTTTTCAAATATTAATTCATTAAATAAATTTTAAAAAGTAGATGTATCAGTAGGATTCGAACTGAATGACTGGATGTTTGAAATCCTGCACTTTGACACAGAGCTAACTTTCCCATAGCTAGAAATCTATTTCTTAAAGATGTATATGAATCTATAAGGGAAAGTTTACTTGCAATAATGAAGCATTTCAAGAGATGGATGGAATGGGAAATTATAGACTACCATCAGATTCAATTAAATTAGAAATTAAAGCGAATAAATATATTAATAAACAAAAATAGTCCAACACCATATACTGTACAGAGAGGAAAATTGCATAGAAATTTGCTTTCTATTTTGCAATCTAATATAATGATTCTGTCTTATGTCTATACATATTTATATTATTTGTAATTATAAAATAAAAAGTAACTAAAATACAATTTTTCTTTGTTGATCTCAGTAGGAATTGACTTTAGAGTATTTTTTTTAAATATTACTTGGTTACATTATATTAGTGTTTTCTAGAAACTATAAAATAAATAAAAAGTAAAATCTCTGTTTTATAATGAGAGACTATGACAGACTCAGAAAATAATTAAATATATAAAATAAGCTGTTGAAAAATCTTATTTGAATTGCATTGAATTAGATAATAGTAGAAGTTCTTGTGCCTGAAGGCCAGTGGGATAGATAATACCCCTGCAGTGCAGGGAGAGCACGATAGGTCAAGAGTGAGCGCCTCGGGATGCGTGATCAAAATTATAATGGAATGTGAAAAATAAAGTTAAACGTGAATGTGAAAAAGTTTGGATAGTCATAAACTATTGTTTAAGTGACTAATGAAAAATAAAGTTTATGTAAAAAATGTCATCAGGTTTCATTACATACATTACTTCTAACAGATGGGTCAAACTTTATCAATTGAAATGGAGTCATTTGTCAAATGTAACTGAATAAATACAATACAATATTTGTAACTTGCTGTTTTTGTATTGTACATCTTGAGGTTTTTGTATAAATTACATTTTCTTTTTATTAACTTTGAAAAAACCACTACTTACTGATTTATTCAGCAGTCGCGTTTCACAATAGGTCAGCACATTATTCAATGCTGTGATTCACTAACAAGACTGTTGCACAGGTGTGTTGTGTTGGTGTGAGTCTGTGGTGTATTTTTGTTCTGTGGTGTGTTATTGTTCATAAATTTGTTGTTAGTTATGTGCTCAAATATAGTATTTGATTGTGTTTTGTCATTTAGAATGTGTTGTGGATAGAATTTATGGTGTTTGTATATCTTATAGTTTTTATACTGTGTAAAGTTTGTTGTTTTTTTATGTAGTGTAGGATTTTTAGATTGGATTCTATGTCAGTCTGTGAGTGTAGTGTGTTTTGTATGTGTATGGCGAGATTTGATTTGGGTTGTGTCTTTTTTACCTGTTTTACGTGTTTGTTGTATCTTGTGGTAAATGTTCTCCCTGTTTGTCCTATGTAAAAGCCGAGACAGTTGTTGCATGTAATCTTGTATACGCCTGCCCTGTCGTGTTTATCCTGGTGTGTTTTTGAACTGTGTAGGTGTTTTTTAATTGTGTTGGATGTTGTGAATGCTACTTTGTATTTAAGTTTGCATAACGAGGAAGCTAATTTTTGTGATCTGTTGTCGTGATACGTAAGTGTTACGCATTTTTGTGTTTGTATTTTATTGTTATTTGTTGTGCGTGGTTTATTGTGCATCATGTTGTCTATCAAGGTGTGTTTGTATCAGTTTTTATAGGCTATATGTTTTATTATGTTTAGTTTGTTTATTTTGTCTTAATTTTTCATGGATATGTTGATTAATCATGGAGTGAAAGGCAGCATATTTGTGTTGTGTGAGACAATGGAAGTTTGAGAAGTTAGACTGATGATGTAATAAATATTGATGTTAAAAAAGTGGCTTCAAACAATAATGTTTTCAACAAGTTGTTTTCAGAGCCTGCATGAGATGCATAGTTATTGGAAATCGAGGTTAAGCCTTGCATTCATGCAATATTTTCTGCTAACTGATACCTTGGATCTATAATGATCACTAAAGCTTAGGGTCGATGATCCAAAAAATATCATATATCATAGTAAATGTATGCCATTGGTAATCACCCTATCAATAATATCAGTATCTATGAATAGTTTTTGAACAATTGTTCATTGTCCATTGTTTGTTAGAAACTTTTATATCTGAATATAATTTAATTCCATCTTCAGCTTAAACTACTAGCTTATACTTTAACACTTGGAAATATATTAATATGCCACACTCGCCTATATTAGTATTTACTTTCACTATAAATAAATAAATAGCTACATACACAATCACAAAACAATATACATTAATGTCATATGCGATTCAATTGACGTCTGTTGACAATATCAGTGACACTACTACAAATTTAGAACTGCAACTTTAAGTTGTAAATTTGTAGTAGTGTCACTGATGATGATGATGACATAAGTTTCTAAAATGCGTATGACAATAAAATATATTGTTTTATGAGTTCCTGTGAGTTATTTATTTTTGTATAACTTTAACTCACAAACCAATTCAATTATTAATTATACTTACTTTCACTGTTAAATGAGGACAGCAATTTTGCAGGTGTATCCCACTGTCAACTCTGACTGTAACTCAACTCAGTTGACAAAGAGATACATCTCTCAAAAAGGCCGACCTAATTAAATAAAGAAAATATATGGTGCAGGTAAATTTAATATGGCAATATATGTTCCAGTGTTTTCTTTCTGTGTGAAAGTGTGGCTATTGTTGAAAGAACCTTTCAATTAGTAACAAACATGATACAGCTTTACTTAACCTTAACTTATTATTGACATTAGGTTGAGAATGACAGAATGATTATGGTTGTGATGGACAGATATAATTAATAAATATTTTGTTTTAATATCTACTTTATGGAATTTTCTTATAAAAAGAATCAAAGCTTTTTAAAATTAGATTGCTATAGTAAAATTGTAAATGCTCCCATAGTTGTCTTTCTAGTCATTAATTTGACTTTTTTTTACTAACTAACAAATAAAAATAGGAAAAAATTATCGTGTTACTTTATCTTTAACTTAAAATGGAATGCTTAAGTTACTCATAAAAAATGTAATCTTTCAAAACCTAATTATCTACATTCTTGACCTATCTTGATAATATTACATTTTAGTTTTTAAACTGGCATAAGTTTCTTTATAAAGCATGTTTTGTGTGAAAAATAAGTGCTGTATATAATAAACGGATGCCGGTCCAACTGAATTAAAATGATAGAATTTTACAAGATTCTTATTCCCTTTTCCAGATTCATTAGTAAATAAAAATTAAGTTTTATTGATTGCTATATCTAGTTATCAATCAAGTGGAGTTGAAGTGTGTGTTTATTTATTAAATGGATATTTTAGATGTGTTGAAGTGTTGTGAAGTACTAAATGTTTATTTCGAAATATATTCATAGGAATATTTGTATCAGTAATTGAATTATTTACATTTTAACTATGTCAAGTATGCTATATAGTTATATAAAACAATATTTTTATAATTAGTTTAAAGTGAAGCATATGTTCTTTTAGCCGACAATTATTATTATGTAATAATATTTCAATTTGACCATGAGGTATTAGTATTGAATAACATGAATTATTACTATTTCTGTTGTAGTTTTATTTATAATTTATTTCTTGGGTTGGCTCAAGGCTTTGTGCTCAGGTATACAAAAAAGATATTTATTAATTACATCTCTAATATTGCATACCTATAAAGTTGTAGTTTTTGTGTTGTACATCTTGAGGTTTTTTTTTATAAATTATTACTTTTGGTATCATTTGGCAAAGTCTCATCAGTGACTCACAGCATTGAACAATACACTGACCTAATGCAAAACGTGTCTGCTAAAAAAATCAGTAATTAGTGGTTTTTTGCCTAGTGATACCAAAAGTAATAATTTATAAAGTTGTTTTACGTTTTAATAAAGCAATGTTATTGACAGTATTGTTATCTTTAGACAAATATAAGTTTATAAATCGTAAGCAAATAATCAAGATTTTCAAAAGACAAGATCAGTTGAAAGCAAATACTAAATATAAGGCAACTGACTAAAAAAGAACAGAAACATCAATTAAAATTTCTCTTGATCACAAGTTAGTTTTGCTGAGGAAATATGTCAAAAATATTTGAAAGAATTAGGTGCCTCAAGTTTCTTGGTTGAACTAATTAAGAATCAATAGGAAACAAATTCAACCAGTGTGAGGCTGAGTTATGGCTACACCATAGTGCAAGACTTATATTGACATAATTTTTCACCGTGGTATATACAATGACTTTGGAAGTTGGTGAGGTATGATCGGACTAAATCCAACAGTAGAAACAGATGATAGTAATTGTTGAAATCAAGTCCATCCTAGTAAAGAGTTTGTAGCTGATCATCAAAGTTTATTTTCTGTTTGAATATATTATTACAATGTACACAACACCCAGAGCTTATTATCAAATTGTAAATTGTTACACTTTTGGTATCACTTAGCAAACAAACCACTACTTTTACTGATATTTCTCAGCTCATTTTTCTTCATGGAAATCATTGTTATCTATAGTTCTAAGCGACCAGCACACTGCTGGCAACATGGGTTTTGTTGTTTGTTTGGTGTCTCAGGTAAAAGAATCTGAGCATAGTTGCCAGTCCTCCCTTTTTGTATACTCAACTTCCTTTGGCGCCTGCACTAATATGACTGTTCTTTTTGATTTATTTTTACTATTTTAGGATTGTTAGTTTTTGTCATACTTTAGGATAACTCCTAAGTTTTTGCTCCTTTTTGTAACTTCTTGTTACTGTTACATAACAATATCTTATATTTTCCTTAAAAATTCAACATTTATGTATGATATAACTGCTCTAATTCAGGAATTTATTGTCAAAATCTGTAACTTCCCTGACCTAGATCATCCAGAAATAAGTTCCTGGATTTCATAAGACCAACTAGTGAAAGTACTGTTTCAGGTACCTAATAATCTTGCAGTTAGATCTATTTTAAGTTCATGGCTATTGAATTTTTTTAAAAAAAAGATCACTGTTAAACTAAGCGTTGTTCATTTTCTAATAAAAGAACTAACAGCCTCTAATTGAAAGATACTATTTTTATTTGAAGTTTAAAGACTCCTCTCACACCTTGAAAAAATATCTTACTTGTTATTTTTGCCTGATTATAACAACATCTGAAAACTTTATGAAATTGAAAATTATTCCAATATACTGACAATTTATTTATCTCAAGTTAAAAATACTGTATATGTCTACCATATTTAAAATTTAACATCTTTTAGTCTAGTATTCAGATAATACAATAATCATTTATCTTTCTGCTTTCTCTCCAAAATATTTATAATAAACCATAAAACATTCTTAAATTATAGTTTCCCAATTGTATAATCATCTCAAAAATTGCTTCTTAAGCTTCTACAAGTATTTATTTTTACATAATACAGCAATGGAAAACATTTGAGATTAATTTTTTGAAATTAAAAAATTAACAATTTCTTATGGTGCAAATACATACAAAACAAATATACTTACTATAAAACAAACAATTAATCTTTTAAGTAATAATAAATATTTTATTTCTAAATTACTTTAGCAAGAAGTTACATTTTTTTTAATTTTAAAAATTAAACTTTTTATTTACCAAAAATAAAAAGTTTTAATTATAAAAATTTACTTGGAAAAATTCCTGTTTTTATAAGTATTATTTAAAAAATTAATTATAAGCTATTTACTTACTATGCTGATGTGTTTTGAAGGCGTTATTTCATTTACAAAAGCCTAACCTCCTACCGCTCATATATTTACTGTTTATAATATTTCTCCCCTTTAAATGAATTTTTTAGTACTTTATTCCCCAGAATTGAAATAAAAGTTGATACAATAAAAGTTTACAAAAATTGCATTAAAAACATTTGTAGTTAATATCTTTAAAATAAAGGTTGTACATTTTTTACTGTGGATCCAAACAATGGTATTAGTCAATCCTGCTAAGTTTAAATGATGTATGCAGCATTTAGTTTATGTGGTGTCTCCCCATCTAGAAAATAGAGGTTTTAAGATATGTGATGATAGGTATTTTCACTCTATAAAATTCTAATTTGAGTACCTTACACATATATTTTGAAGGTGTCACTTTATAAAAATATAGCTATACCACTCTTTATACAAAAGGGAGAAATGAACAAACGGAAAATATATGATACAAACAGGTTATAATTAGCAGAGTTAAGATGTGTGAGAGATGTATGTAATTAGAAATAAAGATAAATGCTTGTATTAGGAGAGAATAACAGAGTTGTGAGAAATCAAAACATAATGTGAAATGAAAAGTTACCTGAGAGGATAGTTATAATTAACATTGGAGTGTTCGTGTGGAATTTTTGGAACACAAGTACTCTCGTGGACTACTATTGTAGTCCATTTTGTATTTTTTTTCGCTTACGGATGTTGACTGGCTAATAACTTTATATTGTAGTGAAAGGTTCTTAAAGAAGTATAAAACATGTTTATATAGAAAATAACATTTTATTCTATAAAGAAATAATACTAGCAGTTTTACTCCAAAATATGAACACTTTTTGGTATCCTTGAATTTTGTAGTCCATTACGTTCGGTGAATCTTATTAATCACTTAAACAATAGTTTATGACTATCCGAACTTTATATTTAGTAAATTTGTTAAAACTTACTGAGACAGAACGTTTTCGATCGCTATGTGCCGATCTTCATCAGTGTCTTCTGCTTGGAGATGTTGGGTCAAGCAATGACGGTTTTAAAGGTAGGTTTTTGATAGTATCAAAGAGTATGTGTGATTTGTATTGTGTTTGTTCGTTTAATATGTTTATACTTTGTGTTTTTGTGTGTCTGTAAATTTCATATTGTTCTAGTGTGTTGAGATGTGGTCCTTTTTTGTTGATGTGTAGGATTTCTAAATTATGATAAATGTCTGTGTATTTGTGTTCTGTTTCTTTTAAGTGATTGTAAAATGTTGAGTTGGTGTTATGTTTGTGTTATATGTTATCTTTTTGGTAGTTATATGCACGTTTTGCAATAAAATTAAAAATATCTGCTTTGAGATATAAATCATTCATTTTATATTGTAAAAATCATAAAAAACTTAAAAACAGATGAGAAAAAACATTACAATGATATTGAAATTTTATATATACAACCAAAATTACTCATAAGGACATTAGTTGTGACGGGAGTACTTGTGTGGACTGCATTAGTAGGTCACGCTAATATAAAAATTTGTAAATAATCAATACACTCATGTTGACTAATACCACTCCACTGAGAGTGATCTAGTGATGGGAGGAAAAGGTAAAGAAAGCCTCAAGGTCGTGCAAAGTTGTCAACGTATTGAAAACTAAAAGGACTACAATAGTAGACCACGCGAACACTCCAGTGTTAAAAATGAAGAAAATCCTTCCATCCACTAAGAAAACAATATAATTTTGTGAAAATAGAACGCACAGATGTGGGTATTACTGGAACAAGCAAATCTGTGAACTTGTAAAGGAAGTTGATATTAATCAAAATGAATACACCCTAAAATATGAAAAACTGTGTAGATTCAGTGTGTGCTCTGTTTTGTTCCAAATGAGATTAAGGAGACTTAATGCAAATTTTATGTTGGAACAGTTATGTATTAAAATCAAATATTTGCCTTTTAACCACTTAAACAATAGTTTATGACTATTCGGACTTTATATTTAGTAAATTTGTTAAAACTTACTGAGATAGAAAGTTTTCGATCGCTATGTGCTGATCTTCATCAGTGTCTTCTGCTTGGAGACCACAGAAAACATGAACAAAGAACTAGACACAATTAAATGGTTAGCATACACAAATGGATACAACACCACAATAATAGACAAACTATGTTACAAAATACAAAAAAAAAAACACTAAAATTAACATTACAGACAGGGAAAACAAATACACCACATTACCATTCATAAACAAAACAACAAACAAAATAGCCCACAAATTTCAAAAAATAGGTTACAAAATAGCATACAAAACCAATTACAATACAAAACACAACACAAACAACAAAGATAAACTACAAGCACCAGGCGTATACAAACTAAACTGGTCATTGGGAGGTCATTGGGACTTCTTTAAGTCTATGGAGCATGGATCTGAAGGCAGCGTGTTTGTGTTGGGTAGGGTGGTTTGAGGTGTTGTGGATAAGTCTGTCTGTTGTTATGGGTTTCATGTAAATGTTGAAGCTGTGTAACAAACAAAATAGCCCGCAAATTTCAAAAAATAGGTTACAAAATAGCATACAAAACCAATAACAAATTACAATACAAAATACAACACATCATCAACAACAAAGATAATCTACAAGCACCAGGCGTATACAAACTAAACTGCGATGAATGTAACAAATTCTACATTGGACAAACAGGTCGCAGCTTTAAACAAAGAGTCGAAGAACACAAACATAACACCAACTCAACATTTTACAATCACTTAAAAGAAACAGGATACAAATACACAGGCATTTATCATAATTTAGAAATCCTACACATCAACAAAAAAGGGCCACATCTCAACACACTAGAAAAATATGAAATTTACAGACACACAAAAACACAAGGTATAAACATATTAAACGAACAAACACAATACAAATCACACATACACTTTGATACTATTGAAAACCTACCTTTAAAACATCACCGCTTGACCCAACATCTCCAAGCAGAAGATACTGATGAAGATCGGCACATAGCAATCGAAAACGTTCTGTCTCAGTAAGTTTTAACAAATTTACTAAATATACAGTTCGGATAGTCATAAACTATTGTTTAAGTGATTAATAAGATTCACCGAACGTAATGGACTACAAAATGCAAGAAATATTTGCCATTTATTAAGTGTTGTATTTTCAATAATAGTTTATTTATACAAATTGTCAATTATATTATTTGCCAATTGATTTTATACAAAAAAATTGCAAAAACTAAATATTTATATACATTTTTCTGTATTTTTTTCTTAGAAACCAGTGCTTGCATGTAAGAGAGGAAAGTTTAGGCAATTCTTGGAATCAGAGGTACCTTTAACACATACAATATTTTGGCCCACATTATGGTGCTTCGAGTCTCGAGCACAAACTCTTATTGCCAGTTTTTTGAGACGCCTAATACCAGATATTAATTACAGAAGGTAATCTGTTAATGCATTTATAAGAAAAATGAAATTATATTTTAATCTTGTTGGTATACAATCTCATTGTTTCAGTACATTTGAATTTGTAAAAGTCTTTATTGTTAATGATGAAACTTTTTCTTCATAACAGTCACAACGACAGTTAACAGTTAAAGTGTTTGTTTTTGTCTCAAGATATTACTATTAGAATAGTGTGATTATTATACAGACAGCATGCTCTATTAAATAATTACATATTCTTAAATGATACCTTATTGTTATCTCGTGATCAAACTTGGCATACAGCTAACAGAATAGTATAAAAACGAATATTATTATTTTTACCAAAAAAATACCAAAAGGGACTTTTTGAGATTTTGAAAAAAAGTTCAATACTGATTTATTGTATGTCAAATTTAAAACTTTTAAAAACTGAAAAGAATGACACAAATTTGAATTTTCTAAATCATTTAGGATCTTTTTTTATTTTTTACCTCCAATAACTCAAAAAGTAACAACTGTAAAAATCTAAAATTTAGGTTTTCAATATTTTTAATGGACAGTATAAGTAAACAAATTATAAAAGTCTAAAAGGTCAAGGTCCAAAATTATTTTTTTTTATTGTTGGATTTCATGGTGAACCTTAAATGAAAAATTTATTTTTGCTACAAATACCTATTACTATTTACTAACGTTTTGGCATACCTATTAAATCATATCATTCACATATTATTTGTTCTACAATATTATTAATTATATTGAATTTCTGAAGTTAAATACAGTAATACCTTGTACTTACGCGACTGAGCAATAGTTGCATAAGTCGAGGTATAATTTTACATACAATCACATAGGAATCATGTTTAATTGGAACCAAAGACTAAATAAACTAATAATTTAGAAGAAAAATGTGTATGAATTAAAATCTTAAATACATAATACAACAAAAAATTATATTATATACGCAAACTTACACATTGCAAAAAAGTAACTAAAAAGAAGTTATTTTGACATAGAAGGCTTCATAAAATCTAATAAATTTGTTTAATGAAGTGAAGATTTTTTCTTCTCACGCAGAATTTCCTTATAACTCGCTAACTTTTTTATTTTGTGGCAGAAGTACGCTCATCGTTGGACTCTTATGTTTTCCAAAATTTGTAAGCTATGCTCAATTTAACTAAGGCATTTTGTCAAGTTTCTATCTGTCATTTCATCTTCTATGTCAACTGGGTCTAAGGGATTTGTATTTTTAAGGTCTTGCTCTTGCACATGGATTTCTATGAGTTCATCAATTAATTGTCAGCTTCTGGTTGTGAAAATTCAGCAGTTCTTGAACGTCAGCATTATCCACTACTAAATTGAGATGTTTGGCAAAACCGACACCTTTAATCACATCAGCAATTTCATCAGACTCTGACACTGATTCTACTTGAATTTTAGTGGAAAAAAACACACCTTTTTCCAAACGACATTAAAAATTTTTCGTCAAATTTCATTTCAAGATTGTTCAATGATTCTCAAAGCATCTAAGACATTGAATTGTTTCCAAAAATCTTCAACAGAGAGCTCGTCGTTCTGTCTCATAGCTTCATACAGATCCGCAAATAATCTTCTTTTGTAATAAGCTCTAAATTCTTCGATGACTCCATGATCTTTTGTTTAAGTAAACTTTGTTTTTGGAGGCACAAATAACACTTCCACGCGTGTATTGAAGTTAGTTAAAGAAGAAAATGGTTGTCAATTATTAGGAATTACTTGAAAAAGAAATTTATTTAATAATAACGTTCAACTTGAGGTAAGAAATAATGACCAAACCAGTCCTCAAAAAAAAGCTGTCATCCAAGCCTTCCGATTCGACTTCTAAAATCACGGGCAAGGTAGGTTTAGAAATATTTTTCAATCGCCTTAGATTTTCTGAGGGATAAACTATAAGAGCTTACAACTGACAGTGACCAGGTGTATTGCGCTAACCATCACTGTCAATCGGTCTTTGGCGGCTTTAAAACCTGGAAATATTTTCTCTTCATGCGCTATAAAAGTTTTTTTAGGCATTTTCTTCCACCACAGTTTCCGCGTAACTCGGAGAGCATGATTTAAAACCGTGTAACTTGGGAATCATGTAAGACAGGGTAGCGTAAGTCGAGGTATTACTGTATAGCTAAACTTTGTTTTAGCCTTGTGGATATTGTTGGTCATGATGGTTGACAAAACTTTTGTACATAATAAATTAAAGACATAACAACCATACAAAGTATTAAATTTATGAAAAAAATTGCTGAGATACTTTCAATTTGTATAGCCTAGGATTAGTACTTAATAGAGTTGCTAAGTAGGAGCAGTTTTAAAGGTTCTATATTGGGTCAGAAGATATGTGATTTTTTAATGTTTTATTAAGTTCAAATTTATTTCGGATTACAACAAACAGCTATTATTTACAAATTGTGATCAAACCTGTTTTGAAATTACTTCTTGAAATTGATTATATTTAATAAACAATCAAATAATACATATTGTTTGATGCTTTTTACAGGGAAATACTGGAATTAAAAGATGGAGGACAAGTCGGACTTGATTGGTTAGATCTGAAAGAGGATCCTTCTGAAACAGCACCAATAATTATCATTTTACCTGGAATTACAGGTGCAAGCCAAGCAGATTATATTAAGGGATTAATTTTAATGGCACAGAAAATCAGAATTCGAATTGTGGTTTTCAATAACAGAGGAATCGGTGGAATTACTTTAAAGGTTAGATTATTTTTCAAACAACAAAATTAAATTTTGTTACTAGATATTACTAGCATTTTCTGTTATAAATTGCATTTAAAATTATTTTAACATCAATTAGACAACTATGTTAATAAAGTCCAGTAAGCTTTGTTTAGCATAGAATAGTGATAAAAATAGCTGTGATAAAAATTTCTGAAACTGTAATAAATTTGTAAATGCAACTTGAAACACAATACAAAAGTATGCAGAACGGTTTTACACATTTAGGTCTATAAATTATAAATATAGACATCCATAAACACTAAAACGTTGATATATTTTGAACACACTGCATCCTTTGTCAATCAGAGAGAAAAACTTCTGAATCTAAGAAGATTATCTGTGTGAATGACAAAGGACACAGTGTGTCAGAAATATATCAGATGCCATTACTTTATTGTTCATCTGTGTCTATTTTAAGATTACAAACTGGGCCAAGGTAAGTCTGTCAGTCTCCTATCAGTCCAAAAAATCTCAAGCTTTAATCTCTACCAAAGCTAATATATATATATATATATATATATATATATATATATATATATATATATATATATATATATATATATATATATATATAATGTTATCCTATTTTACGTTAATAAAATTACTTACAATAGAAATATATATATATTGTAACATTTTGAAAATAGCAAATAAGAAATTGGCTAGGTTAAATTGAAACTAATTTTAGGTAAAAGCCTAGAAAGGTTATAAAACGGTTGTAACATATAAACAAGATATTTGAACTGTAAATGCATAAGGAAATTTGTTGTATCAAATAAAATTAAAAACAAGATAATCTAATAATAATAATTATATTTAAACAAAATTGTAAATATTAGTAACATAGGGCCTAAGTAATTGCTGGAGAGATGTAAAGTGAAACACGATTATAAACAGTCAAATGAAAGGTTATGTTTGTATGAATTCAGCTCAAAACACACAATTCGGAATTATTACAAAAGTAAAACGAAAAGACACTTCACACACAAATAATAATAATTAAATAAACACTGGAAGGTTTGTTAAGGATCGGAAAGTTGAAACAGTAAGTTTAACCAAATTAAAACGCCATTGTAAACAACCTCGTTGTTGCATCAGCTGTAAACCCAAAGAAAGTAGGTCAGTTACAGTCGACTCTAGTGGGAAAAAATCGAACTAAATTACAGGCAACATGTGTTTTAGAAGAAGGAGAGGCCGCCATATTTTAAACAATTTTTAAAAGAAATAGGGCGCGTTAGTAGTATAGCGTGGGGACGCTACGAGATCGGACCTGCCATGACCAGTCAAAATTCCATTTGAAGAAAGTCGTCAAAATTATACAGATTTGTGAAGAAACTTGGCAATTTTAAATAAGGATAAGTGAATTTAAAGATATAATACAGTGTTAATATAATTTGAAGGAACTAAAACGAATTTAAGTGTGTAAAATATAAAATTTAAAGAGAACGGAATACTACGTGTGAGCAAGCAGCCATTCGCCGATATTTATTAAGTTGAGTATATAGCGCTATAGAAATAAGCTTTAATGGACTTTTAAGATAATAAGGAAGTTTAAATTTGTACATTATTAGAATATCTTGTGATTAATTAATAGTTAGTAATAAGAACATAATCCAGTTCAAATAGTTTCGCTTTTTTGCTTATTCCAAATTTAAGTTTTTCCATCAGGACGTTATTTATTAAAACTGTTTTCTAAATTTAATCTTGTTTTTCAAAATTTATTTAATTAACAAAAGAGTTAAAAATATAGCCCATGCATATAAACCCCGAGATATTAAGAGATCTCAGAAATAGCCTAGGGTATAAAAACCTTGTAACTAAAAAACAAAGGAATTGAGTTTAGTATATTGTGTTAAAACTTGTTAAGTTTATTTTTGTTCTGTTTATTGTTTATTGTTTAAATGTTGAAATAAAATTGTAATAATAAAGAATTATGAATTGTTCATGAGTAGTTTTTTGTTATAAATAGAAATTAAATATCATTCAATAAAATAATAATAATAAACCCCGTTGCGTTTTTTTAATAATTATGTTATAATTTGGCGCGACAACATGGAGCTCGATATAATAAGAGATAAAGTTTATTTAGAGAGATTTTGAAATAAAATTAATTTAGAACTTTTTATATGAAAAACATTTGAACTGGAAATGGATTTAGAAAAAATTTTGTAAAATTAAACATTGAGTTGAATAGTCAAGGCTAGGTTGTTTTGTAAAATAAGTTTACTAATAGCTTAAAAAAAAAAAAAAGAAAAAATATGTCTGATGAAAGGGAATCGTATAATTTGCGGGGAGAAAAAGCTAAAAAAAACAGAAAAAGGGGAACAATTAGAAAAGGGTAGGCGGAAAAGGGTGATAGAAACAGAAGGGGCTGCTCAGGGGAGATTTGTTAGTTTTCAGGAGGGGATCGAAAACAGGGAGGAAAATATTATAGGCGAGCTGGTAGTTGTAGGGGAACAGGAAAAAGGGACAAGTTTGGAAGTGAAAGAAATAGAAATGGAAGGCACAGATATGCCAATAGGAAACATTGAGGTAGAGGAAGATAGGGGACTACCACCTATGCAAACCCAAAAAAAAAAACGGGGAAATAATGAGAATGAAGATTTAAGGGAGATGATGAGAACTCTCATGGAAATGAGTATAAACATCACTAAAGGTAGTGAGAATATAAAGAGGGAGATGAAGGATATGAACCAGAATTTAAACAAAAAATTAGAGGAAAATAGAGACGAAATAAGAGAGATGAAGGAGGATTTGAAATCCATAAAAGAGGAAATTAGGGAGGAAAATAGGAAAATGATAGAGGATATGAGGCGACAGTGGAGGACAGAGAATAATGCTGTAGTAGAGGATGTGAGAAGAGACTTAGAGGAGAAAGATGGAGAATTAGAGGAGAAGATTAAGAAAAACTTTGAGGATACAAGAGAAATAATAGCTGATGTGGTAGAAATTAATAAAAATGAGATAGAGAAGGTAGAAAATATAACAAAGAAAAACACAGAAGAGTTAGGAGAGTTGAAATTAAAGGTGATAGGAGAAAGAAAGATAACAGATGAGCGTTTAGGAAAGTCGAAGATGTAAGGGAGAAAATATTAGGAGAGCAGGGAAGGTTAGGAGATAGAAATAAAATAGGAAAAATAGAAATATGGCCAATAAAAAATTTAACAATTACAAACCGCAACTAATAAGAAGACTGAAAAGATTAATAAAATGATAATGGTAATAGGAGAAATGGGAGGAGTTAAATATCCGTTTCAATGCTTAGTTGTAACAGGCTTATTGAGAGAAATGATCATAGGTACGGATATGTTAATGAATGTGGAGACATAACTCGATTTTGGAAAATGGGAGATGGAATTTAAATATGAGAATAACAGAGAAAATAGAACTTATGAAGCAGATGAGAGATACAATGGAGATGTAAACTGTGTTACGGCAAGGACAGGCGTGGGGATAAGAAAAGAGCATGGTGCCCACAGTCAGTCGGAAAACTAAGACAATAAGAAACCCAGGAATAGAAATTAAATAGAGGAAACAAGTTTACAGACATTAATAGACACAGGCAGTAATATGACATGTATCCAGGAGAACTGGATATTGGAAAATAAAAATAAAATAGGAAGGGAGATATTAAATATAGGTAAAGGAAGCAATATAAATAAACTCTAGGTGACTATGTGTATAAGAAAACGTTAGCAGGAGATAAGTTTAAGGGATGGTAACTATATCTACGATAATTTATTAGAAACTTCGTCGAATAATGAATAAAGATAAATATGAATCTATGTTAATAAATATTGAAGCATCGTTGTAATAAATAAAATATGGTAATTGTGTATTTAAACTTCGTCGTATTGTAAGGGAGAATCTGCGTTGATAAATAATGGAACTTCTGCGTATATATTATATATTATAAAAGAAATATGAATCTATGATAATAAATATTAAAGCATCGTTGTAATAAAAATATGGTAATTGTGTATTTAAACTTCGTCGTATTGTAAGGGAGAATCTGCGTTGATAAATAATGGAATCTATGATAAATAAATATTAAAACAAAATTTATATTCGTTGATATAGGGACAGTGTAATCGAAGGAGCTATAGATATGATCAAATAGAGGATATAAGATTGCAACCTTTAAAAATATTAGATGTTAAACTTCATACAAAATAAACTGAAATGATATAAGAAAATAATTGAACTGGATGTGAGATTGGAAGGGGAGATAAAATACTAACTTAGAACTGGGAGTTAGATGAAGCTAAAAGCAAAATATGAGATATGAGAGAAATAATAAACAAGGAATAAACAGAAATAAGGGAAAGAGAAATGTTATAACCAATTTGACCAAATCTAGACATACTATGAGCTGGATAGGCTGGAATTTAAAGACACGGTATCAGAGAATATAGGTTAAATAAATATTGAATCAGACTTATGATTGGAAGGATTCCAATATAATAAATGTAAAAAAAAAATATAATTATAGAAGGAATTGTAAATACCAGAACATGATTTATTGTTACTATATGTTAGAATTGTTAAAGAATTGTTGATTGAATGTTAGTTATAAGTATATTGTATTGTTAGAAGATAAGTTAAGTAATATGTAATTGAAGGGCAGCAAACAAACAAAACTATTAAGAGGTGATTTCCAAAAAGGTGGAAATTGAGAAAAGAAAGGAATTTTATATCAAAATTTTTTTTTCTAAATTTGGGGACTATGTAACATTTTGAAAATAGCAAATAAGAAATTGGCTAGGTTAAATTGAAACTAATTTTAGGTAAAAGCCTAGAAAGGTTATAAAACGGTTGTAACATATAAACAAGATATTTGAACTGTAAATGCATAAGGAAATTTGTTGTATCAAATAAAATTAAAAACAAGATAATCTAATAATAATAATTATATTTAAACAAAATTGTAAATATTAGTAACATAGGGCCTAAGTAATTGCTGGAGAGATGTAAAGTGAAACACGATTATAAACAGTCAAATGAAAGGTTATGTTTGTATGAATTCAGCTCAAAACACACAATTCGGAATTATTACAAAAGTAAAACGAAAAGACACTTCACACACAAATAATAATAATTAAATAAACACTGGAAGGTTTGTTAAGGATCGGAAAGTTGAAACAGTAAGTTTAACCAAATTAAAACGCCATTGTAAACAACCTCGTTGTTGCATCAGCTGTAAACCCAAAGAAAGTAGGTCAGTTACAGTCGACTCTAGTGGGAAAAAATCGAACTAAATTACAGGCAACATGTGTTTTAGAAGAAGGAGCGGCCGCCATATTTTAAACAATTTTTAAAAGAAATAGGGCGCGTTAGTAGTATAGCGTGGGGACGCTACGAGATCGGACCTGCCATGACCAGTCAAAATTCCATTTGAAGAAAGTCGTCAAAATTATACAGATTTGTGAAGAAACTTGGCAATTTTAAATAAGGATAAGTGAATTTAAAGATATAATACAGTGTTAATATAATTTGAAGGAACTAAAACGAATTTAAGTGTGTAAAATATAAAATTTAAAGAGAACGGAATACTACGTGTGAGCAAGCAGCCATTCGCCGATATTTATTAAGTTGAGTATATAGCGCTATAGAAATAAACTTTAATGGACTTTTAAGATAATAAGGAAGTTTAAATTTGTACATTATTAGAATATCTTGTGATTAATTAATAGTTAGTAATAAGAACATAATCCAGTTCAAATAGTTTCGCCTTTTTGCTTATTCCAAATTTGTTAAGTTTTTCCATCAGGAAGTTATTTATTAAAACTGTTTTCTAAATTTAATCTTGTTTTTCAAAATTTATTTAATTAACAAAAGAGTTAAAAATATAGCCCATGCATATAAACCCCGAGATATTAAGAGATCTCAGAAATAGCCTAGGGTATAAAAACCTTGTAACTAAAAAACAAAGGAATTGAGTTTAGTATATTGTGTTAAAACTTGTTAAGTTTATTTTTGTTCTGTTTATTGTTTATTGTTTAAATGTTGAAATAAAATTGTAATAATAAAGAATTATGAATTGTTCATGAGTAGTTTTTTTGTTATAAATAGAAATTAAATATCATTCAATAAAATAATAATAATAAACCGCGTTGGGTTTTTTATATAATTATGTTATTATATATATATTAACGCTTTAATGTACATAAACAAAAATCTTACTTGGTATATATTGTTTAAGTACATTAAAGTGTATTTGATAAGATAATACTAGAAAACAGTAATTCTAAGTTAAAAAGAAAAAAATACTAATATAAAAAAAAAACAAATAGTATGTCAAATACAAAAAAAAAATTAGAATAAAAAACAGATAAATTAGAATGTAAAATATTAACTAAATTAAAACAGCTATAACATGAACCACAAACAACAAAAATTTGGCCACATTCATGTACAGAGTACAATATAAAAGTAATAACAAAAATCCTAAAAAAACAACATTTTAAACATTGCATACAAAAATACAGGAAGCATAATCAAAAAAATTAACAAATCGGAAAAAAATATGTCACACACTTAATAATAGAATTTATAGTATTGAATTCCCAGACTGTAATAAATTATACATTGGTAAAACAAAAAATAAATTAAAAGATAGATATAGAGAGGACCTTAAAGCATGCATAAACGAAACACAATTCAAACCAAGCCACACACGGAATAAAAAAATAACCACACATTCTCCATAACAGAAAACATATATTTAATAAAGCAAATAGAAATAGGCCTGAAAATGACAATCTTTTAACTACAAATTTATAAATATAAAAATAATATAATAAACAAACAGGTATAAATATAATAGAAATATGATAAATTATCAACTTAATAGACAAAACTAACCCCAAGACAGACCAAAACTAAACCACAGTGCACTGAAACCGAAAATAGAACAGTACCTGTATACCATGTGACAATGAAATTCTCTCACATCTGCATATTACAAGGATCTGCAGACCTATAGATAGCTCGAAAATGAGATCACAGTAATTGATAGCGCTTGAAAGTCGACTTGCAAAAATACCAAGTAAGATTCTTCTTAAAGTACATTAAAGTGTAGGATATATACATACATACTGAAATTTATTATGTATCAATTTTGTTTCAGACTCCAAGAACTTACTGTGCTGCAAATACTGAAGACTTGTCTGAGGTTATATTGCATGTACATAAGTTGTATCCTAAATCTCAGCTCGCTGCAACAGGAGTTTCTATGGGAGGGTTAGTTATTGTAACTCATTAACATTTCACTGTAATTTCTTTGTTTATTTTTTGCACTATAGAATTATTATTATAATTTAACATTTTAACTAAATTGCAATTTTGCTATAACTATATAAAGCAACTGTGGCAGAATGTTTAATTTAAATGAATAAAACCTCTATACCACAGTTAACTTATTTATTTATTTATTTAATTCCTTATGTACATTTCAATTGCATAGCAATCATGCTCAGAAGTAATTTACAAAACAATTCCTGTTTACAAGAGTTGTTTTGTAAATTACCTCTGAGGATGATTGCTATGCAATTGAAATGTACATAAGGAATTAAATAAATGAAAAAGATATTTGTGGCATAAAGGGTTTATTCATTTAAATTACAATTTTATTTGTTAAAATTTATTACAGAAGTAATAATGTAAATAGTTTTTTTTCTAGATGAATATTTAATTTTATTGCTTATAGCTAAATTCTTTACTGCATGCAGTTTCCTCAGAGGACTCCCATGTGATCTTTATTACCATCTTATTGATTATATTATAATTATAGGTTTATATTCAAATAAATAAATAATTATTATAAATAAAATAATAATTATTATAAATAATAAAATAAATTTATTTTAAATAAAATAATTTTGCTAACATAGTAACTGTAAAAGAAAATGTATTTTCTTTGAGTTCTTGCCAAATAAAATAAAAAGACATAAGATAATTTCAATATAAGGTCAGTTCTATAATAATATTTTTGTACTTGCTGCTAGGATGTTCAAGGTATTTATCAGTATTAATTTCTAGCTTCGCCAACAACATGCTTGATGGGTTTTGGGGTGTTCTCATCTAACTGAAGTATTTTCAGTGCTGGATATTTGTTTCTTAATTGCGTTGTAAACTTTGCCATTCCGGTTGGAATAAGATGTCTCCTAAACTATCTAGGTTGTTGGTTTCTTATCGTTATCCTTTTTCGGTGATATATTTGAACATCTGAATAAGGAGTGTGATTGTGGGTTAACATGGGCATTAACATTTTTATTTTTATAAGTTTCTATATTTTGTAGGATCTTTAATTTTGTTTCTATAGGCTTTATGTGATAAATTCATTGATCTATTAATTTGAATCAAAATAAACTTTTCTTCTATTAATTGTTTTTCATATAATGAATCTTTATCACATTTATAAAAATGGATATATTCTTTATATCTTGTTTTAAACATTGTCCCATTCATCCTATGCCTAATGTGTTGCAAACACATTTAATTTTGTAAATTTTTATTATTTTTATTCATTTCATGTTTCATAGTGTTATCTGTATAAATTGGTATGTGAATTTAATTAAAAATTATTTGAAAAATTATTTCATTTTATGTATTTTATTTACCATGTATGTGATATTTACCCATACGTTATTCAATATAAAAACTAATGAAATATAGAAAGCCAGAACTACAATTTTAGCATAGTTTTTGTTCTCAATTTTTAAGTGAATAAAAAGAATTTTAACAAAAAGTTCCATTAAATAATAGCAAGACAATTTGTTCAGTTTAAATTGCTTATTAAGAGGATGGATACAAGAACTGGATAAATTAGTTCAGACTTCTGAACATTCAATGTGAAGTGTTAGTACCCAAGTTTGGTACTGACCTTTTGCATTGTAAGATCATTCATTGGGAGTAATTGATTTCATTGTACATTTATTAACTGTAGTAGTGCTATTCATAGTTAAATATAACATTCCTTGAACTAACTAGAAATAACTTTTTTTATTGAATGATTACAATTAATATAAATAAATTAACATAACCTATGTGTTGAAACAGCTGTTCCTACCTATAACATGAAATCTGCTGTTTTATGAAATTATATGTTATCACCTATTTTAAGCCAAAACTAAAATTTATTGATTAAATTTAATTAATGATTTAATATTTTTTTAAAACTTTATCAAAAGTTGTATTGTCATCCACTACAAGTTTTAAAAATGTATGAAAATTTGTAGAAGATATATATAGGAAGAGTGTGAACAAATAAAAGAAATTGAATACAATTTTTAAAGATTTCATGCATCTTCAATTCTTTTATAATGTTGGGTTTAATTTTAATGCCTTTACATTTTAATGTATAATTTACAAATAAAAATTATAGAACCTGTTTCTACAGAATCTAATGGTTAATAATACTTTGTATATATTCAACAATTTTCTTTCTAGGAAAAAAAATTATCTTCCTGTCTATTACACATATTCATTTATAAAATAATAGCATTAGGAAATGATGGTGAACGAAAACCCGATTAACCCTTTCAACAGTAACAACATAACTCTCATATCGCAGAGCTATAACATCACTGCAGTAACATCACTGTTGCGTTTTTATAATTAATTTAAAGCCGTCTTAAGGTAAATGTTTTTGATCTATTCTTGTGATTGATCTAACCTGCAATCCCTTGGTGATTTCTTAAAGCAAATTTTTCTAGTTCTAGTCACATTGGGTATGTGTTAGAAGCATGTTGTGTTAGTAATGTGTAGCATTTCTAGGTGGGACCAGCAAGCTCACACCAACCACTAGGATCATTGTTCCGGGTTCACCTCTGTCAGTTCACAATACTTCAGTTCAGCAATAATTTTCTTTAGTATTGCTATGTTGTTGTGAATAGCTTTATATTTTAGGTTAATACTAGAACATTTCTTTATTTGTTCTATGTGTTACCATCAAAATTACAATTTTTAAAAAAAGGTTCCTTTCTTATAAAAAATTAGGTTAAATGGAAATTTTCTCATAAATGTTATAATTTATGAACTAACACAACATAATGTTGTGTTAATTTGTAAATGACAAAAAAGAGATTTAACTAATATTTAAAAAACTGACTTTTTGTTCTGTTTGGAAATTCACAGAGTTGACAATTAACTTTTAGATCAAGTTGTTTGCAACAATCATTTTTTGAAGAATTCAATTTACTTTATCTACAAAACTAATTAAGTTAAAAACTTTAATTATGTTTTTCTTGGAAATGTTTTTTTCAACCTTCATTATCTTGAATTTCTATTGTATGGTCTAAACAACCTTGTAAATTTTCACTTCCTATTGTGTTTAACTGAATGTTTTCTTGAGCAACTGTGGCCTAATGTTATAATAATTCAATAAAAAACCCACTAATCACAATATAACTTTATTTAATCACTTAATGTATATTTCGGTTACCAGGTAACCATCTTCAGAAGTACTGAACAAAATTAATTTACAACGTTACTTATATAGCAAAAACCCCCCACCCCTCCTCTACTACAACAATCTTGACCAATCATGTATTACTTAGATACACCCGTTAACAACTAAAAGGGGCGGAGTTTAACAATACATTACTAACACGCCTAGATATTTTACAAACGTAACCATTTTCTCAATTTTCAAAATCTTATCACCTACTTTACATATTTAAACCAATTAAAGACTACACAAAATTACTTTGTAAACATACAATTTTCCCAATTTACTAATCTTTACTTATACGCTATTTTATTTAATCAATCAAGGAATACAAAACTGAATTAGGGATAGGCCCTTTGTCACAGTTTATTATATTATTATGTCTACTTATATATATATATATATATATATATATATATATATATATATATATATATATATACTTTCAAATACATTTAATAAACTTATGTTGTTAACATTTTTCATTAAATTAATATTATTGAAATCTAAACCATGGTTTGTGTCTATTATATGTTCTGCTACACTAGATTTTTCTGGTCGGAGGTACTTGATATGAGAAATATGTTCTTTAAATCTAGTGACGATTTTTCTCCTAGTCTGTCCTATATAAATTTGATCACAATCTTCACAATTTATTTGATATATACCCGATTTTTCTAACATTGGAATCTTATCTTTCAGATTCCCTAACAAACTTCCTAAATTATTTAAACTTTTATACGCGATTGTTATATTAAACTTGTTAAAAATACTGTTCAATCCTCTTGTAATATTCATGTCATACGGTAAACTAATGTATCTTCTATTTCCTTCTTCCGGTAATAAATTTGAGGCATCTTTCATCAACAGTTTTCTTTTTTGTTTCCGTAATATGTTGTCAATAACATTAATATCAAAATGGTTCCACCTAGCAATATCTTTAATATTTATTAATTCATTATAAAATCGTTTTTTTGTTAGCGGCACTTTAAGAAGTCTATTCACCATCGAATTAAAGGTTGCTATTTGTGCTGAAAGCAATGGTTAGAACTACTTAGTAAATATCTGTTATTATTCGTTGGTTTTCTGTAGATGTCGAACTCCAGTTGGCTACCTACTTTGATACAAGAAATATCCAAAAAATTTAACTCGTTACTCTCTTCCATTTCAAACGTAAATTTAATTGCCAGGTTCTTACTATTTAATTGGGCTATAAATTCTTCTACTTGGCATTCTTCAGTATTAAATAAAGTTATATTGTGGTTGGTGGGTTTTTTATTTAATTATTATATTCCTATTGTGTCTTTAAAACTTTCTGTTACCGAATAATTTATAAATGTTCAAGCCAGACTTAAACCATCAATCAATAAAAACTGCCAGTTTATAGTTTATTGATCAGTTATCTAGATTGCTGTCTATTTATGTTTACACTTACCATATTTCATGTCTGATTTTATTGTATACAAAAATATTTAGGGCAATATCTCAAAAACATTTGTGTTTAGTAGTTTTCACATGTTGTACAATAAAAACTTACTTTGCGTTTTTAATTGTGACTAAAAAATATTTCTAATCACATAATTGTTGTCCTTCTACACATGCATGCTTAGTATTCTATTGATTAAATTCTGTCTATTAGCTCACACTCTCCTTATATATATCTTGTACAAATTTTCAATCTTAAATAAATAGGTTTTTATTCATCCTATTAAGTTCAAATACAATTTTTTAAACTTTAGTAGAAGACAATTGATGTTCACACAGTTTTTTCCTCATATTAATTAATTAAAGTTTAAAAAGATGATTTATTGGTCGGATTCAAACTAAACAACTGTTTGAAATCCAGCAAGTTGGCACGGAGCCAACTTTCTCATAGTTAGAAATCAATTACTTAAAAATGTATATGTTCCTTGCAATAATGAAACATTACAAGAGATGGATAAAATAAGAAATTATAGTCAACCATAAGCTTCATAAATTAGAAACGATATAAAGAAAACTAAAAAACAGTAACAAACAAAAATAAAAGTCCAACACCATATACTACATAGGGAGGAAAATGCAAGGTAATTCACTTCATGTATTACCAATTAATATTGTGGTTCATATGGAAATAAAAATGTATATTAATTGTAATTATAATTTAAAAAATAGCTTAAATAACATTTTTCTTTGTTGACTTCAGTAGGAATTGACTTAGAAGTTTTTTTATGTAACTTGTTTACAAAGTCAACAAAAACTAAGATTTTTGAGAAAATGAAGTGAAGTAATGTGTAACGAATTAATAAAATTATATAATACTATATATTTTTTTTGTATTTGTCATTAAAAACAATTTTCAACAAAATGTTTTCAAAACTAAAATAGCTTTAAATTTCTTATGTTCATATTTGTGTATTATAACATTTTTAGTAATTTACAATGGGTGTCTCATATAAACCAAATTTTTGAAAAATATTTTTTAATTGATATTCAATAAATTCTGACTGAAGTTACAAATCATAGTGAAAACAACTTGCATTTGAATGGGCCTTTTTCTAAGCTCTACCAAGGGTCTGATTGCTATTATAACGTGCAATGGCCTGTAGCGTTTTGATCAGGTCTAGAAGTCATTGACTTGTCAGAGGTCAACACATTTCTTGGAAAAGCTACCTTGAGATAGAGAACAGTATTTTTAGACTCATATTTGAAAATGAGAGTGGATTCATACTTTTAATATATAATTTATGATATTTATATAACAAATTATGATAGTTATTTGATGAAATTGCTACAAAAAGTGATTAATCATTTGTAAATAATTTTATACTAAATAAATATATTCTTGAATGTAAATACTTTTAAAATTCATAAACCTATAATAAATATTTAAAGTTTCATCATTTTTATGATTACTGTTATATGATTAAAATAATTTAAATTGATAGCCTCTTGTATATATTGGAGTACATTTTTCTGCCTTTTCTAATATTACAATATTTTCCTTTGTTGATGTGTTTTGTAATTACTCCATTTGCAAAACTTAAATAGTATTCTCTTGAAGGAAGAAACAAATAGTATGTGGTCAATAAAGGAAAATATATAATGTAAGGAAATTCACAAAAATGTACTCGAATATATACAGATATTCTTATCAGGTGAAAATGAGTATATTATGAATTTCATAGACTCTTATATTAACTTAATATAAACTGTGTCTGAATTTGTAAGTCTTTAACAACAATAGTAAGTCAGAAAGATAAAAGTTGTTTTTATAACAAATGTCTTCCTTTCTAAACTAATATTCTATTTTGTACAGATTAATTCTTGGAAATTATCTTGCGGAACATGGAGAAGATGCAAGGCAATACCTGCATGCAGCAATGCTAATATCTGTACCTTGGAACGTATTTAAAGGTTCACAAAGTATTGAGAAACCTTGGATTAACAGAATGTTGAATCAACATTTAGCATCTGGCCTTTGCAGAAATTTGGCAAAGTACTGTAATCTTCTAACAATAAGTATAGATGTTACATGTGTTTTTGAATTTTCCTTCACCCTTTTTCAAATTTTCCAAAACAATTAAATTACTTTAGGATTTAAATTGTCATTATTCTATTTATAACTTGTATGAAAACAGTCCTCTTGGGCTAGAGGAATTTCAGAATTTGGTGTGAAACATTTGAGCTTGTATATTCAGCCCTAAAATTAAAAGAAGGCCTTAATTTAAAATGCCTTTTTCATGGTCTAAACCATCACTAATATGAACTCTATAGAAACCCTTCATAAAATTTGATGAGTTACTGTGGATATAAAAGTAGACTTTAACATTTAAAGAACTTAAATATTTATTAAACAAATTTAAAGACTTTATAATTTTCAGTATAACCTGTTTCTGAAAAATGTAATAAAATGTATTCTTTAACCTCAGCACTCTAACTTTTCTTTTTTCTGTATCTTTATTTTTAAACTAACAATTTAGCAGATGTGCAATTTCTTTCTGACTTTTTCTTATACCTGAAATATTGTTTTTGTATTAGAAAAAATATTATAAAAAAACATGTGGCATTTTCTTTGGGCTACTATTTGTTAGGAATACACTGTGGTTGAATATTAATAATAAATACTCAAAAACCCTCTTAACCACAGTACTTTTTTATTTTACCCTTATGTACATTTCAGTTACCAAGTAACCATCCTCAGAAGGATAACATACAAAGACTCTGTGTTGTGGTTAATAGGTTTTTGAGTATTTATTATTATTTTCTTTGGGTTTTATTGATCTAACTGTTGGATAGTTACGAAATATTAATACATGACACCTCCCCCATCACAAAGACTTTTAAATAATTCTATTTGTTTTGAAAGATATAGAATTTTCTTGAAGATTAAATAGGACCAATCATTTTGAATATCAGATCAAAATAAGAATTAAACTTCAAATGAAATGAAATTAGTAACTCCATGAAAATAATTGGCAGATGTTTTGTAAAATAAATTAGCAGTTTTATTTTACTCGCAGTCCAAGGTTTCCACAACTAAAGTAAATCCAGCTTTACCTTTCACTAAGGCTTACTTTAGACTTAACTTGAATACTACATGCATCAGAACAAATGAAATTACTGCATACATTCTTTTAAAGTTTTCTTTAAAGTACATTACTAAGTATATGTTTTTGTTTGTAACTTTGGTCATTGGAAATTTTTTTGTATGTTAGACAACTTTTTACTTAGAGTTAGAAATGGTTCACTTTTTTCCGCCTCTTGTATTCTATAATCATACAAGTAGCTGTTTTTCATTTTCTTTTTCTTCACTAATTATAGGGATTGAGTAGTAATTTAAAATTTTTTTTCTAGTGTGAGAGACATAATGGAGTCTGGACCTTATGACCTCGAGAGAGCATTGAGAGTGAGTATATCAAAGCTTTTATTAAAAATAACTAATTTAATCAATATGTACTGAAATTGTAATGCTTAAGAACATTTAGTGTTATCTGGGCCCTGTGTGATTAGGACTAGCAGTCTTACAGCTAAGAACCTGAGCAGTGAACTGATAATAACAATATTATTATTTGATTTTTAATCAACAGACATACCAGGTTTTTTTATTAAAGTAGGTCTTTTTCCTATCTCATCCAAGAAATCTCTCTTACACAAAAACACATTTTATTTGATTTTATTAATAAAATGCATTCCTGCAACCAAATCATCATCATTAGTGATTAGAACTGCATTTACCAGTAACTAAAATACAATGTTAAAATATATTTTACATTGTATTGTTGTACTTGCAAAGTATAGTTCGGATCACCGATGATAATGATGACTTAATCATTGAAATGTGTTTGTTGTAATAATTTTATTTATTATGATTGTATGTTAATTATAAAGGAATAATTGTGTATTCATTATTCATAGATTTCAACTTGTATATATAATACAAACATAAATATACTTTTATTTTATTTTTATACTCTTTTAAAATTATTGTACTAAATTATCAGATTTTTAAAAGCTTCTAAGTCTAAACGCCAGCTTATTTGACTACTTTTATATTCAGTTGATGCCAGAAAATAAAAAAAATTTTCTGTATCATTAGCAATGCCTTTTGAAGTTACATTAATTCATGCATAAATTTAATGCTGTGTTAATAGAAATCTTTGCTACTTGCACTACATTTGAAGAGTCCAAATAAACCATAACTACAATTAATTTATATCTTTGATTATTTCTCATTCACTGTTCAAGTTGACGGTTTCTAATGAAATGGTTGTTGACGTACTTGTAAGCCAAAGTCAAGTATGGTAAAAATACTGCATTTAATCAACAATTTGCATGCCAGCACATTCTTTGTATTCAACATCTGATTAATTTTTTGTTTATATTTTTATGATAATATTAATTTATTGTATCAATTTATAGCAAACTTTTGTATTTGAAACAAACTATGTAGTGTGAGTTATGAGGTTAACACATGTTTGACTTTTTTTCTTAGCGTTGATAGTGGATCTAGGACTTGCATGCAAATAGTTAAGTTCACTATTATAGGCTCCATAAACCGTTTTCAAAGATAGATTTATTTTTTAGGGACTGGTACTTTGGTATCTTGTGAAAAATATGATTCATTTGGTATCTTGTTTTGACCGTTTCAAAATGATCCTCTAAGTAACTCTATTAACCCTTAGCGTACTGCATATAAAATATACTATTTATTGCTAGTGCTGAATTAGTGTATTAATTTGTTTAAAGCTCTATTTAAATTTAAATTCTCACATCTATGTAAGATTTTTAATATTTATTGAAATCTGAGATGGTCAATGTTTTTGTAAAGACTATTAACTACCAAGCGGTTACTTTCACTACATTATTTCTATTCAAAATGTAACTACTCTAAATACTCTAAACACCTCATTAAATTTGTTTAAATAATAACAAATGTAATTGTGATTTTGAAAAGCATGTCAAAATACAATTATTTTATTTCAGAGTCAAACAGTTCGTGAGTTTGATGCTAATTTCACAGCAAAACAGTTTGGTTACAAGGATGTTGACGATTATTATAGTCATGCTACTTTGCACAACAAACTTGACAAGATTAAAATTCCTTCACTTTGTCTTAGTGCTGCTGATGACCCTTTCCAGCCTTTGGAAGGTAATATTAATTTTGTTTTTATCTAAAAAAGTATAAATTATATATTTTTTTTTATTACAGTAAAGTTTTTGAATTCCAGCCTATTTCTATTTGAACCTATTTTATCTATTTAAGCCTATATATATATCTTGATATTTCACGTTGTCCATTATTTTTCCGTTGCACTGACTTTATAAAGTTAAAATTATTGCACTTAGTGGTGGAAAAAATTGTTTGCAATTAATAATAATAATAATTGTGTTTGCAATACAATATATATTGTAACATTTATAGAATGGGCTATATAATATTATTTAAGAATTGGAAAATAAATTAGAAATAACTCACTCAAAATTTAAAAAAAAAAGAAATTCATTAAAAGATTGGTTAGGTTAAAATTGAAACTAAATTCTGGTAAAAGCCTAGGAATTGTAAACAAGGTTTTTGAACTGGAAATGTATTAGGAAATTTGTTATATCAAATAACCTAACACATAAATTAAAATAAGATAATCTAATAATAGTTATGTGTAAACAAATTTGTAAACTGTAGGAACATAGGGCTAAGTAATTACTTGAAGGAAAAAGTGAAAAAACGATTATAAACAATGTAAGGTTATGTTTATGAAAGACCAAGCAAAACACACACAATTCGGAAATATCACAAAAGTAAAACACAAAGACACTTCACACACTAATAATATTAATAAAATAAACACTGGAAACTTTATAAAGGATCGGAAAATTAAAACAGTAAGTTTCAACCAAAGTTAACAAGATTAAAACTGGTGAAAATAGTTCGTTGACATTAACAGCTGTAAAAACATGTGTGAAAGTCTAGTGGAAAGAAATCGAACTAAATTATAACCCATATGTGTTTTTTTTTTGAAGAAGAAAGCCGCCATATTTGTAAGATTTTTAAAAGAAAATAGAAGGACGCGTAGTGAGAGTTGAGTTGGATGGCGTGGGTGACGCTTTAAGATGGGACCTGCCAGGACCAGTCAAAATTCTATTTTTTTGGAAAGAGTTCGTCTAAATTATACAGTTTTGTGAGTAAACCTGGCCAGATTAAACAGGAATAAGAAAATTGAAAGAGTTAATACAGTGAAAATATAATTTAAAAGAACTAAAACGGATTTAAGTGTGTGAATTGTTTAATTGGAGAGAACGGGAATTTACGTAAGCGACCAGCAAAATTTTGATATTTATTAAGTTGAGTAATAGCGCTATAAAATAACTTTAGTGGACTTTTAAGATAGTAGAGAAGTTAAATTTTATAATTTAGAATATCTTGTAGTTAATTAATAGTAAGAAATAAATCCAGTTCAAATAGTTTAGCCTTTTTGCATTTTCAAAATTTAATATTGTTTGTTCAAAATTTATTTAATTAACCTAAGAATTTCTAAAAATATAGCCCATACTATAACCCCGAGATATCAAGAGATCTTAAAATAGCCAAGGGTATAAAAACCTTGTAACTCAAATTTAAAGAATCGAATTTTAGTATATTTTGTTAAAAATTGTTAAGTTCTAAAATTTTGTTTTGTGTATTGTTTAATGTTGAGATGAAATTGTAATAATAAATGTTAATGAATTGTTCTTGAGTAGTTTTTTGGTTTTGGTTATTAAATAGAAATAATATATCATCATAAAATAGTAAAACCCCGTTGCGTCTGTTTTATAATTATGTTATAATTGGCGCAACAACGTGGGGGCTCGATAAAATTTATTTAGAGAGATTTTGAAATAAAATTAATTTAGAACTTTTTATATGAAAAACATTTGAACTGGAAATAGATTTAGAAAAAATTTTGTAAAATTAAACACTGAGTTGAATAGAATCAAGGCTAGGTTTATGGTATATATAAAAATTATTTATGTTTGTATAATAAGTTACTTACAGAAAAAAAAAGAAGAAAATATTATAGGCGAGCTGGTAGTTGTAGGGGACCAGGAAAAAGGGACAAGTTTGGAAATGAAAGAAATGGAAGGCACAGATATGCCAATAGGAGACATTGAGGTAGAAGAAGCTAGGGGACTACCACCTATGCAAACTCAACAAAAAGAACGGGGAAATAATGATAATGAAGAATTGAGGGAAATGATGAGATCTCTCATGGAAATGAGTCTAAAAGGGAGAGAAGAGATGAACAGAGGATTTGCCTCAAGTAGGTTGGAAATGAGTAGGTTGGATAAGAAATTCGAAAGCCTAAAGGAAGAAAATAGGAGAATGATAGAGGATATGAGGGAACAGTGGAGAAAAAAGAATAATGCTGTAGTAGAGGATGAGAGAAGAGACTTAGAGGAGAAAGATGGAGAATTAGAGGAGATTAAGGAAAATTTTGAGAAAACAAAAGAAATAATAGCTGATGTGGTAGAAATTAATAAAAAAGAGGTAGAGAAAGTAGAAAATGTAACAAAGAAAAACACAGAAGAGTTAGGAGAGTTAAAATTAAGAAATGAAGTAGGAAAGATGGAGGTACTGCAAATAAAAAATTTAACAATTCAAACTGCAACTAATAAGAAAATTGAAAAGATTAATAAAATGAAAATGGTAATAGGAGAAATGGAAGGAGTTAAATATCCGTTTCAATGCATAGTGGTACAAAGCTTGTTGAGAGAAATGATCATAGGTACGGATATGTTAATGGATGTGGAGGCACAACTCAAGTTTGGAAAATGGGAAATGGAATTTAAATATGAGAGAAACACAGAAAATAGAACTTATGAAGCAGATGAAAGATACAATGGAGATGTAAACGGTGTTAAGGCAAGGACAGGCGTGGGGACAAGAAAAGAGCAGCTTGCCCACAGTCAATCGGAATACTAAGACAATGAGAAACCCAGGAATAGAAATTAAATAGAGGAAACAAGTTTACAGGCATTAATGGACACAGGCAGTAATATGACAGGTATCAAGGAGAAGTCGAGAGAAAGGAAAATAACAAAGGATAATAAGATGGAAACAACAGGAATGACTCAGGATATAAAAGTATTAGGAGAAGGAAGCGAATGTAGGAGGGATAGATAACAAATAAACCGGAAATGACAATGGACCAGAAATGACTTAATAATTAAACAAACACTTGAAAAAAAATTAAAAAAAAAGAAAAATAATAATAAAATAGGAAGGGAGATATTAAATATAGGTAAAGGAAGCAATATGAATAAACTCTAGGTGATTATGTGTATAAGAAAACGTTAGCAGGAGATAAGTTTTAAGGGATGGTAACTATATCTATGATAATTTATTAGAAACTTCGTCGAGTAATGAATAAAGATAAAATTATGTATATTTAAACTTCGTCGTATTGTAAGGAAGAATCTGCGTTGATAAATAATGGAACTTCGTCGTATATATTATATATTATAAAAGAAATATGAATCTATGATAATAAATATTAAAGCATCGTTGTAATAAAAATATGGTAATTGTGTATTTAAACTTCGTCGTATTGTAAGGGAGAATCTGCGTTGATATATATAAGTATTAAAACAAAATTTATATTCGTTGATATAGGGATAGTGTAATCGAAGGAACTATAGATATGATCAAATAGAGTATATGAAATTGCAACCTTTAAAAATATTAGATGTTAAACTTCATACAAAATAAACTGAAATGATATAAGAAAATAATTGAACTGGATGAGCATAACAATATAAAAAGGGGAAATATAATTTGGAAAAAGGGGAATTTGAAAATAAAATGAAATGTATAAATAACGTCGATAATATGTGAAATAAAATAAATGTCTACGTGAATAAGGGTGTTAATGATGTTGATGTCGTCGAAAATATGTTAAAATAAAATAAATGTCTACGTTAATAAGTGGAGGTAAGGTGAATTACCGTCATATATATATGTAACAAAGTATATAGTATAATAAAGAGTTTTAAAAAAAAAAAAATAATAATAATAATAATAAAATAATAGTAATATGAAATTGGGGTTAAATTTAATATAGTTGTGTTCAGATAGAGTTGATAGATTTATAACTGAAGTGAGGTTGAGGCAAGGTTAAGACAAATTAATTTTAATTGAAAAAAAATTTATGATGAATAGTTGGGAGGATGCGAAAAAAGAGATAGTAAATAGAATAATAAATAACAACATATAAAATTAATGAAATAGTATTATGCGAGTTTTAAACTAGTATAAACCATGTAAGACAAGTAGCTTGAAGTTTTCAGCTCAGTATTTGATTGGTAAAGAGTTAAGATAAAATTGTATTATAGAATTAAGTATAAATGGACAATTTAAAGTATAAATGTTAATTTAAATTTAATTTTAAAAAAAAATATGTATATTTAATCAAGCTTGTAAAATGTAAAGAATGTGTAATGTAGAGATTAGAATATTTTTTTTATTTAAATTAAATTAGGGGACATTGTAACATTTATAGAATGGGCTATATAATATTATTTAAGAATTGGAAAATAAATTAGAAATAACTCACTCAAAATTTAAAAAAAAAAGAAATTCATTAAAAGATTGGTTAGGTTAAAATTGAAACTAAATTCTGGTAAAAGCCTAGGAATTGTAAACAAGGTTTTTGAACTGGAAATGTATTAGGAAATTTGTTATATCAAATAACCTAACACATAAATTAAAATAAGATAATCTAATAATAGTTATGTGTAAACAAATTTGTAAACTGTAGGAACATAGGGCTAAGTAATTACTTGAAGGAAAAAGTGAAAAAACGATTGTAAACAATGTAAGGTTATGTTTATGAAAGACCAAGCAAAACACACACAATTCGGAAATATCACAAAAGTAAAACACAAAGACACTTCACACACTAATAATATTAATAAAATAAACACTGGAAACTTTATAAAGGATCGGAAAATTAAAACAGTAAGTTTCAACCAAAGTTAACAAGATTAAAACTGGTGAAAATAGTTCGTTGACATTAACAGCTGTAAAAACATGTGTGAAAGTCTAGTGGAAAGAAATCGAACTAAATTATAACCCTTATGTGTTTTTTTTTTGAAGAAGAAAGCCGCCATATTTGTAAGATTTTTAAAAGAAAATAGAAGGACGCGTAGTGAGAGTTGAGTTGGATGGCGTGGGTGACGCTTTAAGATGGGACCTGCCAGGACCAGTCAAAATTCTATTTTTTTGGAAAGAGTTCGTCTAAATTATACAGTTTTGTGAGTAAACTTGGCCAGATTAAACAGGAATAAGAAAATTGAAAGAGTTAATACAGTGAAAATATAATTTAAAAGAACTAAAACGGATTTAAGTGTGTGAATTGTTTAATTGGAGAGAACGGGAATTTACGTAAGCGACCAGCAAAATTTTGATATTTATTAAGTTGAGTAATAGCGCTATAAAATAACTTTAGTGGACTTTTAAGATAGTAGAGAAGTTAAATTTTATAATTTAGAATATCTTGTAGTTAATTAATAGTAAGAAATAAATCCAGTTCAAATAGTTTAGCCTTTTTGCATTTTCAAAATTTAATATTGTTTGTTCAAAATTTATTTAATTAACCTAAGAATTTCTAAAAATATAGCCCATACTATAACCCCGAGATATCAAGAGATCTTAAACTAGCCAAAGGTATTAAAATGTGGTAACTAAAAAATTAAAAGAAAATAAGAAATAGTATATTTTGTTAAAAACTTGTAAGTTGTAAAATTTTTGTTTTGTGTTAGATGTTGAAATAAAATTGTTCTAATAAAGTTTGAATTGTTCTTGAGTAAGTGTTTTTGTTTTAAATAAAAATTAAAAATAATTCAATAAAATAATCAATAATAAATATAAACCCCGTTGTATAGCGTCTTTAAAAAATTATGTTATAATATATATATTAAATAAATAAGTTAAGTATTAAATAATAGTGTTATAAATAAATAAAACCTCCTAAACCATTAAAAACTTTTTATTTATTTCCTGATGTACATTTCAATTGCAAAGCAATCATCCTCAGAGAAAATTACTACAAGACTAACTATATTTGGTTTGTTACATGCAATATACATGTTAACTCCCTCACCACGCCTCTTACACTATCCATCCAGTTACATATTGGCAGGCTCCGGGTTTCTCCTATCAGCCAACATACACCTCCCACAGTAAGGCCTGGTCTACAACTTTATGTGGTACACCACAGTTGCTCCAAGTTATTTTTTATAATTTTAATCTTGAATAAATACTATAAATATGGTATATTTCTATTAAAGGTTTTTCTTATTATTCAATGATATTACAAAAGAATTATTGTTTCAGCAATTCCTATAGAGTCTGCCAATAATTCAGACTCAGTAGCCATTGTGGTAACTGCTCGTGGCGGCCATATTGGATTCATGGAAGGTGTACTTCCATTTACACTTGACCATCAGTATATGTTTAGGTTGTTTGCTCAATATTTCAGTTGTGTATTTCAGCATGATTTCAATGAGTTATTGAAAAGTAAAGGCAGCTAGCTTAGACATATTCAGTTTTAAATCACGTAATTTTTTTAGTGCACAATGTCTCAATAATAATTTGTGTATTTATTCTACATTTGCCTTAGCTTTACATATTCCTTAGCTTTAGAAACCTAATGTTATATATCTTTGTTGCATTTTTTATTGATTTGTTACATTGTATAGAGAGTTTAAGAACTTGTTATTTAGAAAATCATTATTTTATATATTAATTTAGTGTTGAATATTTTGAAATTCAATAAATATTATATTGTTTAGTATGTATTTTATAATTGGGAAAATATTAATAAAGGTTGCACCACTTGATTAATATCATGTTGGTTTCACTAGTAATGATAGTGGATCTAATTCAGGAATCCTATCCTGTGTAACCATCTTGAGGGTTTGACCTCTTATTATGAACATTAAATAAAAGAGGTCAATTATATTTTGAAATCATCGCCTTCTTTGACAGTTAGATAAGTGGATTACGATTGTCAGAGATATGAGTTGAAGTGGTGTCCTTATGCTAAAATATCCATATATTTGAATATATTAGTTTATTTTTCAAGCTATTTTCTGATTAACAAAGAATGTGAAGATTGAAAGTGTTTAGTGTTTTGCTTATTTTTTAAAAATATTAATAGTAGGCTGAACAGAATACAATCGTGCCACTAGGCCTGACATTGTTGTCTAGTAACGTTTTATGTTTAATTGTAGTACTCAACTGGTGTTGCAACTTTTGGAAAAATGAATGCACAGTATTAAATAACAAGCGTGATACTACTTACAGATATAATTACGATGGTTTTTGTTTGATAGATAAATGCTGACGGTATTATTAACATGATGTTATTTTAGGAGCTTTTTGTAAAAGTGGTAGTTACGGTCCGACACACATATTTCTTAATGATTTTAGTAAAGTTGAATTGATTATTCCAATCAAACAAATTGGTTCATTACAAGAAGTTTATCTTTAGATACTTTCATAATGAAATAAATAATTTTTAATGACGTATTATATTGATTTTCCCTATTGTTTTCAAAATTTCACAAAACTTAAAAACTAAGTAAAAAATATTGACTCAATATTTAGTTGTAAAATAATTCTTACAAAAACGGTCTTGGTTGAAGTTAAGTACAAACATTGGTACACTTAGATAAACTCATACTTACTAGTAAGTAAATTATATCGTAAATTCTTTAAAAAGTAAATTACTAAATTTTAAAACTTTTGCTTCTTATGAATCTTGTGTAGTATTTATTGGACCTGACACATTACTTATCAGACAGAGAATATGTTAACACTTCTGTTCTATATACAAGATATTTATAAACTCTCAAATTAATCACAAGTGACACATTAACATCTCTTCGTGATAAGCGCCAAAACACTTTACTTGGCAGTTAGCTTATTATATGGGTAACCGGAACATGATATTGTGGTTTTGTTGTATATTGTTTACACACAAAACACAAAAAATATTAAGAGAGTGTTGCAGATAAAAAAATATAAATACCTCAAAACAATATCTGGCCAATAGGCCCAGCGGAGTTTATTTAGGTATCATTTACGCTTTAAAAAAACTGTCGGGCCAAATGGCTCGACACATGTTTTTATATATATTATAATAAGAAACTTATTTTCGTAACTAGTTATGGTAGGGGAACAAAAAATAAGTACACATTATTCAAAAATAGGGCTTACATATTTTGGCAATTCTCTGGAAATATGCCCATAATGTGGCCTGCAGATTAAGTGTTAGGAAATTGATGGCAGTTTTATAGTGTGTTAGTTATTCTCCTCTTCCATGAAATATTGTTTAATATGCTTATAATATTGTTATCCATTTCATCTCAGTTTTCTTCTTTATTTGTTTCCATCTTCAACTTGAGCTACTAGTTTATATTTAAATACTTTAACATGTATTAATATGTAAACACTTGCCTATAGTAGATGGGTCCTATTGTCAACTCAGACTGTAACACTTCCAAAATGTGTGTTTATTTAACCAGTAAGGAAGATCTTATTTATGGTTCTTTTCTGCAAACAAAATTACTTCTTGTCTTGTCTGAGTATGTTCAAGGAATACTCTATTGTTGCATTGTCGTAATAATTGAAGGTATGTAAAATGATTTTGTTGGTCCCAGATTGTAGCATTGTAAGATGTCTTCTTGCCAATTGTAATTTATGTTGAGTAATATGTTTAAATTGTTGATTCATTTGATTTGTTATTTTAAATAGTGTGTTGTACTTCATGTCGGTTAATTAACGGATTATTATATTTCTATGTGAGTTCCTCAAATATTCATTTTCAAACCTCCAGGTTTTGTTATTAGTTTGTATTATTGTATGTTGAGGAAGTCTGTTTTTTCATTATTTATATTACTATATTTGGTTTATGTGAGTTTTATTTGAGATATGCAATTAAGTGTTTTATAAATACGTCAGTTTATTATTTTTTTGGCAATTCATTTTTGGCCAATTAATAACTCCAGTTTATCCATTTGGTTTTATAGATTCCATTGAAATGTTTGTAGTTGATTTTCTATTTCTGATTTAGTTTGTGTATGGTCACTCTTAATATATTTTAAAGTTAATTTCAATTTTTTTTTTTTTTTTAATTATTGGTTTCTTTGCATACTGTGATCATTGTAACCGCTGATTTTGTATATTGTTATCCGCAATTATTCAATTGGTATTTTTGTATTGTTTCTAGATTGTAACAGTTAGATATACAGGACTATGATGTTTGTGAGTGTGTATACTTTAGTGTTGTTTTTCTCCAACAGTTAGATATACAGGACTATGATGTTTGTGAGTGTGTATACTTTAGTGTTGTTTTTCTCCCAGTTAGTGAGATTCTGAACATTCCACCACTATTTTAATACTACTAGGTAAGATGGATTTTAATACCACTATTTTATGTGACGGTAAATGATTTAATTGGTGTTGGTGTATATATATATATATATATATATATATATATATATATATATATATATATATATATATATATATATATATATATACAGTAAACTCCCGATTATCCAGATTATCCCAGTTGGCGGATTAACCGGTTTGCGGATTATCCGGGGTCTGCCATTGTTTTACAAATATCCAATTTTTATTCCAATCAGATTCATGTGTTTAAATTTCCAAACGGTGAATTACGACGCAAATACATATAAGGCTTAATAGAAGTTAAGATGAAGGGAATAGATATGCAAATATGTACATACTAATTTTTACATTGAAAGGGAAGCATCCCGACATGGGCCAGCGAAATTAAAGGGGCGAGCAGACTACTGTATATAAGAGACAATGACAAATGCTTGGACGCCCGAAAACTTAATGTGTATCTTAAGATTGTAAACAAATGTCAACTAATGTCAGCTATAAATAGTCTAGAACGTGACATATGCATTATCTATATCTGTCATATACATTATCGATCCTTATGGCTTTGTGACACGTGAAACAAGTAGACACTGTGCGACAAAATGGTTCTCAAGAAACTTAGATCACACATTAAGGCTAAATCAGTGCTCACAAAAAAAAGACGTGACAGATTTTTTTGTTAAAAAGTGAAAGTATTATGTGTAAAGGAAATTACATATGTACATACGTACTTACTTTTGGCATATACTTATGTACGTATTGTAAATAGTTAGACATATAAATGTACATGTTATAATCCGTCAAATACATCGACATTTTAAATTATTTTCTGTATTTATTTTGTCCTCTGAAGATTATTTGTGAGTTGCATTGACCGGGGTCATTATTTGTGTAAGTTATGGTATAATAATCGATTATCGATCGTTTTGCGTATTCTTTGTTCATAGCGGATTATCCGGGGAATTCATTATCCGGCGTTGCCGGGCCACCCTATTCCACGGATAATCGGGAGTTTACTGTATATATGTATATATATATATATATATATATATATATATATATATTAATGTGTTCTATTATTATTCCATTGCATTGACTTTATATAGTTAATTGTAAACAATTATTCCACCTAACCAAGAAGCAACATATACACACAACACACTTTTCAAAAACATCATACATAGAACACACGACAAAATGCATATGATATCAACAAGTACCAGCACCACAGACCAGGAAAAGACAGAAAAATAATTCAGTGTATCAACAATGGTCAAATGACCCAAAGATGCCTCATCACAAGGTAAAAATTGATTGCACTTAATGGTAGAATAATTGTTTACAATTAACTTATAATAACTATATATATACACACCAATTCTAGTTGATCATATCATTGGTGTCTTAGAACATTTGTTTAATTAGACCAAAATTTAATCCACACAATATTATATCGGTTAATTGGTCTGACTCACTTATTGGTTCAGTATTTTTTTCTGGAATTATAAATCAGTATTTTATTCTGTCCAAAAAATAAAAATGAAGTTAACCAAAAAAATTTTTTTTATTACTAAATGTTTGAATATACTGAAAACAAAATTGTTATTGAAATGAGATCACAGCTGTTAGTTGCCAAGCCAACCCTCATCTCTCAAAAGTGACAACCCAGATTATAAACATTCTAAACAAATGCTTTTGTTAGTGTTATAGGGCTTTATCTTAAATGTGTGTTAGTCTTGATCGACAGTGTTAATATATTCTTATGTAGATACATTTCAAACAGCTATATTTAAGATTCATATAGTGAGTGCTATATATAGTGAGTGTCACATCTATATAGTGAGTGCTAATACCATAAATTCCCTAATTTTTAGAACAAACTCAGCACTGTTTAATAATTCCACCATTTAAAATTAACATTGTCAGATCCAGAACGTATTCCTGAATAAGGTATGGGAAAATGATAGGAATTTAAGTTAACCTGTATACAGTAAAGTACATTACCCTTTATTATTAAAATTTTGTTTAGTAGGTCAATCATTATAGGTTTATATTAATAAAATATTTAAAAAATAATACAAGTTAGGAATTAGCATTTAGCTCAAACAATCCAGGTTGGGGCAGGAGAAATCTGGGAATATAGGATTGGCTATGTTATAAAGGCTTTTTCAAATATATTATTTGATGAGCAAATATTTTGTATTAGAATTGATTTTGGTTGGTGCAACCAAGATATTTATTTAAAATTCCAACGCTTTACAGTTTTCTCTTACTTAAAATAAGGTTATTTTATTGTACATACTTCTCAAAATGTTTATAGTTGAAAATTAATAAATATAATTAGATTATTTATAATGCTAAGAGATATTGATCGAATAAAATAGTGAAAAGTAAAATTAAGATGAATAAAGGAAATTTAATATAAATCAACATCTTTTAATTTTTATGAATGGATTATATTTATGGTAAAAATTAATTCAAAGCTACTAACATTTATAAGATTTAATAAGTAAACTATTGTTGAAAAAACAAAAAATTTTGTGAGTTACAATTAGAGTGTTAAAAAAACAGTTATGGTATTTCATAGTTGACGAGTCAGAATTATTATAGGCTAGTCAGACGTAATCATTAAAAAACATGAAAAAAGACAAACACTAAATCATATTATTATAGATAAAGTTCTTCCTGTTAGTTCTAAATGAAGAATAATTTTAAATTAGATTGATATGAATTAAATTAAATTGTAGATTAAGAATAATTATTTATTTTCAAGTGATGCTTTGGTAAATACTACTAGCACAGTATATTGGCATAAGAGACACAAGTGTATTGTAATTTCATTATTTTCAAAAAGAGAATGCAAAATAGAAAATTGATTTCCGTTTTATTGTATTACAAATGAAATGTTCTCTTTGTTATAACAATGGTGTCTTGTTTTGCATGCATGACCAGAACAAAACTATAGGAGGTTGTGCAATAAATTTATGCAGGAAACAACATTTCCTCTTAACAAAACATAAGAGTAACAAAATATTACTCTTATTTTAACACAGTCAACTATTTTTAAAATATTTATTGGTTGAAAACCTAGTACTTATAATAATAATTGTAGCCTACACTAAAAGAAGATGCATTATTACAGTTTCAGAAATTATTTTGCCAGTTTTTTACAGTCAATACAGATATTAAGATATATTATTCTCTCAATTTATAATTTTAATTATAACTTTTATGAATATTATGTTCTGTTACTTTTTTTACTTATAATAGTTTGATTTCTGTGGGACAACCCGGATAAGTTAAGGTTTGTGATGACAAAATTAAAGTTGCAATCTTTGGTTATTTCAAGTCAAATTTTTGACATATAATATTAAAAATAAGGCCTAACATTATATAAAATTACTTCATTTTACATTTTTTATTGTTTTTTGACAGACATATCAACCCCCCATAAAGAATAAATTACGAACAACCTTCCTAAAATTCAACTGTCAAAATGGAAAAATACTAGGAGTCACCAGAAAATAATTATCTAATGCAGCCAAAAAATTTGTCTTAGTCTAAAATAAAATTAATTGTAAGTTTGTGCTATTTACAAAACTACCAAAGTTATAACCTTTTTTGTCTTTCCATTATTTTCTCCAAAGGAGCAATATCTGTACAATAAAAGTTGTTAGTTTCTAAAAAATCAGAATATGTAGAAAAAGCTGAAATTTTTTAAATACTTGACATCAGTTAAGTGCCTGAAGATAACAAAAACAGATAACTCATGAGAATAATGTTTTTCTTGCTTTTTGCTAGTTATATATACCAATTCTTGAATATAGGCTTATTTTTCACCAGACACATTAGAACAATAGTTACATTTTTATAAAAACCTTATATCACTTGAAAAAATCATTTTTTGCATAGGAATAAAAACAATAAGACATGAGCAATAATTTTAAACAATAGCACAAATAATTTCTAGTAAGTTATCACATAAGTTATAAAACTTGTTAAACAATATCTGTAGATTAGAAATAAAGCATTTTTAATATTTGTAACTTAATTTTTGTTTTCTTGTCTTTTTTACACTCACAAAATTATTTTGAGATATAATTTTCCTATCCTCTCTCTCTTCCTCTCACCATCCCCCTCTTGAAATGAAATATTAAACAATATAATTAACATATTATTTGATTCCATCTTCATGTGAGCTGCTATTTTTTTAAAACTAAAAACATATGTAAATATATTATTATGTTACCCTTGCCTATAGTATAACTTATGTTTTAGATTATTGAGGATGGCTGTTTTGGGAGATTTATCCCATTGGAGTCAAGGTCTGCGTTGACAATGGGACAAATCTCCTGAAACGGCCATCCCCAATAAAGTGAGTAAAGTGTCAGCTTTGTAAATAAAACAATGTTTCAAAATGAGTCAGCATGTAAGTTCAAAAGTATTCACATTTCTTGATTCCATCTTTGCGTGAGCTACTAGTAATCACTTACACTTTTAAAATGTTTTAAACTTGCCTATAGTAGCTACTATAGGCAAGTTTAAAACATTTTAAAAGTGTAAGTCAAAAGTATTCACTTATTATGAGTAATAAATATAAAGTAAGTATCAATTATTTCCAACACATCAATTACATCTGAATGTTGATAACTTAAAAAATTTGTTTGTTTTACTTGCCTTCCTATCTTTAGAAAAACTATCATACCTTTCTGCATATTGATTGCTCTTGAACTTTGGGACACTCTTACAGCAAAGAAGGCAAATTTCTTTGGTAGTCAAAAGCATAAACTACATTATATAATGTTATGCTTTTTCTATCAAACATTTGCAGCAGTTCTTGTAAATTACTTTTCTAATATACTGACTTTTTACGATAATAATACTCTAACAAGAAAAACCCCAATGATAATTATGTATAAAATAAGAAATAGTATTTGCATTTCATATTAATGCTCAAAATTATAATTATAATAGTTTTTAATATATTCAAATACAATGATTATTGTCATAAATAATAAGGGGCCTTTTAATTAAAAAATTTTTTTTTGAATTATACAAATATGGCCAATTATAAAATAATCGACAGTTGTAAACCTAAATTTTAATGAAATTCATTACGAGATTCTAAGTTTCGATGTCCCAGTCACACTATTCTTATGTTTGTCTTACAATAAAATATTCTTGAATTTTATAGTCCATTACGTTCCGTTGAATCTTATTAATCATTTAAGCAATAGTTTATGACTACCCCAACTTTGAATTTAGTAAATTTGTTAAAACTTACTGAGACAGAACTTTTTCGATCGCTATGTGCCGATCTTCATCAGTGTCTTCTGCTTGGAGATGTTGGGTCAAGCGGTGATGGTTTTAAAGGTAGGTTTTAGATAGTATCAAAGAGTATGTGTGATTTGTATTGTGTTTGTTCGTTTAATATGTTTGTACTTTGTGTTTTTGTGTGTCTGTAAATTTCATATTGTTCTAGTGTGTTGAGATGTGGTCCTTTTTTGTTGATTTGTAGGATTTCTAGGTTTTGGTAAATGTCTGTGTATTTGTGTCCTGTATCTTTTATACAACCACATGAAAGATACAGGACACAAATACACAGACATTTACCAAAACCTAGAAATCCTACAAATCAACAAAAAAGGACCACATCTCAACACACTAGAACAATATGAAATTTACAGACACACAAAAACACAAAGTACAAACATATTAAACGAACAAACACAATACAAATCACACATACTCTTTGATACTATCTAAAACCTACCTTTAAAACCGTCACCGCTTGACCCAACATCTCCAAGCAGAAGACACTTATGAAGATCGGCACATAGCGATCGAAAACGTTCTGTCACAGTAAGTTTTAACAAATTTACTAAATTCAAAGTTCGGATAGTCATAAACTATTGTTTAAGTGATTAATAAAATAAAATATTCATTTGACAATTGTTATTACATTTTTAAATAACTTCATTGTTGATAAGCTAGTGATTTTTTGCTACCTCTTGGTGTTATCCACCACCTTCTTAGAAGTACTTGATAATATACGTTATGTTTGATACCATTGGTCTTAAACATATATTCATAATAATGTAATTATTTCAACATAACTTTGTATCTGATATAAGGGATTATGCTCTCTTAAAACTCACAGATTTACAAAATGTAGTTTTTCTCCAATCAAACAAATTTTACCATTTTAATTTAAATACACTTCCTAAACAAAACTAAATTGAAAAATTTATTCTGTTTACGTCATTGTAAATAAAATATTAATATTTGTTGATTCCATCTTCATGTAAGCTACTAGTTTTCACTAAAAAACTTGTAAATATTTTACAAACTTGCCTATAGTAGCACTTATTTATATTTATTGAGGACAGCAATTTTGGGAGATGTGTCCCATTGTCAACTCAGACCATAACTGATCTCAAAGTTTTTGTAGATTAGAGTGTTGGGGGGGGGGGTTGTAAAATATTTACAAGTGTTTTAGTAAAGTATTAAATCGACCTCTAATGAAATATTGGGATATTGTATTTACAATGTATCTTTATGTCAATAATATTTCTACAGAATCTCACTTTGGCCTACATTTAGAATAATTTATAGTAATAAGATATCTTAGGAGAGACAAAAGAAGGTTACTTCACTTGGGCCAAGTGTTATTGAAGTACGGCAATATGGACAGCTTAGGTCAACCTGGGAGCTAAAAAAATATACTGTAGTTACACTTTTGTTATTAACTTGGCAAAAAAACTCACTACTTACTGATATTTTTCAGCAGACGTGTTTCACACTAGGTCAGTGCATTATTCAATGCCTTGAGTTATGGAACAAATACTATTAGTATCACTTGGAAAAAATAACTAAAACCAAGTGGCACCAATCGCCGTAAATTTTAAAAAACTCAAGATCTACTACACAAAAACTGCAAATGAAAAAAATTCTTTGGTATTACTGGAATTGAAACTAATAACTTTAAGTTAGTGTTAAAGGACCTAATCACTATGCCAACCAGGGATCATACTTATATTTATTTGAAGTGAATATGTGTGTGTCTAAGAATGTATGTGATAGCTTGAATGATAGATATAATTAATGGTCATTCAATTTCAATGATGATAAGTAAATCTTTGAACCTATTCACAATAACTACCTAGGCAAAATATGGCAAGATGTAAAATTCATTTACCTTTTTAGGATATGTACAGAAATAAGTATAATCATTTGAGTTTTTCTGTCATTGATATTAGTGTGTCCTAAGGCTTCCTTCATGGTTACTGATTTCTTGATTGATTTCTCCCTTTTTCAGTAGTCAATCTTCCAGATTGAGAGTTGCATGCCAGTATCTCCAGTCTTCCTAGTTTTTCTTGCAGTATCTTACTTTATATGAATTAATCACTTAAACAATAATTTATGACTATCCGAACTTTGAATTTAGTAAATTTGTTAAAACTTACTGAGACAGAACGTTTTCGATCGCTATGTGCCGATCTTCATCAGTGTCTTCTGCTTGGAGATGTTGGGTCAAGCGGTGACGGTTTTAAAGGTAGGTTTTCGATAGTATCAAAGAGTATGTGTGATTTGTATTGTGTTTGTTCGTTCAATATGTTTGTATTTTGTGTTTTTGTGTGTCTGTAAATTTCATATTGTTCTAGTGTGTTGAGATGTGGCCCTTTTTTGTTGATGTGTAGGATTTCTAAATTATGATAAATGTCTGTGTATTTGTGTCCTGTTTCTTTTAAGTGATTGTAAAATGTTGAGTTGGTGTTATGTTTGTGTTCTTCGACTCTTTGTTTAAAGCTGTGACCTGTTTGTCCAATGTAGAACTTGTTACATTCGCAGCAGTTCAGTTTGTATACGCCTGGTGCTTGTAGTTTATCCTTGCTGTTGGTGTTGTGTTGTATTTTGTATTGTAGCTTGTTATTAGTGTTGTATGCTATTTTGTATCCTGTTATTTGTAAGTTTTAACAAATTTTCTAAATTCAAAGTTAGGATAGTAATAAACTATTGTTTAAGTGATTAATAAGATTCAACCGAACGTAATGGACTATAAAATTGAAGAATTTATATTAATGTTGTTTTAAAGCTAAAGTTTTCAATTTTTTTTTTTTTGTAAATGATGTTTTGTGTGGTATTTTTGTGTTGGGTTATATTATTTGAAAATTGTAAATTTCATAAGCAAAAGTGACAACAAATTTATGTTGCACTCTAAGGTCTTTCTGGAACACCAGATAACAATGTTTTCTGTAAATAATACACAAAATTCTCTAGTTACAATTATTTTTTTTATTCTCACATTATATACGTTTCTGTTATCATCCTCAGATGGTCTCTGGACCTCCAAAATTGAAATGTAGGCCTATAAGAGGTGAGAGTAAAAATATTTGTGGTTAGAGGATTTTGTGTATTATTCATTATTAATCAACCACAGTAAATAATTTCAAATAATTAGTAATTTTTACATTCTAACATAACTACCAGATGTTTTACTAACAGTTGTTACGTAGGTGATAACCTAAAATATAATGAAGTCAGCTGATTTATCAACAAATGAAAGGCAATATTTTTACATATTTCATACATTTAACAGCAGTTTGAAATCAATTTATGTTTTCCATAAACTGAATTTAAATCTGAGGAGTTGAGGGAGATATTTCAGGTTAATTAACGCGATACCAAATGCTTATTATGTGGATATATAATTTGAGAGTGAATAGTACATTTTGGAGCCGGTTAAAAGGTTTTAGACAATTATTATGTTTAGATGTCATGCTTTTTTTTTAATACAAATTTGAGACTATAACATAGTTTTTCCGCTAAAATCGTACACGTAGGCACGGGAAATAAGTACCAAATATACAAAACAAAGATTTTAAACTACATTGATCCATTTATTCATTTTGAATCCTGTTATAACCATGTTGATAGTTGATAATACTCAAGGTTAAATTTCAGTGTTTCTTTGACATTACTGATAAGTTTATTTTATCATTCTTCTTTGGTTTAAATGATATAAAACTTTGAATTATAACTTTATACCAAGTATTATTCTTGAATTGTATTAGTCTTCGATATATTGTTAATTGGTGTCATTATTTATGTTGATGTTACTAATTTGACCAATGTGACAAGTAGTGACATTAGATAAGTAGTTATTTATAGGTTAAATCACACGATTGTCGTAAATTATTTTAAAAAGTAAATATGGTGGTAAATATTCAGTTTTTTAAAATTTCAAGATGTCTAATCACACAATATTTTATAAGGAACAGGGTGCATGCATATTTACAACTACGCTCTTTTCAATATTCTGCTGAAAATGTAAGTATTATTGAAGTTTAAAACTAAATAGAAATAGAATTATTTATTGTCGAGGATCAACATATTTTAAAACCTAGCCCTCTTTAATTCCAACTCTGGTATTTATTTCCTTTCCTCATATAATAAGTTTATTTACTTTTTTCCTTACTAGCAAATCTAGCCTAACGGGATACTTTGTAGCTGTATTTTAATATACCTTTCTAATAAAAATCGAAGTTGGTATACTAAAGGTAAACTATAACTAACTGCACCACACCTGAACAATATACAAACCTAGCCCTGAATTTGTGGGGATAAATACCTTTCTTTCAAAATTTGTAATTCTTAAATTGTGAGAGAATGTTTTTATTTTTCCATTGTCTTGATGACTATCTTTGTGTAAAGCATTAATTTTAAAAGGAAATAAATACCACAATGTTTAGTGAAGATTATAACTGGAAGACATACTATTAAATCACGATTTATTACAACAGTTGGTAATTGTTTACATTTCTGAAAAGGCTACATATTTGTATGGAATATTCCAAAACATGTCAAAAACTATTTTCAGTTTTAAATTAAAGGTTGAAATGCAGTAGCTCGGCACCATACGATATTTTGGGAAATTGTTCAAAACCACCAAATTGGATGATATCCACAAGAATTTTTTAAAAATTGAAGTAGGAAAGTTACTTTTTTTCAATTTAAAGTAGGGTAATAAATTCAGCGCGGATGTAGAAGTTGTGAATAGATGAGGAGTGATACTTACGTCACAGTGCTGCGCATAAGGTTGTACGCATCGACCGCGGTACATCACGAAACCTGTAGATATTTGAGAAACAACTTCTCCAGTTAGGATAGATTTGGTTTTAAATTTATACAATACTGTATACCTATATTAAAATATACCGAAAAAGTGTCAAGTCAGGTTAGATTTGGTTTTAATTTTATACATTGAAATTCAGTTGTAAAATCACGAAGCATTTGTATAACTCTGCGCCTATTCACAACTTCGCTTAATTTTTATACATATATTTAAATATACTTATAAAGTCTTCAGTTAGGATAGATTTGGTTTTAAATTTATACAATACTGTATACCTATATTAAAATATACCTAAAAAGTGTCAAGTCAGGTTAGATTTGGTTTTAATTTTATACATTGAAATACAGTTGTAACATCACGAAGCATTTGTATCACTCCGCGCATATTCACAACTTCTACATCAGCGCTGAATTTTTTACGCTACTTTAAATTTAAAAAAAGTATATAATTCTACTACATTCTATGTCGTACTATGTCGTTGAGAAAAATGTAAAAAATATTGGCGTTTTTCTCTACAAGATACAAATTGTATACTGTTTGAAATGTATAAACAAAACAGCCAGAGTTCATTACTGCGCTTTGATGTTAGCAAACCAAAAGTGTAGAAAACCAAAGTTTCTGAGTAACGTATGGTTTTCGGATGAATGTCATGTGCATCTTAATGGTTCTATAAACAAGCAGACAGCGCATTTTCTTGGGTTTGAAAATCCTGACAGTGTTGTACAGAGGTCACAGCATAGTAGGCATGTAACCATTTGGTGTGCTGTGTGAAAGAGAGTTATAATTGGTCCATACTTTAATGAAGGCAATAATGGAAATCCCTTTACTGTAAAGCAGGATAAAAATATGGTCATTGTTAGTCATTATATAGGAGACCTGAGGAGAATTTATTGTTTTACTTCAGAAAATGTGTTACAGTGTCACCTCATTTTATGACGGTGGATAGAGGCCTGTTCTATAATTTTTCTGTTCTTTTTTGGGTTCAAGGTTCAAATAATCAATGCTACTTCATTTGCATGGTAACAATCACACTTTTTAGGTCACTATTAATTATCTTATGTTTGATAACTTGTCAAATGTTACATAAAACCAAGAGGGGAAACTTTTATAAAAATCCATTGTATACTGACATGAATGTTTGGATTATATTGTTGATATTGTACATATATTGACCACAAATATATTGGACGCTGTAAAAAATTGCATCCATAAAATTTCATCTCATTCACAATACACCTATATTATCATAGAACAATGAATACATGGATATGCATAATTTATATCATGAGTTGAAGAGACTATATGAGTATATTGTGTAGGGAGAGTATATTAATAACTATATGAAAAACCCTCCAATAATAGTAAAAAAAAAAAACATACCAGTTTGTGATACTTTCATTCCACTGCTAGTAATAGGGATTAGAGGGCAGGACAGATGTCTGAACTAAGTCACTCATGCTAAAATTTTCAGCATATCTTTTACATAACTCTTGTTTACTTTTGCTTATAATGATGGCATTTAAATATCTACTTACAAACAAGGCAATTCCATTCACTAATGGACCATCACACAATCTTCTTGAAGTACACAATTTTCTTAAATTAACTGAGCTGAAATCATCACTCTTGTCAATAAAGGATTTTTCCTCAGGACCGGATTTTAAATAACATGATTACAAATCTCCCATCATTGGGAAGAGCAACCCTTTTTCAGGTATATTTCAGAACCATTATTTCCCTGACTTTATGACAACTGTAATTTCTTGTATTAAATACTATAACATACCTTAAGCAAACTATTGGATAAAATGATAAACCACCATTTTGTGTGATGTCTAGAAGTTATCGAACGTTTTATTTAATAACAATTTGGTTTCTGACAAGGATGCTCATCAGTTGATCAATTGACTTTGTTGAGTCAGCCTTACACAGCATGGCTGGGTGATTTGGAGAAAAACATCAATGAGTCAGCAGCCCAAAAATTAACAGAAGAAACTGCTTGTGTTTAAGTGACATGTCAAATTAAGAAAAATTGCTTTATGGTTTGGGAGTAATAGAGAATGCTGATGAAACATCTGTTTTTTAAAACTTCATTGGAAATTTCAACTATGTGTTGGAAACTGTGGTCATCAGAACAGGGAAAACAATGCAAAGTCATGCTACTGTTGGTTTGGGAGTAATAGAGAATGCCGATGAAACATCTGTTTTTTAAAACTTCATTGGAAATTTCAACTATGTGTTGGAAACTGTGGTCATCAGAACAGGGAAAACAATGCAAAGTCATGCTACTGTTGGTTTGGGAGTAATAGAGAATGCTGATGAAACATCTGTTTTTTACAACTTCATTGGAAATTTCAACTATGTGTTGGAAACTGTGGTCATCAGAACAGGGAAAACAATGCAAAGTCATGCTACTGTTGGTTTGGGAGTAATAGAGAATGCTGATGAAACATCTGTTTTTTAAAACTTCATTGGAAATTTCAACTATGTGTTGGAAACTGTGGTCATCAGAACAGGGAAAACAATGCAAAGTCATGCTACTGTTGGTTTGGGAGTAATAGAGAATGCTGATGAAACATCTGTTTTTTAAAACTTCATTGGAAATTTCAACTATGTGTTGGAAACTGTGGTCATCAGAACAGGGAAAACAATGTAAAGTCATGCTACTGTTGGTTTGGGAGTTATAGAGAATGCTGATGAAACATCTGTTTTTTAAAACTTCATTGGAAATTTCAACTATGTGTTGGAAACTGTGGTCATCAGAACAGGGAAAACAATGCAAAGTCATGCTACTGTTGGTTTGGGAGTAATAGAGAATGCTGATGAAACATCTGTTTTTTAAAACTTCATTGGAAATTTCAACTATGTGTTGGAAACTGTGGTCATCAGAACAGGGAAAACAATGCAAAGTCATGCTACTGTTGGTTTGGGAGTAATAGAGAAGGCTGATGAAACATCTGTTTTTTAAAACTTCATTGGAAATTTCAACTATGTGTTGGAAACTGTGGTCATCGGAACAGGGAAAACAATGCAAAGTCATGCTACTGTTGGTTTGGGAGTAATAGAGAATGCTGATGAAACATCTATTTTTTAAAACTTCATTGGAAATTTCAACTATGTGTTGGAAACTGTGGTCATCAGAACAGGGAAAACAATGCAAAGTCATGCTACTGTTGGTTTGGGAGTAATAGAGAAGGCTGATGAAACATCTGTTTTTTAAAACTTCATTGGAAATTTCAACTATGTGTTGGAAACTGTGGTCATCGGAACAGGGAAAACAATGCAAAGTCATGGTACTGTTGGTTTGGGAGTAATAGAAAATGCCGATGAAACATCTGTTTTTTAAAACTTCATTGGAAATTTCAACTATGTGTTGGAAACTGTGGTCATCAGAACAGTGAAAACAATGCAAAGTCATGCTACTGTTGGTTTGGGAGTAATAGAGAATGCTGATGAAACATCTGTTTTTTAAAACTTCATTGGAAATTTCAACTATGTGTTGGAAACTGTGGTCATCAGAACAGGGAAAACAATGCAAAGTCATGCTACTGTTGGTTTGGGAGTAATAGAGAATGCTGATGAAACATCTGTTTTTTAAAACTTCATTGGAAATTTCAACTATGTGTTGGAAACTGTGGTCATCAGAACAGGGAAAACAATGCAAAGTCATGCTACTGTTGGTTTGGGAGTAATAGAGAATGCTGATGAAACATCTGTTTTTTAAAACTTCATTGGAAATTTCAACTATGTGTTGGAAACTGTGGTCATCAGAACAGGGAAAACAATGCAAAGTCATGCTACTGTTGGTTTGGGAGTTATAGAGAATGCTGATGAAACATCTGTTTTTTAAAACTTCATTGGAAATTTCAACTATGTGTTGGAAACTGTGGTCATCAGAACAGGGAAAACAATGCAAAGTCATGCTACTGTTGGTTTGGGAGTAATAGAGAATGCTGATGAAACATCTGTTTTTTAAAACTTCATTGGAAATTTCAACTATGTGTTGGAAACTGTGGTAATCAGAACAGGGAAAACAATGCAAAGTCATGCTACTGTTGGTTTGGGAGTAATAGAGAAGGCTGATGAAACATCTGTTTTTTAAAACTTCATTGGAAATTTCAACTATGTGTTGGAAACTGTGGTCATCGGAACAGGGAAAACAATGAAAAGTCATGCTACTGTTGGTTTGGGAGTAATAGAGAATGCTGATGAAACATCTGTTTTTTAAAACTTCATTGGAAATTTCAACTATGTGCTGGAAACTGTGGTAATCAGAACAGGGAAAACAATGCAAAGTCATGCTACTGTTGGTTTGGGAGTAATAGAGAATGCTGATGAAACATCTGTTTTTTAAAACTTCATTGGAAATTTCAACTATGTGTTGGAAACTGTGGTCATCAGAACAGGGAAAACAATGCAAAGTCATGCTACTGTTGGTTTTGGAGTAATAGAGAATGCTGATGAAACATCTGTTTTTTAAAACTTCATTGGAAATTTCAACTATGTGTTGGAAACTGTGGTAATCAGAACAGGGAAAACAATGCAAAGTCATGCTACTGTTGGTTTGGGAGTAATAGAGAAGGCTGATGAAACATCTGTTTTTTAAAACTTCATTGGAAATTTCAACTATGTGTTGGAAACTGTGGTCATCGGAACAGGGAAAACAATGCAAAGTCATGCTACTGTTGGTTTGGGAGTAATAGAGAATGCTGATGAAACATCTGTTTTTTAAAACTTCATTGGAAATTTCAACTATGTGTTGGAAACTGTGGTCATCAGAACAGTGAAAACAATGCAAAGTCATGCTACTGTTGGTTTGGGAGTAATAGAGAATGCTGATGAAACATCTGTTTTTTAAAACTTCATTGGAAATTTCAACTATATGCTGGAAACTGTGGTAATCAGAACAGGGAAAACAATGCAAAGTCATGCTACTGTTGGTTTGGGAGTAATAGAGAATGCTGATGAAACATCTGTTTTTTAAAACTTCATTGGAAATTTCAACTATGTGTTGGAAACTGTGGTAATCAGAACAGGGAAAACAATGCAAAGTCATGCTACTGTTGGTTTGGGAGTAATAGAGAAGGCTGATGAAACATCTGTTTTTTAAAACTTCATTGGAAATTTCAACTATGTGTTGGAAACTGTGGTCATCGGAACAGGGTAAACAATGCAAAGTCATGCTACTGTTGGTTTGGGAGTAATAGAGAATGCTGATGAAACATCTGTTTTTTAAAACTTCATTGGAAATTTCAACTATGTGTTGGAAACTGTGGTCATCAGAACAGGGAAAACAATGCAAAGTCATGCTACTGTTGGTTTGGGAGTAATAGAGAATGCTGATGAAACATCTGTTTTTTAAAACTTCATTGGAAATTTCAACTATGTGTTGGAAACTGTGGTCATCAGAACAGGGAAAACAATGTAAAGTCATGCTACTGTTGGTTTGGGAGTAATAGAGAATGCTGATGAAACATCTGTTTTTTAAAACTTCATTGGAAATTTCAACTATGTGTTGGAAACTGTGGTCATCAGAACAGGGAAAACAATGCAAAGTCATGCTACTGTTGGTTTGGGAGTAATAGAGAATGCTGATGAAACATCTGTTTTTTAAAACTTCATTGGAAATTTCAACTATGTGTTGGAAACTGTGGTCATCAGAACAGGGAAAACAATGCAAAGTCATGCTACTGTTGGTTTGGGAGTAATAGAGAAGGCTGATGAAACATCGGTTTTTTAAAACTTCATTGGAAATTTCAAAACTATGTGTTGGAAACTGTGGTCATCGGAACAGGGAAAACAATGCAAAGTCATGCTACTGTTGGTTTGGGAGTAATAGAGAATGCTGATGAAACATCTGTTTTTTAAAACTTCATTGGAAATTTCAACTATGTGTTGGAAACTGTGGTCATCAGAACAGGGAAAACAATGCAAAGTCATGCTACTGTTGGTTTGGGAGTAATAGAAAATGCCGATGAAACATCTGTTTTTTAAAACTTCATTGGAAATTTCAACTATGTGTTGGAAACTGTGGTCATCAGAACAGGGAAAACAATGCAAAGTCATGCTACTGTTTGTTTGGGAGTAATAGAGAATGCTGATGAAACATCTGTTTTTTAAAACTTCATTGGAAATTTCAACTATGTGTTGGAAACTGTGGTCATCAGAACAGGGAAAACAATGCAAAGTCATGCTACTGTTGGTTTGGGAGTAATAGAGAATGCTGATGAAACATCTGTTTTTTAAAACTTCATTGGAAATTTCAACTATGTGTTGGAAACTGTGGTCATCAGAACAGGGAAAACAATGCAAAGTCATGCTACTGTTGGTTTGGGAGTAATAGAGAATGCTGATGAAACATCTGTTTTTTAAAACTTCATTGGAAATTTCAACTATGTGTTGGAAACTGTGGTAATCAGAACAGGGAAAACAATGCAAAGTCATGCTACTGTTGGTTTGGGAGTTATAGAGAATGCTGATGAAACATCTGTTTTTTAAAACTTCATTGGAAATTTCAACTATGTGTTGGAAACTGTGGTCATCAGAACAGGGAAAACAATGCAAAGTCATGCTACTGTTGGTTTGGGAGTAATAGAGAATGCTGATGAAACATCTGTTTTTTAAAACTTCATTGGAAATTTCAACTATGTGTTGGAAACTGTGGTAATCAGAACAGGGAAAACAATGCAAAGTCATGCTACTGTTGGTTTGGGAGTAATAGAGAAGGCTGATGAAACATCTGTTTTTTAAAACTTCATTGGAAATTTCAACTATGTGTTGGAAACTGTGGTCATCGGAACAGGGAAAACAATGCAAAGTCATGCTACTGTTGGTTTGGGAGTAATAGAGAATGCTGATGAAACATCTGTTTTTTAAAACTTCATTGGAAATTTCAACTATGTGTTGGAAACTGTGGTAATCAGAAAAGGGAAAACAATGCAAAGTCATGCTACTGTTGGTTTGGGAGTAATAGAGAAGGCTGATGAAACATCTGTTTTTTAAAACTTCATTGGAAATTTCAACTATGTGTTGGAAAATGTGGTCATCGGAACAGGGAAAACAATGCAAAGTCATGCTACTGTTGGTTTGGGAGTAATAGAGAATGTTGATGAAACATCTGTTTTTTAAAACTTCATTGGAAATTTCAACTATGTGTTGGAAACTGTGGTCATCAGAACAGGGAAAACAATGCAAAGTCATGCTACTGTTGGTTTGGGAGTTATAGAGAATGCTGATGAAACATCTGTTTTTTAAAACTTCATTGGAAATTTCAACTATGTGTTGGAAACTGTGGTCATCAGAACAGGGAAAACAATGCAAAGTCATGCTACTGTTGGTTTTGGAGTAATAGAGAATGCTGATGAAACATCTGTTTTTTAAAACTTCATTGGAAATTTCAACTATGTGTTGGAAACTGTGGTAATCAGAACAGGGAAAACAATGCAAAGTCATGCTACTGTTGGTTTGGGAGTAATAGAGAAGGCTGATGAAACATCTGTTTTTTAAAACTTCATTGGAAATTTCAACTATGTGTTGGAAACTGTGGTCATCGGAACAGGGAAAACAATGCAAAGTCATGCTACTGTTGGTTTGGGAGTAATAGAGAATGCTGATGAAACATCTGTTTTTTAAAACTTCATTGGAAATTTCAACTATGTGTTGGAAACTGTGGTCATCAGAACAGGGAAAACAATGCAAAGTCATGCTACTGTTGGTTTGGGAGTAATAGAGAATGCTGATGAAACATCTGTTTTTTAAAACTTCATTGGAAATTTCAACTATGTGCTGGAAACTGTGGTAATCAGAACAGGGAAAACAATGCAAAGTCATGCTACTGTTGGTTTGGGAGTAATAGAGAATGCTGATGAAACATCTGTTTTTTAAAACTTCATTGGAAATTTCAACTATGTGTTGGAAACTGTGGTAATCAGAACAGGGAAAACAATGCAAAGTCATGCTACTGTTGGTTTGGGAGTAATAGAGAAGGCTGATGAAACATCTGTTTTTTAAAACTTCATTGGAAATTTCAACTATGTGTTGGAAACTGTGGTCATCGGAACAGGGAAAACAATGCAAAGTCATGCTACTGTTGGTTTGGGAGTAATAGAGAATGCTGATGAAACATCTGTTTTTTAAAACTTCATTGGAAATTTCAACTATGTGTTGGAAACTGTGGTCATCAGAACAGGGAAAACAATGCAAAGTCATGCTACTGTTGGTTTGGGAGTAATAGAGAATGCTGATGAAACATCTGTTTTTTAAAACTTCATTGGAAATTTCAACTATGTGTTGGAAACTGTGGTCATCAGAACAGGGAAAACAATGCAAAGTCATGCTACTGTTGGTTTGGGAGTAATAGAGAATGCTGATGAAACATCTGTTTTTTAAAACTTCATTGGAAATTTCAACTATGTGTTGGAAACTGTGGTCATCAGAACAGGGAAAACAATGCAAAGTCATGCTACTGTTGGTTTGGGAGTAATAGAGAAGGCTGATGAAACATCGGTTTTTTAAAACTTCATTGGAAATTTCAAAACTATGAGTTGGAAACTGTGGTCATCGGAACAGGGAAAACAATGCAAAGTCATGCTACTGTTGGTTTGGGAGTAATAGAGAATGCTGATGAAACATCTGTTTTTTAAAACTTCATTGGAAATTTCAACTATGTGTTGGAAACTGTGGTCATCAGAACAGGGAAAACAATGTAAAGTCATGCTACTGTTGGTTTGGGAGTAATAGAGAATGCTGATGAAACATCTGTTTTTTAAAACTTCATTGGAAATTTCAACTATGTGTTGGAAACTGTGGTCATCAGAACAGGGAAAACAATGCAAAGTCATGCTACTGTTGGTTTGGGAGTAATAGAGAAGGCTGATGAAACATCGGTTTTTTAAAACTTCATTGGAAATTTCAAAACTATGTGTTGGAAACTGTGGTCATCGGAACAGGGAAAACAATGCAAAGTCATGCTACTGTTGGTTTGGGAGTAATAGAGAATGCTGATGAAACATCTGTTTTTTAAAACTTCATTGGAAATTTCAACTATGTGTTGGAAACTGTGGTCATCAGAACAGGGAAAACAATGCAAAGTCATGCTACTGTTGGTTTGGGAGTAATAGAAAATGCCGATGAAACATCTGTTTTTTAAAACTTCATTGGAAATTTCAACTATGTGTTGGAAACTGTGGTCATCAGAACAGGGAAAACAATGCAAAGTCATGCTACTGTTGGTTTGGGAGTAATAGAGAATGCTGATGAAACATCTGTTTTTTAAAACTTCATTGGAAATTTCAACTATGTGTTGGAAACTGTGGTCATCAGAACAGGGAAAACAATGCAAAGTCATGCTACTGTTGGTTTGGGAGTAATAGAGAATGCTGATGAAACATCTGTTTTTTAAAACTTCATTGGAAATTTCAACTATGTGTTGGAAACTGTGGTCATCAGAACAGGGAAAACAATGCAAAGTCATGCTACTGTTGGTTTGGGAGTAATAGAGAATGCTGATGAAACATCTGTTTTTTAAAACTTCATTGGAAATTTCAACTATGTGTTGGAAACTGTGGTCATCAGAACAGGGAAAACAATGCAAAGTCATGCTACTGTTGGTTTGGGAGTTATAGAGAATGCTGATGAAACATCTGTTTTTTAAAACTTCATTGGAAATTTCAACTATGTGTTGGAAACTGTGGTCATCAGAACAGGGAAAACAATGCAAAGTCATGCTACTGTTGGTTTGGGAGTAATAGAGAATGCTGATGAAACATCTGTTTTTTAAAACTTCATTGGAAATTTCAACTATGTGTTGGAAACTGTGGTAATCAGAACAGGGAAAACAATGCAAAGTCATGCTACTGTTGGTTTGGGAGTAATAGAGAAGGCTGATGAAACATCTGTTTTTTAAAACTTCATTGGAAATTTCAACTATGTGTTGGAAACTGTGGTCATCGGAACAGGGAAAACAATGCAAAGTCATGCTACTGTTGGTTTGGGAGTAATAGAGAATGCTGATGAAACATCTGTTTTTTAAAACTTCATTGGAAATTTCAACTATGTGTTGGAAACTGTGGTAATCAGAAAAGGGAAAACAATGCAAAGTCATGCTACTGTTGGTTTGGGAGTAATAGAGAAGGCTGATGAAACATCTGTTTTTTAAAACTTCATTGGAAATTTCAACTATGTGTTGGAAAATGTGGTCATCGGAACAGGGAAAACAATGCAAAGTCATGCTACTGTTGGTTTGGGAGTAATAGAGAATGTTGATGAAACATCTGTTTTTTAAAACTTCATTGGAAATTTCAACTATGTGTTGGAAACTGTGGTCATCAGAACAGGGAAAACAATGCAAAGTCATGCTACTGTTGGTTTGGGAGTAATAGATAAGGCTGATGAAACATAGGTTTTTTAAAACTTCATTGGAAATTTCAAAACTATGTGTTGGAAACTGTGGTCATCGGAACAGGGAAAACAATGCAAAGTCATGCTACTGTTGGTTTGGGAGTAATAGAGAATGCTGATGAAACATCTGTTTTTTAAAACTTCATTGGAAATTTCAACTATGTGTTGGAAACTGTGGTCATCAGAACAGGGAAAACAATGTAAAGTCATGCTACTGTTGGTTTGGGAGTAATAGAAAATGCCGATGAAACATCTGTTTTTTAAAACTTCATTGGAAATTTCAACTATGTGTTGGAAACTGTGGTCATCAGAACAGGGAAAACAATGCAAAGTCATGCTACTGTTGGTTTGGGAGTAATAGAGAATGCTGATGAAACATCTGTTTTTTAAAACTTCATTGGAAATTTCAACTATGTGTTGGAAACTGTGGTCATCAGAACAGGGAAAACAATGCAAAGTCATGCTACTGTTGGTTTGGGAGTAATAGAGAATGCTGATGAAACATCTGTTTTTTAAAACTTCATTGGAAATTTCAACTATGTGTTGGAAACTGTGGTCATCAGAACAGGGAAAACAATGCAAAGTCATGCTACTGTTGGTTTGGGAGTAATAGAGAATGCTGATGAAACATCTGTTTTTTAAAACTTCATTCGAAATTTCAACTATGTGTTGGAAACTGTGGTCATCAGAACAGGGAAAACAATGCAAAGTCATGCTACTGTTGGTTTGGGAGTTATAGAGAATGCTGATGAAACATCTGTTTTTTAAAACTTCATTGGAAATTTCAACTATGTGTTGGAAACTGTGGTCATCAGAACAGGGAAAACAATGCAAAGTCATGCTACTGTTGGTTTGGGAGTAATAGAGAATGCTGATGAAACATCTGTTTTTTAAAACTTCATTGGAAATTTCAACTATGTGTTGGAAACTGTGGTAATCAGAACAGGGAAAACAATGCAAAGTCATGCTACTGTTGGTTTGGGAGTAATAGAGAATGCTGATGAAACATCTGTTTTTTAAAACTTCATTGGAAATTTCAACTATGTGTTGGAAACTGTGGTCATCAGAACAGGGAAAACAATGCAAAGTCATGCTACTGTTGGTTTGGGAGTAATAGAGAATGCTGATGAAACATCTGTTTTTTAAAACTTCATTGGAAATTTCAACTATGTGTTGGAAACTGTGGTCATCAGAACAGGGAAAACAATGCAAAGTCATGCTACTGTTGGTTTGGGAGTAATAGAGAATGCTGATGAAACATCTGTTTTTTAAAACTTCATTGGAAATTTCAACTATGTGTTGGAAACTGTGGTCATCAGAACAGGGAAAACAATGCAAAGTCATGCTACTGTTGGTTTGGTAGTTATAGAGAATGCTGATGAAACATTTTTTTTTTTAAAACTTCATTGGAAATTTCAACTATGTGTTGGAAACTGTGGTCATCAGAACAGGGAAAACAATGCAAAGTCATGCTACTGTTGGTTTGGGAGTAATAGAGAATGCTGATGAAACATCTGTTTTTTAAAACTTCATTGGAAATTTCAACTATGTGTTGGAAACTGTGGTAATCAGAACAGGGAAAACAATGCAAAGTCATGCTACTGTTGGTTTGGGAGTAATAGAGAAGGCTGATGAAACATCTGTTTTTTAAAACTTCATTGGAAATTTCAACTATGTGTTGGAAACTGTGGTAATCAGAACAGGGAAAACAATGCAAAGTCATGCTACTGTTGGTTTGGGAGTAATAGAGAAGGCTGATGAAACATCTGTTTTTTAAAACTTCATTGGAAATTTCAACTATGTGTTGGAAACTGTGGTCATCGGAACAGGGAAAACAATGCAAAGTCATGCTACTGTTGGTTTGGGAGTAATAGAGAATGCTGATGAAACATCTGTTTTTTAAAACTTCATTGAAAATTTCAACTATGTGTTGGAAACTGTGGTCATCAGAACAGGTAAAACAATGCAAAGTCATGCTACTGTTGGTTTGGGAGTAATAGAGAATGCCGATGAAACATCTGTTTTTTAAAACTTCATTGGAAATTTCAACTATGTGTTGGAAACTGTGGTCATCAGAACAGGGAAAACAATGCAAAGTCATGCTACTGTTGGTTTGGGAGTAATAGAGAATGCTGATAAAACATCTGTTTTTTAAAACTTCATTGGAAATTTCAACTATGTGTTGGAAACTGTGGTCATCAGAACAGGGAAAACAATGCAAAGTCATGCCACTGTTGGTTTGGGAGTAATAGAGAATGCTGATGAAACATCTGTTTTTTAAAACTTCATTGGAAATTTCAACTATGTGTTGGAAACTGTGGTCATCAGAACAGGGAAAACAATGCAAAGTCATACTACTGTTGGTTTGGGAGTAATAGAGAATGCTGATGAAACATCTGTTTTTTAAAACTTCATTGGAAATTTCAACTATGTGTTGGAAACTGTGGTCATCAGAACAGGGAAAACAATGCAAAGTCATGCTACTGTTGGTTTGGGAGTAATAGAGAATGCTGATGAAACATCTGTTTTTTAAAACTTCATTGGAAATTTCAACTATGTGTTGGAAACTGTGGTCATCAGAACAGGGAAAACAATGCAAAGTCATGCTACTGTTGGTTTGGGAGTAATAGAGAATGCTGATGAAACATCTGTTTTTTAAAACTTCATTGGAAATTTCAACTATGTGTTGGAAACTGTGGTCATCAGAACAGGGAAAACAATGCAAAGTCATGCTACTGTTGGTTTGGGAGTAATAGAGAATGCTGATGAAACATCTGTTTTTTAAAACTTCATTGGAAATTTCAACTATGTGTCGGAAACTGTGGTCATCAGAACAGGGAAAACAATGCAAAGTCATGCTACTGTTGGTTTGGGAGTTATAGAGAATGCTGATGAAACATCTGTTTTTTAAAACTTCATTGGAAATTTCAACTATGTGTTGGAAACTGTGGTCATCAGAACAGGGAAAACAATGCAAAGTCATGCTACTGTTGGTTTGGGAGTAATAGAGAATGCTGATGAAACATCTGTTTTTTTAAACTTCATTGGAAATTTCAACTATGTGTTGGAAACTGTGGTAATCAGAACAGGGAAAACAATGCATAGTCATGCTACTGTTGGTTTGGGAGTAATAGAGAAGGCTGATGAAACATCTGTTTTTTAAAACTTCATTGGAAATTTCAACTATGTGTTGGAAACTGTGGTAATCAGAACAGGGAAAACAATGCAAAGTCATGCTACTGTTGGTTTGGGAGTAATAGAGAAGGCTGATGAAACATCTGTTTTTTAAAACTTCATTGGAAATTTCAACTATGTGTTGGAAACTGTGGTCATCGGAACAGGGAAAACAATGCAAAGTCATGCTACTGTTGGTTTGGGAGTAATAGAGAATGCTGATGAAACATCTGTTTTTTAAAACTTCATTGGAAATTTCAACTATGTGTTGGAAACTGTGGTCATCAGAACAGTGAAAACAATGCAAAGTCATGCTACTGTTGGTTTGGGAGTAATAGAGAATGCTGATGAAACATCTGTTTTTTAAAACTTCATTGGAAATTTCAACTATGTGCTGGAAACTGTGGTAATCAGAACAGGGAAAACAATGCAAAGTCATGCTACTGTTGGTTTGGGAGTAATAGAGAATGCTGATGAAACATCTGTTTTTTAAAACTTCATTGGAAATTTCAACTATGTGTTGGAAACTGTGGTAATCAGAACAGGGAAAACAATGCAAAGTCATGCTACTGTTGGTTTGGGAGTAATAGAGAAGGCTGATGAAACATCTGTTTTTTAAAACTTCATTGGAAATTTCAACTATGTGTTGGAAACTGTGGTCATCGGAACAGGGTAAACAATGCAAAGTCATGCTACTGTTGGTTTGGGAGTAATAGAGAATGCTGATGAAACATCTGTTTTTTAAAACTTCATTGGAAATTTCAACTATGTGTTGGAAACTGTGGTCATCAGAACAGGGAAAACAATGCAAAGTCATGCTACTGTTGGTTTGGGAGTAATAGAGAATGCTGATGAAACATCTGTTTTTTAAAACTTCATTGGAAATTTCAACTATGTGTTGGAAACTGTGGTCATCAGAACAGGGAAAACAATGTAAAGTCATGCTACTGTTGGTTTGGGAGTAATAGAGAAGGCTGATGAAACATCTGTTTTTTAAAACTTCATTGGAAATTTCAACTATGTGTTGGAAACTGTGGTCATCGGAACAGGGAAAACAATGCAAAGTCATGCTACTGTTGGTTTGGGAGTAATAGAGAATGCTGATGAAACATCTGTTTTTTAAAACTTCATTGGAAATTTCAACTATGTGTTGGAAACTGTGGTCATCGGAACAGGGAAAACAATGCAAAGTCATGCTACTGTTGGTTTGGGAGTAATAGAGAATGCTGATGAAACATCTGTTTTTTGAAACTTCATTGGAAATTTCAACTATGTGTTGGAAACTGTGGTAATCAGAACAGGGAAAACAATGAAAAGTCATGCTACTGTTGGTTTGGGAGTAATAGAGAAGGCTGATGAAACATCTGTTTTTTAAAACTTCATTGGAAATTTCAACTATGTGTTGGAAACTGTGGTCATCGGAACAGGGAAAACAATGCAAAGTCATGCTACTGTTGGTTTGGGAGTAATAGAGAATGCTGATGAAACATCTGTTTTTTAAAACTTCATTGGAAATTTCAACTATGTGTTGGAAACTATGGTAATCAGAACAGGGAAAACAATGCAAAGTCATGCTACTCTTGGTTTGGGAGTAATAGAGAAGGCTGATGAAACATCTGTTTTTTAAAACTTCATTGGAAATTTCAACTATGTGTTGGAAACTGTGGTCATCTAAACAGGGAAAACAATGCAAAGTCATGCTACTGTTGGTTTGGGAGTAATAGAGAATGCTGATGAAACATCTGTTTTTTAAAACTTCATTGGAAATTTCAACTATGTGTTGGAAACTGTGGTCATCAGAACAGGGAAAACAATGCAAAGTCATGCTACTGTTGGTTTGGGAGTAATAGAGAATGCTGATGAAACATCTGTTTTTTAAAACTTCATTGGAAATTTCAACTATGTGTTGGAAACTGTTTTCATCAGAACAGGGAAAACAATGCAAAGTCATGCTACTGTTGGTTTGGGAGTAATAGAGAAGGCTGATGAAACATCTGTTTTTTAAAACTTCATTGGAAATTTCAACTATGTGTTGGAAACTGTGGTCATCGGAACAGGGAAAACAATGCAAAGTCATGCCACTGTTGGTTTGGGAGTAATAGAGAATGCTGATGAAACATCTGTTTTTTAAATCTTCATTGGAAATTTCAACTATGTGTTGGAAACTGTGGTCATCAGAACAGGGAAAACAATGCAAAGTCATGCTACTGTTGGTTTGGGAGTAATAGAGAATGCTGATGAAACATCTGTTTTTTAAAACTTCATTGGAAATTTCAACTATGTGTTGGAAACTGTGGTCATCAGAACAGGGAAAACAATGCAAAGTCATGCTACTGTTGGTTTGGGAGTAATAGAGAATGCTGATGAAACATCTGTTTTTTAAAACTTCATTGGAAATTTCAACTATGTGTTGGAAACTGTGGTCATCAGAACAGGGAAAACAATGCAAAGTCATGCTACTGTTGGTTTGGGAGTTATAGAGAATGCTGATGAAACATCTGTTTTTTAAACTTCATTGGAAATTTCAACTATGTGTTGGAAACTGTGGTCATCAGAACAGGGAAAACAATGCAAAGTCATGCTACTGTTGGTTTTGGAGTAATAGAGAATGCTGATGAAACATCTGTTTTTTAAAACTTCATTGGAAATTTCAACTATGTGTTGGAAACTGTGGTAATCAGAACAGGGAAAACAATGCAAAGTCATGCTACTGTTGGTTTGGGAGTAATAGAGAAGGCTGATGAAACATCTGTTTTTTAAAACTTCATTGGAAATTTCAACTATGTGTTGGAAACTGTGGTAATCAGAACAGGGAAAACAATGCAAAGTCATGCTACTGTTGGTTTGGGAGTAATAGAGAAGGCTGATGAAACATCTGTTTTTTAAAACTTCATTGGAAATTTCAACTATGTGTTGGAAACTGTGGTCATCGGAACAGGGAAAACAATGCAAAGTCATGCTACTGTTGGTTTGGGAGTAATAGAGAATGCTGATGAAACATCTGTTTTTTAAAACTTCATTGGAAATTTCAACTATGTGTTGGAAACTGTGGTAATCAGAACAGGGAAAACAATGCAAAGTCATGCTACTGTTGGTTTGGGAGTAATAGAGAAGGCTGATGAAACATCTGTTTTTTAAAACTTCATTGGAAATTTCAACTATGTGTTGGAAACTATGGTCATCGGAACAGGGAAAACAATGCAAAGTCATGCTACTGTTGGTTTGGGAGTAATAGAGAATGCTGATGAAACATCTGTTTTTTAAAACTTCATTGGAAATTTCAACTATGTGTTGGAAACTGTGGTCATCGGAACAGGGAAAACAATGCAAAGTCATGCTACTGTTGGTTTGGGATTAATAGAAAATGCTGATGAAACATCTGTTTTTTAAAACTTCATTGGAAATTTCAACTATGTGTTGGAAACTGTGGTCATCAGAACAGGGAAAACAATGCAAAGTCATGCTACTGTTGGTTTGGGAGTAATAGAGAATGCTGATGAAACATCTGTTTTTTAAAACTTCATTGGAAATTTCAACTATGTGTTGGAAACTGTGGTCATCAGAACAGTGAAAACAATGCAAAGTCATGCTACTGTTGGTTTGGGAGTAATAGAGAATGCTGATGAAACATCTGTTTTTTAAAACTTCATTGGAAATTTCAACTATGTGCTGGAAACTGTGGTAATCAGAACAGGGAAAACAATGCAAAGTCATGCTACTGTTGGTTTGGGAGTAATAGAGAATGCTGATGAAACATCTGTTTTTTAAAACTTCATTGGAAATTTCAACTATGTGTTGGAAACTGTGGTAATCAGAACAGGGAAAACAATGCAAAGTCATGCTACTGTTGGTTTGGGAGTAATAGAGAAGGCTGATGAAACATCTGTTTTTTAAAACTTCATTGGAAATTTCAACTATGTGTTGGAAACTGTGGTAATCAGAACAGGGAAAACAATGCAAAGTCATGCTACTGTTGGTTTGGGAGTAATAGAGAAGGCTGATGAAACATCTGTTTTTTAAAACTTCATTGGAAATTTCAACTATGTGTTGGAAACTGTGGTCATCGGAACAGGGAAAACAATGCAAAGTCATGCTACTGTTGGTTTGGGAGTAATAGAGAATGCTGATGAAACATCTGTTTTTTAAAACTTCATTGGAAATTTCAACTATGTGTTGGAAACTGTGGTAATCAGAACAGGGAAAACAATGCAAAGTCATGCTACTGTTGGTTTGGGAGTAATAGAGAAGGCTGATGAAACATCTGTTTTTTAAAACTTCATTGGAAATTTCAACTATGTGTTGGAAACTATGGTCATCGGAACAGGGAAAACAATGCAAAGTCATGCTACTGTTGGTTTGGGAGTAATAGAGAATGCTGATGAAACATCTGTTTTTTAAAACTTCATTGGAAATTTCAACTATGTGTTGGAAACTGTGGTCATCGGAACAGGGAAAACAATGCAAAGTCATGCTACTGTTGGTTTGGGATTAATAGAAAATGCTGATGAAACATCTGTTTTTTAAAACTTCATTGGAAATTTCAACTATGTGTTGGAAACTGTGGTCATCAGAACAGGGAAAACAATGCAAAGTCATGCTACTGTTGGTTTGGGAGTAATAGAGAATGCTGATGAAACATCTGTTTTTTAAAACTTCATTGGAAATTTCAACTATGTGTTGGAAACTGTGGTCATCAGAACAGTGAAAACAATGCAAAGTCATGCTACTGTTGGTTTGGGAGTAATAGAGAATGCTGATGAAACATCTGTTTTTTAAAACTTCATTGGAAATTTCAACTATGTGCTGGAAACTGTGGTAATCAGAACAGGGAAAACAATGCAAAGTCATGCTACTGTTGGTTTGGGAGTAATAGAGAATGCTGATGAAACATCTGTTTTTTAAAACTTCATTGGAAATTTCAACTATGTGTTGGAAACTGTGGTAATCAGAACAGGGAAAACAATGCAAAGTCATGCTACTGTTGGTTTGGGAGTAATAGAGAAGGCTGATGAAACATCTGTTTTTTAAAACTTCATTGGAAATTTCAACTATGTGTTGGAAACTGTGGTCATCGGAACAGGGTAAACAATGCAAAGTCATGCTACTGTTGGTTTGGGAGTAATAGAGAATGCTAATGAAACATCTGTTTTTTAAAACTTCATTGGAAATTTCAACTATGTGTTGGAAACTGTGGTCATCAGAACAGGGAAAACAATGCAAAGTCATGCTACTGTTGGTTTGGGAGTAATAGAGAATGCTGATGAAACATCTGTTTTTTAAAACTTCATTGGAAATTTCAACTATGTGTTGGAAACTGTGGTCATCAGAACAGGGAAAACAATGTAAAGTCATGCTACTGTTGGTTTGGGAGTAATAGAGAAGGCTGATGAAACATCTGTTTTTTAAAACTTCATTGGAAATTTCAACTATGTGTTGGAAACTGTGGTCATCGGAACAGGGAAAACAATGCAAAGTCATGCTACTGTTGGTTTGGGAGTAATAGAGAATGCTGATGAAACATCTGTTTTTTAAAACTTCATTGGAAATTTCAACTATGTGTTGGAAACTGTGGTCATCGGAACAGGGAAAACAATGCAAAGTCATGCTACTGTTGGTTTGGGAGTAATAGAGAATGCTGATGAAACATCTGTTTTTTGAAACTTCATTGGAAATTTCAACTATGTGTTGGAAACTGTGGTAATCAGAACAGGGAAAACAATGAAAAGTCATGCTACTGTTGGTTTGGGAGTAATAGAGAAGGCTGATGAAACATCTGTTTTTTAAAACTTCATTGGAAATTTCAACTATGTGTTGGAAACTGTGGTCATCGGAACAGGGAAAACAATGCAAAGTCATGCTACTGTTGGTTTGGGAGTAATAGAGAATGCTGATGAAACATCTGTTTTTTAAAACTTCATTGGAAATTTCAACTATGTGTTGGAAACTATGGTAATCAGAACAGGGAAAACAATGCAAAGTCATGCTACTCTTGGTTTGGGAGTAATAGAGAAGGCTGATGAAACATCTGTTTTTTAAAACTTCATTGGAAATTTCAACTATGTGTTGGAAACTGTGGTCATCTAAACAGGGAAAACAATGCAAAGTCATGCTACTGTTGGTTTGGGAGTAATAGAGAATGCTGATGAAACATCTGTTTTTTAAAACTTCATTGGAAATTTCAACTATGTGTTGGAAACTGTGGTCATCAGAACAGGGAAAACAATGCAAAGTCATGCTACTGTTGGTTTGGGAGTAATAGAGAATGCTGATGAAACATCTGTTTTTTAAAACTTCATTGGAAATTTCAACTATGTGTTGGAAACTGTTTTCATCAGAACAGGGAAAACAATGCAAAGTCATGCTACTGTTGGTTTGGGAGTAATAGAGAAGGCTGATGAAACATCTGTTTTTTAAAACTTCATTGGAAATTTCAACTATGTGTTGGAAACTGTTTTCATCAGAACAGGGAAAACAATGCAAAGTCATGCTACTGTTGGTTTGGGAGTAATAGAGAAGGCTGATGAAACATCTGTTTTTTAAAACTTCATTGGAAATTTCAACTATGTGTTGGAAACTGTGGTCATCGGAACAGGGAAAACAATGCAAAGTCATGCCACTGTTGGTTTGGGAGTAATAGAGAATGCTGATGAAACATCTGTTTTTTAAATCTTCATTGGAAATTTCAACTATGTGTTGGAAACTGTGGTCATCAGAACAGGTAAAACATTGCAAAGTCATGCTACTGTTGGTTTGGGAGTAATAGAGAATGCCGATGAAACATCTGTTTTTTAAAACTTCATTGGAAATTTCAACTATGTGTTGGAAACTGTGGTCATCAGAACAGGGAAAACAATGCAAAGTCATGCTACTGTTGGTTTGGGAGTAATAGAGAATGCTGATGAAACATCTGTTTTTTAAAACTTCATTGGAAATTTCAACTATGTGTTGGAAACTGTGGTCATCAGAACAGGGAAAACAATGCAAAGTCATGCTACTGTTGGTTTGGGAGTAATAGAGAATGCTGATGAAACATCTGTTTTTTAAAACTTCATTGGAAATTTCAACTATGTGTTGGAAACTGTGGTCATCAGAACAGGGAAAACAATGCAAAGTCATGCTACTGTTGGTTTGGGAGTAATAGAGAATGCTGATGAAACATCTGTTTTTTAAAACTTCATTGGAAATTTCAACTATGTGTTGGAAACTGTGGTCATCAGAACAGGGAAAACAATGCAAAGTCATGCTACTGTTGGTTTGGGAGTTATAGAGAATGCTGATGAAACATCTGTTTTTTAAACTTCATTGGAAATTTCAACTATGTGTTGGAAACTGTGGTCATCAGAACAGGGAAAACAATGCAAAGTCATGCTACTGTTGGTTTTGGAGTAATAGAGAATGCTGATGAAACATCTGTTTTTTAAAACTTCATTGGAAATTTCAACTATGTGTTGGAAACTGTGGTAATCAGAACAGGGAAAACAATGCAAAGTCATGCTACTGTTGGTTTGGGAGTAATAGAGAAGGCTGATGAAACATCTGTTTTTTAAAACTTCATTGGAAATTTCAACTATGTGTTGGAAACTGTGGTAATCAGAACAGGGAAAACAATGCAAAGTCATGCTACTGTTGGTTTGGGAGTAATAGAGAAGGCTGATGAAACATCTGTTTTTTAAAACTTCATTGGAAATTTCAACTATGTGTTGGAAACTGTGGTCATCGGAACAGGGAAAACAATGCAAAGTCATGCTACTGTTGGTTTGGGAGTAATAGAGAATGCTGATGAAACATCTGTTTTTTAAAACTTCATTGGAAATTTCAACTATGTGTTGGAAACTGTGGTAATCAGAACAGGGAAAACAATGCAAAGTCATGCTACTGTTGGTTTGGGAGTAATAGAGAAGGCTGATGAAACATCTGTTTTTTAAAACTTCATTGGAAATTTCAACTATGTGTTGGAAACTATGGTCATCGGAACAGGGAAAACAATGCAAAGTCATGCTACTGTTGGTTTGGGAGTAATAGAGAATGCTGATGAAACATCTGTTTTTTAAAACTTCATTGGAAATTTCAACTATGTGTTGGAAACTGTGGTCATCGGAACAGGGAAAACAATGCAAAGTCATGCTACTGTTGGTTTGGGATTAATAGAAAATGCTGATGAAACATCTGTTTTTTAAAACTTCATTGGAAATTTCAACTATGTGTTGGAAACTGTGGTCATCAGAACAGGGAAAACAATGCAAAGTCATGCCACTGTTGGTTTGGGAGTAATAGAGAATTCTGATGAAACATCTGTTTTTTAAAACTTCATTGGAAATTTCAACTATGTGTTGGAAACTGTGGTCATCAGAACAGGGAAAACAATGCAAAGTCATGCTACTGTTGGTTTGGGAGTAATAGAGAATGCTGATGAAACATCTGTTTTTTAAAACTTCATTGGAAATTTCAACTATGTGTTGGAAACTGTGGTAATCAGAACAGGGAAAACAATGCAAAGTCATGCTACTGTTGGTTTGGGAGTAATAGAGAATGCTGATGAAACATCTGTTTTTTAAAACTTCATTGGAAATTTTAACTATGTGTTGGAAACTGTGGTCATCAGAACAGGGAAAACAATGCAAAGTCATGCTACTGTTGGTTTGGAAATCACTGATGATGGGTATTAACTGCTGACTTTTTTCAATTTTAAATGAAAAACAATAGAGAAGCTGCCTCCCAGTGTAACAAGGACAGTTACAATGATGAAGTGTCAAGTGATTATATCTAAAACTATTTTAATCAAGTTTGCTCACTATGGATATCATGTTGTAATTTATGTTTAATATAGCTTCGTTGAAATTAGTAATTAAAAATAATTAGTTCCTGAAGAGTATTTGAATTAAGAACAAAACGTTTAGTAATATTTTCAAAACATTAGAGTTGTTTTAATTTTTATTTTGTCTTAAATGGTTGTGATCAACATATTATTTTATTAATGGTTTCCATCTTCACGTGAGCTAGTTTTTAACTAAAATCATTTATACATGTTTTACACTTACCTATAGTAGCAGTTACTTTTACGATTTTTGAGGTAGGGAGTTTCGGGAGATTTGTCCCATTGTAAATTCAGACTGTAACTGACCTCTTGGTTGATATAAGTTAGGATGGGGGTGGGATATTAGGTTAGGGATGTAGGTGTATTTTAGAGAGTGTTGGGGGCTATGATGTCAAAAAGTAATTGAGTATTGCACACACAACACCCTCAACCACATAAAGACATTAACAGCTCTGCTGGTGTTTCCAAACGCCGAACATCTCATATCCACAAATTTTAAAACTACACAAACATAACATCTAACCTACAAATTCTTCACAAACATAACAAAAATAACCAACAATACACAACCAAACAATATAAGATATAAAAACTTTCAAACTACACCTATAAACATATTCAACAACCAATTACATTATAACTCACATACATTTTTTGACACCATAACTCCCAATACTCTCAAAAATACACCTACATCCTTACCCACACTCTATCATGTAACAACCAAGAGGCCAGTTACGGCCTGAGTTGACAAAGGGACACATCTCACAAAATGGTTGTCGACAACAATCATAAAAATAAGTGCTTCTATAGGCAAGTGTAATATACCAAAGTATTTACAAGTGTTTTTTAGTTAACAAATTATTATTTTATAATTGATAGATGTAAGATTGTAAATTATAACTTGTTTAGGTCACTGGGTATTTGAGTTGAGATTACAAACAGGTAACATAAACAAGAAATATTTAAAGTAAATTTCTACTTAGGTCAACAAATAAAAATTTTATTTGAGTTACTATTTAATAAATAATCATAATTATTATAAATAAAAAGTTTCTGGTTTGAGGTGGCTAACGAAGAGAATTAGTGTGAGGTGGCTCAGTGAGTGAGTTTACAATATGAAGTGATGGCCCATTAAGAGAATTTCCAATTTGAAGAGATTGCCCAAAGAGAGAACAATCAGTTTGGGGTGATCCAGTAATTTCTCCAGTAGCTATTAGAGATTGAGCAAGAGGTCGAGTAGTGTCAAGGTAGGTTTTTAGGCTTGAGTGGTGTTAAGATCGAAAATGTCATTGAGATTGAGAAGGAGACCCTTTTTCATATATCAGCATGTTATGTTTCTATTTGCAATGCTGGCATGGTTTAGTCGAAACACATTTAGCTTGAAAATGTGCACCGAAACAGTTGAAACAGTGATGGTGTTATTTTACCTGGCGGTGATGTTCAGCAATGGAGAGACTGTTGAAAATTTTGCAATGAAATATTTTATGCATCCCAGTACAGAAGAAACAAATGGTAGTGGGGCAGCCAGAATCAGAGCTTGAAGAAGAAGTTGCAGGTGATGGTGAGGTGATTTAGATCGCAATCGAGATGATTTAGAAGTTGGTGAATCAGGGAGAGAAGAATTGGGTGCGTGGAGATGTGGTTGAGAGTGTGAGAAAGCATGCGAAGAAGAGCCCTTAGAAACATTATTGCCAGTACCCTGAGCTATTAGTACCCTGGGTGTTGCTCAATTATTTTTCGAATGAGTGGATGCAGTGTACAAGAGCTTCATAAGCCTTCCCTGTTCCATAAGAAATTTATTTAAGTGCTCAAAAGAAGCAACGCTAGCTGTTGTCAGTTGGGTTTCAAAACTGAGACGAGTTGAAGGGTCTAGGTTGGTAACAGGGAGTTGAAAAAGCAGAAATCTGGCTAAGTTTGTCAAGTTCAGTGCCTTAAGGGCAGTGACTGCATTAGAGTGAATTGATAGGTAACAAGGACTAGCATAGCACTTTTGTAAAGCTTCATATGCGATTTGGTTGACGGCGTGACAGGTAGACTTGAGATTATACTTTATGCGTCACCTTTCAACGCATCTTGAAGGCATTGAAATACATGGATGTGGCTCAATTCAGTGTTGTGATGTATCAAGAGTTAAACAATTCTCTATGATAACTGACTGGTTCAGTCTTTCACTGGTTCCAGAGAAGCTGGGTACAGTTAATGGAGACAAACCAGTTACAAATGTTTAGAGTCAATTTCTTTAGCAGATTTCAGAACTGAAGGGTAAAATATCTTGCTAAATTTGGATTTAGGTTCAATATTCCTATCGAGTTTTCTTTCCAAAAAGGCAGCTTTTTTCATGTGCTCTTGGATGTTGTCGAAGGCTTCTTGGATGATATAGAGCTTTTGTTCAGTTTCAGGGACAGTGTCATTGCCGCTAAAACAAGAAATTTGTTGCAGATCAAGAATTAATAAGCTATCCCTTGCCTTAAACATCGTTTAAAGAGGGTTGCCATAGTTTAATTTAAAAAATATAATACAAACAAGTATTGGGTGTAAAATAGGTGGTTCAAGTTTTAATGCTCTAAACCATCTGTGCCTTGAATGACCAATGTGGCGTTCAACCCTTAAGTTTGACACTAAGACAAAAATAAATAATAATAAATTACCTGAGGACCACACAGATAAATTTTAAAAGGGCAAATCTGTTAGTTGCCTTGAGATTATAACCACCAAAGAGTTTAAGCACTTAGTTGGAATAAAGGGATTAACTAAAAATACTCAACTCAAGTGGAATAAATGTTCTTCGTAAGTGTAGTCGATAAAGCCTAATGTTCACACCGCTTTGCCACAAGAAACTGCTCATTGAAATAGTTTAAATGGGATAATTTAAATGTTCATTAATTCATTAAATTGAGCATTTCAGTAATAATAGTTTACCATGTGCTAAATACCACTGGTAATCGAAAATGTTGAATGATTAGAAGTAACATCATGAGGTTAATAGGTATTTAAGTATATAAATAAATAACCTTTGGTTTGAGATAATTCACAACACTTATTAGAATAATGATTAGAAAGATGAAATCTGATGAAAACATTGTGTAAGAGATTAGCCCAAAATGGTGAGGAAAGAACGAGAAGAAGAGATACGACAATCACAGTCAGGAGTTACACACTGTTGGAAAAATGATGAGAGTATTGCATGTAGAGCGTGCGCCTTAGCTCGGTCACAGTAGGTTATGCGCAGTAGTTTGACAGAGAGCCAAGTTCTACAAATTTAAAGAACTGTACCGAACACTATGCATTTAAACTGCTGTTCTACCACATAACCTATAACATAAAATCAGGTGTTTTATGAAATAATGTTATCTCTTATTTTAAGCCAAATGGGACGAAATAACTATATTGCATACTTTACCCCTTTTGTGAAAAGTTTTTAGTTTTAATAAAACTAAAATTAATCCATTAAATTTAATTAATGAATAAATATTTGTAATCCACTACAAGGTTAAAAAAATTTATTTGAACTTGAGTGGATAATTAAAATGTATTCATGATTGAAAATTTGAACTATATATATAAAAAATATGCGTTGTTTAATAATCTAAAACAACATAGGTTATTCAAATACAAGAATATTTATTAATTTATATTCAAAGATTTCCCTTGGTACACAGTACCAACATCATCAGGAATGACTAATACATGAAATAAATAATATATTAAAGCTTAAATATTCTTGTATTTGAATAACCTATCTTATATATACACACACACACGATAACATGAACCATTTACTTATACATTTTCCAAAACAGCCTCCCTCATTACAAAAAAGAGTAAGTGCTGTTATAGAGAAGTGTCACATATTAAAAATATTTACAAGTGTTCAAGTGAAAGTTTGTGAAAATTGATATTGCTTTATAGTTTGCTAAACAATAAGAATAATAATGAATAATATGCTGAACTACTTTCACATTATGTCATAGACAATAACATATATGCTAAACAACTTTGCTAAAATACACCGGAATATGAATTCCAATTTGCAATTTCAATTTATTTGGTGTATGTTAATTTTTATTTAAATGGTGTATCCTTTTGACCTTGACATATAAATTATAGAAAGTTTTAGCAGTTGAGCACAATAAAATCTTTATTTCTGAATGTTGCAATTTAGGTCAGCATATTGTAAATCGTCTTTGATGCTTAAAATTCTATTGTTGTCTTACAAGAATTTTGAAGGACATTAAAACTTGGATTTCTCTGAGAGATAAACGTAATCAACATGTTTGTTATAAAATTAAACTGCAGCAATCAATATTCACAATTATTGAGACTTTTTTGTGTGAAAATAAATTCAAGTAAATTGTTTGCTACAAAAATCTGTACAGAGCCCAGTACTGTAATAATAACCATCAAACATCAGTAGTCCTTGCTACATAAAGTCATTGCGAGTAGTCATTAGGTCTTAGGTTGTTAGATCCCATTACGTTTGTGTCCTTCTAATGTTAACCATGTTGGTGAAATGTACGGTTGATTTAATATTTGTAGCAAGGGTTATTGTTGTTTAATGATAATGGTTGTTTAGTACTGTATTTAGAATTTTTAGTTGACAATGTCCAGTATTATCAATAAGAGAAAATATTAAATTCGGAATTACTTTTTTAAAATTCTGTATAAAGGTGTTTATCTTTGCTTCTGTGCAGACATTCTTATAAAATGACTGGTTTCCAGTAATTGTTTTTAGGTAGTTTTAATGATTTACCATATCATCTAAAGACAACAGGAATAATGTTGACTCTACAGTATTTCTAGAGTTCTTTGGAAACATATGAATAACCGAGCATATGATTTAAACGAGCAGCTAGTTATTCTAACATTTTAAAATAAATTGGAGGGCAATTGCTCCATTTGCTCCGCCCACACGATATCCTTGATTATATATATATATATATATATATATATATATATATATATATATATATATATATATGTATATATATATATGTATATTGTAATATATTTTTTAATAACTTCTTTATAATAACACAAAATTTAATAATAATAATCCTTAGAAAATAATAAATTGCTGGGCGCCAGTTAGAATTACAAAATAATTGTAACCCTAACAGTAAAATTTAGATTCCTATTACTATTATTTTTTATTACTTACCATTTATAGTAATAAATAAAACACTTTCTTATAATTCGATTAATTTTTGTTTTTTTAATCTTATTCTAGTTACAATATTTTTTTTTTTAATACACTTTCTCTATTTTCTAATTTAGTTAAATATCACAAGACTCTTTCTTTCAGGTTATTCGGTGGGTGTTATGACAAATTAAAATTTGGTTTATGCAATTAATGTTGTAATAAATTTTATAAAAGAAAAGCCTAGGCCTAAAGTTATTAATTTTGAATTTACAATATCATAATAATTTACAATCTTTTCTTAAATTTAATTACTTTTCTGAGTTTAATGTTTTTGTCCAAATTTCTAGCCTTTTAAATTTATTTCTATGAACAAATCTTTCACCACTATGTTTTTTTAATGCTTGAATTCTTCCTTTAAATAAAATTTTGGCCAACTAAGTTTTTGCTTCCAGTTCCAATGCAACCTTCTCTAACAATGAATTTTTCTATTGAGTTTCTAAAGAAAAGAATAAAACTTTTTCCTTTGTTGAAACATCTGTTACATAACCCACTTGTTATTTGATCTTCATGTCCTTACCTGGACAGTTAAGCTTTATTCTCTATGCAATAATTTTTAGGTTTTGCACATTTCTACATTTGGAAAACATCAGATGTTTCATAATTATCCTAGCCACCATCTTGGTTTTAATATTTTATGTTAATATTTTTAGGTTTTGCATTGTTTACATTTTCTTTTTTTCATCCATTTTTAATTTACTTCTATTATATTCTGAATTATTGTTATTTATTACTTTAGTGTTTTATATAAAAACATTACAATATATATATATATATATATATATATATATATATATATATATATATATATATATATATATATATATATATATAGTTATAAACTATTCGTATTTGTTGATTCCATTTTCAAATGCGCTACTAGTTTTCTCTGAACACTTGTAAATATTTACAAACTTGCCTATAGTAGCACTTACTTATATTTGTTGAGGACAGCCGTTTCGGAAGACGTGTCCTATTGTCAACTCAGACCGTAACTCGTAACTTGGAGTTACGGTCTGAGTTGACAATGGGACACATCTCTCGAAACGGCTGTCCTCAACAAATATAAGGAAGTGCTACTAAGCAAGTTTGTAAATATTTACAAGTGTTTAGTGCATAAACTATTGTTAAAGTGATTAATATATATGGGGTTAAATAAATACTTTCATAAACAAGAATATTGTACTTTATACATTCATTTTAAGCTGAAGCTTTTCACTAATTAACAGTATCAGCATTTTCAAAACTTATTTAATACTACCAGGCGCGTAACCGGGGGGGGGGGGGCGATCGCCCCCAACCCTCAAAAACTTTGGGTTAAAAATCGACAATATATTATTAAATTAGGACTTTCTATTAAATTAGACTTTTACTTAAGTTAATTCGTCTTTTATTGTAAATAAAAAATAAGATTTTAATTTTTAATTTGAAAATGTGACGCATTCCCTAGGCATACCCTAGTAAACGTCTTAACAACAGATAGCGTTAGTGAAGCTTAGTCTCGAACATTTGATTTTCAATACGTAATTTTGCAAGCGTAATATTCGTAGTTGACTCCGGAATTGTTCGTGTTGGAAGAATAACTACTTATATTAATTAATAAACCATTTTTATAATAATAGCTTATTATGAAATTAATAATATTCTCTAGCCATAAGTGTTATCGAAACTGGAATAATTATTTATTAAAAAGTCTAATTTGCTACGAATCTTTATCACGTTACTGATTTCTAACGCAAGCGTAGAAAGAACTTTTTCTTACATACGCGCGCTCGTGCGCACACACACACACATATATATATAGGCTATATATATATATATATAAATATAAAATACGTTTTCTTGTTTAATAATTTAAAACAACACAGGTTATTCAAATACAAGAATATTTATTATTTTATATCCAAAGCTTTTCGTTAGCAAACAGTACCAACATCATCAGGAATCAATGTTCAGGAATTCCTGATGATGTTGGTACTGTTTGCTAACGAAAAGCTTTGGATATAAAATAATAAATATTCTTGTATTTGAATAACCTGTGTTGTTTTAATATATATATATATATATATATATATATATATATATATATATATATATATATATATATATATATATATATATTAAAACAACACAGGTTATTCAAATACAAGAATATTTATTATTTTATATCCAAAGCTTTTCGTTGGCAAACAGTACCAACATCATCAGGAATGAAAATTACAATAATCTTGTAATTTTCATTCCTGATGATGTTGGTACTGTTTGCCAACGAAAAGCTTTGGATATAAAATAATAAATATTCTTAAATTATTAAACAAGAAAACGTATTTTACATTTATATATATATATATATATATATATATATATATATATATATATATATATATATATATATATATATATAATGCATCGATCGCCCCCCCCCCAAAGCAAGTCGCTGGATACGCGCCTGACTACAGTATATAGTTCTGAATCTACATCAGGACTCATATGGTACTAAATAAGTTTTGAAAGTGCTATTACTGTTAATTAATGTTAAACTTCAGGTTGAAATAAATGTATAAAGTAAAACAAAATACATCATTCTTAATTATAAATTAATAAAACCTCTTAAACCACATAAACATTTTATTTATGTCCTGAATTACATTTCGATTACAAAGCAATCATCTTCAGAGGAAATATTACAAGACTCTCATTTGTACAAAGTCTTGTAATAATAAAAGAGGTTTTATTTGTTTATAGCCCAATTAAAAATTACACATCAGTTACTCCAAGTTATTGCATTTGTATTAATGTTTATGAAAGTATTTATTTACAAAAAAGAAAGTTAAAGGTTGAAGAAATAACTTAATAAAAGGTTTAAGGTTACTTCAGTTGCGTTTGTCCCATCTCATCACTGGGCAAGGTCCGGGCTTGTACGTCAGCTGATATATCGTCATTTAAATCGCTCTCTCAATAAACAAAACCTCTTGCGTCAATCATTAGCCCGTAAGCTATGGTTGGCCACAGTTAAACTTGACCTATTTCTGTACTTTGGAGAAAATATAGGACCGCCATAATTAAATCCCAATTCCATGGAAATATTCGCTAATAATAGATACATTCACAGTTATGTGTAAGAATACGCAGTGTTAATGTATGTTTAATGTAACCTAGAACTCGTGAGAGTTTGTACACGCGTATTTTTTTATTAATGCAACAATTTGTGAGCCTACTAGGACACATCTTAATTGGACCATAGACAGCGGCGGCCTTGGGCTCTAGGCTACGTACACGTAGGGGCGTTACAGCGCGCTTCAGGTAACATTAATGAACAGATTAACAATGAATTTGTGAGCCTAATTAGGAAAGACTATTAACTCTCCGGGACTGCACATCACCCCTGAAGAAAGATTAAGTTTCCATTTGCTCATAATCTGTATATATTGCAGAAGCAACATCATCCTAGGCTTTGAATTTCAAATGCTTGTTCGAATATTCGCTTACTGCTTGATTCAACAGCACAGGCCTACTCTCCACCTCATTATGATCCGTTCAGTATCAAAGGAGCACATTGTTTAGAGGAAAACAGCAGAAGTGGAAAAAAGATGCCTGTATTCGAGCAGAGTCGAGACGCAACAAGCGGCAGCAGACGCAAAAAATGCCGAGTCTTGGGCTATTGCAAGCGTTCGTGGCCTTTCACTTTAAACGCTGGAAACTGCCACTCCGTGTGAACGCACCAATAAACACCTATTGCTTACAACTCCAGCCGGCGAGCAGTCGGTGATTTGTGGCTGACTGAGATCAAAAGGTTGCGTTCAGCGTTTCGTCGGCCTTTTGTGGCCCGTGTACCTACCGTACACATGAGATGGTTGCATCGCGCGTTACGCCAGTTCATCTAAGAAAGTCGAAGAGACGGCATGTGTTTGGATTATATACCGTAGGCATAAATCACGAAGACAAAGGAAGTTGTGGGTACATCCCATATTAAGTGACAGATTGACTCACGATTCTGTCGTAACACCAATCTTAGAATGTATGAGCCCAAGTTTTTTAACTACTTGCGAATGTCGATTTCATCGTTTGACGAGTTATTGGACGAGTTCTAAATTTCAGTTTAGAACTTGCAAACAGTATCACAATGGCATGTTGTTTATTGCATAACTATGTACGACAACGAGATGGGTACAGGTATGTAGATTTGCTTTATAAAGCACCATTAATTGACTTGTCTGTAGAAACTGTACCACGGCCAAACATGTGTGCAAAAGGAGTGAGAGACAGATTTGCATGTTACTTCATCAAAGAAGACAAACTACCATGGCAGGATACAATGGTGTGAACAGGAGTACAAATCCGAAAACTGATGAATGAAAAAATGTGTGTTAATTATGTAGTGGTAAACTACCCCATGAGTACAATAAGATTGTAATGAGTAATAACAAATTCTTATATTGGATTTAACTATATGTATAAGCCTAAAATCTAAGTTGCAACTATAGTTATCTATAGAACGGCGATATTTCACTTCTTCAATGAAGAGCTTAGTGTCCAACTGTCATATTTTCTTCCATAATTGTAAGTGTACACTGCACTAAAGCGCGCGCTAGAGTGAATCGTGTGAACGGTCTAATGTAGATCTTAGGAACTCAACCTTCCACGACTAAACTCTGAGACGCGCTTTACGACGCGCATCCAGTTGAAAACGCCCATCGCATGTGTACACAGACATTTGCTATGTAGTATTTCAAAACGCGCTTTGCAACGCTCTCATGTGTACGTAGCCTCAACATTTTACCGGGCAGGAATTCTTTCGTCCACCTTGTAGGTTGACGGTAAAGTAATTGAAATAGGTTTACAATTATTAAAATTAATCACTTAAACAATACTTCATGACTATCCGAACTTTATATTTAGTAAATTTGTTAAAACTTACTGAGACAGAACGTTTTCGATCGCTATGTGCCGATCTTCATCAGTGTCTTCTGCTTAGAGATGTTGGGACAAGCGGTGACGGTTTTAAAGTTAGGTTTTGGATAGTATCAAAGAGTGTGTGATTTGTATTGTGTTTGTTCGTTTAATATGTTTGTATTTTGTGTTTTTGTGTGTCCGTAAATTTCATATTGTTCTAGTGTGTTGCGATGTGGTCCTTTTTTGTCGATTTGTAGGATTTCTAAATTATGATAAATGTTTGTGTATTTGTGTCCTGTTTCTTTTAAGTGATTGTAAAATGTTGAGTTGGTGTTATGTTTGTGTTCTTCGACTCTTGTTTAAAGCTGCGACCTGTTTGTCCAATGTAGAATTTGTTACATTCGTCGCAGTTTAGTTTGTATACGCCTGGTGCTTGTAGTTTATCTTTGTTGTTGGTGTTGTGTTGTATTTTGTATTGTAATTTGTTATTGGTTTTGTATGCTATTTTGTAATCTATTTTTTGAAATTTGCGGGCTATTTTGTTTGTTGTTTTGTTTATGAATGGTAATGTGGTGTATTTGTTTTCCCTGTCTGTAGTGTTAATTTTAGTGTTTTTTTGTATTTTGTACCATAGTTTGTCTATTATTGTAGTGTTGTATCCATTTGTGTATGCTAAATATTTAATTGTGTCTAGTTCCTTGTTCATGTTTTCTGTGGTCATTGGGCCTTCTAAGTCTATGGAGCATGGATCTGAAGGCAGTGTGTTTTTTGTTGGATAGGGTGGTTTGAGATGTGGATAAGCGTGTCTGTCGTTATGGGTTTCCAGTAAATGTTGAAGCTGTGTTTTTGTGTGTGACTTCTTGTTATGGCAGCGTGTTTATGTTGGATAGGGTGGTTTGAGGTGTGTTGGATAAGTGTGTCCGTTGTTATGGGTTTCCTGTAAATGTTGAAACTGTGTTTTTGTGTGTGGCTTTTTGTTATGGTTAGGTCGCGGAAGTTTAGGGATCGGTTGGTTTCAATTTCTAAAGTGAAGTGGAGTTTTTGGTGTATTTTAACAGACCACAGAAAACATGAACAAGGAACTAGACACAATTAAATATTTAGCATACACAAATGGATACAACACCACAATAATAGACAAACTATTGTACAAAATACAACTCATAAACACTAAAAAAACACTACAGACAGGGAAAACAAATACATCACATTACCATTCATAAACAAAACAACAAACAAAATAGCCCGCAAATTTCAAGAAATAGGTTACAAAATAGCATACAAAACCAATAACAAATTACAACACAACACCGACAACAAAGATAAACTACAAGCACCAGGCGTATACAAACTAAACTGCGACGAATGTAACAAATTATACATTGGACAAACAGGTCGCAGCTTTAAACAAAGAGTCGAAGAACACAAACATAACACCAACTCAACATTTTACAATCACTTAAAAGAAACAGGACACAAATACACAAACATTTATCATAATTTGGAAATCCTACAAATCGACAAAAAATGACCACATCGCAACACACTAGAACAATATGAAATTTACGGACACACAAAAACACAAAATACAAACAAATTAAACGAACAAACACAATACAAATCACACACTCTTTGATACTATCGAAAACCTAACTTTAAAACCGTCACCGCTTGTCCCAACATCTCCAAGCAGAAGACACTGATGAAGATCGGCACATATCGATCGAAAACGTTCTGTCTCAGTAAGTTTTAACAAATTTACTAAATATAAAGTTCGGATAGTCATAAACTATTGTTTAAGTAATTAATAAGATTCACCGAACATAATGAACATAATTCAAGAATTATTAAAAAGTATATCCAACTGCAAAGATTTTACTAAATACTGAAGTTTCAAACCTGTTTTTAAAAATGTTATATTTGGTTGGAAAACAGAAAAAAAAGTTAATAGATATGATCATAACTTTTAATAAAGAACCTAAAAATAAAAAAAAAAATGTTTTTTCTCACGCCCGATAGAGAAAGTAGTTTTGGACTCACGGGTGAAAACAATGAAGCCATTTTTCTCCCTGGGCATGGGGAAAATAGTAGGCTCTATTTTCTCGTGAGTAGACCTAATACTCTATCTTTTCGGGAGGGAAAGTAAAGAAGGCTAAAGTTTATCTTTGGAAAGTGTTTTTTCACAAGAGTTCAAAATATATAAAAACCAGAAACATTCATATACAATTATAATTTTGATGGAACAGCGTTTTTAACGCATAAGTTCCTGCACCACTAATTACTTGGAATGATTTGCTGTGGTTTAATATTAATAAATACTGTAATACACACAACCTCTAACCACAAATATTTGTATTCTACTCTGAGAATGTATTGTCATGTCTCTTAGGATGGTTACATTATAACCGAAATGTACATAAGACTAGAATAAAAATATTTGTGGTTAGAAGTTTGAAAATTATTTTTTTATCTTACTTTATTTATAATTATTTTATTAAAAGTAATTAGAATAAAATTTGTTTTGTTGCCTTGAGTAGGAATTGACTTAAAAAATTTGTTGTTTATATTCCTGTTTAAACCTACTTTCTATTGCATATATATTAATTTTCGTTGAATTTTTTTAGTTCCTACAAATATCTTTTGAAAAAATTTGAAACCCCTTCTGCGCCCTTAAACGGTCGGCGCCCTTAGGCGTTGCCCGAGCCTGCCCTAAAGCCTTCCAGGGGCGGCACTTTCCATAAATTATGTATATTTGTGTGGATAAGAACATGTGCCGCTCGCACTCTAAAATATCACCACATTAAGTATAATGTTAGCCTTTAGTCTATTGTAGTGGGCACGGTTGTAGTATGTTTTTCAATTCCTTCTATTAGTTCTAATTCTCTCTTTATATATCTTGTACTCATTTTCAGTTGTAAATAAAATACATTTTATTCGTCCATTCAAGTTCAAATACATTTTTTAAAACTTGTAGTGGATGACACTTCAAGTAGTTTCTCATTAGTCTAGCCAAAAAATTTGTGAATAGATCTCACTAGCTAAGCTCTAGTTAACTAAATAAAATAAAATTGTTTCTTGTTGACGCAAGTACGAACTGACTTTAAACAATGTTTTGTTTATATAACTTGTTATGGCTTAGATTCATAAACTAATACTTCAATAAACATTAAATGATATACACTTTTTTGTGGTATTTTTTAGTTTCCAATTAAATCCGAATGTCTATAACACATTCACGGTTGAAAGAAATCTCTCAGTAATATTAGTCCTTTTATTGGATTTATGATTAAAGTTGCTTGTGATTAACTTGAATTCACTGACTAAATCATAAATAATTATTTGAGTAACTAAATGCAAACTATTAACTTACTTTCGGGTTTCGAAACAGTCACTTCATTCACGAAATTAACCTTCTACTGGCGGCGATCGCTCTAGGTTGCAAGTGTATGATTTATAGAGAGCTGTGGGATTGACGGGTTGTTACTATATAATGGAATGGTTGTTAGATTCGATTTGTGTGTGTGTGTATGTGTATGGTGGTCGTTTAAGATATGTTTGACACACACACCTCGAATCTATCATATTTTCCAATATATAGTGCACAACCCGCCTATCCCACACCCATAAATCATACACTTGCAACCTTGAGCGATCGCCGTAAGCGGGTTAGCTTCGTCAATGAAACGACTGTTTCGAAAGGCGTCAGCAAATAAGTTAATAGTCTTCACTTTGTGATTGTTATATGAAAGTACTTTAATTAATAGAACTGTTTTTTTTTTGTATGTTTATCTATACCAAACATTTATTTTTCTCTACAATATTTCTATTTTCCTCGTAACCATTTTCAGTTCACGAACTAGGTAATATATCAGGTAAACGACCCTTCTCGCGCAATGTTATAATTTCCTCAGCCCTGCCTGATTCTATCATCCGTTATCCTTCTTTTTACAAAGGAGTGTAACGGTTATACAGTTTCTTCTATTGGTATCACTTTGAAAAAAAGACACTAGTTACTGATATTTTCAGCAAATGAGTTTTTCACTAGATTAGTGCATTGTTCAATGCTGTGAGTCACGGACGAGATTGTTACTCAGGTGTGTTGTATTAGTGTGAGAGTGTGGTCTATTGGTGTGGTTTTGTGGTGTGTTATTGTTCATAGTAGTTGTTAACTGTATGTTCAAATATAGTATTTGATTACGAGTGTGTTTGATCGTTTAGATTGTATTGTGGAAGCCTGTTATTGTATACCTTGTGTCGAGATAGCTACGAGTATTTACTTCTGTAATTTGAAGCATATGAATGATAAGTGCACTTCGAAAATATACGCTCAATTTCTGTTTAAATCCAAATATGGAAAGTGTTCAAATTCATTTCAGTGTCTTACGGTACATTTTTTTAATATAATACAAATCACCAAAATGCCGCTACAAATTTTTATTAAATTTAATTTGTTGATTCCATCTTTACGTGTGTTTGTTGAGGACGGCCGTTTCGGGAGATTTGTCCCTTTGTCAACTCAGACCGTAACTGATCTCAAGGTTTTCGTAGGTTGGGGGGGGGGGTGAGTGTATTTTGTGATCATTGCTAATAGAATGCGCCCAAAATACGCCATTGACAAATCAAATCGAAATACTTACCTGAATCCTGGCTGGAACCAAAACTCGTGAATAAGTCTGTATACCGGCGTAAAGCGAAAAGTGGTCATCATTATTTAATTTTGCGATCCTGGTTATTTGAATTAACTCTAATGGAAAGATTTTAAGTAGGCCTACTATGTGTAAAATTCATTAATTATTCCTTAAGGCCGACAATAATGTAGTATGCTTTGTTATTTTAAATTATAACAAAGGATATCGAAACTTTTGTAAGAATAAATTATTGAATAATTATTTTAAAAACAAATAGTGTTCTTACTTCTATCGCAACAGTTTATAAATAAATTGTAACAGCACAATTCAGTTATATATTACGATTGATTCAATAGCAAAATACTTGTGCCAAACATAACAAGCAAAATTTGTTTGGAAAATAGGTCTGACACACAGATAGGATCGACAGCATGGTCTGGAATTACCGATGCACGAGTACGATCTGCGTTGGGGACGCAATGAGTGACATTGGTCTACGAGCCGTTCCCTCTCCAAATAAGATTTTCTCTAATAATTTAAATTTATTATAAAAAAATAATTATTAATAAGTCGTCAAAGCTAAAGACTAAATGCAAAACCGTTGTTACTTTTTATTCAAGTATTTTCAAATTACCTTTTCATTCAACTATTTTGCAATTCCTTCTTTTAGTTCACGCTCTCCTGATATAAATATCTTGTACAAATTATCAATCGTTAATAAAATACATTTTGTTCATTCACTCAAGTTCAAATATATTTCCTAAAACTTTCAATGGGTGACACGGATGCTAGTAAGGTTTTTTCAAATAATAATTCATTAAATAAATTTAAAAATTAATTTTTGTTTCGTATGAGAGAAAAATGTTTACAAAAGGGGCAAAGTTTGCAATATAGTTATTTGCCATTTCGCTTAAAATAAGTGATAACATATGATTTCATGAAATAGCTGATTTTATGCTATGTGGCAGAACCACTGTTTTAACGCATCGATTGTGTCACTTTATTTATATTAATTCTAATTAGTTAATAAAAAGTACTTACAACAAATTTTTTTTTGAAGCTACTACTTTGATAAATTTTTGTTTATATTACTTGTTCTATGAATTTATGTAAAATTGACAGTTTTTTTTATATATCCCAGTCATTAATCAAACTTTTTTAAACAAAATTCTTATTTAAAAAACACCTTTCCGAAGGTATATACCCGGCAGACCCCGCCGAAGATACTTTAATGGGGGCAAAATATTTTGGTCTACAGCACTAAAAACTCTTAGGACCAACCCTGACCGCATCATACGTCACGGCACGGCCCTGATTTTGTAGATGTACACAGATTTTGAAATGCCTGTCATTCTCATTGCATTGAGTAAAAATAGACTTCGAAACGCGAGTAAGTTAATAGTTTTCATTTAGTTCTTCAAATAATTACTTATAATTGAAAATAGTTTTTTGACATTCTGATGAAGTTTAAAAAAAAGGTCAAGTATTCAAGATAACTTCAGGAGAGAGTTTACATAAAATAATAAATGTACAATGCCTGAGGATAGCACAAGTAATTAGATTCACGCATTTCTTTTTTTTTTCTTTAAAATCAGTGTAATCTATCGACTACTAGCACTACAGAAGCAACAATAACAGAAAATGCGAACATGTCAAGTATTGTTGAACAATTTCTTTCGAAATTTCATTCACTTGTGTCTAATTTCTATTGCCCGTGTAAACCTAACTTTAAGGATCTTGCACTGATAACCCGCATATTTACAGGTCAGTGCCTTTTTATAATGATTTCCTTGCTGAGTTACACATGTACAAGGAAAGTGGAGGGGGGGCAAACTGCAAGTTGAAAGTATATTATTGAACCAGGCAGTTCAGTTGTTCAGTTATTCCATTCCATTGTAGAGGTAGGAGAGAGCTTGTCAGCTGTAATCAGCTGTTCCGATCAATAGCAGTTTGTTTCTTTTAGATGGTTGCTAAACGGAATCTTGGTTATTTTGTGTAGCGCCGTAGTGAATGTAAACAAAAATGCTTAATATTGTTACAGATATTGTAAAAAATGTTTATGTTAAGTGCATTAATACAAGACACAGGCATAGCAAAAAGGTAAATTTTATAATTTCAAATATAGTGGTTTCTTTGAATTTAGACATCCATTTCCTAGAGAATACGGTTTTGCAGATGCAATTCCTTGAATTTTAAAACCCATTTTTGTTATTAATTGTTTATTAATTTTATTGCTTAAATGTTTGTTAAATTTATCTGGCAAGTTTGACTGAAGGCCTCTTATGTTAACCATAACAATGCAATTGTGATAAATTGTAAAATTCTCAGATTAAAATAAATGAGCTCTTCATTTTGTCTACTATCAGTATGTTGTTTAATTCTCAAAAATTAGACCAACTTTAATTAGTTATATTAATTTTGAATTCTATTCATCCTTTATTTCTTTTTCAAATGTGCTGTTAAAAGTGTTATTCTTTTTCTCTCTGGTTCAATATGAAAGTTTTTTTGCTATAGTTTTATAAAATGTTTATGTATTTACTGTAGTAATATAAATTAAAAATAATTGTTATAAAAGAGAAAGTAATATTGTACAAAGACTACATCAATTGCAGTTTGTTTTCCAAATTATCAATATTTCTATATTTGTAGATTATAAATGTTTTTAATTCTTGAGTTTTGGGTTGTACATCTTCAGGTTTTTTGTAATATTTACTTATTTATCACTTGGCAAAAAACCACATTTTACTGTTGTTTGTTTTCAGCAACCCTGTTCCTATTTTGTCAGTGCATTGTTCAATGCTGTGAGTTACAGATAAGACTGTTGCCTAAGTGTGATATGTTATTGTGAATCTGTGGTGTTTTGATATTCTCTGATGTGTTCATGGAGTGATTGTTCGAATATAGTGTTTGTGTGTTTCTTATCGTGTAGTAGGTTTTGTTGATTTTTGTGTATTTCAAAATTTGCTGTTGAATTTTATTTATTGATTTTCTTGATTATGTATTGTTTATGACCATAGGTTGTTTATAAATTATATAAGTCGATTATATTGGACTATAAATTTGTTCCATCATTTAAATGTGTTGATATTGTTGGTTTTTCTAATATTTGTATATATTTTTATTGTTACACTAATTAATAACTAACCAAATTTGTAATTCAAGTAAAGTTTCAAAAAACTTACTGAGGACACTAGGCAATCTTCGTTAGTGTCTAAGATAAAGAGACAATAATAAAGATTGTTTAGTGCATCCCATATGTTTTGTCTTTTAATGTGTATTTTTTAAAATTCAACTTAAATTATCAGATGCAGTATTGTGTTGTACATCTTAAGGTTTTTCTTATATATTACACTTTTGTTATCACTTGGCAAAAAAACCACTATTTTCTAATATTTTTCACCAGACTTGTTTCACACTAGGTCAGTATAATGCTCAATGCCGTGAGTTAAGGACAAGACTGTTGCTCATGTGTGTTGTGTTGGTGTGAGTCTGTAGTGTATTGGTGTTCTGTGGTGTATTATTGTTAATTAGAGTAGTTGTTAAGAAGAGTAGATGTTAATTAGGTGTTTAAATATAGTATTTGATTATGAGTGTGTTTTATCATTTAGAATATGTTGTGGATAGTTTTTATGGGGTTTGTATATCTCGTAGTTTTCTGTTGTGTTTAGTTTGTTGCTTTTTTGTTTGCTCCTATACTACATCAAAAAGCACCAAAATAAACAACAGCAAACTACGAGATATACAAACACCACAAAAACTATCCACAATACATTTTTAACGACAAAATACACTCACAGTCAAATACTATATTTGAACACATAATAAACAAGTTTTCTTTGAACAATAATACACCACAGAACACTAACACTCACACCAGCACAACACACCTGAGCAACAAACTCACAGCATTGAACAATGCACTGACCTAGTTCGAAATGTGTCAGTTGAAAAATATCAATAAGTTGTGGTTTTTTTGCCAAAAGTGTAATATATCAAATTATCAGTTCAGTAATAATTGAGTTAGAGTTACGACAATTGAAATACATAAAATTTGGGGTAATTTGTAGAAATTGTAGTTTGTGTTAATGTTTACATTTTGTGTAGTATGTTTGTGTACTAATTTTGTTGTTGTTTGATTTTCTGCTGATGCTTTAGTACAAGCAGACTTAATTTTTAACCTAGCCTGAAAACTGTTTTTTCCATAATATTTTTATTATAAGTCTGTGTGTTAAATGGAAATACAATTTAGGCCTAATTTTAAAGTGCATGTTTAAAAAATTGTGAATTTTTGTTATAAATTCATAAATTAGAAATAATTTTTTTTTTAAATATAAATAATAACCAAAATAATAGTTTTTTTTGTCAAGGTATTTCTGCCATAAAATGATGGGCTGGTGTATGTCCAATGTTGGTAACAAACACACACACACACACACACACACACACACACACACACACACACACACACACACACACACATATATATATATATATATATATATATATATATATATATATATATTACTAATTATTTGTAATAATTTACTGTGGTTTATTAATAATAAATAATGGACAAAAAAAACCTTTAACCAAAAATATTTTTATTCTAATCTGATTTACATTTCAGTTACCAAGTAACCATCCTCAGAGACATTGCACGACCTACTGTCTAACTCTATACAGTTTTCTTACTTATCTGTTAGCCAGTGGGTTGTGTCATGTCTATGAGGATGGTTACTAGGTAACCGAAATGTACATCAGATTAGAATAAAAATATTTGTGGTTAGAGGTTTTTATGTATTATTTATTAATATATAGATAATTTATTTATAACTGTACATGTATTATTTCTTAAACAAAATAGATACAATATTGCTTTTTGTCAGTTTTTTGATAAAAATACCGTGATATTAATCAACTATGCACCATGAGGAGGCAATTGGCTTAGATTTTGTCATGGTCCTAAAAATTAATATTAAAAACATTTTAATGGTTTAAACTAACATTAAAAAATGATTTTTGTTTTTCAGGCAATGATAACCATGAATGGTTTTTCACGTAGGCAAAAAAATTTATGGTTTAAATTTACACTTAAGTAACATTAAAAGTTAAAAATATGTTGGCTATTAATTAAGAAAGAGCCAATAACTGAGTAAAACTACCTTAGAGAACTCCTTATTGCAAGAAAATTAAATGCAGAAAATGGAAAGCTGGTTGGGATAAATACAGAAAGATAAAGAGAGAGTTACAGATAGACACACTCATGTAATTTAGTATTATCTAATACAGTATCTCTTTCAAAAATAAGTGCTTGAATATAGCATTCTAAAATTAGCACATAATAAAAATTACTAGTCAAATACTCTGTTTATTAAACTCAAAATCCCACATAAGATGGTTCTTTTTGTATAAATTGTTTTATAAATGTAAATCCATGTTCGTTTAAAAAATGCTTAGTTTTTTGTTTTAAAAAAGGCTATGTTCTAAGTAATATGTTACCTTGTTAGAACAGAGCAATAGAAAATGGTCTACTAATACATATTGTTCTTGAATACCAAACTAAGAATAAAAGGATTTCGTCTTTCTATGACCTTTATCACTGAAGGTGATGTTTCATTTATAAATAATCCTCACATTCTTGTATGACAAGTTGTGATAAAAAAAATTTGGCATCAATTCATTTTACAAAAAACCAATACTTAATTATGTTTTTCAGCAGACATGTTTTGTTGTTGGTCAATGGATTGTTCAATACTGTGACGCAAGGACAAGACTGTTGCTCAAGCGTGTTAGGTTATTGTGAATCTGTTGAGTTAGTTTTGGTATTCAATGATTTGTTGTTTTTAATAGAACGGTTGTTAATTATGTCTGTTAATTATTTCTATTGTGTTTATTTTGTTACTATTTTTGATGAAATGTAGAATATCAACACACATTTTAAATAGATTTTATTTTTTAAATAGATTTGTGTCAAAGTTGGTGTATGTGTGTGGCATGTTTTAAATATGTATGATAAAATATGATTTGGGTTTTTGATGTCTTTTATGTATTCCTTGTATCGAATGGTGAAGTCTCTTCCTGTTTATATCATATATAGAGGCTTGGATAGTTGTTGAATATGATCTTGTATAACCCTGTTCTGTCGTGTTTATTCTGGAGGAAAATAAAGCTATTTTTGTGATGTGTTATCATGACGATAAGGTTTTGTACTTTTGTTTTTTTGTACGAGTATTATTGTTGTGTTTTGTGTTGTTTTATAGGTGTGTTTTGTGCATATTATGTTGTCTACCAGGGAGTGTTTGTATCCATTTCTAAGGGCAAAGTATTTTATCATGTTGTATTTGCTTGTTCTGTCTTCATTGGTCATGTGTATGTTATTTAGTCTATGTATCATGGAGTGGAAAGCTGCATGTTTGAATTAATAGTTAAAATGAATTAATAAGTAAATATTAGTTGATTCCATCTTCATGTGAGCTACTAGTTTTTAACTAAAAACACTTGTGAAAATGTTACACTTGCCTGTAGTAGCACTTACTTTTATAATACATCTTCCAACTGTGTGTAAGCAATGAATGGACAAAAGGCCCTGGCAGGGATGATTGAAAAAGGGTGACAAAGGGTACATGGTGCTGCAATGGCTCTCTAGCCATGTCAGGATTGAAGGAAATGAACACACAAACCGGCTAGCGAAGAAAGGTAACACCTCGCCACAGCCTGACAATCCTATATCTCTATTGACAGCAAGAAGCCTGATTGAATCTACTATCAATGAAAAAACATGGGAAAGCCAAAAGGAAATGAGCGCTGAAAAGATATGGAGGGGCCTGGCACACACAGTGCTAATACCACACAGCCTAACTAGAGTGGAGATTGTGAGTCGATAGCTAGAGTAGAGTTGTTGCCAGATTCAGAATGCACTTATGGATCATGACTATCTGCAAGCCCACCTATATAAAATAGGATTAGCCGCCTCAGATATTTACCCTCTGTGCAACTGTCAAAGTATGGATGCTCCACATCTTCAGAATTGCACAGCATTGCAAGATGTGGATGAGGCGAAGCCAGCATTGTCTCTACTGGGAAGCTAGGAGGAGAATGGCAGAAATGCTAAGATCTGGCATTGGATAAAGTAAAGTAAGTAACTTTCGTTTATATTAATCACTTAAACAATAGTTTATGACTATCCAAACCTTCTTTTATAATTGTTGAGTATGGCCGTTTTGGGAGATGTGTCCCATTGTCAACTCAGACGGTTTGTGTAACATAGGCAAGTGTAATATTTTTACAAGTGTTTTTAGTTAATAAGTAAATATTATTTAGAAACTTCAAGATATACAGTCACAAAATAATGACAATATTGTCCAAGAAGCAAACAAATATGATAGACATATTGCAAGAATAAGTTATAAGGGTAGATTTAAGTAATAGATATGATTAGAATAGGGCAAGTAATTATAATATAATTTTAGTTGATAAATGCATGTACTTATAATAATAAAATTTTGCCCAAACTCACAATTTATTAAAATTGTGTATCTCATTCGCAAATCAATCTTTCATGTCATCATCAGTAAGACCCCTACATGATCATAACTGCTACTGTGAACTGTTTATAAACAAGTATAATTGTTTGTGTACAGTTATTTATTATTCACCATAACTCACAAGACTGCTCAAATATTACTATACTGTAATTCAGTAGAATATGCATCCTTATGTATGTAGATAAAGTACAGAATAATATTGTAATTTAACATTTATATGGCATATATATTTGAGGTATATATATATATATATATATATATATATATATATATATATATATATATATATATATATATATATATATATATATTGAAAATGGAGTCAAACCAAAATGCGTCTACAAAGGAAAATATTGTAATACTGTATTAGGAAAGGCAGATTATGTACCCAAATATATACAAATATTCCTAATAGAAGTGAAGATGAGTACATTAAGAATTTATAAGGCATATTGACAGAGTTTATTATAAAAAATAATATATATTCAATTATTATAAAAATATATAAGTAGGTTTGTAAGTAGAAACATTATTTATGACCCTATTTCCATCTAATGTATGGTCTCCTTTAATACATAGTTTTAATACAAACCCTTGAACATATTATTAAAGAGATTTTACTGTAATATACAATTTTGTTGTGGGAGGACAACATTTTCAGGAGTTGTCATATTAAGTGTGAAATAATTTATATTGAAAGAATAGATGTGTTTTAAAAACATTATATACAAAACTTTAAGAACATTGTAAAAGATTATATGCAAAAGAAAACAAAAAAAACATTACAACAAAACAAAACTATTCTACAAAATTAAAAATGTACTTGAAAATAAAATTTATTAAAAGTAATCATTGTACTAGAATTTTAATAACTATCAGAAGTCAGCACAAGCCTCTCTTTCTCTCTTTCTTTCTCTCTCTCTCTTTCTTTCTCTCTCTCTCTCTCTCTCTCTCTCTCTCTATATATATATATATATATATATATATATATATATATATATATATATATATATATATATATATTGTGTACTTTAGAAGAATTATTTTTCCTTGTTGAATATGTATGGTGAAATAAAACACTTTCATAAACAGGAATATATTACTTCATTTTAATATTTATTGAAGCTTTTCGCTAATTTACATTATCAGCATTTTCAAAACTTATACAATGCTGTCCAGTTATGTGACTAGAGTAAGACTGTCTTACTCTAGTCATATAACTGGACAGCATTGTATAAGTTTTGAAAATGCTGATTATGTAAATTAGCGAAAAGCTTCAATAAATATTAAAATGAAGTAATATATTCTTGTTTATGAAATTGTTTTATTTCACCATATATATATATATATATATATATATATAATAGTTTCACCATATACAATCAATAGTTAATATGTGGAGGACATTTGTTCATTTTGTAGTACATAAAAATGGAATGTTAATTTTGTTTCCAGCTCCCAAAACTCAACTCCTCTCTCTGTCTTCAGCTTCCCAAACTTAACAGACCCCTTCTTCCACTCCTTGATTGCTCCTTCCTTTAATCTTCCCTTTCTCTATATCTTGTGATCTTGTGTACCAATGATACACTTTTCTTATGGCAACCAATCCTGGCTTGTCTTCTATTTGTTGTCTCAGTCAAACAAAACGTTTTGTATTTTACACGATTTTGGAATTCTCCAAAAAAGTCTACTTTAGTAGCTGTACATGCTTGTGGGCTGCTCTTTATTAATTTACCTGTCCATTACCTCATTGTTCTAATTTTCATTTTTAATGTTTCTATGATTTTGAATGCTTTTTTTATTTTTTAAATAACGGCACACAGTAATCCGTGAACATATAGATTTACAATTGGTACTTCTATTATTTACTCTAGCTGCCTCACAAAGTAGGTCCATATAATGCTTATTCCTTACCACCTTCATTTGAAGATATATTTATTTTATAATCTTAAGCATACCAGTAGAATTATATATGTAGTAGACAACAATTTAAAACAAATAAGATTTTGCACTGTTCTATTCTTTCCACATCCTTCAGAACGAATTTCGGGTGATAATATTAAAAATATAAATGAAGTTAATTTTATCTATGTCCTGAACAAAGCTCAGGTTTCTATGTCAGTGAGTTTTGGTAAACTTTTTATTGTTCTGCTTCTATTAGAGACGATCCAGAGCTGAGTTACAGTTTCTATTATGTTTCAAAAGTTTAAAGTTAATATACAGTATCTGTTAATCTATAAGGATACTTAATTTCTGAAGGAAATCATATTTTTTGGACTAAAATTATTTTGATATATTATTGAACACTTAAAAAGGTACCCAAGATGTACTATGTTTTAATTGTTTTCATAGATGTTGTGGACATCTTTCACTAGAGTTTAGATTCAAAATACTATATTTTTTAAAGTACAGAATTTAAAAGATATGCAAGTTACAGAAGTTATCAACATCTCCTCCTCAACATTATTTGCAGAAATATATAGAGTACAGTATAATCTTACAGTACTAAAATATATAACGAATACATTAAATGCACTTAAAAACAGCAATTTTAGGAGACGTATCTCATTTTTTAATTTAGACCATATCTCATAAGCAATGAGTTTAAAAATAGGACATATCTTGTAAAATGTCTTTTCTACTACATCAAAAAAGTAAGTGCTATATTTGGGGGAAAAAATAGGTGTAAAAGTGCAGTGATTAGTAGCAAAAGTTCAAAATGAAAAAATCTTCTGATGTGTTATTTGAGTTGAAATATTAAAAAAAAATATTAAGAAAACCTAATAGTACCTCTGATGTGGTTTACCTTGAAACAAGGAAATACTCAGCTGATGGTGATATTTACTAACTCCCAAGGTCAGATCAATTTAAATGCCAGTTATTATTTTGTATAATTTCAGATGAACTAACTCTCAGAAACATGCAAAACAGCAGGAAAGGGAAAATTAGTTAACCTTAAATTAGAGCTACCAATTTCCTCCAAACATTTTTGTCTTAGATATTAAAACAATAATGTAAACAATTTTTTAAAATATTTTGAAAAAGATTAAGAACAAAAGCATTCTCATAATCTGATGAATGTGTGTAAAACAGATCAACACCTTTTTCTTGGGTCGGTTATATTTTTAAAATTATGTATGGAAAAGTATTAGAATACAGATTGTATTGAAGGAGTAATAGAATTTTTTTAAATTATATTCAACTAATATTTTTATTTAATGTCTGTTAATAACTATTAATTTTTTTATAAAGGCTAATGACAGATCACAAACAATTTTGCTTTTTTAAACACTCAACGTTTCGAATTTCTTTCCGAAATTTTTTTTCAAGAGCTCAGTTTTAATTATACAACATAACTTACATGTAAATGGATATTTATTAAGAGTTTTATAATTTGTTGATTTTTATTATGTTTTATATAATGTTATGTATTTTAAAAATTGTAAGCTATGTTGTATATTTGTTTAATTAAAACTGAGCTTTTAAAAAGGAATTTCGGAAAGAAATTTGAAACGAGTGTTTAAAAAAGCAAAATTGCCTGTGATCTGTCATTGGTCTATATAAAAAAATTATATTTACTTCTATACTATAGTTCTGAATGCATATCAAGTCATATAAAATGATTGGGTACACAAACACAATTACTTCAATTACAAATGATGGGTAAAGTAAAACTAATTCGGCATCCTACAGTTTGGTTAGCTGGGTAATCAACCAGTCTGTTAGATTTAATGTTCAGTATTAGATATTGGTAAAATAACTCTTTTGTGAGATCAGACAGGAATCTCTTACTCAGTGAAAGGAGGTAACTTCTATTTCCCTCACTCCTTACAACTGCTTAGGTATTTTTATAACTTACTGTCTTTAAGTAATATATATTTTTATGTTGACTGACAATTTTTTAATTGTTATTGAAAAATAAAAATTAATTTAAGCAAGTACTTTCCTGTTAAAAAATTAATATAAAAAGTAAAGCAGACATTGAAAATTATCTTAGGGTAATCGTAAATATAAACTGATTGTTTCAAATTTACTCAATTTTGACTGACATCTTTGAACTCATAGAACAGCAAAATTTTTTGGCAGATATCGTTTCTTTACAAAACTAATATAGAAGGTAAAGCAGGCATTGAAAAATGTTATTTTTGGGAAATCGTAAAAATAAACCAATTGTTAACAAATTACATTTTGACTGACATCTTTTAAATGTTGAAAATTATTTTACCAAACATTTTTTCTTTCTCAAGTAAACAGATTGCGTACATATACAGAGCGAAATTTAGTAATTTCACAACATAGTGCATGGTTAAAGTGAATGGATGAGCACACTCTTCATTCTCTTTCCACATTTCAAGTGCTTCTGGAGTGATGATTGGTCGATTTGTGATTGCTAGCAAGTTTGGGAGTAGGGAGTGGTAACTGGTGATGTGGTGGGGGAGTAGAGCAAAGAGTGACCACTATCTGTGTCTGAGGACCAACAAGTAAGTTGTGACAACTATGACTTAGCAAGGAGTTAAAAATGATCAATCTTTTTTCTAGAATCATCATTCTTTCTCTCTGAGGAAACTCCCTGAGTTAACTACTGAGCGAATTGCCTATCTTTAAGTTGCATATATTGTGGATAGGAAATCTCCATGTAATATAAATCTTACTTCAGGAAATATGTATTTCTGGCCATTGCTTCTAAACCTAATGTTGTATCTTAAAAAAAAGCTATTTTACTTTCTTTGGCTGAAATTTTGGAAAGGTCAGAGCTTAAACTTTGGTGTTTTACTACTACACAAATACAAGATCAAATCTACACAAACTAAATAAAAATAGTTGACTCTACACAACAGAACAGTACAAAATATAGAAATATTTTAACCTACTCTCAACACATATTTACGTTAAAATTTAAACACTTTTTACACCACGGAACCAAAAACTGACAAAAATCTTGTAATATTGCTGATCATAAACCCCAATTAAAATAATCAAGTGGTCAACTAAGGTCGGAGTTGACAATGGGACCCATCTTCTAAAACGGTTGACCTCATTAAAGAACAAAGTAAATGCTTCAATAGACAAATGTCACATATTAAAATGTGTCCAAATGTTTGTAAATAGTATATACATGTGGCAGAAAAATCTTAATAATGTCAACCCTTAAACAATTCTTTGGAATATTTTAAAACCTTATTTACTTTATAATATTATTTAAAATTTTCCCTCAGATCAAGCATGCAAAACTTCCTTCCTCTGTGAGAATTGTAGAGGTAGGACCAAGGGATGGACTACAAAATGAACCGATAACAGTGCCTACAGCAGTAAAAATAGAACTTATTAACAAACTTTCAAGGTCTGGATTAAAGACAGTTGAAACTACAAGGTAAGTATTGACCAATAATTTTCTAATTATTAATATAATATCATAGATATAAAGTTTCAGAACAAAAGTTTCATGTTATGTTAGATTTAATGGTCAATGTGTGAATTATAAAAAATATGGAGTTTAAGTTTGCCTGTCAATGTTTACAGTATAGCAACCTTAGCCAAGCAGCCAAAATTCTCTCTCATTTTCTGTACTGGTAGAGATTTGTCACCATACTTTTATCTTATCTTAAGCTTTATTTATCTTACAAATATCTTTAGTAGAGCACAGTAGCGTAATTATAGTCACCAAACAACCATAATCCTTGCTACAAATATTTAAACAACCTGATGTACATTTGATAACAGAGTTAGCATCATCAGATGATTACAAAAATACTCAGTACATTTTGCCTTCTGAACCTTCTGTAACCTTTTGTAACCTTCTGATGATGCTAACTGTGTTAGCAAAATGTACATCAAAGTTGTTCAAATATTTGAAGCAACAGTTATTGCTGTTTAATGGTTTATTTATCTTCCCCCACTAAGTAATGATAGTCCATATATGCTTTTTGCCCCAAAATATTCATTATTTATGTTCTGGAGGGGGGGGGAGAGAGACAGAGAGAGAGAGAATTTTCAGATAGCATACTCTTTTCATGCCTTAACTTGTGGCCGAGGAAGAAATATATTTTCTTTGATTTTTCTTATAAACCATCAATTATAAGCTTTTGAAAATTTTACTCACTTCAGAATATAATAGTTCTTATTTAAATCTAAACTACTTCAAGAATAGCACGACTCGTTATTTTAGAACACAATTTTACTATTTACTTGAAGTTATGGTTTTAAAACTTTGAGTAAATTCTTAAAGTATTTGTGTGGAGTGTGAGTGTGTGGTTGAACTAATTCAACTACCAGGCTACCAGGAAGTACCAACTTAGACCGGAAAACCCGTTATAGCTATGACTTAATGATCATTCTATGGTGGAAATAACTCATTTTTACTATAATAATAATATTTCTCAAGGATTTGGGGTCCATTATATGTATCTATATTATCCTAACTGGTAATGATTGCTGAGTGCAACTAAAAACGTTTTATCTCAGTAAGTTTAGACAAAATTTACTAAACACTTGTAAATATTTACAAACCTGCCTATAGTAGCACTTACATATATATGTTGAGGACGGCCGTTTCGGGAGATGTGTCCCATTGTCAACTCAGACCGTAACTCTGTCAGGTAACCCGTAAGGAGTTATGGTCTGAGTTGACAATGGGACACATCTCCCGAAACGGCCGTCCTCAACATATATAAGTAAGTGCTACTATAGGCAAATTTGTAAATATTTACAAGTGTTTAGTGAAAACTAGTAGCTCACGTGAAGATGGAATTGAAAAATATACAAATTTAATTATACATTCTCACAAACCACAATACAATACAATACTTTTCCCAAGTCCAAATGAAATACGTAGGTTGATAAAAAGTAAATAATATTTTGTTACGATAAATGATTACGCTTGCTCTCATCTCTGCTGACTGCTCATTGATTTTGGTATTCTTTTCCGTCATTTTGGTGGCAGATGCGATCCACAATGGTCGATTACCATTTATCAAGTGATAATGAACTTGAAGAAGCCGTTAATCAGTGGTTAAACACATTGGTGTCAACAGAGTTTGTAGACAGTATAGAAAAGCTGGTGACAAGGTATAACAAGTGTTTAAATTTGAATGGTGACTATGTGAAATAGTGGGTTAGGTATCAAAATGTTTGTGTAACAAGTTTTATTTCATTACATTAAATAATAATCTCTTAAGAAAAAAAATGTTATTTACTTTCCAACCAATTGTAGTATTATAATTAACCATATGCACTAATGATGTAGTAGGTTTACTAGTAAGAATTGGTTTTTTTTAGTCAAGCTGGCTTCAAAATATACTCATGAATAAAGCTTGGAATAATACTAAAGATTGGGAAAGTATGTGCAGTAGCATAACTATCGCTGACCAACAGTATAATTGTGGGAGAAAAAAATCTATCTGAATTAAATAAGATTAAACTTAATCAAAATTTTAAACCGTCAAATCTTAAGTTGATAGTAATACAGAACAATAGAAAAGTGAGTGTTGTGTTTCATGCCTTTAATATTTCATTTTGTAGTGTGATATATTGACTCCTTTTTATTAATATTTCAATTTATTTATAGTTTTGTTTCTCCAAAATGGGTACCACAAATGGCTGACCACTCAGAGGTGTTGAAAGGAATAGAGAGACACCCTAGCGTAACTTATCCTGTGTTAGTTCCAAATGCAAAAGGCTTAGAAGCTGCAGTAAGTGCTTTTATACATCATACAAGTAAAAAGTAACAGATAAGTTACAATGCATATTAAGCTCTTAATTATTCCTCTCCTTACTACTTAAGATCATATTTACGCGTTATTAATCAATTTAATTTAATGAACATTAGACTAAATTATATATTTCAAAAAAAATATCAGAACTTAAGCCTATGGTTTGTGGGCAGAATTTAATTAGTTTTTATAAATTAGCATTTTACTTTCAAATATTTAAAACCAATGTGCAAATATTTATGCTTTTATTCATAAATTTACATAAAAAAGTAAATTGTATTTGTATTCTATGTTTTATCTATTTTATTTGTATTCAAAGTTTTGTAGTCCTATGTTTTTTTTCAATACAAAATTACTTTAATAATTTTATTTATAGATTGAGGCAGGGGCAGAAGAAATTGCCATATTTGGAGCAGCTTCAGAGACTTTTAGTAAACGAAACATAAACTGTTCTATAGCAGAAAGTCTAGTCAAGTTTAGACCAATAACTGAGTTAGCACTACAGAAGGGTTTGCGAGTTCGTGGCTACATATCTTGTGTCTGCGGATGTCCATATGAAGGTGCTATAGCTCCAATAAAAGTTGCACAAGTAAGTTGCTCTTCCCCTCTTTTATGTTGTTAATTTAGATTTTTTAAAATCTGTATATAGATTTAATGAAATTCTTATCAAAACCGTTTGCCTTTTTAATTTTTATATTAATTGAAATTGATTTATATACAATAAGAAGCAACTTGTAATGGTTTACATTTCCATTAAATCTTTGATATTTTTACTTTTTATTTTCTAACACTTTTCCATCTAATGGGATAAATATATCACTGATCCTGTGTGAGCTTATCTATGCAAGCTTTCTATCAGCATTTTTTGTAGTGTGTGTTCAGATGTGCTTAAATATTTTTTAACCTCTTTGTAGGATAGTGTAAGTTCAGTTTCATCATTGATTAACATGGTCATCAAGTTTAAACATGTTTGGTTTAAAGGTAAAGGGGCACTTTAATAAGTAAACATTTCTTGTATTTTGTTATTGGAAAAATCTATGGTTCAAATTTTTCAATGTTCATGATATGTTGATTTATCCAAATATGAGGTGTGCTTTTAAAGTGAGTACTGTTTTGACATTGTGGATCCATTTATCACTGTTAAAGGTTATTTACGCGTTTTTAAAATGCCTCCAATCGAAAAAGCTACCGACTGTGAAATAATCAGTGCTGTCCAAGAAAACGGTACACACATGATTTTTCGGGCAGAAATTGTTTGCTTAAACCTTACTTTTTTGGGTGATATTGAATGGCGCAATTCCTTAGATTAGTGTTTTGATTCTGGCGTACACCACCCGTCTCGTCGCCACTGACCATTCTGCGTAACAACTCGTCATCCTCCTGGTTGTACTGCTCTAGGAATGTGAGAGAACTAGCTGAACATGAGTGAGAAGCTCAGTATAGCTTTTACTTGGTGTTGCTCAGTAATGTGTTCTTGTTTATACCATGAATAATTATAATGGAAACCTAGAACCCAAAGCAAACTTCAAACTGTAAGCAACTTTTAATTTGATTTTACTAATTAAAATTACACATAATAATCAATTAACAAATAATAAACTAAGGTACAGAATAACAAATAAAGAAATTACACCTCTATAGAGAATATAATATTTAGTGTTTTAAAAGTAAGTAGCGAAATACAACTCAATTGCTAATTCTTACTTGCTAGTGTCCATGGGGCGTATCTAATTAGATCAGCAATGGGTTAACTGAAAAATAAAATGTAGTAATACAAAAATAAATAAAAATTGTAGGGACACTAAATTTACGTTTATTATTACATGATCATAATTATAAAAATTACATACAAAAACAAAATATATACACTAGAAATGTGAAATACTTTTTGTTGTAGGTTGCTGACGAGTTACTTTCAATGGGCTGCTATGAGATAGCTCTTGGAGATACTATAGGTGTTGGCACTCCTGGTAGTATGAGAGCCATGTTAGAAGCTGTGATGGAAGTTGTACCAGTAGAGCGATTAGCGGTACACTGTCATGACACATATGGGCAGGCACTTGTCAATATACTTACAGCATTACAGGTAATTTATAATTTACTGTAATTTATTTAGAAAAAAATTAATCTGTGAGTAGTATAAATAACTTTTTTTTAAAAAGGACTAAATTTATATTTTAGTTTGTTTTTATTTATAAAATAACACCTCAACAACTTTCTTTCCAAGGACGATCATAAATGAATTTCTGAGTACAAGTTTTTGATCCTAAAGAATAATTAGTTGTTACATTGTCTAAATATAAAAATTGTTTATAGTTTACGATAAATTAACTGCTTTAAATGGTTTCTGTAATCATGATATTATATCATATTCTCAGTAACTAAAAGCACTTGCGTCATTATGTGGGAACATTAATGTTCCTTGTATAATAAGGGATTTAGCTACTGAACAACAAAACATGTGTTTTCTGTGGTATCACTTGGGCATTTAAGGGAGACTAGAAGGAGAGAGTAATTTTCTTCTCTATTCCAATATTACGAGTATTGCTTTGTATTGTTTAGTCAGAGCATTGCATTTTTAGGGAGGGACTAGAAGGAGAGAGTAGTAATTTTCTTCCCTGTTCCAATATCACGAGTATTGCTTTGTATTGTTTAGTCAGAGCATTGCATTTTTAGGGAGGGACTAGAAGGAGAGAGTAGTAATTTTCTTCCCTGTTCCAATATCACGAGTATTGCTTTGTATTGTTTAGCCAGAGCATTGCATTTTTAGGGAGGGACTAGAAGGAGAGAGTAGTAATTTTCTTCCCTGTTCCAATATCACGAGTATTGCTTTGTATTGTTTAGTCAGAGCATTGCATTTTTAGGGAGGGACTAGAAGGAGAGAGTAGTAATTTTCTTCCCTGTTCCAATATCACGAGTATTGCTTTGTATTGTTTAGTCAGAGCATTGCATTTTTAGGGAGGGACTAGAAGGAGAGAGTAGTAATTTTCTTCCCTGTTCCAATATCACGAGTATTGCTTTGTATTGTTTAGCCAGAGCATTGCATTTTTAGGGAGGGACTAGAAGGAGAGAGTAGTAATTTTCTTCCCTCTTCCAATATCACGAGTATTGCTTTGTATTGTTTAGTCAGAGCATTGCATTTTTAGGGAGGGACTAGAAGGAGAGAGTAGTAATTTTCTTCCCTGTTCCAATATCACGAGTATTGCTTTGTATTGTTTAGCCAGAGCATTGCATTTTTAGGGAGGGACTAGAAGGAGAGAGTAGTAATTTTCTTCCCTCTTCCAATATCACGAGTATTGCTTTGTATTGTTTAGTCAGAGCATTGCATTTTTAGGGAGGGACTAGAAGGAGAGAGTAGTAATTTTCTTCCCTGTTCCAATATCACGAGTATTGCTTTGTATTGTTTAGTCAGAGCATTGCATTTTTAGGGAGGGACTAGAAGGAGAGAGTAGTAATTTTCTTCCCTCTTCCAATATCACGAGTATTGCTTTGTATTGTTTAGCCAGAGCATTGCATTTTTAGGGAGGGACTAGAAGGAGAGAGTAGTAATTTTCTTCCCTCTTCCAATATCACGAGTATTGCTTTGTATTGTTTAGTCAGAGCATTGCATTTTTAGGGAGGGACTAGAAGGAGAGAGTAGTAATTTTCTTCCCTGTTCCAATATCACGAGTATTGCTTCAGAACATTGGGTGAAGTTGTTTTCAGTTTAAAATTTTGTGGAGGAAGCCAGAAAAATACCTGAAAGAGGCAAAGTATGCAATATAGTTATTTCGTCCCATTTGGCTTAAAATAAGTGATAATGTGTATATGGTTTCATAAAATAGCTGATTTTATGCTATAAGTTTTTTTGTAGTAGAACAGCTGTTTTATTAATGCATAGGCAATGTTACTTTATTTGTATTAATTGTAAATATTTAATAAAAAGTAAGTAAAATATTTTCCTTGGTTAACCTAAGTAGGAATTATCTTTAAACATATTTTGTGTATGTTACTTATTGTTGTTTAGCTGCCTAATCAGTGAAGAGACCATTCTCATAGATATTTGTGTTGAGTCAGTACCTGGTAATTCGATATAATTTCCGTTCATTTTGCCCAAACGATTACAATAGAAAGGTTGATGTATTGTTTTCTGTTTTTATTATCTGGGAAAGTCGAGTAAGAATTTTTAAACTCAAACCTAAATTAATTTAGTAGTTTATAGTTTTTAAAGGAGTACTTTCTCCTTTCTCAAAGGACATTGACAGTGATCCTGTCAAGAACATCCTTTTGCTAGATACCTAGAAAAATATACCTCAAGGTACGTAACTTTTATTTGTTTTGTGGGTGAACTAAATTCTTACTAGTAATTTCAGATTCTGTGTATGCATATATATATATATATATATATATATATATATATATATATATATATGAAGTAGATATATTACTATTGTAAATACTTTTATCCACGACTAAGTCTGTCAGTCTCCTAGTCCAAAAAATCTATATATATATATATATATATATATATATATATATATATATATATATATATATATATATATTGTAACATTTATAGAATAGGCTATATAATGTTGTTTAAGAATTGGAAGAATAGATTAGAAATAACTCACACAAAATGTGAAATCAGAGAAATTCATTAAGAGATTGGTTAGATTAAATTAGATTAACGAATAGAAATTAAATCATTCATTCATTCAAGAAATAATTCTCTTTTATAAAAAATTAATTATATTATATATATTGTAATACTTGGTAATTTTGTTTTATACAAGTCTTAATAGAAGTTATAATTTAAAAGAAATAACAATTCAATGCTGCTTTTTGTTACAATAAATTTTTTAATATCTTAAAATGACATTTCTTATTATCTTTTACAAAGTCACTTACTAATTAAAAATTCTTATTTCCTCTACAAAGAATTACAAAAATTAAGCTTTATTAGCCTAAGTCTAAAATTTGTTATGGCAGCAAGAAGTTTAGTTATAAAATTTAATATGAATTGAAATTGATTTAATTATTTCAATTTGAGCTTGAGCTCTCTTTATCTCGGGTTAAATAGGTGGGTTTTCTAAATTTTGACTGATAAATTTTGAGTTGGCACTTTCAAAAAAAATATCTAAATTACAATTCTTACAAGTTAAAATTTTTACAAGTTATTTTAGTTCCTAATTAAATAATTTCCTGAATAATGTCTTCTTAATTGATCAGTTCAATGGTTTGGCTTATTGTTACTCGGTAATTATGATTTAAATACGATACTGCACTTTCCGCACCAGTTAAAAAAATAAAATTTCGACAGCCAATTCTGAATACGTCTTCCTCGTTCCAATGCTTTGTTCCAACTGCTTACTGACGCTACCTTTGTTAGAAAAAAATGGCCAAGTCGTGAATTTCCGCTATTTTTTCGTTTATTCCTTGTAAGTACCAGCTTTACGGATGTCATGTTCTTCTTCTTTACAGATACACTTCTTCTTCTTAACAACTGCACTTAAATTTCTTTGCATTTAAATCCAAAACTGTTTTATATTATATCTCCACGAGAAATATTTAAACGAATATCTTTTGCCGGTCAATGCGCACGCAACTCCACAAATCCGTGATTCATCGTGTTTACTACAGCACATTCCACTAGCTTGCCGTGTGAAAGTTTTAAGTGTATTTTTTACATAGTTCTATTTAAATTGTTACCTATCAATTATTTCTAATACATTTCCTTATAAATAGTGATTTGTGTGTTTTTTTTCTTTTATATAAAATCTTGTGATTAGATCTAAATGTGGCCGTGTGAATTTTCTACACAAGTGAAATTAGGTTATGTTTACAATTCGTTCCTGGTATATTTTAGTAATTTTTACATACTGAATTTATTTTTATATATTTATCTTATTTTGGTAAGTGCCTTTTATATGTATACTACTTCAAAATGTTACAATATATATATATATATATATATATATATATATATATATATATATATAAAATACGTTTTCTTGTTTAATAATTTAAAACAACATTGGTTATTCAAATACAAGAATATTTATTAATTTATATCCAAAGATTTTCGTCGGTAAACAGTACCAACATCATCAGGAATGAAAATTACAATCATGAAAATGTAATTTTCATTCCTGATGATATTGGTACTGTTTACCGTAGAAAAGCTTTGGATATAAATTAATAAATAACTTATGGTTATTTGAATAACTCAGGTATTTGAATAACTTATGTTGTTTTAATATATATATATATATATAAAGAACAAAAGTCAAAATACAAATACAAGAATTATATTTGAATTTACAAACTTGACTTTTGTTCTTTATTAATACACAAGAAAACATATTGCGATATTTATATATATATATATATATATATATATATATATATATATATCCCTTTATCTTCAATTATGCATTTAACTTATTTTACAATCAACATTTATATTAATTATTTATTTACTGATTGTTCATCAATTTGTATTTATTATATTTTTTTTACAGTGAATAATTTTTAAAAAGAGGTACAAAAACCTCGGGTCTAATTTTGTCTGGTTGGAATAGTATTATAATACCTCTTACCATATACCGCAATTCTTTGGTTTGAGGTACAAAAGTAAAAAAAAAAATACATTGTCAAAGCATTGGTGTTTTTTCATTATAACAATTATTTGATAAAAAAAAGTGAGGATGTCCCAATAGTAGTCAGTCAACTCCATGCACTGAAAAACATTTCCTGGGGCTGGTACAAAATACTAAAGATGCATAAGCTGAGGAGCTATTTCTTCATCCTATTTCGCACATACCTATTTCCTTACAAGTTTTTTTCAGGACCTTTTCAAAATATAAAGCCCTAAACTACCAAAAAATTATCAATGGATGATGTCAAATAATGTGTGAAATTTGCCAATTTGAAACAAAACAAACTTGAAATGCCATATTGTAAGAAAATATTATTTCAGGATTCTTTACAAAAATGAAAAACTATTATTTATAGTACAAGAGAAATTTTTCAGAGATTTACTTTTCAGATGGGTGTGAGCGTTGTAGACTCTTCTATCTCAGGATTAGGAGGTTGTCCTTATGCAAAAGGGGCTTCGGGTAATGTAGCAACTGAAGATCTGGTGTACATGCTTCATGGCTTAGGAATTGAGACTGGTGTTAATCTTTCAGCATTATTAGACGCAAGTAGGTTTATTTGCAACACTCTTGGAAAAAAGACTGAATCTAAAGTGGGGAAAGCAATGAGTGTTTTATAAATTAAATGTTTTAAAATATTTTGTTCTTCATAGAATTCTGTATATTTTGTATTTCTTTGCATAATTTCTTTGTATAATTATTGCAGTAATGTATCAAAATAGTGGTATAACATATAGTTTCTTACATTTATCACAAATTTCAAACATAACTATGACAATTTTTTTTGCAAAGGATGAATGGAGATGGTGATCTTGTTACAATCGATATTTACATATATGTACTTGCAACTGATATTCAGTTTTAAATGTAATGTAGCAGCTAGGTACTCACAAACTATAAATTTATTTAAATAGAAAGATTAACTTTTAATATTGTAAGTAAAGAATAAATTAAGAGGTTATAACTTATCCTGAATATCGATTTTTTCTAAGGTTCGATAGTGAATTTTTTACCAGAAAATAAATTTTAGAGTGGGTCATGTCAGTGTACTTAACTTTGCAAGCTTTTTCTTGTTATAAAAAATTGTTCCAAATTTGATCAAATTGCATAGCTAGACATATATTTTGTTGTTTTGAAAAACTTAAATAAACATGTAAATAAAACTTCTTAATAACAATTTTTTAAATTTTAAATTTAATTTTCATTTCAATTGCAAAGCAAACATCTTCAGAGGAAATTACCACAAGACTCTGAAGATGAATCGTCCTCTTCATAGGGTAGTCCTAAATCTTATGAAGGAACTAAATTAAATGTCTTTGTGTTTTAGAAGTTTTATTTATTTATAATAAAAAATGAACAGCACACTTGCTCCAAGTTATGTTTTTATTAAATAATTTCAAATAAATTATTACAACTACAGTATATTGAAAACTAGAATTATGGAAAACTTTTCCCAATTGATATTTTTAACATTAAACTTATACATATTTTAAAAAAGGAACGCTGCCAGTTTTTGTATTTTTTAAAGTATGATGTAAAATTTGACAAATGTCATAATGCTAGCTGAACTTTCTACAGTCTTTCAATTTTCTTTCTGGAAGATAAATTGTAATTTTTAATATGTGGTTTGGGTTAATATTCAGTTTCATCAACTTTATTATTTTCTTATCTAACTATTTTGTTTAGAAGTGTGATGACTTATTTAAACATTATCATGATTTATACAATTGGAAAGAATGTTTGAAACATAAATTTAATATATCTTACCTACCTGAAATCATTTTAGCAAGATTTTAAATTATGTGTGTATATAGAAGTACATATGTTGTAATGCTTTTCATTTTTTTTTTTTTTGACCTGAAAATATAGAGGTAACAATCTACTGATGTAGACTGTATACTTTATAAATTAAAAAATATTTTTTACCTATTCAAAAAAAAATATACAGTTCTGAAAGGTTTTTGTATGCATAAATTTAGGCTTAAAGTTAAAATAGTTATTTTTATCTCTTAAGGAAGTTTTAATTTGACATATGCTTATTTTATTCTTATGTTTGTGTTTAAAATTATTGAAGATAAATTTTAATAGGCTTTTTAATAGTAATAAAGTCACTCTGTGATCCGACTTTTAGAACTATCAGATGAGTATATATAAAATCAGATGTGTACATGTTAAGAGTATTTTGGTTATTATAATAAATAATTATGATAATTGGATTTAATAAATTATATTAAATTGGATTTATATATATATATTAGTTTATTAGTTAAACCTAAGACATCTGATGGAGGAAAGGAAAATGTTATAATATAAAATAGATTTTCATTTAAATTAAACAAATTGGAACTACAGTAGAACGTCGGTTATCCGAACGTCAATTATCCGAACACGAAAAAAGGTTGCGTGTAACCTGAACTAGACCAAACGTCACCGCGAAATAAACAAGCCAGTTCTTCGTCGCTTGTTACTTGCTGATGCCAATGAAGAAAGTGTTGTGCAATTTGCCAAAAAACTCAATGTCAAAGATTGTTCTTACATGATAGCTGACTCTTGGAGCACCATGAAAGAAAGCAACTTAAAAAATGCTTGGAACAAAATTTTAGAAAAGACTCGTGAAAACATAGAGCCTGAAGTTACAGACCAGGAAGATGTTGATGAATTTTTGGAGTTGTATGGAGAAATTCCTGGATTTTCAGAATGTGACATACAAGATACTGAAGATTGGCTAACAATGGACAATGACCCAGGCTTCCAGATCATTGATGATGAGGAAATTGTTTCTCTGATGCTGGCTGAAGATACCACCCAGCATGACAGCGATGAAGACTGTAACACAGATACTGCAGAAAGCACCAAGAATCGTCCAAGTCATGAAGAAGCTTTTTCGGCATTTAATACTGCGATGTCTTGGCTTGAAAAGCAAGAGGAGAGCTGCCCAACTCAGCTTTTACTGCTAAAGAGGCTTAGGGACTTAGCAGCTAAAAAACGGTCCTCAAGTTTAAAGCAAAAGACAATAAAAGACTATTTTACAAAGTAATTCCAATGCAATACATTACAGTATTAAAAATGTTACTTTATCATATTTTTATGTTTCTATTTTTTTTTTATTTGACATTACTCTTTATAAAATGTGTGAATATTATATTAACTTCAGTACAAAATTACATAAAAGAGTTGATAATATAATAAAAGTATTATGTATACGTAAATATGTTGTGTTTTTAATTTCCACATGCTTAATCAATAATTTACCTATCAGTAAGCGCCTCAAATGGCATTATTAAAACTATGTTTGATTATCCGAACACCCTCAGGTCCCAATTAGTTCGGATAACCGACGTTCTACTGTATCTGCAATAAATATTTATATAACAACTGAAAATCTAATAAACAAACATACAGCAAGTGAAATATATTTTTTAAAAAAAGGTTCATTATTTTTGTGGGAGGAAAGAAAACCGATTAGAGTTGGACAATTTATGAAGGACAAAATTGGGTTTGTATACTAAGTATAATTGATGTTACATATGCCACAGTTAATAGAAGAGCAAATCCTGTTTGTTTTTGTATATTATATCTTTTTTATATTGTGTTATAAATTGTATATGTATTGTGATATTTAGACATAAAAGTCAGATTTGCTCAAATTTGGTTTTATAATTAAGTTATTATTTTATTAGAATGTGTCTTTTTTACTTCTTTTAAATATAATTTCTTGATGTTGTTTGAGATGTATTTTTAAAAAAGAAATTATGAGTAAAACTTTACTTTTTACATAGTTCTGTTTATAATTTTATTTCCCACAACCCAGCAATAATGAATTCTAACGATATTATTGTTAACGATTAAAACATATAAATTTGTTGCCAATAAATATTTATAGTTGTTTTACCAGAATAAGAATTTCTTTAAATTAAAACAATAATAAATGCATCTATTAATAGATTATATTATTAATCACTTAAACAATAGTTTATGACTATCCGAACTTTAAATTTAGTAAATTTGTTAAAACTTACTGAGACAGAACATTTTCAATCGCTATGTGCCGATCTTCATCAGTGTCTTCTGCTTGGAGATGTTGGGTCAAGCGGTGACGGTTTTAAAGGTAAGTTTTCGATAGTATCAAAGAGTATGTGTGATTTGTATTGAGTTTGTTCGTTTAATATGTTTGTACTTTTGTGTGTCTGTAAATTTCATTTTGTTTTGTTCTAGTGTGTTGAGATGTGGTCCTTTTTTGTTGATGTGTAGGATTTCTAGGTTATGGTAAATGTCTGTGTATTTGTGTCCTGTTCCTTTTACGTGATTGTAAAATGTTGAGTTAGTGTTCTGTTTGTGTTCCTCGACTCTGTTTAAAGCTGCAACCTGTTTGTCCAATGTAAAATTTGTTACATTCGTCGCAGTTCAGTTTGTATACGCCCGGTGCTGTTTGACCCAACATCTCCAAGCAGAAGACACTGATGAAGATTGGCACATAGCGATCGAAAACGTTCTGTCTCAGTAAGTTTTAACAAATTTACTAAATTTAAAGTTCGGATAGTCATAAACTAATGTTTAAGAGATTAATAAGATTCACCAAAAGTAATGGACTACAAATTTCAAGAAGATTATGTTAGTTAAAATGTTCATGTTACGTTATATTATTACCCATAAATTTTATGTTTGTTCATGATAATTGGGGAAACTTAATTATTACATTTAACTAATCAACGATTTAGCTAAGTTAATTTATAAATTCAGCAAATCATTCATTAGTTAGTTTTATTTTTAATCCTGAAACTATTCCTTTTTTTAAGTGAAGTTATTTTGCTATGATGGTATAAGTAATAATTGACTTGGCTTGTGAGTTAAGGTTATGAATAAATAAATAATTTTACATGAATTCACAAAACCATATGGTTTATTGTCATAAGCACTTCAATGACTTGCAACATCATCAGTGACACTACTATAAATTTCTAAATGCAACTAACAGGTCAGTCCGTCAGCCAGAGAAGGAGTGGGTTTGGTGGCCCCTGAGGTTATGCAGGGTCTGTCACTGACACAGCAAGTCTTATTTATACACTAAGGTTAAAACTGGATTTGGGCGTAGCCAGATTTACAATCATGCCTCGGTTTACATAAAAGAAATTTTAAACAATGTTTGTATGGATTCAAATACAAGAAATTGAAAAAAATATAAACAAAAACGTTTTATAAAAACAATAATATAGAATTTTAAATTAGGCCTAATTCATTATTAACAACTATATGTTTAAATCTATTTATAAATAAGGTTTACCAAGCATCCAACTCTTTAAACTTTAGGCGTAACAAAGTTTAAAGAATTAGATGCATAGGAAAGTTTTTTTCTAAATAGATTTTAAAATATAATTGTTACTAGTGAATTAGACCCAATTCAAAATTCTATATTTTAATAGAAGGTTTTTAACATTTTATTCCAAACTTAATATTTTTCAAAATGTAGTTGTTATTCTTGAATTTTAGTTCATGTAAACATTGTTTTTTATTTGTTGTAAAATGTATGTAATCCGAAGCGTTATTGCAAATAAATGTATGTATAAATAACATCTGCTGTGTTACCTGTTTAGCTGCAGCTGTAAAAATGTAGTGGTGTCACTGATGATGGCATCAATCATTGAATCACGTATGACGGGTTTCGTTTTTTTAATATAATTTTATAAATAAGTTTTCCTACGATCTTATATTTTTTTAAAAGAATATATATTGTTTTACTGAGCGAATATAGTACATCTAGGATAACTATGATCCATTGTATAAACCGTTTACTTATGACACAAGTGTAACTATAAAGAAAGGACTATAGCTTCCACTAAATAGTTCATTCTATCCTAGCAAATGACTAGTCCATAGTATTTCCTTATTTTCTATGATATTGATGTAATAATCATTCAGATTCCTCAAGTTTGTGTATACTTTTAACTTTGAAACATGTGAAATATTGTCAGGTGTCTGGCCATTTTGATTGGAGTCTGTGTCTTTTGCTGCTGTTGAGTTGTGAAACTTTGCAGTTTAGAGATTTGTTATTGCGTTAACATTGGAATAGTTGTTTCAATGAATGGACTGAAAACTGTACAAAGGTAATACATATTCCTTTTCAATTGAGATTCTATTGCTGGTTTTAGAAGTATTCTATTGATAAGTAAATATTGCGTAACAAAGTGAATACTATAGAGCAAGGATTCTCAATCTTTTTCAAAGACTGTGCACTTAATGAAAAATTAAATTTTCTGTACCCCCTTGTTGTTAGGAGGGGGCGGTTAAATTAGAAAACACTTTTTATATATAAAACACACCATATTTGGAAATATATTTGAAACTTTTTCCAAAAAATTAATGACAAGGATGAGCTTGCTTCTATTTACATAGTTCTTCAATGTTCGGCTCAAGTTTTGTTAAGTCGTCTATAACATTAGGCTTGTTTCTGTACTTACATTTAGATATGTTAAGCTCGAAAACCTTCTTTCACATACGTATGTAGTTGAAAACCCAATAAGAATCTTTACAGCAGTATTTCAAAGTTCTTGGTACTCCTTTCCAACACCGATCCAAAAATCTAAGGAAGCACTGAAATATTTTTTAAATGTCTGATCACATGATAGATCAATCAGTTCTTTCTGGAATGTGGTCAGGTTCCTCAAAGTTACAATAGCATCAAACAAAAAGGTATCACCGATCCAGTACAACTTTTTGTCTGTTAATGAGAAGTATTCTCTTATACTTGTCTTCAATGACCTGAGGTGCTGCCCAATTTGAGTTTTAAGGTCAGCAAAAGCAGATAACTTTTTCTCATTTTCTTTAAAAAATTGGTTCAGTGTTTCAAAAGTATTACAGTTGTTGTTTTCTATTTCATTTTCTCACAGTATTACTTTTTAATCATTGCGTTTGTTTTGTTTTCAACATAGAAAATATCAGAAACACTACCTTGCATAGACTTATTCCAGATGTTCAGTTTTTTAAAAATATCACTCAAATAAGCCAATTTTGAAAGTCAATGGGTACAGATGATAAATTAAATTTGTGGTCTGTGAAGAAAAGATGCAATTCTTTGTGGAGATCAAATACATGGACCTGTACGTTTCCACGTGAAAGCCAGCGAACTTCAGTGTGTAATAGCAAGTTCTCATGAAGACTACTCATATCTTGACAAAGGATCTTAAACTTGCAAGATTTTTGAGACCTAGTTTTGATAAAATTCATAATTTATACACTCTGATTGAGGACTTCTTTCAACTTATCAGGTAGGTGTTTGGCTGCCAAAGACTCACAGTGAATGACAGAATTTACAATCAGGAGACAGACTTTTTTTATATGTTCAATTATGTGACTGCTTATGGCCTTGGCAACATCTATACCACACGCAGTTTTTCCAATCAAGCCAGTTCTTGGAAACAAAGATTTCAAAAGTGTGAAAATGTCTTGTAGAAATATTTTGTACTTTTGTACAAATATTTAGTGGCTTACAAAATATAAGATCTTCAAATACTTCATCCTCATGTATTCCACGGACAAAAACGACCAGTTGGACTAAGCCAACGACATCTGTCATTTTGTATTCCAAACCATGAACTTTCTTGTATTGCTTGAACGAGTTGTCATTTTGTGTTGCTTGCCATGCCACGGATTCTCCGTGAAACTGTGTCATTTGACAGTGGTATATTTTTAATATGTTTTGCTTCTTTATTTCCAAACATGCAAAAAACTATCTTTAATGCAGCAGGGAAAATAAGGTTTTCACCAATGGTGTGGTTTTGCGAAGATTTGGCAATTAGATCCCTAGCTTTATACAAAGCTTTTTCATTTTTGTCTGCCCCAGAAAAATGTTTTACAGTAGTTTTCAGACTATTAAGATCTTCCAAAAGACATTAAAAATAATCTAAATATTTATTTACTAATTTTACATGTTTACTTTCAAAAGAGACGGTTTCATAAAATTTTTGGATAATATTTCTGAACAAACCACGTATTGTGGAGAGGGCTTGTCTGAACTTCCACTCCAAGTAAATCCAAATTTTAAGTATGATTCGTCTTACTTCTTTTTTTTTATTTATACCCTCTGCCACTTTTTCAGTGTTTTTATTTTTACATTCAGATTGATAATTACAATCAAGCCTAATTACATTTTGAGATGTTGATGGCCCAGGATCTTGGTCAAGATCTTATGAGATATTTTTCGTTTGAGCCATTTATCCATTCTAAATGTTCACACTGACATCCCCACATTAACCCGATAACAACAGTCTTAAATTGTTGAAGGAGATTTGAGGTTATAATAACAATGGGAACAAACTATTGATAAACAACACAGGCAAAGCTGTACTGACACTGATCAGAGTCTAGGCCAAAGAAATCTGCAGGCAGCGCCTCCACCAGTCACTCACTGCCCCCTGCGGCCACTATTTTGTCTATTGCACCTGTTGGTTGCAAGTAACTCGACCAGACAAGTATTCAATTAGATTCCACTATTAAATTATAACCTTTCTGATTACAACACAGAAAGACATAAAAATTGTTTAATTTTTCATTAACCTGCCCTGCAACCCCTTCAACACGCATACCACAGTTTGAAAACCCCTGCCATAGAGCTTTCTTTTAATTCCTGGTGCGTTTTGAAACAATCATTTTATTTAAGGACAAGCTTCGTATAGTTTAATCAGAATTCAAGATGATTATAACAAACAACTAAAATAATTATTGTTACATAGTTTTTAAAATTAAATTCTGTGTAAGTATCAAAATATCTGATTATTTTTTGTTTTTATTTTTAATAATATGTTAGATAATTAAACAGTATTCTTAGAATATATTTTTTTTGTTAGGATAAAAATATTTCAATTTTTGTATAGATTTACAATCATTAAATGTAATGAAATCGTTTCAAATTTAACTTGTTATAGAAAATTTATTGCACTTAAATTAATTATAAAATCGAGATATTTTGAAATCGAAATGTCATTAGTGAAATCACTGATTCTCTTTACACATTTTTGCTTTCTCAAGATAGAGCAAACTGAAACGATCAGAGATGGTCAATATTGAAGTTTCTTGCTATATCTCCAAAGTTTATCAATATTCACCACTTTTGATTAATTTAGTGATAATAGTTATTTTATAGTTCAATTTCTTGCTATATCTCTAAAGTTTATCAATATTCACAACTTTTGATTAATTTAGTGTTAATAGTTATTTTTTAGTTTAATTTCTTGTTATATCTTCAAAGTTTATCAATATTCACCACTTTTGATTAATTTGTTGATAATAGTTATTTTATAGTTTAACATTTTGGATCTTGGATGTTTTTTAAAATTATGTTAAATGTACGTATTTTTGTTTTAATGTAAGAGCATTGGTGTTTAAATTGTTTTCGTGGTGTTCAAACCATTGCGGCTGGAGTAATCAATAATATCACTTACAGCCTTATTTTGCTAACATAATTGAAACTCTAGCCAAGGTTTGCTTATTGTCAATTTATATAATGTTTTATGACTTATGCAAGTAGTAGGTATATAAAAGCAAAATATATTCAAGAGAATATTTTTGTAGACATGTTTGTTTAAGGTTTACACGTCTTCAAACCTAAATCATATTCTGGAAAATTTTGAGGGGAAAAGATTGCTGTGTTTTTATTTTTAGAAAAAATACGCTCTACAAAAGTATAAGTTTCCCATTGTTAAGGCGTTTTATCTTGCAGGGACACCTGCTGTGAAATTACTATTAAGTGTTTGTTATTAGATGTTTTACTATACTTACTTTCTTTAAATCCTTATTTAAAAATTGTCTTCCATATACTATATTGAAAACTTTAATTGTACAGTGAGAATTTGGTTTAGTAGAAAAATTAGTATATTAATTTTATTTCCCAATTGTATAAAATGTAACAACCATTTATACAATTATATTTAATAATTTTCAAGGTTTTTCGTGTCAAAAATGTTCCTGTCAGTAACATGGTAAACTCACAATGGTAATAAACTAAAATAATGACATTTTTTATCTGTAATCAGTCAATTGATAGATAAAAACTCTTAGGCCCAGCATCTGCCTTCACTTTCTTCATAGTTTTAACATAAATTTCAAAAGCTATGAAAACAATTCATTTGGGAAAAATATCACACATAAAAATAACCTATCACCTGAAGTAAACAATAATGTTTTCATTTCTCACTAAGAAATACCTGCTACTTTTCTACTTATGTAGAGGCAAGACGTCTTTTTCTGGATTTTAAATATGAGTTTCATTGTAAATGGGTTATGACAGTGACAGCTCTAGACTATTTTCCCTGATCCACTTAGATTCAGTTTACGGCTTGCTTCAAGCAATTCGATTCAACTAAATGTCAAAAGATTAGTTTTACTTACCAGGTACTTTATAAACTCTAAGCTTAAAGATGGATGAACAATACTTTGTAGAGTAGTTGAGGTTGGCTGTTGATTAGCAAATACATTTTCAACTCTATTACTGAAGTTTGTCACTGATACTATCTTTATCAGTAGGACACACAACCAAAGAGTTGAATAGGTCTTGGCCCACATCAATTCTTAAACACATCTTAATTTTGTTCAACATACTAAAACACTTTTTGTAAGATGACCTAGTTATTCCTGTGTCTTCTCTTAATCTCTCTTCCTATATGAGTTTCTACTTTGTTGGTAACATGATCATTCCAAGATATTTCCAGTAAATAGGCTTAAATTTACTTGTCCTCATAAGATGACCAGGTATTCCTGTGTCTTTTCTTAATCTCTCTTCTTTGTTGGTAAAATGATCATTCCAAGATATTTACAGTTTATAGGCTTACATTTTCTGTAACTTGTAAGATGACCTAGGTATTTCTGTGTCTTCTCTTTATCTATCTTCTTAAATGAGTTTTTACTTTGTTGGTAACATGATCATTCCAAGATGTTACCAATATATAGGCCTAAATTTGCTTTACCTCATAAGATGACCTAGGTATTTCTGTGTCTTCTCTTGATCTATCTTCTTAAAAGAGTTTCTACTTTGTTGGTAACATGATCATTCCAAGATATTACCAATATATAGTACTAAATTTTTTTTACCTCGTAAGATGGCCTAATTATTCTTGTGTCTCCTCTAAATTTCTTTTCATAACCAATCATTTTTATAAAGTATAGTTAGCTCAATGTTTCTTAGCAATATATGTGTTGTAATTTGAAAAAAAATGGTGACTAGTGACAAACTAATTCTTAGTGAGAAAGAAACGATTGGTCTGATCAACAATGAAACATTTGGGAATTTTGAAATTGTTCTTTAGCTGATTCGTAACAATATTACACAATTCTTTTCCAGAAGCACCTAAACCCAGCTTGCATCACTTGTTTGGGTAAGGGAGCATGTATTCATTAGCTGTAGTAGTTTGATATTTTTCTGTGATTTGTATAGCTGGTTCAAAGTGTTTGAATGGATCTGACACTAATAAACTGTTAGTGCTCTAGATTTGCATAGTGTTGTACAAATTATCAACATACATAAATATTAACTAAATAAATAAAAACCCACAAACCACAATACAAAAATATTTTATTTTACTACAATTACTATAAGCACATTTCAATTACATTGTAATCATCTTCAAAAGTACTATTTTCTACTTAGAATTTTTTGTTGGGAAAAAATTTAGAAAAAAGTATTTCAGAAGATGATTATCATGTAATTGAAATGTACATAATGTAATTGCAGTAAAATGAAAGATTTTTATGTTGTGGTTAGTTCGTTTTTCTTTAGTTAGTTAAAATAATTCCACGGTGCTCAAGAAATTTAGTAATTAATTATATTATTAAATAATATTTAATTACACAACTCACATAGTAAAGTACATACTCAAAACATGTTAGTTTATACAACTAGTTCGACATATATGGCAATGTTGAGTACTAGGCTAGTTAAAACAGGTCCATTTGGGGTTTGTTAGAAGCCTAGCTTTGGCAATATACATTGCTTAACATAGGCAAGGATTGAATTACCAGGACAACAAAAGGTAGGGCTAAAATATATATACAAACAGGCCAGTTAAACTCAGCCCTTGAGTAGTAAAAGTGTCCTATCCTTGTTCAGTCTATCCGCATGCATCTTTAATGTTATTATTGCTTAACCAACATTTTTTTATTAAAACACATTTGACTTTAAATTCATGAATTCACCCTTTTTTAATCATTCAAATTCTTCTTTCCTTTTATTATCGGTAGGATATGGATCATTGGGCCCTTATGAGAAAACAACTCTTAGTTATGACATAACTTTTTAAACCAACTGAAGTATTTTTTTATGTATAGAAGAATGAGCATCATTTATGGTTGGCAAATTTTGTCACATTCCATGTTTACAATATTTAACAGTTATGATCGATGCAGGTATGTGTAATAATTAGAAAATATAAGTCACTGTAACTTATATTACCTACTACAAAAGAGCATCTCAAGAGCCATCAAATTTTGAATTGGGCAAGAAAAATCAAAATATTGAAAATAAAACATGTTAGCTCTTTTACCCATAAAACGCTCTAAGGTTAATTTTAGTTGAATTCAAAAGGACATTTAATTGAAAACAATCTAAACCATTAAAATATTTTACATACTTTGACATTAAAAGTATTATTTTGAAACTGAAGTAAGTAAAAATCTCCAACTAATTCACCACATATAGTACCTAAACCTTATATTGAGCTTTATGTAGTTAGTAAACTATTTCTATTATATTGATATAATGTAATAATTTAATTCTATTACTATTACAATTGAAAAAAACTGAATCATTTAATTTGTGACTAAAGCATTATATATTTTATTAATACCATTTCAAGACAACCTTGTAACAGAAAATATTTTAAAAGTTGACAATAATTTAAACACATTTTTACATATTATAATTGAATTTATTAACTGTTCAATTAAAATACATATTATAATATTATAGAAAAAGGCATTGGTAAAGTAGCTTGCAGTTTATTAGCTTACCATACAGTAACCACATTAGCTATCTTTTAGACCAACCCATTTAAAATAACATCCAATTACATTAAATATCTATATAATGTGCCAGAAAACTGTATGATTGTTCTAAATCTAAAATAGCAAGACAAAACTGACGACTCCTTTGACGAAAAGTCGCAAAACTCAAAGGAAATCTAGTTTTATCTTTAACAAAAATGCAACCCACTTTAAAGTCCTTTTACTATTATAAACATGATTTCAAAGAAATATACCTGTCGCAACCCGTAGGTTTTGTTAACAAAATTTTTATTTAAATAACACAACTTATAGATACAAGTATAGAAATAAAAAATAAAACAACATACATAATATCTGTACTAAATGTTTTCTTAACAATAAATTAAAAATTTGAAAACAATACCTCTCTACCTTTGATAAATAATTATACAAATAAAAAAAGGAAAAGAGCATCAGTATAATGAAAATGTACACACAGTTAAAAAAACAAATACATATAGCCAATAAACAACAAAAGGACATTCACAAATAAATATTGTGTCAAACTGAAAACTTCCACTAAAATAATTCTAGTACTCGTACAATTGTAGACAGGTAAATTCTTAGTGCATGATAAATACATTCATTGCAGCGATTACAATTAAAACACAATTTTAATTACTCTACTGTAATAAATATTGTTATGTTATTTTCAACTAATATAATATTTATATGACCTAACATTATGAAAATTGTACAAAATAATTAACATCATTACATAACTTGACCTTGCAGATCAATGGAACTAAGTAACATTATTTTCATGATGGCTCTATTTGGGTGCTCCATTTATAAAGTTTGTCTTCATGAGATTCCCTCCTTTGTTTAAGTAAAGCCTGAAACACGTCACATTTTTTATTTAGCTTCCTCCAATATAAGAAAATAAATTTATTTTCCTTTTAAAATTAATGTTTGTACTTAGAGGGTATATTATTTGCTATTCTATAGTGACTCAGAAAGTTTGTAATGTAATTTGAAGTGTTGAAGGAATAGAAATGTTAATATGGAGTTGCTAAAATACAAAGATATATTTATTAAATTTTTGTAATTAAAAAAACACATGATGAATGTTCTGTTTCAAAAGTATTGACTAAACTCTCTTTGCAAAATTAAACATTTGTAACCGGCAACATACAAATGAGATTCTAAAATATAAAAACTTCCATGCCCCTCCAAGTCATGATTTTAGCGTTCTCTGTCGGTTTGGCACTGTGCAGAGTAATAATTCATGATGCAAGGTCTCTACTTCAGTATCCTTGCATATTACATATCAAGGCACATCTCTGGCGTATTGCACTATCACTGAGGTTGACGTATTGGAAGTAGCCCTATGAAATGATGGGCCATAAACGCAGTCATGGAACTTAGGACACTACGAGAAAATGATGGGGTTTGTGGGTTCCTTCTGAATGGCAAATAATGATATTCCAGTAGATTTCAATCTCCAGGGTTTAACCCTTTTCTCTCAGAACACTTCTCTAACTTTTTGTCGGTATTTGGCAAGCGAGAGTTAGGGAACTCCATTTTTTATGATAGATGAAAATTAAGCTATTTCGTCTGCTTTCCTCAAGGTTTGACTTCATGCTTTGAAATTATTAAAGTACATTTCTTGTTGTAATTAGTATGTTATTATTTATATTAATTATGAATTATACACACACACACATACAAACAAGATTTTTTTGTCATATAAAAGACAGGGGAGATTTGAGAATAATCCAGTCTGTTTTCATGAAACATACATGCATAATCACACTACAATATCTGATATCTTTCAGATGAATTACATTCTTTGTAATTAAAAAAGAAATAAAAAGAAAAAATCCAAGAGAGTGGAAAAATACAGTTTACTAACTTACCCATCACCTCCCGGTCCAATATTTGAAGATTCCTTTTTCAGTGGTGTCACGTTGTCCAGTCCCATTTCAGATAGTGCCCTCAAAGCTCCAAGTGCAGCCTTAAACATGAAAGTTAATTAGAATAAAGACAAAACATCTCAACTACTTAAAAACAGTAACAAAACTTAATATTTTTGCTCTGCTATAATTTATTTTCATGATGTTCCCATTATTAATTAGGTTACTTACTTGGTCGTGAGATAAATCTGTCGTTGTCCCAGCTCCATGACAAACTTGAGGAGGGTCAGTAGATAAGGATACTAAACTAAGAATTTCGCTGTGGTTACCCTATAGAACATATATTATTTAGACATAGTTAAACAAATATATAAAGATAAAATCTATTATGCATAATAATGATAATAAGAAGGAATGCACATAAAAATTTCAATTCGTTGTAAAATTTTTCTTTCGATTCTCAAGTTGTTTCTTGATCCTTTCAAGTTATATAAGTCTAAATGATAATCTCGAATAGTGAATTTAGTTAACATCTTAGTCATATGGAGAAGCCTTTTAGAAGTTCCGTTTTAATATAATAGGCTACACAATTGTTTAACCTTGATTTAAGAATAGGAATTTATTATTACAAATGTGAACTTCAGTTCACAACTACAAGACATCTTCAGTAATAGCCATTTGGAACTACCTTTTCTTTGTGTTTTGTGGAAGCAGTGGCGGAGTGTAATGGTAGCCAGAGACGAGTGGTGACCAAGAGGGATACGGACCAGAAATGCTTCTGATCATCTTTGTTATTGCGTTATAAATAATAATAATATTTTTGTTATCTCAAATCAGCATCTGCTTTAGTCGTTTAATTCATTTAAAGCAACTAAACATAAATAAGGCTTAGTTGATGAATAATTATATTCCCAATCATTCACACCGCAAACGTATTTTAACGGTTAAAAAACAAGAATTAGAATTGGCACTTTAATCAATGAAGAATCGTGTATCAGCGACTACTCGATACCATTAGAATTGATGATTTCTGGAATTAGCCCATCCCTAATAATGAGGAAATAAACCATTTAGAAAAATATTAAAGCATCTATAGCTACTTTTGGATAGTTATTAATCAAATTTTAAGTTCCAACAAGCTACGCTAACATGTTAATTACAAACTACAATAACTACATTGTGCATTTAATTGAACTCACAGCAAACTTATTGATACAAAAAAAAAATGTTTAACTAATGGAAAATAATTAAGCTCTCTTAATCTTATGCGGTCCAAAACACTAGCCCTTGTTATAAGAGAAAGTATTAATTTCTAGCTACCAAACAAGACTTGTTTCTCTCTCTTACTGACAAAGGACACAGTGTGTCCGAAAAACATAATTATTTTATTGTTTGAGCGTGTATTTTAAAATTACAGACTAAACTATTACCAAGGTAAGTGTGTCAGTTTCCTATCTAGTCCAAAATATATCAAATTAGTCACCAAATAGAAAAATAATATGTAAATAAAATCTTCTAAATATTTTAAAAGAGGGTTTTTTAACAAAAATTGGGTTTGCATTTACTAAATTACAGATCAAATTCAATTTTCAAATAAAACAATTCCCGTTTAGAAAATATTTCTTCAAGAACTTTAGAGTGAAATTTACAAGCTAGTTCCTAAATAAAATACTACAAAAGGAAAAAAGTGTACTTGTAGATAGAATTTTATTCAATTGTCTCTGATATAAAAAAATAAAATCCAATAAAAGCGTTGAAATGAAATCATTTTTTATCAGACAAAAATTGTGCATAATGTTCATAATATTTAAAAACGTTTACCTTTGGAAAATCTGAAAACTGAACTCTAAACCCAAGCAGTTGTGCTAAATACAATAACTGGTCTTTTGGTCTTACTGCAGGTGAACTTTTGCCATCCGCATGACTACCTAAAGCTTCGGCTGTTGGTGAATTACCTCCATTTAAATACTCCTTAGCTATTGTAGCAGTTGTCTGAATGTTCACTGAATGACCTGTTAAAACACTGCGAATTAGTTACACACTCAAAATTTTATAGTACTTTAGAAAAATATTTATTAACAGACACAAACTGTTTTTATATACAGAGTATCTGTAAATTATTTGATCAAACTTCAACAAGCAATTTCTAAGGTCAAATTAAAAAAAAAATCTTTTATAAAGTGTAGTCTTATCTTCCTTAGCTTTCTGCTTGTCTGTTTTTGGAAAAAATAATTCTATCAATGTTGCTAAGTAATCAAATTTAAACTTTGCACAAATATTAAACTAATCAAAGCATGTAAAAAAATGTTTCAGAAAAACACCACTTCTAGTTTCAAAATTACAGGCTGCCTTCCAATTACTTTTTTATTTTATAAAAAAAGCCTTGGGCATTATAGTTTTCAGTTATAATTGGACACTGTTTTCTAATTATCATGTTAACTGACAAGGAACACTAATAATAGAATTAGATTTGCTAAAATATAAACTGTTATAGTCTTAGAGAACAACCAATTTTACAGAAGACCAAAGTGTTACTTATCAATGTAAGACATATTTGTAAAGATAACTTCTCAAAATTAGGGAAAAAGCATTCCAAGACACATTACAGAAGTTATATATCAAAAACCGACAGATTTATTACAAAAACTTTCATTGGCAGTAATTAAAACTTGAAATGTACCTTGTACAGGCATCCTTGTGTTATGTTTAGAATGGTAGCCATTAGTTTTACCGGTATTAACGGTCACCGGGTCGGTCATTAACAGAATTCCAGGTACCAGCTGCCGCCCACCACTACCTCCGACACTTGGCTTGACTAATTCATTGTCAGCATAAGCCTATAAAATAGCAAATGTTTTTACAAGACACAGAAATTTGAAATCAAAATACAGTAATTAGACTAACTTAACTGCTCACACATTTATTTTTTCTTAAAAATAGGATTAAGAAAACAGTCAAAATTACAAAACCAAAGAAAATTAACACAATTTTATACTTTCATAGCTTAAGTTTTTGTTGTAGCTCTAGAATTATTAATTTGGCATTTATTTGTTTAACAATGTTATAATATCGTTATTTTTCTTTTCTTCAAGTTTCTTCACTAACGTTTGAAAACTCGATTTCAATGTTTGTTTTCAAATCATCAATTGTATGAGGATTTTTGTAAACTTCGCCTTTTAAAGATCCCTATAGGAAAAATCAGCAGGTGTAAGATCTGGCAATCTCAGAGGTCAAAAATCTTTCAATATTAAAGATTGAAGAATAAAAAAATTCCATAGCATTGCTAACGTTTCATTTGGAATATGAAATGTAGCATTGTTTGCTTGAAGCCAACATTCCCGTTCAATCAAATTCAACAACACAACAAACTGTTGTATCAAATCACAATAAACTATACAGTCTATTATACAGTGGCAGGAAATTGCACACACAAAAACCGATTTTATATCAAATCAATACCATTTTCATCAACCAAGGATTGAAACTAATGACAATATTGTACACATTTTTGATCTGTAGCTTTCAGCTCATGTGTTACGTCAATGCAATAAGGATGCCAATGTAACGTTTTTATAGCTTTGAAAACAATGGTTAATATTAGACCAGATTGTAATGATAGTCTTTTAAGTGATTTTTTAGGCGATTAAGTAAAACAATTGTTCACATTTTTGAGAATTTCCACAGTTAACTTTGACGGCTGGCAAGATGGTTTCTGATCAAGTACACTCCCAATTTTATAGAATTTTTGGATCAAACAATACTGTTGATTTATTTGGAACAGCAGAATGATGATGAACCTAAACTTATCTTGCATATATTTGTAAGATTTACACACATAAGTCTCTGCAATAAACATGCATTCTTCTTTGGAAAAAAATCGTAGCTGGCACAATGTAATGAAAACAACTGTTTTGATCACACTAATGCATGACTGACACACTTCAATTGTCTTAGGTAGTTTGCCTTCAATACACCGTTGCCAACCTTCTGATTGGAAGTCAGAAAATTTACCCATGTATTACTTCTACCTTATTATAATCTGGAGTTAATTCCTTGATAAAAACACTCAAATTTCCTGGTAGTAGATGTTGCCTCGTTTAAATTAATAATAAAGAATAAATTTTCAACTCAATAATCTGGGCAAATTATTTACAAAAACTTTTACATCGGTCTTGTTTCTTGACCTGTATAAGCTGTTTTACCTAGTTTAAATAAAAAGTTTAGTTAGGGGTGGGCCAACACCTAAAATTTTCAATTCCGATACTAAAATTTCTCTTCTGATTCTCAATTCTTTCGGCCTACATGATGTTCTCTAATAATGAATTTAATTAACATCTTGGTCATATGGAGAAGCCTTTTAAAAATTCTATTAATGTAATAGGCTACACAAAAAGTTCATCCTTGATTTATGAATAGGAATTTCTGAAAGCATGACAAACACATCGAATAAAAGTAATGATTTGTTTAAAATTACAAATGTGAACTTCAGTTCAAAATTATAATTTAACTTCAGTAATAGCCATTTCAGTTTGTATAACAGGAGAAATTGGAACTACCTTTCCTTTGTGTTGGATTTTGACATCTATGAAGCAGTGGAGGACAGAGATGTGGAAAGACAGAGAGTCAAGCCCATCCGAGTGAGCAGTGACAAACAAACGAACTAGAAATACTTCCGACCATCCTTGGGGTTGTGTCATAAATAATAAAAATATTTTTGTAATCGCAAATCAGCATTTGCTTTAATTGTTTAAGCATTAATTCATTCACAGCATCTAATACTTAAATATGTTGTCGATCATTTATTATTTTTCAAATAAGTTACACCGCATATGTATTTAAACACTTAAGAAACCAAGAATTGAAATCGGCACTTTAATCATGGAGGATCGAGTATCGGTGGTTGCTCGATACCATTAGAATCGCCAATTCCTGGAATCGAGAATTGGAATCGCCCTATTTCTATATATTAACGTTGCTTCTTAACCATCCAAAACAAACATTTTAAACCTAACATGTAACAATAAAATACCTTTCTGCTATCTACAGAAGACAATCTTTGTTTTCCAGATGATGTCGAATAGCCCATGATTTGTAATAAACCTTCTGCAGCATTTCGTTTAGCAATTTTCTTGTTAGGTCCTGTTCCAATATAAGAATGTTCCCCAACAGTAACCTTAAGACAAAGTATGTAATTTAAGTAGAAACAACTAAAACTTTATAAACTAAATTTGATAAATAGAATATGTATTTGTATAGCTTATAGCATTATTTTAAAAGAACTACCATTTTACCACTGTGGTGAACTAGCACTCAAATTAGTAAAATATAATTATTACAATAAAATAACTGGCTTAATTTTGTTTTAAATTTAAAATTAGATTTTGTTATTTACACACCTTTCCCCTTTTTGAATTATCTTCAATAACTAGTTATTTTAAAAATAAAATTAGCAATTTCTGTATAGCTTATAGCATTATTTTAAAAGAACTACCATTTTACCACTGTGGTGAACTAGCACTCAAATTAGTAAAATATAATTATTACAATAGAATAACTGGCTTAATTTTGTTTTAAATTTAAAATTAGATTTTGTTATTTACACACCTTTCCCCTTTTTGAATTATCTTCAATAACTAGTTATTTTAAAAATAAAATTAGCAATTTCTTATTTTTTTTTTAGAGTTTTTTAATTTTAAAATCACTTTTATGGTTGCCAATAACATGAATTTGTTTGTCTAAATTCTATTTCTTTTGTTAAACAACTAAGTAATTCTAAGTTAATTCTATTCAACTATTGCCAATATTTAACAACTTTTTCGTAGAAAATTGTAAAACTTCTGTTCAAAAATAAACGCTGGGTGTGGGTGATGACAAGGTATTCCACCTGTCATTTAAAAAAAAAATATTTAGTTATAAGGAAAATTTAAGGACGATAGTTTCGCTAATGAAATGGACATCAGTATTAATAGTACATGCTATTATTACATACAATTGTATTGCTATGCTACTGTTAGTACATATTGTATGATGTGTTTTTATAAAACCCCAGACATATTTTCATATTTATTTTTCAAAGTAATGTTACATTCTTGGGAAAAATATAATTAATGATTTGAAGATTGTTTTTAACGGTTAAGATAACAATATTTATTATTTTGACCAAAAATGGAAATCAATACTTATGATTTTCAGCTCTTATAAGTAGCAAAGAAGAAGGGAACAAATATTAATAAAAAAAACAAAAAAGAAACTCAAGGTTTTAACTTTAGAATTCTACCTAACTTTTAAGAATTGTCTGGAATGTGTATTATTTTTAGTTCAACATATATTATAAAAAACCTACCAAATATAAATATTGTAAAAACAAACTGTAAGCTTTTACAAATGTTTACTGAATATAATGAATATTTTTCCTCTTTCGGTCTGAGTGTTAATCTATTCCTGACTATGATGATAGCAATCATTTCACAACTTCTTATGAACACAATTATATGATAAAAAAGACAATCTGGTAAAGACTTACAGTGTAGTTTACTAAATAATTTTTTTTCCTGAACTATTCTTTGATCTTAGCTTGTGAGGTTATGTTAATACAAATAAAAGCTGTACAGAAAACTCGCAAATTAATCATTTATTAACTCAGACGCTTTTCAATGACAAAGTAATCATCATCACTGAGTGTTGCTATTACAAACTCTACTAATGTTACTTTGTAATAGCAACACTCACTTATGATGATGACTTTGTCATTGAAACGCGTCTGGGTAATTAAATGAATAATTTGTGAGTTTTTAATTTGTATTAACTTTTTTACTATTAATTTTACGGGTGTATATTAAAACATTTTTCACAATTATTTTAAATTTATTGGAGCCTTTTGTTTATGTAAGTGATAAAAACTTTGCTTTAAAACTACTTGTTTAAAACAGTTTCTGAAAATATCCTACATCGATAATATAAATCATACCCTCCAGCTTTCATTGTAAAAAACCACACAAAACTGTTTTGTTCTAAGGAATAAATTTAAAGAACTATATACTAAAATTTAATTTTAATTTTGTTTTGAAAAAAGTATTCTAAATTAAATAGTACAATATATAAAGCAGTGATTAATGAAGAGAACTAAGGTGAACCTTAATGTATTTATTCTGATTAAAAAAATAATAAAATAGTCATTCAATACCGCCATTGAAAACTCTCTTCTCCTCGGCTGTCCTCGTTCTTCCATTAGAGTGTAAACAGGTTCTTTTTCTTTTTTTGCTTGCTGAATTTGTATTAACCTTGATATTGGATTCAATTCTTCAGGTGTTTCATTAACATCTTGCTTATTTGTTTCCTAAATTTCAAAAATTAATTTGCTTTCAATTAATTTGTTCTAAATAAATTTTACAACTAAATGAGATAATCCTTAATATTGTAAAATATGAAACTAACATACTTAGCATGGCTGTTTTCATAATAATCCTGACTTACTTACCATAATAATCAGGATGGTTTCATTAAACAGATACACATTAACACACTAAAATCTATAGATATGAATCGTCCTGAGTGACTGACTGAGAATCAACGTAGAGTCGAAAGCATAAAAGGTAGACTTGAAAATTTCAGGGTACATTCCATTTAATAACATAGACGCACACTTAGAAAGGAATTTTCAAAATGTAGATTTTAAAGGCTAAAAATTACAATATTATACATGGTTGCTTCAATAATCTGTATACAATTGCACATATTTTCGGTTAAATAATATGCTATTATAATTTTTTACTCCCATTCCATAATCATTATCAATTATTATTTGTTTTTAAATTTATTAAATTAACATATAAAGTGACATTTTAAACGAGTTTGGGCGAAGCCGCCTCGGGGTACTAGTATTTTATATACTTCACATGGACTCCATTCTTTGTCAATTAGAAAAAAAAATGAAAACTATCTACAATTGTCAGACAATAATATAATGTTAAACTAAACAATATAACTAAACTTTACAATATTGTTGAATATTCATACATCCGTCCAAAGTTGAACTATATCCTGTGATATTTAGAAACCTATACATCTGTGACAAGTGTCACTTTTCATTTTTTTCTTGTTTAAACCTAAATCTTTCATTCTGTTTCTGAGATGTGTGATTTTTTAGTCCACTAATATTTTTTTCCATTATCTATGTCATCACTACAAAACTTGAATTATTTAGGGAATAATGTTGACTTCTTTAAATTCACCAACACATAACAAATCTAACCAGATCAGACATTACAAGCTTTCTAAAACTTCTTTGTGTCATGCTATATTTTTAATCTTTTTTAAAAATTAATTATTTCTAACACTTTTTAATAAATATTATTAGAGTTGGCTTGTGAGTTAAGGTCATACGCAAAATAAATATACACAACTCACAATTATAAAACTTTAATTTTATACGCGTTTCTATAAGTTTTGTTATCATCATCAACTACGCTACTACAAACATAAGACTTCAAGTTAAAGTTATGTGTTTGTAATAGCATCGCTGATGATGATATAAGCCATCAAAACGTGTATGAAATTTAAGTTTTATAACTGTGAGTTGTGTATATTCAGTTTCTCTTGTCAAAGCACATATATGTATAATTGAACAATCATGAATCTTAAAATTATTTATGAAACACTCCACTTCATATCTTGTGGTTGTTACATTGGCTTTGACAACTTAATGCTCATTTTACTTAAATTATCCACTAGCTTATTTTTCTTATTTTGTATCATATGATGATTGTGTATCTGTTATTAGAATCTTTCAGTTTACAACATTCCTGAATAATTTTAATTTTTAATATTCATGCTAAAATATAAATTTTACTAGAGTTTTTATTTATAAGTGTTCTTTAAATGTTTAAAAGAATTTAAACATTCAAGTTATTGAAAATTTTTACTGCACAAGGTTCAAATTGCTGAGAGTGAAAAAAAGTGTAACTCATGTTACAGAGGTTTGGCATTACGCTTTATTCAATTAATTTGATTAGTTTAATTGTCTACTTTTTTATTTTATTGTTCTTAAATTTGTGTTTATTCGTAAAATTAGGCAAGGGCTAATCGTCATGATTTGATGATTATACGTAATTTTGAAACGTTACAATTCAGCAGAATTTTTCAAAGTTCGAAGTGCTGAGGATACAATTAATAAATGATATCCAGATTAATTAAACAAATCAAGAGGTAGTGAAAGCCTATACATACTGTTATGTTTAATTTCTGCTAACTGAGAAAACTTAAGTTTACTTTAGTTAAAAAAGGCCTTTTTCATTTATGTTTATGATCTGCTAATTACCTGAGTGTTCGGGTTAATCACTTTAATTAAGTTCCTAGATTTCTTCTTAACTTGGTTTGTTTTTCGCTTCATTCGAGGCATTGATCCTGCACATCCACTTGCTGTAATTGTTGTTGTTGGGGGTAAAGTTCGAAGCTTCTCTAACATTTTTTCGGCTGCCCTCTTTTTAGAAATCTATAAAAAAAAAGTTATAGGAAATTGTTATTAATAACAATTATTATAATTATTAATAATAAATATTGATAAATTATTGAAGCTATAGGAATTATTAGCTTAAAGTCTATCAGTTAATCTTGATTATAAGAGTATTATAGTATATTATCTCAGGAGTAATATAACTATCTTTAGTCTTGTCTGAATACTATCAATCAACACATCATCATTAACGGTCTTGTTCAGCTAGTCATGAATGTCGTCCTTGTTTGATTGATTTCTTTGCTTCAAGAGAGTTTATTCTCTGATATGTCATACAAAAGACTAAACATCTGTGCTTTCTAAGGGATATTTATCGACTCTCAAAACTTATAGCATAAATAGAGTGATTTTTTTGACCCATTGACCTTCTGTTAGACATCTAAACATAATGTATGCTTCAGCAGTTTTTGTGTCATCTGGAGTAAAAAGCTTGGTATAGTTTTTTCATGGTGTCGGTCAGTAGCTAAGGTTTGTTAGTAGTTTTTTATAATTAGAGTATTCTTGTGTACATATGAAATTGAACAATAACAGTGTGAGCCTAAAATCTAAAGCAAACTTCACACCATAAAAAACTTTAAATTTATTTGACTAATCATGATTACACTAATTAATCATATTTTATATAAGCTAATGACAGATCACAGACAATTTTGCTTTTTCAAAACATTTAACGTTTCAAATTCCTTTCCGAAATTCCTTTTCATCGGAAAGAAATTCGAAATGTTGAGTGTTTTGAAAAAGCAAAATTGTCTGTGATCTGTCATTAGCCTATATGAAAAATTAATAGTTATTAACAGACATTAAATAAATATACAAATTAATCAATTAAGAAATAATAAACTAAGATAGAAAATTACAAATAAAAAGATTGTACCCGTATAAAAAATATATTATCTGGTGCTTTATAATTGAGAGTATTTTTGTAGCAAAATACAACTAAATTGATGCAAGGGATTCATTATTACCAGCTAGTGTCAATGGTACGCATGTAATTAGATCAGCAATTGGTCAATACATAATTACAAAATTTAATAAGAAGCTCATGGTTCACTATGGTGAACCTTGTATACCCAAGATATTTACTACTGTGGTTGAGAAGAAATAAAGATGAGGCTTTTTATGATCCACAGAGGAAAATTGCACAACGTTCATTTAAACGTTCATTTAAGCACTTGTATTTCCCGGTTCTTGAGTTAATTTGTCATAACAGTTGTTAGTGCTCATCATACTGGCTTTCAATAGAGTTATGATAAACTACTTTGAATATCAGATGATTCAGTTTGTTTAATAGACCGTAGACGTATACAAATTTAATAAAGCTGATATCATTCACACCCGCAGACATTTTTTTCTTAGTTCTATCAGGTTTGAATTTTTTGTCAACTGAAGGACAGTTCTCCAACTCATTTAGCGGCATCTACAGCTGAATGGGCAGCAATTCTTTTGGCTTCAAATGGTGTTACTGTTTTACATGGTATTAACCACTTTCTTACAAAGCCCATTGTAGATGACCCTTATTAAAACGCTTGCAAACCGAATAGTTTCTGCAATGCCAACTGGGAAAAGTTGAATTTAAACGGCTTTTAAATATGTCTACACACAATTAGCAAGTTAAAAAAATTCCTTGAATAGGCAAATCAAGATAATACTGGTGTATTTTATGTTTTGTTTTAAAATAGTGCCTATTCAAAGGAATTCAAACATGCATTCAATTTTAAATCCAAAATATGTTTGTTTAACTTGTATTAATTTTTTTGAGGATAGTAATTTATGAAAGCTACAACAGCCTATATCAAAGTGTCACCTTATTCTTCAATACTATAGCAATCAGCTGTTTACAAATTCTTCCAGGTAACATTAACCTTGATAACTCTACTAGTTGGAAATGTTCATTCTCTGCTCTCAGTTATTTTAAAACCTTAACATTTACTTCATACCTTATTTAACATCAATAATTATTATTTAATTTTTTTTAATGTTTAATGTTTTGTATATTATTTCTAAAATCAGTATACAATGTAATAAATCAAATCGATTTATAGGTTGATTTTATAAAATTTAGCACAATAAACATTCAATATTACTTACCTTTTTCCCATTGCCTTCACCAATGGACTCAAATTTGTCACCAACTACACACCGTGTGATGAAGATTTTCATATGTGGTGGACCTTTTTCACTCACGACATCGAAATTAACACTTAAATTCCGTTTTAAAGCTAATTCATGAACAAGAGAAATTGGCGATTTTAGTTCTGATGAAGTATCAGGTTCTATAGATACAGTCATTTCAGCATTACCTGTAATAAAGAAAAGATGAAATTATATGGACTAATAATGTTAGGGAAAAAAGTATCTGCTTGATTGGTGAGTTGATTAAATCAGAGAAAAACATCACTATAAAAAATAAATCAATTCACTAAATAAAAATCGTGGTTATAAACCCTTTATGTGCATTTTACCAACAAAGTTAGCATCATGAGAATGTTCCAACTAAACCTTCAGGCTTTGTTACGTAGATTTAATTTTATTGTAGCCGATGGTTTTTCTAATAATTCTCGAAACTATACTTTATATTTATTATTGTAATAGAAATATTCTTTAGTACAACATTTTTCAAGCAAATAATAAGGCAATTTACAGAATGTCTAACAGTTATACAATCAATCTTATTTGACCATCAAGTAGCAGGCATATCAGTTTTACAGCAGTAAAGCTCTCGCATTTTCTAAAGGGTGAATTTAGTTACGCAAATAGAGTTTACATCTGAAGTTTATGGCAGAGATTGCCTCTGACATACTATGAATCTGCAGCAATTACTTATTTTAAATCCTTGATATTCTTTTATGAATTAAACCTAGCATGTGTTTTCAACAACATCTTATAAAAATTAATAGCCTACTTGTAATCTTAATCATTAATTTAGGCCTTACAATTATTCGTTCTTTTAAACTCTGCTCCTGTCAAGTCCTTATTTTGAATATTTTCTATTTTCAATAACATTTTAAGAAGTACAGTACACTCCCGATTATCCGTGGGCGGTTTAACCGGTTTGAGGATTATCCGGGGTCTGCCATTGTTATTTTACATATATCCAGTTTTTATTCCAATCAGATTCATGTGTTTAAATTTCCAAACTGTGAATTACGGCGTAAATACATATTGGGCTTAATAGAAGTTAAGATGAAGGGAATAGATATGTACGTAGAAATCAATGCTCACAAAAAAAAACAAACGAAAGTGACAGATTTTTTTTGCATTATTTGTAAAGGAAATTAAATATGTACATACTATAACATAAAGTACGAGGCTTTAGATTAAATTAAGTTAGTTGCTAAAATAATCATTTATAGGATTTAAAAAAAAAAAAGACACAAATAGTTTTGTAGTGCGGACAAAGCAGGTACCATGTCATTATCCTTTCCAGGAAAGCTATAAGTTGAGTCCGGCAAATTGACAATAGAAGGTCCAAAGCTTGTTAAGACGGGAAATCCCGTTAAGATGGGAAAATAAACATGTACCGTTAGGTTTAGCTAATTGTAGAACTGTGGGAAACTTACAAAGAACGTATTGGTGGTAGTGGGAGAGATTAGATTTTTAATAAAAACTAAATGATCAAGAGTTTAAAGGAGAAGTTTGAGGAGAGTCTCAGAGGAAGACGGATTGGTGGGGACCAAGATGGAAGGTTGTAAAGGGAGAAATTATTAAATTAAGTAAAGAGTTTTTTTATAAGTAAATTTTAAAAGTACGACGTAAAAGTTTTTTTGAAATATAAAGTAAGTTTTTTTTTGTGTCAAGTGTAAGCGCTGAAGTGAACAAAGCCAGGATTCCAGGGACTCTTCAGAACAATAAATATATTTGAATATAAGTGTAGCCAACAGACATCTATCTTTTAGTACAAAACAAATTTTAATTTCATCAAAATTTATAAAAATTATTCTAGTTTCGCCATTTTTAATTTAAAAGCAAAGTTCCCGTAATAGCGACCCCGAGAGCAAGAATAAAATTTTAATACTGTTTTTTTTAGTGTTATTCTATTAGAAATCTAAAGCCTCAGAAGTCCACCTTTTATCATTGTAATTGTAGTTAAGATATCAATCCTGTCACTGCACAATATTAATATAAATTTGAATAATGTGTAGAGTTAATTGAAGAGAATAAATGCAAGTGATGTTTAAAAATTGATAAGATTGTTAATTCTTCTATAAACCTGAAAGTGTGACATTAACAGGTAAGGTAAATAAATAACATTTAAAAATAAATTTAATTATAACAAAAGTTAAGTTATAATACATACTTATGTACGTATTGTAAATAGTTGGACATATAAATGTACATGTTATAATACATCGACATTTTAAATTATTTTCTGTATTTCTTTGTCCTCTGAAGATTATTTGTGAACTGCATTAACCGGGGTCATTATTTTTGTAACTTATGGTATAATAATCGATTATCGATCGTTTTGCGTATTTTTTGTTCATAGCGGATTATCCGGGGAATTCGTTATCCGGCGTTGCCCGGCCACCCTATTCCACGGATAATCGGGAGTTTACTGTACTACTTCTCATAGAAATATTTCTTAATAATTCAACTTAGTAGCTTTTTTATAAAGGCTAGTGAAAGATCACAATTTTACTTTTTTATACACTCAACGTTTCGAATTTTTTTCCAAAACTCTTTTTTAAGAACTCGGTTTTAATTAAACAATTTACATAAGGAAAGATATATTGGAAAAAGAGGAGCTTTGAGGAAATGTGGTATATAAAAAAACAAGGAAGAAATATATTGAATAAAATGACAATTAAACGATTTTACATCTGCATATGATTCTTTAGTAATTAAATTATAAGTAAAATTTTACATTTTTGTAGGTTTTTTGGTCTGTATATATTATATTGATTGTATTGTTTAAAATTTAAAATGTTGACTCTGTTATTAATAGTAGATGAGTTACTGTATGTATCTGTGATTTGGCTGTTTTATTGTGATAGAAAATATTTTGACTTGTAAATGGATATTTATTAAGAGTTTTGTAATTTGTTGATTTTTATTACGTTTTATATAATGTTATGTATTTTATAAATCATAAGTTATGTTGTATAATTGTTTAATTAAAACTGAGTTCTTGAAAAGGAATTTCGGAAAGAAATTCGAAACTTTGAGTGTTTAAAAAAGTAAAATTGTCTGTGATGTGCCATTAGCCTATATAAAAAAATTAATAGTTATTAACAGACATTAAATAAAAATATTAGTTAAGTTTCTTTTAATAAGCTGTTTTACAATCAGTATTTCACAATTTAAAACTTTATAGTCTAGTTTTTTTACAGTAGAACCTCTCTAATACACCACGTTCGGGACCGAGAGGGTGACACATTGGAGAAAAAAATGAATTACGGAAGTCATGAAATTAACATATAACTGTGGTAAATATAACACAAATATGTATGTAATATAATTAATGTTGTACTCAATACACTATTTATATTGGCCATAAAACATAATAATACCCTGATACAACTCTATAAAAACACCAGTACCCTGTAGTATAGTTCGTAATTACAAATAAAGTATGTTACTCTATTTTCATAAAGGACAAAAAAAATATATTAAGGTATGTTAAATCTATTTAAGTTTTAGTTTTTAAATAAATCTGTAATTTTCATTTAATAAAGAATTCTCTTCTTTTTGTATTGCAAGCTGCTGAATTTGACTTAATACTATCAGTTTTGTCAGTTCTATTTCAATTTGTGTCTCATGTCTGGTATCGGCCTTATCTAATGGTACCTATAATACGTGACAGTACAGATGATGCATGGTATTACTGTGATAAATTAGAAGGGTTCTACTGTAGTTATAATATTAATTTATTTTATAGCTTTACACTTTTATTAGTTTAAATTTTGGGCTTCATGATGCTTCCAATTTATTACACATGCCAAACGATAGCAGTTTGCTTGATTTTATCTGTTTTTCGATAATTTTCTTGGTAATAAATAATAATCAAACTTCTTAAAATTAAAAGCAAATAATTATTTTCAACTTCTCATATTGAACCTAGTGCCACAGCTAGTAATGACGAATTAATTTCTACTGTATTGCTATTTTGAGAGTGAAAACTAAAATTTAATCACACAATTGACTTTTTTACTTTTAAAGGAGCTTTTCCAGTTAAAATTATTGCATCGTAACTTCTTGGAAATTATATTATTGTGAATTCATATAGTTAATAACTTATATTACATTAGTTGTTCTAATCGTAATTTATAAATAAGTTTTTAAATTATTTTGTTGTTATTAAAACATGTTTTAATTTCCCAGGTAATAAATATACTAAATACGTCGACTATCAAAAAAGGTAAATTTATTGCAGGTTATTTAATATAAAATTTAGTTACACAGATAATATGCATATTTCCAATCTTTTTACAACAAAATCCAGTGATTTTTGTTGAAAATAAGTTTTACATGTGAGATTTGAATGTGTGATGGTACTACAACTAAATGTTCTCTAAAAAATATGCTCCTGAAGCAATCATAAACACTGCTTAAATTTAAAACTCACATTGGCAACAAGAACTTAGGTAAGACAACTAAACAAACACCTTTCTTTAAATTGGAAATTGTGGAATTTTCATTCTTTTTCAGTAATTGATGTTATCTGTACCCATTGGTTACCCAAAATTTTGTTGCATTAAGTTTCAGGAGACATATTCAGGCTGTGTGTACAGGATATAATACTGTACTTTAAAACTGTCCTTGACTGAAAATTGTATGGCACTTCATCTTTTAATTGGACATTTAAAAATTTTATAACATTACAGTTATTAAACTCTTGTTTTTTAAATGTAAATTTCATAGATAAGCTGAATTTCTACACTTACTATACCACACACTCTCCCATGCCTTTAAATTCCTAATAGAAAGATATCCCCCAATACATAGTTGATAATGTATGATTTTACTAATCCCTACATCCAACAGTTTTTACTCACCTTAAGTTTGCTTTGTTTACCATTTTCAATCCCTTCTATTAGTTCACACTCTCCTTTTATACATTGTTAAAATTTTCAATCGTTAATAAAATACTTTTTATTCAACCACTCAAGTTCAAATAAATTTGATGTTAAATATTAATTCATAGGTTAAATTTAATGAATTAATTTTAGTTCTAAATGGGAGAAAAACGTTTCACATAAGGGGCACATAGTTATTCTGTCCCATTTGGATTAAAATAAGTGATAACATATAATTTCATAAAACAGCTGATTTTATGTAATAGGTTATTAGTTCAACAGCTGTTTTAACGTATAGGTTATGTTACTTTATTTATACTAATTGTAATTATTTATTAAAAAGGAACTAAAATAAAATTTTTCTGTGTTGATTAAGTAGGAATTTACTTTAAAACATTGTTGTTTACATTACTTGTTATTAATATTTAATGGTTTTCCTATTATTACCAGCTTTTCTTACAAACGTGGATTTATACCACAGGTCAATAAACTCTGCTACAAAAAAAAAAAAAAATGAATATTAGTAATACTGATATCCTTGTCCAAAACAGTTATTTAAAAAAAAGACTACATGACTCAACAAGGATATGGCCATATACATACGTAAATATCTATATTATGGAGCAAAATTATTTTTATTAAATTTTTTAAATAAATATATTTTAAGTAAATTTACACAAATATGCTGTTGTAAATTTGAAATTTTTATCAACTTACAGCCAGAATTCATGTCAGCATTTTTCTCTTCTAAAGGTAAATTGCGTATCTGCTCTAAAGCATTAGAAGCTGCATCATGCCTGGCTGCTTGAGCTGTGTGACCTTCACCACAGAACTCTCGACCTCCAACTTTCACATTAACTTTGTACATAGGTGGTTTAGTTCCATAGTAGCGCTGAAACATAATATAAACATATACTACTGATATAAAATTATATTTTAAATCCTTATTAGTAGTAATTTATACAGTAGCATTATTTTTTAAAAAAAATTCCATTTTCAAATTTTAATAAAATACTTTTTATTCATCCATTCAAGTTCAAATATATATTTTTTTAAACTTGTAGTGGATGACAATCAATGTTAATACATTTGTTTATCAAATAATAATTCATTAATTAAATTTAATAACCTAATTTAAGTTTCATATGGGAGGAAAACTTTTCACAAAAGGGGCAAGGTATGCAACATAGTTATTTCGTCCCATTTGGCTTAAAATGAGTAATAAGATACGATTTCCTAAAAAAGCTGATTTTATGTTAAAGGTTACGTAGAACAGCTGTGTCAACATACAGGTTATGTTACGTTATTTATATTAATTGTAATTATTTATTTAAAAGTACCTAAAATAAAATTTTTCTTTGTTGATCTAAGTAGGAATTGACTTTAAAAATTGTTTAGTACTTGCTAATTATATGGCAATTTTTTTGAAAACAATTCTGACGTATTTCTGTACTTCATGTAACAAAAAGGTTAATAAGCTGATTTTAAAAACTGTAGGGGAATTTAGTTCTAATAATTTATTGAAATTTAGACATTTATTGTGAACTAAAACAAAGGAAAGTTATCAATTCAAAATTTGTAAGTTTAACTTTTTAAATTTTGAGTTTTAACATGTATTTATTACTAAAATAGTAATATTGGCTATGGAGGAAACAAATATTTTTATTACATGCACAAAAATCTCAACGGATAGGAACCAGGAACAAAGACAGGTTACCAGTACCGTCGGAGAAACTGACACAAAGGACTGACTATTGCCGTGAAGAAGCAGTTGGAATCGTACTAACAACACAGCAGAAACATATCATGCCTCACATAACGATGGGCTGCTCCTGGTGATTTTTTCAACCACTCATCTAGCAATCAATGTGTGAATGTGTTGAAACGTGTGAATGTGTTGAAACGTATGAAATACTGTGATTTATAATTTGATTTATAGACTAAAATTTTCTGCATGTTAAATCTTATTTTATTTAGTGATGCAAGCTCCTTTATATTTTTTCATTCTCAACATGAAAATTTGCATCCATAGGCAACCAATATTTTATAACTGAAAATAGCAAATTTAAGTTTTGTAGTTAGGAGTTTCTGCTGTTGAAAGAGTTTTATTATGCCATGAGACTTGGAATCGAAATTTGTCTAAAATAGGGTGTTCTGTAAAATGTACGTGTCTGTAACAAGAGGTTTCACTGTGTATATACACTCAAATATACATACTATTATTTACATGAGAAAAGCAGTGCCAATATATTTACCTGCTGTTGGTACATGTGTGGATTAGTGGGCTTCACAGTAATATTTCGTCTTGCATAATCAAATGTGAAGTTTGGTGGATAAGGTGGCCGAACCTGAAAACAAAATATTTTTTAAATCTATAAAACAGAACTGCACATAAAGTCATACATTTAAGAAATTATAGGACAGTAATAAGTTTTAATTACATCCTATTTTATCTCCATTTGAAAGAATTATGATTATATAATTGTTGTTATACTACTACAATTTCTTTAAAATACATTTATAGAGGTTTTTTCTGTCATACATTACTTAATATAAAATACATTTATAGAGGTTTTTCTGTCATACATTATTTAATATAAAATACATTTATAGAGGTTTTTTCTGTCATACATTACTTAATATAAAATACATTTATAGAGGTTTTTTCTGTCACACATTACTTAATATAATATATTTATAACTTTACTTTTTTTAGTAATAAACAGACTTCACTAAAATCTGAAATATAATGAATATAACTGATACACTTGTTGATTCCGAAGAACTTGGAGCCTGTTAATAATCACAGTAGTTAATACGTGTAAAATATATAATGAATATACATATTAATTTCACAGTTAATGAAATTATATAAAGGGTGTATTTTCGGTTCTTCTGTTTTCTCTGTTAAATCCTACTGCATGAACTTTTGCAAATTTATTTTGATTAGTATGTCTATCAACATTTGTTTATATATTTTAGTAAAACTAAAACTACTAATACATTTACAATATAGGAGAATAAGTATTATTCTTTGTATTAAATGACTCTCTCCAAACAGTTAGTCCCTATTACAGAAAAATAAACAACTTTTATAGGATGTTATTACTACAAGAAAGTGGAAAGTTTTGTTGAAAATCACCATTATTTATATAACATATAAATACCCTTTAAACATACTCAACATATTAACATGTCAGCAGCAAAGTACAAATAAAATCACTAAACTAGTAATGATATATTTCCAAAAAGTTACCAATATTGAAAAGTATTTTTATCATTATTTTTACATTGAATATAACCTAAAGCTTTACTGACTATTGTAGAGTTATTTACAGTACCGCTGTTAATGTTACCTTGTTAGCAATGAGTATATGTCACGACAATTTTATGAATACATTATACAGTTGATTATCTGACCGTCAACTCCCCAAAATGTCAACCAAACTAAAAAAAATACCTATTGCAGTCCCAAACTAGCTTTACAAATACAGAGTTGACAAAAATTTTACAATAAAAAAAAACTAAATCAGAAGGTTTTGATCAAATGAAACTAAGTTTGTGTGAGTTTTCAGAAATTACTGAAAAGTGAGAGTACTTAAATTTATGAATTTAAAAGACATAGATATTCATGAAGTTCAATAATGATTAATCAAAAAAGTAATTTTATTATTTCGTATTTTTCTTCTTTGTAATATTTTGTAAAGATTTATTATTTTTTATATACAAAATAATCTAAAAGTGACCGTTATAAATTATAACATGACATTCTATTTAACTTAGTGTAGTTTCAAGCTGAAAAATTTGCTAATGATCTTAATTCTAAATTTTAATAATGGTCTATAAACATAATGTACTTGAGTCTTTACGAAGTTTAACACATTGACTGAAGCATTGATAGAATCCAATCTACTCCAAGTAACTTAATTATAATATATAGAAATTTAATAAAAAATATAAATGACAATCTTATTGATGATGAATAGTTAATGTCTGTCCATAATGACTGACACTGATGAAATGAAAAATATTTTATTAGATCTGGGGCATTAGCATCTGATGGCGGTTTCCCGTGTATTGTTTATTAGAACCGAGTTATATGTAAAATAAAAAGATAGAATAGGTTTACACTTTAGTTCTATATGCAAAATATTTACAAAACCACCTATCACTCGCTCACTTTTGATACATTTTCATGTCTATCTGAAAAGTGTCAAAACACTTTTTACACAAAATCAGCTATTTTATAGAGGAGAACTATCGTTTGTTGTTTTTCTTTTGCAGGTAAAAAAAAACACAAAAGAAGTAAAAAATAATAACAATAGTAAAATATTAAACAGATAAAATCTCACAGGATTCCCAAAAACCAAGATAACAAAAACTCACAAACACTCAAATAAAGCATTTACACCCTAATTAACCCTACGCGAGATAATTATTCTCCCAATGAGTTTGCAACAAAGGTTATAAAACAGTTGCAGATCCTGAAATTCTGCCATCCCCTACATACCTTCTAATTGACTCGCCCTGTATCTACTAAATCAGGTAGTTTGACAGTTTTTGTTTACTTATAACGGTTTGAAGTTATTCAATCAATCAGCAACAGCTGGGAAAGTTTTTACCCAGCGTGAGTCCTCACGTTACAATACTGGTTCCTCTAAGTGAAGTTTATGTTAAATTGTATTTTGCAAGGTTTTTATAACATTAGTTAATTTTTATTTGTTTTTTTTTTGAAAGATTGTTATGAATGAATTTTATTATGTTTTGTATTTTGTGAGGAAACTGAAATTCGTTTTAATTTATAAATTTTAATTTAATAATATATTTTAAATTATCTACGTTCATATTTTGTCATGGTGATAAGAGACGACACAAATTTTATAAATAGGTTGTTACAAGAGACAGAAAATAAAGTATATGGAGGATCTTCAAGAAGAAAGTGATAACAAGGAAAGTGTTTATTACTACCACAGTAAACAAATTACTACAGTTATGTTGATCAGGCTAGTGTTGTTTATAAAGACGTTGGCCGAGATTTGGTTTTCGGAATTGAAAATCCAGTTAACTCTGGTAATATAAAACACGTGAATGATAGTTTAGAGGAAAATTACGCTAAAATCTTTTGCTTAGAACTTAACTTGGATGAGTACACCTCTGACAAAGATGGTTTACCTTATAGTGAATGCATTATTTGTTACTATTGCAAATCTTAAATTAACAAAAAAGGTAGAGTGATTATGCCACCGACAAAATGGTATCGCAAACCAGCCCATCAAAACGTAACCCTTCCTGTAATTTTATAACTCATTTGCCAGGCAAAAGGGAGAAGTAAAAAATTCAAATACACTCCTGAAACCATGGAATCAGTTGTTTGATAATGACTTGATTTATTACATAGTGTCTTACACAAATAAATATATACAAACAAAAAAGGCTAATTTTTAAAGGAAAAGAGATACAAATGAAACTTCTTTTGAAGAGATTAAAGCTTTGTTTGAGGTTTTGTATATATGTAGAGCAATGATGTCTTTGTACAAAAATTCTAAAGCTATATTTACAACAGACAGGACTGGTTTGCATATAGTAATATGTACAATGTCAATACAGATTCTATTTTCTCAAGCAAGTATTAAGTTTTGATGTATATTGTATTTGTAAACTATTCTTGTTTATGAAATATTTTGTTTTCATGATTATTGTAACAAAAAATGTTTATTTAAAATATAGGCCATAGTTTTATATTTGGCGGTATTACAAACAAACATTTTAATTATAGGTGTGATTTTTGCCTTAAGAACTTAGACAAAAAACAACAAAATCCTTTGCTAATTGTGGGAAAAGTGTTTGTAAAGACCATTTAGTTGAAGTATGTGAAGAGTGTTTTTACATATAAAAAAGGAAATCATATTGTGTTTGTTCATATCTTTTATAGTATAACAAAATATGTTTAAATATTTTTTAAATTTATAACACCAATTATTTTACTGATATTGACCTGAAAACTTGTTGGGTAAAAAACTACCCCACACGAGCTCTGGTATAACAGGTATTAGCGCGAATCCTCTACTGTTAAGTGCTACAATCTGATAACAAACACAAACCACCAGCATGATCTAAGCTTGTACCGATGGTAATTTTTTGCATTGTGCTATGAATCGAGACATGTATGCTCCTGGTGCTAAAATGCCTACGTGTCAGATTTGATGTACAGTGGAGTCTCGATAATTAGAGGTAAATGGAACCTAAACAACCTCGAATTACTTAAAATTTGGAAAACACGGATGTACATTCCTGGCCATTAGAAAAAATAGGAGTTTTAATGAACCCTAATACTATAATAAAAAATGAACTAAATAAGTATATAGAACTGTATGTGAACATTTCTTGGTAGCCTGACTCATTTCCTTTGCATACCATATTAATATAAACATTTCTTGGAGGCCCAACTCACTTCCATGCACACCGTATTCATGTAACCATTTCTTGAAAGCCCGACTCATTTCCTACTCGTACCATATTGATATAAACATTTTTCAGAGGCCCGACTCATTTTCTTTGAATACCATTGATATTTACATTTCTTGAAAGTCTGACTCATATACTTTGCATACCATATAGCTGTAAGCATTTCTTTAGTGTTAATGATGCCCAATGCATCATTTTCTTTCAAATAAATGAAATAGGCTCAAACTTAACGGAAGCTCAAAATATCGGGACTCAGAATTTTAAGACTCTACTGTATATGCTTTGCAACATGTTAAAGTAAAATCAAAATGGATTTATATTGAACTTTGGCTAATTTTTATTTCATTTCAATAAAAACATATCTGTGTGGGAACCAAAATTTCTTATAGAACAGATTTATAATGTTTACTCAGTTTAGTAGTAGTAAACATGTTTGTTAATACTGATTATTAATGCTTAGGTTATTATTTTACTTAGTACAATTTAACAGTGAACAATTTTTAAATTTTGCAGAATTCAGGCTAACAAAGACAAAAGTAAAGCCCTTAAGTTTAACACAAAGACAATAATAATAAATAATCATACATTTTTGGAGGACCACACAGATAAATTTAAAAGGGGAAAATCTGTGAGTTGCCTTGAGGTTATAGCCTAACAAAGAGTTTTACTAATAAAAGTTTACCACATGCTAACTACAACTGTTAATTGAAGAACGTCCAAGACCAGAATAACAACAAGAGGTTAATAACTATAAAATTAATAATCTTCGATTTGAGATAATTTACCTTTATTAAATGAATGATTGCAAAGATAAAATCGGATGAAAACAACGTACAAGAATGAGTCAATGTGGAGATGAGAAGAGACACTACTACATTATCTGAGTGGATGCATAACACACTGTCGGAAAAATAGCAAGAGTATTGCACGGCACAGCTTGTGCTGTAGGTTACGAGCAGCAGCTTGACAGAAAATCAAGTTATACGAATTTATAGAACTAAACCGAACAATTACACTTGATTTACCTGAGTGTACATCGCTCTTTGATAGTTGTAGGTGTTAGGTGTTGGCGGGAACGGAGGAAGTTCAACAAATGTGTATACAGTAGGCTCTCCTCTTTTCATTGCTAGAGCATTCAGTTCTACTGTTGGAGGTATATTGCCTGTGGAAATTAAAACACAACATAATGCGAATACAAAAATCCAGTTCTACTTGAAAAGAAAACTTACATATTTCAAATCAATTATAAATACAAAAAGTCAATTTTTATATAAATTCAAAACATTTAAGCAGTGCTACGCTAATTCCAGTTATTACCAAGTACTTGAAATATCCATTCTTTGAATATCTCAGATGTTCAAGAGATGTCAATTCCAATATCATGAAATATGATAAAACATTGATATATATTTTCGATGTGTCTTAAAAAAGAAATTGGCCACAAGAAATGATGCCTGCAGGAGTTGTTAGAGATATAAAGATTTCTCTTTCTTATAAAGCAAACATTTAGAAAGTAGGGAAACAAATTCCATTAACAAATAGTACACAAATTTTTATAATTTAAATTAGAAAAATCCAATATTTATCAATACAGAATACCTAATTTATTTTTCATAAATTACAGGATGAAACACAACTGAAAGTTCTAAATTTTGAAAAAAAGTAAAATAAAGACAATTGTTTGAGATATCACAAAGTTACATATCTTTTTCTAATACCTACTCTGAGGAAACTTTTACTAGTTTATAATAAGGAACATTTATATTAATCAAAAAAGAAATCAATCCTCAATAAATGATCATAAAATATTGAGCCTCATAGATAAACTAATCCCAAACAATTTTTATTTTAGTTACTTTTTATTAAAAAATTACAGTTAATACAAATAAAAGTAATATAACCTATGTCTTAGAGCAGCTATTCTATAACATAACCTACAACATAAAATCAGCTGTTTTATGAAATCATATGTTATCACTTATTTTAAGCCAAATGGGATGAAATAACTATATTCCATACCTTACCCCTTTTGTAAAAATTTTGTCTCCCCTATAAAACTAAAATTAATTAATTATAAAATTTAATTGAATTAATTTTTGAAAAAAACTGCATTAACAACTAGTGTCATCTACAAGTTTAAAAAAATGCATTTGAAGTTGAGTGGATAGAAAAAAGTATTTGATTAAGGATTGAAAATTTTAACAAGATATATATAAGGAGAGTGTGAACTAATACGGCTGTAGAATGTAAAAATGATTAAGTTTCAGCAAATGTAATGGACTACAAGATTCAAGAGTAATAGAACTGCTTTTTATATTGTCTATGGACTACAGAAGTAGCATTTTAGAAGTTTTAAAGGTAGAGCATTAACATTTAACCCTTAGCATGTGGGACATATAAAGGGCAAGTAACAAATTACGTGCTATTAGATAAAAAAAACTTTTTTGCGAAATGTTCAAAGATCTATTTAATTCTGAGTTCCTAAAGATGTATTTGAACAAAAAAATTATAAACTAGTTATTTTTATAATTTTTAGACTAGGTAATTAAGATATCAATAAATCCATTTAGAACAAAATTAAAGTAACTAAAATTCACCAAATCATTATTATTCACCAAATCATAAACAATAAAATTATTCTAACAGTACAAACAAGTCATTCACGTAAACAGTAAACAACTATAGCAATCACAATGCCAACACAAAATACGACAGTTGGCAGACGCTAATGTTAAATAAATCATCATAAACTTACAAAAAAAACTAATTTTTATACATAGTTGATTTATAATACGTTAAATACAAAATTAGGTTTAAAAAAGGAGTATAGATTTATTTGAATGAATAAACATATCTTACTTTTGCTCATACGTAAATTTTTAAATGTTTTTGGAGGAGGATGTCTATAAGAAGTAGCCTTTAATGCATTGCTGGCTGCCATGTGCTGAGCCTTTTTAATGCTGGCTCCTTCTGCCGAGTAGTCCTCTTCTCCGAGTTTTAATGTAACAGTAAATTTCTTCTGATGTGCAGGTCCTTGCTCGCTTGTTAGTCTATATTGGTGCTGGATCTAAAAACAAATACATCATATATATTTGTGTTATAAACAAATATATAGTCTTCATATTACACTTCTAGGTTTAAATTTTGTAGAAATAAAACGACTGGATTGCAAGTAAATCCTTTATGGATGTAGTGACGTTTCAATAACATATTTGTCACCATCTTCAAGCACCTCCAACAATCCAGTTTACATTGTTCTATTGAAGATATGTATTAAAAATCTAATTTTATCATAACACAAAAATATTTTCAATATAACTTGGATTGTTGGAGGTACCTGAGGTGATAACGAATGTGTTATCGAAACGTTGACGCTAAATAATTAAATGACAGTGCTTGACTTGCCAATAAATTGTTTTATTTCTACAAAATAGATATGTATATGACCCTTGTAATAAACCAATAATTTTAGTGGCATTTAAATACCGCCATAAGGATACACAGTGAACTATTTTAAACACCAACTTCATGGGTTTAAGTTAACAAAATTTATTTTACTGCTATATTATAAGGGTAGTTGAGAAGCTTTAAATTATAAACATTTTTACTAATATTTAAACTTCATTTAGCATTGTCCATTCTATTATTAAGGGATAAAAGCTGACATATATTTAAACATTTTTCTCCATTGGTAATTAATTTTGACTTATAAAATGTTGATATTTTAGCCAGCAATATATCATTTCAATTAATTCCCTTAGAAAAATGTTATTTAAACAAGTTCATTTCTTTGAATTTCGTTTTTAAAGTATAAAATTAAGTTACATTGTATGTTATACTAAGGTTTATTTGCAATAAAAATACTAAAAAACTAAAATTCAGTTTATGCAAAAAGATTACTTCAAAAGCAAAAAAAAAAGAAGAACACAAAAAAGGATGCCAATTAGAAACTAATTTTTTTTAACCATTTCTACATTAAATAGGATTTCTCAACCCCTATAAGCTAAAGCTTAGTTATAAAAAAAAATTAAACTATTTTTCTTATTTTTATCGAGAATACAAAAATAGCATATAGACAATTTTTAAGAAAACATTGCTTTTGATAATGCTTTTTATTTTATAACATTGTTAAAAATAATAAAATAATGAATGAAAAATTTATTTTAAATGTTTTTCTTGCTGAAGTATATAAAACGTATTATATAATATACAAAAATATCTAAAAAGGAAAAATATATTACATTTAAAAATTGATAATATTATTGTAGCCTTAGATTTATAATTCTAGAAGTCAGGTTGGGTGTGATACACCACAAAACAAATTTTGGGATGGAGTGGCAGACTCATTCCATGAATCTTGAAGAAATTAAATTAGTTTAAATCATGTTTACACTCGCAGAGGTTATTGTTAAATGAATGTGCTTGACTTGTGAGTCAGATACAACTATTTATTTACACAGTCAACGTTTCAATAATTGGAGTGTTATTGTCTTCAGGCATTATTCCTCCTGCACTGAAGGAAATAACTTTTCCGTTATTGAAATGTTGCCTGTATAAATAAATAGTGGTACCTGACTCACAAGACAACCACATTTATTTAACAATAACCTCTGAGAATGTAAACATGATTTAAAAAATAATAATTTCTTCAAGATTCATGGAATGAGTCTGCCACTCCATCCCAAAAGTTGTTTTGTGGTGTATCACACCCAACCTGACTTCTAGAATTATAAATCTAATGCTACAATAATATTATCAATTTTTTAAATGTGGTTACATTTATTTACCAATAAATGATTTCTTTTTTTAGATCATTCATTTTTATACTAACTATACAATCTCTTCAGCCGCTTTCTGGCCTAGAAATAAATATCTTGTTTCTATTACATTTTTCTTCTCTTTGTGAAAAAAATAAGAATTTATTTACTACCTCAAATTAGAAATTACTTAGAACAGTTAGGACTGAATATTTTTAGGCACAAACAATTTAGAAATGAAAAAACTAATAACAGTAATTGGCTAAATGTTTTCACACATACAAACAAAATAGAAATGAAAAAGCTAATGGCATTTAATGCTAAATGATTTTTAGACACATAAAATTAACAAATAAGTCATTACAGTTAGGCTGTTTTTATGCAAATACAAATTGGAAGAAAAAATTAATAATCGTTATGGCTGAAAGATTTTATGCACACACAAATTAGCAATGAAGCCAATCCTAGACAAAAGAATAAAATAACTAAGAATAAATGAATCAGCACTAAATTTTAATCTATTCACAATATCAGAATACAATACTAGCATAATTTATCTTGAACAATAAATTTTCATCCAAGCGTTAACACTATTTGGATATAATAGAATTTTCTCATCTATCATTAAAGCTAATTGCTTTAAATTGATTTTTTTATCATCAAATATTGAATGTTGATTTCGTTTAAAGTTTCTGACAATGTATGCAACCAACATATGTATAAATGACAACTGAACTGCATTAATATATTTTTTTTCAATGAAAAGGTTTCAATCATGGCGGGTCAAATATCGGAAAAAACTTTCCGTTTCGGGGTCAAATATCTTACTATACATGTACTTTTTGTGACGAAATATTAAACTTGCCTTTCTTATACAAATATGTTGATGAAAATGTTTTGATTTAAAAAATGATTTCCATCATAAATTGTTGTAGCTGTAAATCTACAAAAAAAATGTAAATAATTAAATCAAATACCTTTTTTTTAAAATATGTTATGGTTTATTTTTTACAAGAAATCTGACCTTACTTTCAGAATAACTCTAGTAGTTCCATATACATTTATTACAGTTGATAACATTCTCGAAATAAAAAAACTATATTAAGTGGAAATGTATAAACTTTTGATGTCAGACACTGCCTGAACACAATTGTGTGAAATTAATCTATACGCATATCAATAACATGATCCACTAAAATAGTATTTTAAATGAAATATTATTCAATTGTAAATAACATACCTTGTTGAATCTTGCCAATTCATTCACCAAACACATGGGCGTTTTTTCCTTCATATTCATTAAATCAGGATTATTTACATCTGCTGCAGTATGCTTGTGGTCCTCTGCAGATGTTGGGACTTCATTTCTAACATCTGTAATATCAAACCTTCATTATAACAATGTGACAAGAATCTTAGAAGATAAAACCTTATTGTTTGCCTTTTTTATTTGACGCATAGAAAATGATATTCTGCAAACAAAAGTAAATTTTCTTATTAATTATTAAAACAGTCATTTGTGTTTAGTTAAATATTTCTAGTTGACAAAGATTTAATATACATATACAATATTAAGAGCAAAGTGGTACAATATATTACAGTGAAAATATTGGAAACAACCCCAATAACACAAAAATAACAAATAATACAAGCTACTTGAGTTTAAACCTTTATGTACATTTCGATGACCATGTTATCATCATCAGAGGGTCTTATTACAAGATTACAATCTAGCAAACAAGAAGTTACAAAGTAGTCATCAAAATTTACATAATGGTTTAATCTTAAATAGCTTGTATTATTTGTTATTTTTGTGGAACTGGGGTTGTTTCCAATATTTTCATTATAATGATTTAACAGTATAATCTCATTATTACGGATTAATTAGAGCTTAGGTTTATCCATTTGAAAGGAAATTCATTTATAAAACAAGCAAATTATTTAAAACATGAGTAAGTTTATTTACAGTGATCAAAAAATTAGTTAATTTGCTGTGAGTACTGTAACGTAAAATTCAACAACAGTGCTACAAATTTATTATTTTCCACTCACTTTTATTAAGGACACATTCAGATTGACAGTTCTGAGGTTATTTTAATAAACGGAAGTATGTTTAACCCTTAGCACTCGACTGTCGGGGGAGCCCCGCCAAGCGTATATTGCAGTTTACTCGTATGTCAGGGGTCACCCGACACGATTTTCAAATGCCTATAACTCGTCTACGGCGAAGCCCACGACATTCAATCTTTTACCGTTTGGTGCTACACTCTATTGAAAATAATGTGAACTAAGTTGAAAATGCCTAAGAATATGTGAGTCATCACAAAATCTAGTTTGCCGCTACGTTGTAAGCTGCAAGTAGGTTACAGTTTTGCCAGTTATTTGTTTACTCGTTGTTTGCCGTAACTTCACGTGCAATTAGTGATTCTGAAATTCATGATCTTTTACTTGATCCTGATTTATTAGAATGTAGTTCAGTTTCATAAACAAAATAATTAAACCAACAGGTATTTGTAAATATAACCAGTTTATATGTGGTGTATATTTAGCTGTTCAATATAATGAACCGTGCAGTTTTACGAGACGAACAAATAAATATGTGGAGGAAAATGTTTTCCTGGCTATTAGATGTAGCTGTAGTAAATAGTTTTACTATCTATAATAACAAAAAAAAAAAAGGAAATGAGAGAAAATCCTGCTAAACAAAAATAGTTTTGCCCAAACTTGGTGAGGGAACGCATTGGTGATATCAGGAATAACCCGAACTTAGAGGGGTCGGCCATCAACTACTGACAAAGAAGAAAGACTGAATGGGAAATTACATTTAATCTTTTCCAATGATAAAAATAGTTCTAAGGATTGTGTAGTTTGCAGTAACAGGAAGATAAAAGGAGGTAGAAGGGAAACAGTTTTTCACTGCAAAACATGCGGCAGAAAACCAGGACTTCATCCGGAAGACTGTTTTCAAAGATATCATACTCTGCAAAACTACAAATAAGATAATAAAATCATGTACATACAGTATTAGCGAATAAAAATAGCTTAGTTTACTATAACCATGTAAGAGAAAACAAATTTTTCCATAAACAATAATGCAACCTGCAGGTGAGGAATTTGTCTCAATTTAATTACAAGTGGGGAAGCAAAGCATGTTACAAAAATCCGAGCTCTTAGGGTTAAGGACAGTGACCTTTTGGGTAGGGTGTTTGTTTACAAAATATGTCAACATTAATGTCATAAATATAAACAATATTGAGCTGGCATGTGAATCAACCTTATAAACACAAGAAATATATACAACTCATAATTTTAAAACTTTAATCTGAAATCCATTTCAATGACTATATGTCATCATTATCAGTGATTCTATCACAAACATATAACTTTACTTAAAGAAATGGAACATAACATCACTAATGATGATGACATAATGACATTGAAACGCATTTGAGATTAAAGATGTATGATTGTGAGTTGTATATATTTAATCACTTAAACATTAGTTTATGACTATCCGAACTTTACATTTTGTAAGTTTGTAAAAACTTACTAAAACAATGTCCTCAGTTTACAAATAGTATATGAATTTAGCGAAGACCCATGTCATGCCCAAATCATTAGTAAAAATCAAATGGTACTAGCCAATCGATTATTTTCTTCACTTCTTCAATGTTTTTGCCTGTTGTTGACGTGCTCAGGCGTTCACATCTTCTCGACCCTTAGAGTAGATTTTGTAGAACCTATAAACGTTGCTTCGGTCCAAGGTAGCTTCTCTATATGCTACAGTCAACATTCGGGTTGGGTCCGCACACTTAATTTTGTTTTTCACAGAAAATTTGATACAATTCTTTGATCCATTTTGTTTTGGAACAGGCAAACATCGGAGACAAGCCATAACACGTCCAACCAAAACAGCTGTCAACAATTACCTGAACATTCAAAATGGCCGAACTTTTCAACATAAGTGAGAGACATAACGCCACAAAAAAATTGAAAATAAAATATACATAACCCAGGGAAATCCAAAATTCGCGATACTTTTTGAACACACTATGTACACTCTGTGTTTTTGTATTAGCATGAATTGGTCAGTGATCTGTCATTAACCTTAAACTCAATAAATATGAAATTATTTCATAAAAAATTTACAATAATTTAATTTATAATAAAATACTTTCTTTCTGTGATATGAAGTTTTTTATCATTTAATTGATATAATAAAATACATATCATATTATTTAGGATTCTATTGAAGACAAATTGTTCTTGAGAACAAAGTAAGCAAAACTTGTTTTAAGTATAAATAAATTATGATAAATAATTTTAACAAATGATTAACACTATATTTGTAGAGTCTATTTATTTATATATTCCGTTTATGAAAAAGGTTCTTTAGATAACAAAAGGGTTGACAAAATAAATTATTAAAGATAGTATAAATAACAACAATTATATTAATTATACTTCAAAATAAACTATGATTGTATAGACTAAAGTATAAATTTTCAACTCACCTGTTCCTGAGGTTCGAGTAGGACCATCAATTGTGGATATTATTGGGTTGTCTACCTGAACAGCATTTAGAGTTCCTGAAACAAATTATTAAACGCTTAAATCTTAGATAATCTGTACAGTTTTTATTAAAATATTGCTTATGGTTCCAGTAATTTGAGTAAATAAAGTAACAGGAGTTAATACGTAATGAATAGATGAAGTGTCATTTGTGTCTCATGATTCAATAAAAAATTAATCAAAATGTTTTATGTATTAAAAAAAATTATACTCATTTGAGGTTATTGTGATCCAAAAACTTACCTAAAGTAAAGTATTATAAACATTATATTTCCTTCATATAAATTAGAAAGTCAAGTCCTACATAACCTTTAGTTAAACTCCACTTATACAGCCAGGAAGTCAGATTAGAGCAGAAGTACGACAGAAGGCAAACTTCTGTACGAGTAAAAGACTCATAACTGTCGTCTAATCCCACTGCCAATAGATAGTTCTACATTATAACTATCATCTCGTATTCTTCTTGATAAGGAAAGGTGTAATAACTAGACACCTCTTTAGAACATAACCAACTCTTCACATGTTATGCCATGATCCTCTGTATAACCTACATGAAAGTTTTAGTAATCTTTTTTACTAATACTAATGTTTTCGATTGGTTAATCTTTTGAATACATAGATCAATATAATCAATGTGTATGGAATATCAACAAGTGGGGTTTGATTGCAAACAAACTGTAAAGGCCTCTAAAGCCAGCATTTTACATAACCTGGTAAGAGTCTTTCACTGCGGCAGGTGTGCATGAATGCCTCTGCCTTACTGGTGCTTGCTGCGGTAAGTGTTCATGTACGCCGTACTCCCCCTCGCAATTCATTGATTCAGTGTTAGGTTATATTGCCGAGAAAACATTGACGCACCACAATGTTCAAAAAAAAATTTCTGTTACAGTAACCGTCAAGCAATATGTTTTCCGGCAATGGTTAGTCACACTGAATTGAGAGGCGGAGTGGGGTGTACATGAACACCCATCGCAGAGGGCATTACTAAAACATTCGTGTATGCCTGCCGCATTCAATGTGTTGATAGTTCACCTTTCCTTAGATATTTAATGTATATTTTAAAATCTTATAGAAAAGGTATATACTCGTACAATGTAAAACTTAATATTATATTCTTACTTATTAATATGACTTTACGTTGTTAAATTTTTAATTCAAATAATCATATTAAGATATTTTACTTTTACATTTTATGAAATAGCACTAATTTACTTAATAAATACACCTCGTCATTAACAAGTCACTGTATTACTACATCCTTTAACTTACTAGGTAATAAAATAATTTCTTTAAAGTTATACTTAAACTTAGTTCTAATTAGTAAGGGATCTAAAGAGGGTTGAGCATGCACTGAGACCTAAAACAATTTTATTCCAAATTATTGTTCTGAGTACTTAAATGATTGTAAAAACATATGTTGTCATTCCCCATGATTTGATCAAATTAAAAATCAAATTTGATCTAAATCGGACGTTCCGTTCCCAAAGTTACCATGATTTGGACACAAAAATTATCGTTATATTAGTATATATTTGTGTGTCTAAATTTGAACAAATACTTTTCTAATTTCAGAGACGTTGAAACAAACTTTCATCTTAGAATCCAACTTACATACAACATAATGGGTTAATTTTCCAATGGAAATATAATACACTAGATAAAAAATAATTTTTTAATCTAAAGGTATAGTCAGCCATTTTTACATAAGAACCATTATATACAATATCAAGACCACAGTGGTACAATATATTTCAATGTAAATATTGCAAACAACCCCAATCCCACAAAAATATTAAAAATTAACTGATAAAACAAGTTACACAAGACTAAACCCTTATGTACATTTTGATGACCATGTCACCAAAGAGTCTTATTACAAAAAATCTATCTAATAAACAATAAGTTACCAACTTAGACTAATCAGTCTAGTTTGTAACTTATTGTTTACTATATTGTATTTTTGTAATAAGACCCTCCGATGATGAAGATGATGATGTTGACATGGTCATCAAAATGTACATAAGGCTTTAGTCTTCGTTAACTTGTTTTATCAGTTAATTTCTATTATTTTTGTGGAATTGGGGTTGTTTCCAATATTTTCATTGTAGTAAGAACCATTATTGGAGCCTTATTTTAATGAGTTTAAAACATTTTTTTGGTTATTCTATCTTTAGTAGTTTAAAAAATTACAAAGGTTCCAGTATAGCTCATTCCCCGCAATGTTTCCTCCTCTTCCCCTGGTATGTCTACCACGTGGGGGGGGGAGGATGATCACATACGTTTCTACAATCACCCAAGTGCCCAGAACATTAATCTGAAATAAAATTCCGTTAGGGTTTCAGTGTATGCTCAACCCCCATTAAATCCTGAACTACAATGAAGAAAGTAATGTAACTTATGACTAATAAAAACAGCTGTTGTATAAAATGATACATTATCACATAGTTTAATCAAATGTATATTTGTCAATGTATAAAATATTTAAACATAACCTACAAACAACCTAGAAGTGAAGATGGTAACCGCTAGTAATATGACTTAATGCTGTGTAAAGTTTTTTATATAATACACCATACAAATAGATTTTAAAATAATTCACTAAAAATCTCACTACTCGGTAGTTTATTAGTACCTATAGACTAGTTTCAATAATAATGTTGCCTTCATAGACATTGCCGCTACTCTGAGCAGCAAGATGGCTTCGTCAATGATACGATTGTTTCGAAATGGGTCAGCAAGTAAGTAAATAGTTTTGGAACCATGTCCAAGTAAACTCGATTGATAATGAATTTATTGTGTAGATGGAATACTATATCTGTATATCCAAATTCCTAGAATTTAGTGTTCATCTGTCTGAATACACAATTTATAGAACATTTTCTTGATTGTAATGGGAAGTGAAGTGGCAGCCATTGCAAATGACATCTTAATGTGTGGAAAACCTTTATGAAAAGCTTACGACAATCCTACAGAGCTGCCTTTTTGTTAGAATTGTTTCTGTATGTTTCCCCAATTTCTGTTCCTATTTTGATGAATTAAATACCAAACTGCACCAGTTTGGAGTGTTTTCTCATAAATTATCAATTGATGAGCAAATGGTGCCTTATTTTTGACGACATTGACCAAAAATGTTCTTGAAAGGAAAACCAGCAAGATTTGATTTTAATATTTGGTGCATTGGTTCTGTTGATGGCTATGTATACAGTTTTGAACCATAGGGGGGGAAAGGTGGTGAAATAAACAATGGCTGTGGTGTAGGAGAGAAGGTTGTTAATAATTTGTTGAAAATCCACAGAATCATGTAATTTTTTTTGATAATTTATTCAGTATTTACAGTTTAGTTAGTAAACTGAGAAGATGAATTTCTTAGTAGCAGGAACAATAAGGAAAAATAGGTTGCACAATATTCCCCTCACGTCAGTGAAAATTTCTAAAAGCTCTGAAAGAAAGGTATGAATATGCCTATGATAAAAGGAGAATATTTTTGTTGTTCGATGGCGGGATAATTCAGTTGTTACAGTCATAACAAATTAAGGGTCAGTTGAACCAATACTAAATCTAAAATGGTACTATCAAAAAGAAAGGAAACATAATTTTGTAAAGCAGCCGAATGTTATCAATGATTATAATAAAGGAAAGGGTGGAGTGGATTCTCATGATAATGCTATTGCCAATTACAGAATTTGAATAAGAGGTAAAAAATTGTAGTGGACCTTATTTGTAAATGGAATTGATTGGGCTGTAGTAAATGCATGGAAATTTTATATTTTATCAACAGGAAACAAAATCAGTCAGATAGGGTTCAAATCGCAGTTTGTTATCTCCTTACTTCGATCAGAAAAAATTGAAAGATCTGACAAGTGGAGTAAAAATCTGCTATTAGGTCACTGAAGTAAAATTAGTTTACCAGACAACGTACGAAAAGCAAAACAGACCACAATGTAGATAAAAATAAAAGTAATGCAAGGCAGAAATCTAAAATGTGCCACAGTCAAACAAGTCTACACATGCACGAAATCTCAAGTGTTTTTACATGTTGAATGTTTTGAAAAATTTCACAATTCAGATTGAAAGTAAATTGTAAAAAGTAAAACTATGTAGAAAATTATGTTTCAATAAATCGTTTCATGTAATGATTATCATGTTTTTTTCAGTGCACACCATTTTTAAACGTAGCATTAATGCAACGCCTCGCAGGGAACTCCCAACGTTACGTTCAGTATATATATTTACTGAAATTTTATAAGACACTTATGTTAGGATACTACAGCAATATTTTCACTCATAATAAAATTAAAATAATATAGGTAAATCATAAAATGCCTAAGGAAAACAGCACACTTGATTATAATATGAAGTTAAATAAAATAAAACCTCCTAATTCATCACTCTTTAATTTGTTACCGTCTGTAATTTGTCACAGTTATAAACATCCTCTGCACTGTCACATAGTAAAGGCTCCATCAGATAAGACTCATACCAGGTATGAGTTGTTCGGTTCCTAAGAAAATCTCTCTTAATATTTTCCCAGAAAATGCAATCATTTGTAGGGAAGTACAGTAAACTCCCGATTATCCGTGGAATAGGGTGGCCCGGCAACGCCGGATAACGAATTCCCGCTATGAACAAAGAATATGCAAAACGATCGATAATCGATTATTATGCCATAAGTTACACAAATAATGACCCCGGTTAATGCAACTCACAAATAATCTTCAGATTACAAAATAAATATAGAAAATAATTTAAAATGTCGATGTATTTGACGGATTATAACATGTACATTTATATGTCTAACTATTTACAATACGTACATTAGTATATGTCAAAAGTAAGTATGTATGTAGATATGTAATTTCCTTTACACATAACACTTTCACTTTTAACAAAAAAATCTGTCACTTTCGTCTGTTTTTTTGTGAGCATTGATTTAGCTTTAATGTGCGATCTAAGTTTCTTGAGGACCATCTTGTGTCACGTGTGTCACAAAGACATAAAGATCGATAATGTATACGACAGACACGGATAATGCATATGCCACGTCCTAGACTATTTATAGCCGAGATTATCTGACATTTGTTTACAATCTTATGATACACATTAGGTTTTCGGGCGTCCAAGCATTTTGTCATTGTCTCTTATATACAGTAGTCTGCTCGCCCCTTTTATTTCGCTGGCCCTTTCAATGTAAAAATTAGTACGTAGGCCTACATATTTACATATCTATTCCCTTAATCTTAACTTCTATTAAGCCTTATATGTATTTACGTCGTAATTCACCGTTTGGAAATTTAAACACATGATTCTGATTGGAATAAAAATTGGATATTTGTAAAACAAACCGGTTAATCCGCCAACGGATAATCGGGAGTTTACTGTAGTTGAAATGCTAACAAAATGCATTGGGTGGTATGAGAGAGAAAAGAATCAGAACTAACAAAATTAATGGGGTTAAGACAAATTCGCCTTGTAATAAAAAAAATTCTTTCGCACAAAAACAAAATTACTGACTTTTTAAAAAAATAATTAAAAACATAAATAGATTTAATATACAGTACTTTTTCTGCGAATGTAATTTTTCTTACAAGATATTATGTTATTTTATGTCTTTTATGAAAATAGAGTATACTTCTGTATTTGTAATTACAAATAGTTATACTGCAGACTATTAGTGTTGTGTAATAGTGTTATTGAGTTTTTCAGCCAACACAAATCATGTAAGTACAACATTAATTACATTACATAACTATTTACATATTTATGTGCTATGTTTACCCACAATTACATGTTAACTTAAGGACTTCTTTGAACTGTCACCCCCTCAGTCCCAAAGATGATGAATTAAAGAGGTTTTACTGTAATTTATTACCAGATTAAATGGTATTTATATCAAATTAAGAAATTAAAAACAAAACTTAAATGAAACAGTGATGACAGTACATTATTGTTATATTTATTATTAATCTGATTAAAATATTTGTTATTTATACTGACCTCATATGTGATATTGCAATTATAAATTATTGCAACTATTTTATACAATAAACATTTTTTATAAAGGAACCTTTCTCAAAAAACTCAGTGAAACAGAGCACTACGTTGTACCCTAATAAAATATAGCTATCCAACACTTGTAAAATATATCATCACATAGTGAGTACAGTTCAAACATCATAAAATAGAGGCCACCACACACATAACCTTGGTAAATTTGGAGGCCAACACACACACCCGATTATTCTACCTTGGGAAACGTTTAATGTTTCTATAACCAAACCTATCGTAATTGAATACATTGTTGCTATATTGTAATACAGCAATATTTTAAGGGGGTACAACAGCAGTGTTATATAACATAACCTAGTAATAAGTATGCGTGTTTTAAAAGTAAAGAATTTAGGGTCTTTTTCAAAACTTTTAATTATCTGCACAAATTTTTCATTATTTCTTCCACGTTCCTGAAAACTTTCTACATCAGCAAGTATACTTTTGTTGAGCAACATTTCAATACAAGGGAAATTGATATAAATAACAATCATTGTCCAAAATAGTGAACTAATGTATAAACTTTAAAGTTTTAGAAGAAAAATATATTCCTTTTTAAATTATATTTTAATGAAAAAATATTGTGAAATTGTTAAAAAAGTTATGATATAGACAAAATTTATATTTCCCATTACAAATACAGTAAAACCTGTGTCAGTTGGGCACCCACGATTCTTATTTAACCAAGCAAAAACTCCTGTACATACTAAATACCGTAACTATTGTTTGCCATTAAGATTTTCATGTAATTAGCCCTTTAATGGGGCCTCCAGAGACACGCTCTGAAGACAATACTGAATTGATTTCTAGACACACTTTATAAAAAGATTTTTCTTTATTCAAGTAATCTGTATAAATTCGCTTTCCTTCAGATTTAAGTTCTTCCATCTAGTGTGAATTTATTTAACTTGATGGTCAAAGCAGCAGATGTTTAGACATTATTTACTCAGGTGAAAGTTTTATGATATATCACCACCAGGAGAACGACTATTAAAAGTATCGACTTCATTAAAAGGCTTAACTAACATTTTAGAAAATATAACAACTAAACTAACGGTGGTGTGAATTTTAGAATTTTAACCCTTTGATTAGCATTCATGTACCAGTACATGAGATCGCGCGCCGACCAGTTGGACACTCCCATAAATATATATACGTTCTACCGTTTCTCTCAGATTAGCATTGCCAGACATTTACGATTTGTTTTCCTGTAAATTGTGCTGTATACTAGGTTAAATATTTGTAACTATTTGGACAGTATATACTACACAGAGTACATTGTCACTATTTTTGTGTGTCAAAGGTCTATGGGTTTTCCCACTTGTTTACAGATCCTTTGTGCACAACAATTTAATGAACGTACAGACAACATATGCAGACGACGTACTATTCAAAAACATTATACAACCGGCTCAATGAAGAAACATGTATGACGTCAACAAATACCAACATCACGGACCGAACCACCTCACCAGAAAAATAGATTAAATTAATTCAGTGAATCGACAATGGTCAAGTGACCTAGAGGTGACTTATCACACAAGGTAAAATTATTGCACTTAGTGGTGGAAAAAATTGTCTACAATTAATAATAATAATTTAATATGTATATATATATATATATATATATATATATATATATATATATATATAATTAATAAATTAAAAATATTTTAAAAACAAGATACTTTTATCGCATATATTATTCCAAATAACATATATTTAGAATAATATATGCAATAAAAATATTCTTGTTTTTGAAATATTTTTAATTTATTAACTATATTACAAGAAAACATATCAGCGTATTATATATATATACACATATCGGCTTATTACAATTTTCAAGGGACCAATGAAAAAAACGTCTTATACGGGAATAGAAAATACTGTTATATTAACAAAAGAATACTGTATCTACTCACCATTATACGAGGTGTTTTAACAAATTTCATAATAATTTTAATAGAACATAAATTTAAGAAACACATTGCAGTATACAATAAAAAGTCACATAAGGCATATGTACTGCAAATATACTGGGAATTAAGTTACTTTTTAATTTATTAAATTGCAGTTTTAGAAAATATTAATTATAATGACTATTTTAATCACCTAATTAATCACGTTCCAAAAAGTGTTCAATATTTAATTGTACTCTGTATTTTAACGACTATATAAATCTTATACCTCATTTGCTGCAGACAAAGTCCATAAATAAACTCATTGCTATGCAGAACATTATCTACCAGGTTTTCCACATTACATACAGAGCCTCTGTATGTTGACATCAATATTTGTTAAAACCACTTCCACTGTGAATATGTTGCAAAATCCAAATACTTGTTTTACCTTCAAGCCAGTTTTATTGATGACTTCTTTCCAAGACGAGCTATGTTAGAAAAAGGTTGTACAAATGCTATGAAATCAGCATCAAAATCTTCAGCTTCATTTATTAATGGGAGATTCTGTTTTAAATTCACTGTAGGTGATTTATCATTTGCTCAATCCGCTGTCTTTATCCTCGGTAATGTGTTGTTCGCTAATATTAAAACCTGTACTTGTAAAACAATTCAAAATTGTTTCTTTGGTGCTATGCTCATAGGCATTACATAAGCATCCATCGTACAATGCTTAAAAGAGTTAGAGATCTATTGGTATCTGCCTTTGCACTACTTGATTGTACAACTATGACAATTTACTGTAGCATTTGTTGCAATTAATGTGTTATTATCTCTGTCTGGTGGCTGCAATTCAGATGTTTTATTAAAGAAAGAAATATTCCTGTCACACTGATCAACACTTTTGTTACTTCTTCCATTCTCAAGAAGAATCGATTTTCCTCTCTTGTTTCTTCCTTCCTTGATTAACCTACAGGCTAACCTTAAAAAACAACTTGGGTACAGGCTTGCCTTCTCATTGGAGTCCGTATACAGGAGAATTTTCAAGTTCATGGGGTTTTTAAATATGTGTGGGCATTATAAATTACTGATGGTTAATTTTTTCTCCAGTTGTATTATACAGGAAAGAATACTGAGCAGTTTTTTAAAGTTTTCCTCTTTCACCAATTTTGCTTTCATCGTTTTTTTTTTATAAAATAAGCCAGTCCCAACATTATTAAACTGGTTTTCAAGTAATTACTTGCAAAACAATTTTGTCTTCGCATCTTCTATTTTTGTTTTATCCACATTGGTTAACTCTTTCAACAATTACTGTGATCATATTTTTTATTTACAGTAGAAACTCTTTAATTCATCACAGTAGTAACAAATATTGTCTGCACTGTCTATAGTATAAACTATGCTGGAGACTACTAGTGTTTTTATAGCGTTGAGTTTTTTGGCTAACATTAATAATGTAACTATACTTTGGAGATGGTTCACCTTCTGCCTCACATTCTATTATAAAAGGTTTATCGTTTTCATTTTGCTGAGTAGCAACTTGGAAAAGTAATTCGTCTGTTGGCGGTTGCTTCACAATTTCAGGTGGTGATGGTACTAATCCTGATGCATATAATGAATTAATTGCTAATATATACAGGTGCAAGTACATCATCCTCAACTCCATTTCGAAAAAATTAAAATAGTACTTTTGTCCCTCGATGTTACTGACATAAGCAACCTAAAAGTTTTCTAATCCAAAATCATAAATTAACTACTTCAATTAAGCATGATACCCCCTACTAAACCATTAATAATGTAAGTACAATTTATATTATTAATCATTTAAACAATAGTTTATGACTATCCAAACTTTAAATTTAGTAAATTTGTTAAAACTTACTGAGACAGAACATTTTCGATCGCTATGTGCCGATCTTCATCAGTGTCTTCTGCTTGGAGATGTTGGGTCAAGCGGTGACGGTTTTAAAGGTAGGTTTTCGATAGTATCAAAAGAGTATGTATGATTTGTATTGTGTTTGTTCGTTTAATATGTTTGTACTTTGTGTTTTTGTGTGTCTGTAATTTTCATATTGTTCTAGTGTGTTGAGATGTGGTCCTTTTTTGTTGATGTGTAAGATTTCTAGGTTATGGTAAATGTCTGTGTATTTGTGTCCTGTTTTTTTATGTGATTGTAAAATGTTGAGTTGGTTTTCTGTTTGTTTTCCTCGACGCAGTTCAGTTTGTATATGCCTGGTGCTTGTAGTTTATCCTTGTTGTTGGTGTTGTGTTGTATTTTGTATTATAACTTGTTATTAGTTTTGTATGCTATTTTGTAACCTATTTTTTTAAATTTGCGGACTATTTTGTTTGTTGCTTTGTTTATAAATGGTAATGTGATGTATTTGTTTTCCTTGCCTGTAGTGTTAATTTTAGTGTTTTTTTGTATTTTGTGCCATAGTTTGTCTATTACTGTGGTGTTGTATCCATTTGTGTATGCTAAATATTTAATTGTGTCTAGTTCTTTGTTTATGTTTTCTGTGGTCATTGGGACTTCTTCAAGTCTATGGAGCATGGATCTGAAGGCTGCGTGTTTGTGTTGGATAGGGTGGTTTGAGGTGTTGTGGATAAGTGTGTCTGTCGTTATGGGTTTCCTGTAAATGTTGAAGCTATATTTTTGTGTGTGGCTTTTTGTTATGGCTACAAAAAAGATGGGTACAAAACTAATAGCAAGTTACAATACAAAATACAACACAACACCAACAACAAAGATAAACTACAAGCACTAGGCATATACAAACTGAACTGAGACGAATGTAACAAATTCTACATTGGACAAACAGGTTGCAGCTTTAAACAAAGAGTTGAGGAACACAAACATGACACCAACTCAACATTTTACAATTACATAAAAGAAACAGGTCCAAATACACAGACATTTACCATAACCTAGAAATCCTACACATCAACAAAAAGACCACATCTCAACACACTAGAACAATATGAAATTTACACACACACAAACACAAAGTACAAACATATTAAACGAACAAACACAATACAAATCATACATACTCTTTGATACTATCGAAAACCTACCTTTAAAACCGTCACCGCTTGACCCAACATCTCCAAGCAGAAGACACTGATGAAGATCGGCACATAGCGATCAAAAATGTTCTGACTCAGTAAGTTTGAACAAATTTCCTAAATTCGAAGTTCGGATAGTCATAAACTATTGTTTAAATGATTAATAAGATTCACCGAACGTAATGGACTACAAAATTCAAGAATTTATATTACTTTACATACCTATTTATGTGCTATGTTTACCCACAATTACATGTTAATTTCATGACTTACATAATTCGTCTTCTTCTAGAATTCTTCCCCCCCCCCTCGGCCCTGAACGTGAAGAAATAGATGTTATACTATAATTCTATTAAATTATTTTGTTTCTAAAGTTTACATACCATTATTCTTTTACGATCCCTTGATACTGGACAGATTACTAATAAGTTAAATAATTACTTCCTGCTATAGGTTTAATGAAACAAACAGTATCATACACCAAACTTTAGTCTGTTGTTTTTGTAAGAAAAGTAATATTGGGCAAGTATAAACCATAAGGGATTTGCCAGATACATAAAAATGAGGTCCACTTAGGCAGGTGGCCAACTTCACAGGTTTTACAGTACACAAGATAACATAAAGGAAGTCTCCACATTTTAACAGCTGTTAATCGTAAATAAAAAAATGATCAAAATCGTTATCAATACATTAAAAGCTGTTAACAATCCTGAAGGCCCAATAGCTTTTAATTAATTGTCAAAAAGAAATACCTTCAATACAAAATTTGTCTCCAAAAATGGCATCCACATCTATAAAAATTGGTTCAGAGTATAAGTATGCTTGAGAACAACAGATGAACGATAACAGCAAAAGAACTTTCAGGCACAAACCTAGCATGCAAACACAATGTTACAGCAACTTTAAAGTTGCACTTTACCATTTCAACTTAAATAAAGCATATAACTAAAAAAAATTAATTTTGCAAACAACTATGTTTTGCCAAAAATAAAATTTTTCAAAATAGGATTAAAAATGAGAATATACTGCAGTAAAAAACAGCAATAACTTGTACCTAACTTAAATATGAATCTATTTTAAAATAATAACTATATATTTTCTGCGCCTTTAACCCTTAGCACGGATATTATGGATTATCTCGATAAGTTAGATTTTCAGCAGATGCATCATGTTACATGTTATCTCTATTCAATATTTGTATCCTACAGAAGTTTGAAAATTTTTTGTTAAATGCTGGATAATTTCAACATGGCATAAACTGACACTACACTTCATTTATCATATTCAGCTACTAGCTATTTGTCAGCTATTCATTATTATAGCAATAGGAATTTCTTTCTGGTCTCTGTATATAGTGTTTGACAGGAATTCTCACAATTCATTAAACACTCACATGGCCAGAGACCTTGTTTTTGGATTCTATAATTTTCATTATCTTTTGTTTAGATATTGGTTACAGTGTTATGAATATAAAACTTGTTTATCTAACCTGATATTAAATTCAAACAAATCCTTCCTGATTTATCATAGGCAAAAGAGGTTGAATCTTTTTTTAAGCTGCAAAAAATACAAAACCCACTGAACAAAAATTTCTTTAATTTTTTTATCCTTTACTAACCTATGAATATAATTGGACAGCATTCTGCATCACTAGACCAAGTGCCAAAAATGATTTTCAAGACATTGCCCTTCATAGTTTATATATATGTTTATATATATATATATATTTTGGACTAGGAGACTGACAGACTTACCTTGGTAAGAGTCCACTCTGTAGTCTTGAAATAGAAACACATAAAAGCACTTAAACAATGATATATTTCAACCACAAAAAGAAGAGAAAACACAAAAAGAAATATGAGAGAATGAAGTAAAATAATTGTAATCACAGATTGTGTAGAGTAGAAATCAGATGTCACAGATGCACAGATTAAAGATATATATATATATATTGTTTCTATGAGCATATGAGTGATTATAGTTTATATAAGTCTGTCAGGGGAAAAGAAATAAGGCTATTAGGGGGAAAAAAAAAGAAAAAAAAAATTGCAATCCCTCAGAACTGAGGTGGGAACTATCATACCAGTGGTATACCAAGTCCATAGAATCCCCTAACCTGAACATTAGATAAATCCATTAATTTTTTTTTAAGGGCACAGAAAGAAACAAGTAAAAGAATGCTGGACCGCGCAGGGGCTCTTCCTTAGAGGCATAACTGCTACAAGGAGAAGCCCGCCATGTGCGGCCATGAGGGTTATGTTGGGTTTTCCATCCTTGAGTCTTCAAATTAGGATGGAGGCAATGAAAACTGCATACCAGCTAAGCTGTACTGGGCAGTGGAAGACAAGTAGCAAACTTCATAAACAGCTATTTGGGGATTCACTGAAGGAGCTCTGGATAGAACCTCAGGATAAGATACTGTCTCTTAAAAGGGAAAAAGGAAACTACAAAATCCTTATTCCTGCAAGAGAGGCATGGGCGGAGTATAGACCCAGACATGGTGAAATCTGGTGCACCGATGGGTCCAAGATAAAGGAAGGAGTGGGAGCAGGATTTAGTGGACCGAGACACCAAGACAGATTTTGTCATCGCCTGGAGGACTACAACTCTGTCTTCCAGGGGGAGGTGCTCGCGATCAAACTATGTGCTGAGGAAATAATAGGGTCTGGCAGGAGGGGCAAGACCATCTGGATTTGCTCGGACAGTCAGGCAGCTCTGAAGGCTTTAGGTAAGGCTAGTACCAGCTCTAGGTTGGTGGCTGAGACTATGGCTTCTCTAGCAGAGCTGAGTAAGCATAATTCACTCAACCTAACCTGGATTCCAGGACATTCTGGCTGGATAGGGAATGAGAGAGCTGACGCCTTAGCAAAACAAGGGTGTATAACCCAAGGACCGTTGCTGAGGGCAGTGGGCATGCCGCCTCGGGAGGGGCGCAAGAGGATCACGGCACATATAGACAGGGTGTGCAGGGAAGAATGGAATGTAACCTTGGGTTGTAACAAATCCAAGGTACTGTGGGGTTACTCAGGAGATGTGTGGGGCAAAGAACTACTCTCCTTAAGTAGACATCAACTCAGAGCTACTGTAGAGCTGGTTACAGGCCATGGGAATCTGAGGGGGTTCCAATACAAAATTGGAAAATTTAGGTCCCCTGTGTGCAAGAGATGCGACGAGTACCAAGAGGAAAGCCCAATCCACGTACTCTGTGAGTGTCCTGCTTTGGGAGCTGCAAGGAGAAAGTGGTTTGGCTGGCAGGTATATACACCAGAGGATATCAGAAGATCTAGCATCAGGTGGGTACTTGATTTCTGCAAAGAGGTAGGTATCCACTAAGCTAGCCCTGTGGTAGGGATGGGAAGAGAGTACAAAGGCTACAGCTAAGTGCTCTACACCGATAAGGTCCCTCCGAGTTTTAGTAATAATAATAATAATAATAACAATAATAATAATAATAACTTCATAAAGTCACTGCAACGGAAAAATAATGGACAATATGAAATATCACAATATATATATATATATATATATATATATATATATATATATATATATATATATATATATATATATACGATCTGATGCTAGAATAGTGTGAGTAATTTTTGTAGAATAGTTTAAATGTAGCGTGCTAAGGGTTGATAAAATATTTTAAAAACTATGAATAAAGAAAAAATAATTTGTTTCGTCATCTGTGATTTTACAGTTGCTTGCAAATCATCTAAGATAGTATTTCTAGCTCAAATTAGATTAGCACTAACAAGATTTACTAATTTTTAGTTAAAAATATTTTTAACATGAACCCAATAAAATCAGGGGTGCACCAGGAATATTTCTTGGGGCGGGAGGTCAGACCTGCCAGGTGATGAGGGAGGGGATAGTTTGGAATCTCCCATCCAAGGTGAAGTGGGTTTCCTCTCCTAGAAAACTTTTTAAAATTAACTTTTTTCCATTCATATCTTGAGCCATATTCTTCATAAGTAAAAATAGGTTACTTGTATAAATAAGTGTACAATAAAGCATGAAGTCTTTTTTTATTTTTTAGAACCTGCTTTGGAAGGTCTAGTTCTGTTCATCACCTTCTGTCAGTGCACCACTGCCTAAAACTCCAAATTTTTCTATCAGCATACAACACATATTCAGAAAATTTGAATTGATTGTTGTAATAATCTTGATTTCAGTGATTAATTCATATAGTTGTTGTAAAACAAATATGAATAAAATCTGATTGAACAGATCATTTATTTGTGTTGCAAGCCTTTGTGCTTGTGACACTAAAAATCCAAAATTTTTCATATTTAACAACTGATAAAATATCTCACTGAAAACCAATGACATTTGAAGGGTGCAGAGGAAAAACGCAAGATGTAAGAAAAAGTAAATTTTACAGGAGAAGCTTTTTAAACTTTAAAGCAGGGGTTCCCAAACTGGGGGGCGCGCCCCCCTGGGGGGCGTGGAGAAAGTCCAGGGGGGGCGTGACACTCAAATGAAATAAATAAAAAAATTACAAAAATAATTTCCTACAAAAAAATAAATAAAACTTATTGGTGTATGCACAGATGGTGCTCCTTCAATGCTGGTTTCTCATTCAGGCTTTGTGCAGTTGGTCAAAGAGAAGAATGCTGATGTGGTTGGGATTCATTGTTTTATTCACCGCCAAGCCTTGGCAGCAAAAAAGCTCCCATACGAACTCAATGCTGTTTTAAAGCTATGTATTAAAGTAGTCAACTACGTTAAGAACAGTGCATTAAATACTCAACTGTTTAAAGTTCTTTGTGAATATTTAGGAAGTGACCACAAAACGCTGCTGTTTCATACAGAAGTACGATGGCTATCAAAAGGCAATATGTTGGGAAGACTATTTGAGCTCCGTGATGAAGTGATTATGTTTTTGGCACAACAGAAACAAAACGAGCTTAGTGCAGAGTTAAAAAAACCCAGTAACCAAGTGATTTTGGCCTATTTATCAGATTTTTTTGACACGTTAAACAACCTAAACTTGAGACTGCAAGGTGCAGACTCAAATATAGTAACACACCAGGATGCCATCAAGATGTACGTTGAAAAACTACAACTTTGGATACGTAAAGTGTCAACGAACCCCAGCAACTATTCAAGTTTCAGCAAAGTAGTATCAGTCTCAGAAGAAGCATGTTTTGAGGACGTTTTTGAAGGACCGCTTTTGAAAAACTTGATAAATGACCATTTGAAGAACCTCAAGGAATAGTTCAGCAGGTACTTTCCTAACTTCAGAGGAGTTTTACAAACTATCAACCGACCCGTTCCACATGGACATACAGTTGCTGCCAGAAGAGTTGCAAGAGGAGGGAATAGAAATAAAAAATGACTCTGCTGCAAGATATGATTTTGAACAAATGGACAAGCCCTCGTTTTGGTTAAAGTACTTAAAAGTTTACCCCAGTGTTTCAGAGAAAGCTGTTCGGATGTACTTGCCTTTTTCAACAACATACATGTGCGAAAAAGCGTTTTCAACTCTTGTGGCGATCAAAACAAAGTACCGCAACAAACTTGATGTCGAAAGTGACCTACGCTGTGCTTTGTCTGAAACTCAACCCAGGATCTGTCAACTTATTCAGAACATACAAGCGCGCCTATGTCACTAAATTACATTTTATGTTTTGTTTTTGTAAGTAGGTAGGCCTATTGTTTCACCTTCCTTAAATTGAAAATGTATCTGTGTTACAATGTTAAATTTTGTATCAGTAATTTATTTTCGTTTTTCATGTAATACTTGTTTTAATTTTCATCATACGTACAATTATCGAATCTTTGCATTCTGCGTTACCGCATTCAACAGTGAACAAAAAATCTACCTGCTCGCCGTATCAAGTAGGCACATACTTGTACGAGTTCATGTACTTGTACAAGAAGGAGTTGGTATGTACGGCACCGTGGAAATAGGGTATTGCAAAATGGAAAGCTGATATGTGTAGGGGGGCATGGGGGGGTCTCCAAATAACCAGAGGGGGCGTGGTACAAAAATGTTTGGGAACCCCTGCTTTAAAGGTTTGTGGTTCACCAATGTTTATGAAACAAAGCTAACCAATCATATTTTAATTAATAAATATATATCCCTGTACAATGTATACATCTGTGAATTTTTTAAGTTACCACATTAGGTTTTTTTGTATATTTTGTTAACCTCGGAAAGGACATTGTTTGTTTTTCCTCTATTCTTGTAACAAAAAAAAATGTGCTAATGTTCGGTAAAGGCAGGTTACGCCCCTAATCCATACAAATAGCTTCATATTCAACATTTTTCTTGGCATGTAACCGTAAATTTTTCTTGTTTCCATAAAACCACTGTGCTTTCTTTTTATGAAGTGTCATATCAAATTGAAGTTTTCTGAGAGATTCGTTCAACATATTTTTTTCATCTGTGTCTGTATTTTTTTGTATATCTCCTAAAATAGCCAATTCCTTTACCTTGTGTTCATCGCACATACTGCAGGTATCTGTCCAGAGATAACCAAATTTTATGTTGTGCTTTGTCACCAAAGTGTGCCTAAATGTTTCTAGGGACTTTTGTACGCCAGGGTTTTTCTGCAAAAACATGCCTAAAAGTTTCTTATTATTAAGTTCCTCAGGTAAGTAAATCTTATCTGAGTTAGCAAGACTATAGTGTGATTTACTGCCTTTTAGAGAATTTAACAATTTATGTAAGGCATCATGTGATGTTTCAGAAAGACTATTCTATCTGTATGTATGCTTCACCCTTTTGTCAACAGGGGCCTGACCAGTTTTAGCAAGTGCACTTTTTATAGTATGTAAGCGGCGTGAGGTCACCCCAAAAATTGACTGAAATGCTAAACAACAAACCCTTTCTTCACCATTATTTCTTATAACACGAACTTTGTATACATATGAATAATCGTGTAAGGGCGTTGTAAGTTCTTCACCTTTACGGGATCGCCTTCCCTCCGGTTAGGGTGTAACGTAATTAAACCAGCTAGGTACCAGTTCTGGGAATTTCTATCCCCGAATTCATTAAAATCTTTAATTAAACCCTTTCACTTGCTATGATATTTTGATAACATTTAAACCTTTTACAATTACAGTCCGGGCCAGTCTCATTTGTACAGTTTCTCATTTTTTTACTTGCATCTTTTACAGTTCCAAAATTACCCCTTTTCTTAGTGGAAGTTTCAACTGCAGCACTTGTTTCTTCATCACTACCCGATTCCATTATTATCAAGTAACACAAACACTAACACTTTCACTTATCCGTACTATTAAACACTAGAAACAAGAATAACAATATAGAAAAATAATAACACAACGGTCACCAAGCAGACGCCGACACGAACTGGCAGCAGGACAACAACAGCAGGGACATCTTGCATGCTTGACTGGTAGGCGCTGGACCACGTGCGTTCTTCCTCTGGTACTGATTATTTGTTTGTTAAATAACTTGGACAATGAGCGTTATTCCTTTGTTATTTTGCACGTGGCGATACTTTAGCATATTATCTAACGTTCTGTGCACAAAACTCAAAATTGAAAAAAAAATGGACATCTTGCGTTTTTCCTCTGCACCCTTCATTTATTAAAGATATATCAATGATCAGTCTGTTTTTAAAAGCAATTCTAATGACAATATCGGAATTATGTTCTCTTGATATATATGATTTAGGTACTCCCCCAAAAATTCAAATATGCAAATCCATTAATCACTTTTTTTTAACATATTTTAAATTTATGTCTCATATTACAAAATTATTGTAGTAGAACATCGATATTTTGAACATCTTTAATTCGAAATTGCTGTTAATTTGAAGTTTTGAATTCTATATACTACCAATGTAAAATAATTGTGGATAATTAGAAGTTATTTATTTTTATATAGGTTCGAATTGCAGGCCACTAATGATGGTGTTCCAGGAATTTTCTGTGTTTAGTTCGAGGTTACAGTGTTTGGTGCGTAAGCGGTGACAGGAATTCTGAATAGGCAGTGTCCACTAAGTGATGGTCACTCTTTTTGGGGGGGGGGGGGAACATCACTGGTCTGTTGTTACAATAGTGGGTACCTATTTCAACTGAAGATCCCCTGCATCGAATGGGAAAAAAATACAGACACCGCTTTTAAAGTACATTAATATAGACAAACAAATAGAAGAATGTGGACAACTTTCTGTTCAATACATTTTAGCAGAAGTAAACAAAAGTGCCATATTGTCCAATTAGAAAAAAATTAAGCTGTAGGTAGTCCCCAATCCTAAAAATGTCAGAGTCTCTTCATATCTGCATGAGTTTTGGCAGTACATCGGACGAACCAATGTTAATGATGGTATGTTCCACTCCCTAAATGTACTCAAGGATTTTGCAAATTTTAAAAGAATTAATGTGCAAGAAAATATGCTACAAAATATTTTGAAAATCTTTAATTTTGTAATGTACATTTCGATCCATAACTTAATGAATATGTACATATTGTATTCGTGTAATCTTCTTACTAATGTTGCCTGCAGTAACTTTCAACTGCTAATAATAACTTTTATAAACCCACTATGCCTAAATTTATTGCTTATTCAAATTAGAGTGTTTAATGTGTGTGTGAGTGTGGTTTGGTTTTTAGAATAGCATAGACCAGAGACATTATAACTGAAAACAGTCAAACCAGTGTCATAGACAAAAAATAAAACTGGACTGCTTTTGATGGAACAGGTTTTTTCCAACTTTCATTATTCGAATTTTTGGTTGATGATTGTTTTCATTAGTCCTTCAGCTCCGAATTATCCAAGTTCTACTGTAAATGTGGATATTGTAATTTAGACAAATGATCTATTTATTTAATTTTACTTCTAAAACTATCACCATGAATGTCTAGAGAGATGAAAATATAATATATTCTCTCAGTTTCTGATATGGATCCATAATTTATTTGAAGTCAGTTATGTTTATTGTGGCAACTATGGATTTCTTATAGTCATATTTACTCTTACATACACAAAATATTAATTTTTTCCTTTCGCATGACTGGATGAAGATAAAGCATAATATTGTACTTGTAAGTCTTCATTCAAATTTAGATTTCAATTCCCATTTACTGGAAACACAAATGTTGATGCGGTTGAAGTTTATGCTTATGTTTTTGGCAAATCAAGCTCTCATATTCATCCTAAATCAAATCGGAGTCACTATTTCTTTATTCTTAAAATGCAAATATTATAATCAGTGGGTAAATAATACAGCATGTATTAACAATTGACAAAAAAAGGTTTCACTCTTGTTTGATTGATTTTGAGCAATTTAGTTTGCATCTAAAACTAAATGCAGTAATCTCTAGACATAGCTATTATCATAAAAAAAACTGTGTTAAAGGATGGATTACTATTTATTAGGAATATACTGTGGTTGAATTTAATAATAAATACACAAAAACCTCTTAACCACAAACTTTCTTTAATTTACCCTAATGTACATTTCAGTTACAAAGTAACCATCCTCAGAGGGATAACATACAAAGACTTAGTCTTTGTATGTTATCCCTCTGAGGATGGTTACTTTGTAACTGAAATGTACATTAGGGTAAATTAAAGAAAGTTTGTGGTTAAGAGGTTTTTGTGTATTTATTATTAAAGGATGGACCTTGGTACAAAAGTTATTAACAATGCACTGACCTAGTGCAAAACGTTCTAGCTGAAAAATATCAGTTAGTAGTGGTTTTTTGTCAAGTGATACCAAAAGTGTAATTGTAAGAAAAACCTCAAGATGTACAACACAAAAACTGCAAATTTTACATTTAATGTTTAGGGGACAAATGATATAAGTTTAATTTAAAAAAAAAACATTTTTAAGAATCAAGTCAAATAAAAAATACAACAGAAAATTATTAAAATTAAAAAATAAATTTATTAAATAATTATGACTAGAGATTACATTATAATACTACTAAATAAAAGTACTGAACTACGTTATTTGAAAAAATTACAAATTTATAATTGTCATACACTTTTAGATATTCTACAGACATATGAAACCACATGAAAATAATTGTATAAAATCATGTTATCATTATTGCTACAGTTTGATAAGTTCCTTCAATCATTGCATTTCTTCATTTTCTGTGGTAAATTAATTCCGATAATGGCAAAACATTGAAATTTTTATTTATTTTTTTGTTAAGTATGTTTTACTGTCATATTTTTTTACCTAAGAGAAGAAAGGTTAACAAGTTTTTCAACACTGGGCAGTCATTGTCCCCTACCCCTCCCTATGATAATGGGGGGGGCAGGGGGCAATGAAGAGAGGGTGAGCTAGGACTGATGACTAGCTCAAAGAGTTAAAGGGTTTTCTTGCTATTACAACTTTTTCCTCGACCCTTGTATTTTTTACATGCATAAAAATTTTTAACAAATGTAAATGGTTAGGTCACTTATCACAAAAATTAAATTAATATAAAGTTAAGTACTATTTACACTATTAAAGTTAATCGTTAGTCTTTTTTTTATATATAAAACTATCCTAACTAGATCTCTTTTGCTCTATTGCAAAATACATAATTAATTAATGCTGTATAACATACTATTTTATTTTATACTGAGACATTCAGTTTATACGGTGTCAATTGTCTTAGAACATTTAGATTAGATTCATATTTCATCAAAGTGGAAGAACTGATATAATTTTTGATTTTTTAAAACACATTCTAGTTCTTTGGAACGTATTATTAGATAATATATATATGAAGAGAAAACAAATTAAAGGTTGTGGGAAAACCCATAAATGATTAATACCTGTTACAACTGTTGAAATTTAAATACTACAGAATTAATCCACAAGTTAAATTGTGAGAGCCAAACAACTTTTCACTGCTTTTTAACTCTATTTTAACTATTGTTAATATTTATACATCAATATTTACTGCTGTTCAAAAGAATTGTGCTTATTATATAAACCATAAACCTTGAAAGTTTACTAATGTGCATAAACACATAAACAGATACATACGAGCAATATTTGAGATTTATTTATTGAATTCCTATAGAGGAAAAATAACCTATCCTTTGTTACCCAGATGAGTGTCCAACCTAAATAATCATAATTTGTTGTAAAAAAGCAATTATTTATGTTAAGTATCAATGGTAAGAGTAAACATTTTATTAGAATTAGATCGTAGCAAAAAAACTATTTATTCAAGATGTTCAAAATTTTCTGCAAATATTAAATCTAATATTAATACCTGAATTGACCATTTTACGCCCAACATGATGGTGGTGGTCTTGATTTATTTGCATGGCTGGTCCCAACCTAAAAGAAGAGATAAAATTACAATTTTATTTTTAATGTAAATAAATAAGTATTTATTAAAAAATGGTAAAAATAGGTATTTAAACAGATTTCACTTTTAAAAACGGCACATAAATAAATTAATTAGAATTAGAAGATATATTAAATCTAGCTCAGGCATGTTTTTGAAGATTTGACTAAAATGTAAATTGTTTTTACCTATTGTAAACAATTTGGAATTTGTATAATATTCTAGGTTTGCTAGGATATACATTGATGCCTTAATATCATAATTTTTTACCAATCATTTGCCATGTTAACTCTTATCAATATGTTTTGCAGAACCACTCTAAAATAAAATACAAAATAGAAGCAGTTGGGATTAAGTAGGCAAACTAGTGGAATGTGAAATTAAACAAGTTCCAGTAAGTGTCTTATTAACAAAGATTTAGTTCCTACATTGTTATTATTTCAGAATTTATAACATCATATAATGGTAAAACATATAATGTAAATTAATTTTTTTGTCTTGTGCGTTTTTTATCACAAGAGTTTATCTTTACATAATTACAAAATATTAGGAGCCTATGTGGTTAGGATTAGTTTCGTTATTAAAAAAAATGAAATACTTATAACATAAAGTTACTGCTTCTATTCAATGCTACTGCTAACAAAGTAATATCTTTTTTATATATAACCAAGTGTATCCTAACTGGTTAATATGTTGCTTCATTTTAAAATAAGCATATAATTAATTCATATAGTATAAAATTGTATGGATTTATAAAGAAAAATTCACTTTATAATGTTTCAATGCATGAAGGTTAGGTTTGTATCTTTTCTAAATTCAAATACAATTTATGGCTTGCGATATTTGAAATAAATTAATTTTGGTTTAGAAAGTATTATTGTAATATTTGACTAAATCATAGTCAACTTATATCTTATTATTTTCACTAAGAAAAATGTCCTCCCTTTATTTACTCAAAAATACTTTTAAAAAAAAGTGATTTCAAGAATACAAAAATAAATAACTGCTTAAAATTTACAAAAATCTAACTTGCATTTTATATACTCAATGTTGTTTCATGTACATGAGTCAATGGAACCTATTATTTACTTTTTCAATGATATATTTTAAATTTGTAAAAGTTTACAATTTTTTTAAAGTAGATCTCTACAACCAGATACTGAGTAAATATTTTTTTAATATAGGAAAATAGTAATGTGAAGAACATAGTGTTGTTTTCCATAAACAATTATTTGGTTCAGGTTTCTAAAGTGAACATATCTTTATAACATAATTTTGGTTGCTTTTCAAGCAATGCTAATGGTTTTTCATAATTGAAATTGTTTGTTTCTTGATTACACATTTCATATTATTAAATAAATATTGATAAATCATTTTAAAAAATGAGATACTAGCCTTATTTTCAAAAGAAAATAAAAAATAAATTTATTTGGTAAAAATACAGTCTTAATGATGTTGGTTTTTTTATTTTATTATTTTTTTTTAATTACTCGTTATAATGTATTGAACTGGAATATTAAGTTTTTTTTCGTGAAAAATATGAAAGTTACTATTTAAACATTTTAAATGTTAGTCTGTAATGGGATGTATAGCGTAAACGAGTCTTATTGATATTGTTTACAAAAAAATGTTATTTGTTTTATTCACTCATTTTAATGTGTAGAACACAAATATTTTTCCGTGGAAAATACGAAGTCAATTTTTTTGCACATTTTTAATGTTATTCTGTAATAGCATGTATACCATGAACCTGCCGCGCAGTAGCTACAGTGCACTGCATTACGTCAAAGTAAATATATTTTAATAATAAACTTAAAATCTAATTATTTAACTTTTGGTTATAATTTTATACCACATTACTATATACCTACATTAAAATATCCCTATGAACTATCCAATCAGGATAGATCTGGTTATAATTTTATTCAACTTTACTATCTAACATTAAAATATACCTACGAAGTATCCAGTCAGGATATTTTTTTTATTTTCTGCATCGGCAATAAGCCTAAATATTTACCAAAATTACAACCAAATCTATCCTGACTGGATACTTCGCAGGTATATTTTAATATAGGTATATAGTAATGTTGCATAAAATTACAACTAAATCAAGACTTAATGCAGTGTAGTGTGGCTACTGCATGTCCAGTTCACGCTATAGGCCTACATGCCATTACAGCATACTCAATTGTCACCAAGCAAAGAAATTTGATTTTTTTCTATGACCAGATTTCAACTGACTAGATACTTTGCAACTAGACGGTTACATAGTGTTCTAGTTTACAAAACAAACGGTAAATATATAGTCTTAATGACATTGGTTTTTTTTTTAATTACTCGTTTTAATGTGTAGAACATGAATATCAAATTTTTTTTGCGGAAATTACAAAAATTTATATTTTTCAGTTATTTTAAATGTTAGTCTGTAATGGCATGTATAGCGTGATCCAGCCGTGCAGTAGCTATAACGCACTGCATTGCGTCAAAGTCAATTCATTTTAATATTAAACTTAAAATATAAATATCTAACTTTTGGTTATAATTTTATAGAACATTACTATCTACCTAAATTAAAATATTCCTATGAAGTATCCAGTCAGGATAGATTTGGTTGTCATTTTCTGCATCGGCAATAAGCCTAAATATTTACCAAAAATTACAACCAAATCTATCCTGACTGGATACTTTGTAGGTATACTTTAATATAGGAAGATAGTAATGTTGAATAGAATTATAACCAAATCTACCCTAACGATACTTCGTAAATATATTTTAATACAGGTATATAGCCATGTTGTATAAAATTACAACCAAATCTAGACGTAATGCAGTGCGCTGTAGCTACTATGTGCCCGGTTCACGCTATAGGCCTACATGCCATTACAGCCTAACATTTAAAATGTGGAAAAAAGTACCTTTCTGTATTTTCTGCTGAAAAAAAGTTGATGTTCTACACATTAAAACAAGTAATTTAAAAACACACAAATTTTAAAAACCAAGGTCATTAGACTATATTTTTACCGTTTATTTATTTAAAATAAATAAATCTAAAATATTTTTACATTTGGCTTTAAAATGTTAATTTAAAAAAACACCAGGTAGGAATAATTATCCCTTAATCAGATGTCAATGATTTTAGAAACAAAAATATATCTAATTGTGCAGAAAGTCTTCTGGAAAATAAAAAACTAATAACACATGATGTTGACTCCAAACATTAAAAATATAGTCTTATTGACGTTGGTTTCGAAAAATTTTTTTCGTCTTAAATTACTAGTTTTAATGTGTAGAACACTAATATAAACTTTTCTTTCCGCGGAAAATACAGAAAGTTACTTTCTTTCACATTTTAAATGTTAGGTTGTAATGGCATGTATAGTGTAAACGAGTCTTATTGATATTGTTAAAATTTTTTTTTAATTACTCATTTCAATGTGTATAACACTAATATAAACTTTTTTCTGCGGAAAATACAAAATGTTAATTTTTCAGCACATTTTTAATGTTAGTCTGTAATAGTATGTATAGCGTGAACAGGCAGCACAGTAGCTACAGCGCACTGCACTAAATCAAAGTAAATTTATTTTAATATTAAACTTAAAATCTAACTTTTGGTTATAATTTTATACAACATGACTATATACCTACATTAAAATATACCTACGAAGTATCCAGTCAAGATAGATTTGGTTATAATGCTATTCAACTTTACTATCCACCTATATTGAAATATACCTACAAAGTATTCAGTCAGGATAGATTTGATTTTAGTTTTATACAACTTTACTAAATACCTACATTAAAATATACCTATGAAGTGTCAAGTCAGGATAGATTTGGTTATAATTTTATACATTACTATCTACCCATATAAATATATACATATGAAGTATCCAGTCAGGATAGATTTGGTTGAAATCGGCAATAAGTCTGATATTTACCAAAATTACGACCATATCTATCCTGACTGAATACTTCGTAGATATATTTTAATACAGGTAGATAGTAATGTTAAATAAAAATTATTACCAAATCTATCCTGACTGGATACTTTGTAGGTATATTTTAATATAGGTAGATAGCAATATTGAATAAAATTATAACCAAATCTATCCTGACTGGATACTTTGTAGGTATATTTTAATATAGATACATAGTAATGTTGTATAAAATTACAAATCTAGACATAGTGCAGTCCGCTGTAGCTACTGCGCGCTCGGTTCACGCTATACATGCCATTATAGACTAACAACTACAATGTGAAAAACATAACTTTCTATATTTTCCACAAAAAAAGTTGATATTCGTGTTCTACAAAATAAAATGAGTAATTAAAAAAAAAAACTAAACCGACACCATAAAGACTATATATTTACCATAAAAAGTGTGACTTTATAAAGTCTAATGTAGAAAAGTGAGGTTACTTTTGTCTATTTGCTCTCAATTGTTTTTTTTTTATTTTAGGGCATCTGCACAATTAAAACTTCATTAAAAAACAGTTTTAAACTAATCAAAGATTAAACTAACTTATCCTCATTGATATAAAATGTGTATACAACTGTCTATCCACAAATTTTAGCAATTTAATAAAAACTTTAATACCTTATGCTTTTGTTAATTGTAAAACATTTTATGTTATGAAAATAGATTCTTCTTTTAGGTTGGAAGTAAAGTCCTGTAAGTGAATTACTCAACAAATTAGGCTTGCAGTCAGAAAGCATATTTGCATAACCTTAAAAGCCAATGTTCCACGCTTTATTAACAAAAATAACTATATATAAAACAATATATGAATACCTGTTTCCAATATCCCTGTGATCAACCATTCTTCCTGTTTGATTTTCCAACATGACGAATTTCTGTCATGAGCAATGAGCCCTCTGCAAAAATCAGTTCCATTAGAAGGGAGAACAAACTGTTAGAACGGGATAGAGCTAACTAGCAAGTTATAGGGCTAAGTTAAAGTCTGCAAAACAGGGTTGAAAAGACCGGTTTAATGTTGACCATTAATCATTAACTACAAACCTTAAGTTTCGTCTTTCCAATCTATAATGCTGATATTCCGGTTATTGTGTTGTCGGAGGAGATGAATTCAGGGGGAGGATTCCCCTAAGTTGCTGAACAATAACAGCCAAAGGATCCCACTACCGCTAATAATAAGAACCTCATTCAATTTTAGAGAAAATCGAAATGTCTATTCACCTTACACCTTTAGTAAATTTCATACATAAGGTAGACTTCTTGTTACTGGTAGAGACATCGAAAATCACTACGTTGACCTTTGGTTTGGAAATTTTTAAAATCAACTTATATATATTTATATATACATCAAATATATATAAACATATATGCATGATTTTATATGTGACATAATGTACTAAATAATATAATGGTGTTTAAGCAACTTATGTTATCAATTTTTAACATGTCAATTGATTTTAAAATGCTAAAATATAATGGATATTATTATAAAATCTATTATTTATTGAAACTTTCAATTCTTTTGTTATTAAAAAAAATGTATCTCTTACTGTAAACTCTAATTTACCAATTACTCTAAAAGGTTTAATTATAAAAGATTATTCTATATAAAACTATTCAGAGAGAATACATTTGACAACAATTAAATGTATTAATCACTATTAATCACTGATTAATAAGATTCAACCGAACGTAATGGACTATAAAATTCAAGAATTAAATGTAGTTTCAATTTCAATTTGACAAAATTATATAACTCAAAATATATTTTAAAAAATATGGAAATCTTGTTGCTGTTCATGACGCGCTGGTTGTAAATTACAAATTACACTTTTGTTATTACTTGCGACCAGACATTTGGTCAAATGGACAAAAGTCTGGTCGCAAGTAATAACAAAAGTGTAATTTGTATATAAAAAAATTATTAGCTGTATAATTTACTCAAAAAACATTATTATTAAGAGAAATACATTACATATTTTTTGTTACTATTAGAAAAATTATGTATTTCATTCATACAAATAAATAAAAACTTTAATCAAATGTACTAAAATTAAAGCACAATATTTAAATTATAAAAATTTCGATAAATGTATTAATCGTTAAATCCCAAAGTAATATCTTTCAACGTAGTCTTACTAGATACGTAAAACATCAAATAAAATAATATATTATTTCATCATCATTCTGAATTATCAGTATAAACTTTGACGTAAATAAATATGTTATACTTGCCTGTGGTAGCACTTACTTTTTTGTTTAATGAGGACTGTCGTTTTGGAAGGTGTGTCTTAACTGAAACTGAAACCATAACAATAACAGAGTTGAAAGCTAAACTATCTTTGACCTAATGAAATTGACATTTTATTTAATCAATTTTTCATATTGGCTTGTAACTTATTCACATACACATTTAAACTATCCCATTTTTTAACTTATATTTAAACATTAGATTATACAAAACCTTTTTAATAATTTCACTATAAACATTTTACACAATTTCATTATTCCATTTATAAATATAAAACAATTTAATTTTTGCTATTCATAAATTTCTTTTAATTACTAAAGAAATTGCTCTGGAGGTTATCATATACATCACTTCAAATTCTATTCCTCTTTGTTCTTATGTCCATGTTCACTCAGCAATATATTAAATTTAGTTAGAATGTTAGGAAATTTCAAATATTAAGAATTGATTTGAAAATGAATTACGGAGGCACTGCACTCCTACTTCCAGTCAACAAACTAGTCTAGTAAAATGATTACCCATTTTATCCTAACGTTTTAATTTTGACAAACTTGTCTAGTAAGGTTCTAAGAACTCATTTCTTCTCATTATTTGATTTAAATTCAGGTTTATATTTTTATACCGCTGTAATTTCACGTTTTAATTTTATTGTGTTCTTTGATAATAATTTTTTCTGGATTAAATAAATACAAATGATCCATTTTAAAATAAATTATTTTACAAAAATGTTGAAGTAAAAAAATTGAATTAGAAACTATTTTTCAACTACGTTTATAAATAATTATGTTTGTTGTTTTTTTGTCATTATTATTGCCTGTATATAAATATCGTAACGTAATACCTTTTCATTACATAGATTTTTAGCAGTTCTGGCGAACACTAAGCCTGAATGGTTTCTTATTTATCAATACAATTTCCTAATTGTCTTAGTTACTGGCAAATAATTAACGATTGCATTGTAACTACTATTTCATCATTTAAAAAAAAGCCAAAACTTCAAGTTACTTATACTTTTTGTAGATAAATATGCAAGCTGGCAACACATGTCGAAGATAACGAAAGAATGTTTTCAAGGCTACTTACTGCAGGCGCAGGTGATAGCAAACAGGTTGGGGTTAGATTTGGTTCAGTGGGATTTTAAACTAGTATACAATTGGACGGCGTTCTGCATCACTAGACCAAGTACCAAAAATGATTTTTAAGATATTGTTTTTCCAAGTTCATAGGCTTGAAAATCATATATCTTTCATATCAGTTGATTCCATCTTCACATGAGCTACTAGTTTTTAACTAAAAGCGCTTGTAAATATGTTACATTTGCCTATTGTAAAACTTATTTTTATAATTGTCGAGGACGGTATTTGGGAGATGTGTCCCATTGTCGATTCGGACCGTCCTGACGTCATGACTGTTGAAGGCCTTAATTGATAATGGGACACATCTCCCGAAATGACCATCCTCAACAATTACAAAAGCAAGTGATACAAGTGTAACATATTTAGCAGTGTTTTAGTTATACAATATCTTTATTGTTTTTAGCAACCTTATGCTACAATAGTGTGACGAATTTATCTACTATAGTTTCAATTTAGGGGAGATATAGAATACTTAGAATTGCTCTCTATCGAATCCACAAAGCGGTGCCTACGCGTTACACCCCTCGTAAGAAAGGCAAAGGAAGGTGTTTGCAAGATAGAGTAAAGGAAAGGACATAATGATCCTTTGTACTGATAATAGGACACGGATGCGGCACCGAGTAGTTGGAGTAGACCTGCTCTCAACGCTACTCCTCTTGCGCAAGATCTCTCCATCTTGTACCTTTCGTTACGGAGTCTACATGCTACTCCTCTTGCTCAAGATGTCTCTGTCTTGTGCGTTTTCTTACCGGGTTTACCCGATACTTCTCTTGCGCAAGATCTCTCCATCTTGTACCTTTCGTTACGGAGTCTACATGCTACTCCTCTTGCTCAAGATGTCTCTGTCTTGTGCGTTTTCTTACCGGGTTTACCCGATACTTCTCTTGCGCAAGATCTCTCCATCTTGTACCTTTCGTTACGGAGTCTACATGCTACTCCTCTTGCTCAAGATGTCTCTGTCTTGTGCGTTTTCTTACGAGGTCTACCTGCTACTCCTCTTGCTTAAGACGTCTCTGTCTTGTGCGTTTTCTTACCGGGTTTACCCGATACTTCTCTTGCGCAAGATCTCTCCATCTTGTACCTTTCGTTACGGAGTCTACATGCTACTCCTCTTGCTCAAGATGTCTCTGTCTTGTGCGTTTTCTTACGGGGTCTACCTGCTACTCCTCTTGCTTAAGACGTCTCTGTCTTGTGCGTTTTCTTACGGGGTTTACCCGATACTTCTCTTGTTCAAGATTTCTCCGTCTTGTGCATTTTGTTACGGAGTTGACCCGTAAGTCATTCCAGGAAGTAGGCCTACAGTCCATTTATCCAAGAACGGATTCAGAACTTCCTTAAGGGAGGAATGTAGTTACTTTGAGATAGATTTTAATGAAAAACTTTTGATTTTGCGCCTTTTCTCTACCTGAGTGGACTTGTTAGCAGTAAAAGTGTGACCAAAGCCTATAAAAAAACCATAATTACCTTGAATTTGATAAACAAGACATATTTATGTAAAAGAGCTTATTTTTCAAAGATTTGTTTTTGTTAAAATTATGTAAGTTTCATAACATTTAACCAGCATTGTAACACATACTTTAGACTGTAGATCATAGTAAAACTGATTATTATCAATAATAAAATATTTTTCTCAGTATTCTAGAATTTTCTGAAACATCAAGTACTCATTTGTTCAAATGTTTAAGGAATAAGAGTTATTCGAATACATACATGGATGGAATATTCCTAAATTGTGAATTTATTTCAATCAACAGTAGAACCTCGACTCCGTTAACTCGGATAACCCGAATGATTTTGAAGTAGAATGAAAAACAATAAATAAGAAATAACAAAAATCGTATAAATACAATACATACATAAAAAGTCTAACACAATCATAAAAACGTGTAAGTCCTACAGATAGACAAAATAATGAACGTAATCTTTTATGCTTCTTTGTTCATAAAAGGCTATGGAATTGCACACCATGGCTTACATAATTAAACAGTCAATATTGAGAGATTTGTCTGCCGAAAAATATATTTTTTTTTGCGAGTTTAACTGTATATACAATATGTACTTTCATATACAAAGAGTAATCTCTTTGTTTGATAAATATAAAGGAATTTTCCGTAAAGTGCAATGTTTTCTTTTAATTTTTCCTTAGTCTTCGGCTAGCCCGAATAGGCTGCAGTCCCAGTTAGTCCAAATTATCGAGTAGATTGAGTTCATTAAAAATTGATTAGTTTAATTCCCAAGAATTGTAATTCGTTATTTTGTAAATAATCGTTTTTCACGATTACAGGCTGCTTTAGAAAAATTAAAACAAGGAGTCCGAAGGGGTGGAGCAATTTTCCCCTCGCTGGAGCCGCCTTGCATTTATCAAATCAAACCCGGCGAGTTGTTATATTGACGTACACAAGTGTACATTACTAGCTCAAGTTTAAAATGGGAATAAACAGTATTCATTTTTTTCACGTAATTTGGGCGTTTCGGAAATTATGGAATAAGATTGAATATTTTAATATTTTTTTTACAAAGATAAACATCATACGGACAACTGTTTGGGCCTGCTGTAAAATAACGTTAAAGCCCCGCTATTGTGTTTTGGTCAAGTGTCTGAATCTGAAAGGGGTTTAGTATTACGGTAGTCTCCCCCACTACGAGGGTGAAGAGGGTTGTGTTCCTTAAATCGTTGAACTGGTTTCCTTCATCCCTCAACTCTCATATACAAGTAGGCCTATGTAATTTCTAGTAAACTCTGTTTGAATAATTCAAGCATTGGGAAGTTATAAAAAAAAAAACGAAAAGTTATAACTTATCTAAATTGATGACACTAATAACAATTAAGGCTACAAATGTTAGGCCTAATTTGAAATGTTGGTTTGGTTCTGGGTAGTTATTGAAAAGTAAAGCAAACAAGTGATTTTGTTATAAAAGTTGAAATTAGGGGAAGTTCTAGAATTGTCTTCAGGGACAGTGTATAACAAAATTTTCGCAATAAATGGTAATATAAACAAAATATTTTTAGGCAATTCCTACTTTGGTCAACAAAGAGCATTTTTATATTAGTTACTTTTTATTAAATAATTACAACTAATATAAATAGTCTAAAGTAACATAACCCATGCTTTAAAACAGCTGTTCTACCACATAACCTATAAAATAAAATCAGCTGTTTTATAAAATCATGTTATCACTTATTTCAAGACAAATGAGAGGGATTAAATATATTGCATACCTTGCACCTTTTGTGAAGAGTTTTTCTCCCATATAAAACCAAAATTATTTCGTTAAACTTATTTAATGAATTAATATTTGAAAAAAACTGTATTAACATCAGGTGTTATCCCCAAGTTAAAAAAAATCTATTGAACTTGAGTGGATGAATAAAAAGTATTTTATTAACAGTTGAAAATCTAAAAAAAGATATATATTTAAGGAGTGTAACTAATAGGAGGGATTGAAAAAAAAGTTATAGGGGTTTGGATAGTTGTTTGCTTTCTACACATAACAGATATTAGTAAAAATTTATATCTTCTTCACATGTACAGTCTTCCCGAACACGAAAAAGTAAAAACACTTGACAAACCTCAACAATTTTAAAACTGAAAAAAAATTTACACAAAGACTTTTAAAACCACATTTTTATATCAGACTATCAGTCATTTAGATTTTGAAGTAATTTAACTGACTGTTGATGATGCCATTCTCATCAAAATGCATTAAAATTAATAAGGATGAGTCTATGTGTACTGTATTATTAAATAATGATTACCTTCTCCTCACAAGATAGGCTAAAAATAATTGGCATAGGATTCTTTATGATTTTATACAAAACGATTTTGATTTTAAAAAATTCAAATTTAACCACCGGACAGAAAAATATATTATGGAACGCCTAATATAAAATTTAGTTTGTGGTAATAAAGATAGGTGAATAAAAATAGTGGCGAGTATTCGGATTTTAATAACTGTGTCAGGCACTAACCACTGACCAGAATAATAGGACCTACCATAATTATAACGCCGTGGAATTTTTTCATTAAACAAAAACCATCTTTATTAGTTCTGTCAGTAGTGTGAAGTTTGTTGCACAGTGACAAACTGTACAACAAAAGTACATTTTTCCAAAAGTAGCAACACCAGTCGAGCAGTACTAATAAACATAAAATGCTACTAGACAACAATGTCGGTGGTAGTATCCCGATGGTTTTGGGCTTTAGGTCGTCAGGCTTATTGGACTGATATGGCAGCTAAACTGTTAAAAGAGATAGACCCTGCATCAAATAAAAAAGGCTGGTAATTTCTAGGCCAGTTGATGAGAAGCCAGTTAAGATGTGTAAAGTATTTTAATACAAAACTAACAGGCACCAGTTTTGTAATAAATAAGCTTAATTATAGCTTGGAAAATATAGAATGGGCAATTTATAATGACATAAATTATTATTCTTGAAAGCTACAAAATTTATTTTCTCAAAACGAAACAAAATACTTTAGTTTTTAAAATAAAACAATACAAAGAAAAATTTTTTAAAGTAAGTTCCTACTTGAGTCAGCAAAGAAATTTCTTATTTTAGTCACTTTTTATTAAATAATTACAGTTAATATAAATAAAGTAACATACAAACAAAAAGTATGTAAAATAAAAAGTATGCATTAAAAACATTCACATAACATAAAATCAGCTGTTTTATGAAATCACATGTTATCACTTATTTTAAGCTAAATGGAAGGAAATAATCAGTCACATACCTTACACGTTTTGAGAAAAGTTTTTCTCCCATATATAACTTAAATTAATTTATCAATTTAATATTTGAAAAACTGTATTAACATAAACTGCCATTCATTATAAGTTTTAAAAAAATGTATTTGAATTTGAGAGGATGAATAAAAAGTACTTTATTAATAATTGAAAATTTGAACAAGATTATATATACATACATACATATATATATATATATATATATATATATATATATATATATATATATATATATATATATATATATATATATATATATATATATATATTACTTTCATTATAGGGATACTCAACAATTAAGATACCATCAATCTTCGAAAGTTAACTCACATAAATACCAAGTAAGATTCTTGTTTAAGTACATGTAGTGAAAGTGATAAGGGAATAGAAGTGCATAGAACATATGCCTATAAAGGGAGAGATTGAACTAATAGAAGGAATAAAAAACATATATACCAATGAATTCTTTAAACAACTTATAGAACATTATTTTTAAATGTATGATCACTAAGTACAAATTAAATTTAGCTGAAGATTTTTTTAATTCAATTTAGATACTAATGTTTATATTGCTTGAATGTTGGTATTTTGTTGAAATAAAAATGTTCAAATATTACATTATATATTATTACATCATAAAATTCTCTATTAATTGAAAATGTTAAAAATAACAAGTTTATTTCTTGTATTTTGTACTTAGTTATAGTTTGCAAATTGTCTGCCTTTTCTAACTTTTTCCATTATTGTTTAAATCAATTTACTTTGCTTCTATTACTTTGCTTCAATTATGACTTTTTTATAGTACCTGTATTGACAACATATGTTATTATTTTACATCTCCATTTAAAAATTGAAAAAACTCTCAATCTGCAAAATTCCAGCCACTTACAAATTAAATAACGAAGTGACTTGAATCCAGCTAGCTCAGAGAAATTTGTTTCCACAAAATAAAATAAAAGAAATGAACCTCTTGTTGAATTTAATGTATCATTTTCCCTCTCACTTCATTTGATTTTACTGTCAATTCTTAATTTACATTTGATTATCTAATTCAGCTATTTTTAATGCACGTTTGTGAAATACAAAATTTCCATGATTACACAATATCTATTTTGTTTTTTTTATCAAATACTGTAAGAGACATCTGTAACTTAAGTACTGTTGCATCCAGCTAACCGTGCACTTGCTCATTCCCGTGTTACTACTTCTGAAAACATGTTACATTTTCAGAATATTCTATACCTCAACAGCTTCTACATCCAATATGTCTACACATATTTCAAGAAGTTTGTTGTTTTTATATTGAAGCTAATTTATCTAATATCGACTGTCTCATGCAAGTAAGAATGTATTTATACTGACTCCACCTCTCGTCTTGCCTATTGCGATCTCTCAAGGCCAAATGCACGGTCAAATGATCTCCATTGTACTTTTTTTTGTTTAGTTGTTACAATGTATTAATTGGAATATATAAACAATCGATCATACGGTATCTAATATTATTTAGTATTAACCAGAAATAATTTTTTATTATTATTTAAACGATTAACAAATAAACTATTCCAAATAATATAATCAGGTGAAAATAATTTGTTTACGCTTTATGTTTCAGTGGTGCTACCTGACAGCACAGCGCCCTCTGTCGGTGGCGGAACTGGAATAGAACTAGAACACCACCTGATGTCGCAACACTCGACTCCACAGATCCACATTAACACTAACAACTCCACCGTGGCCTTCAAGATTGTTGCTATTTCATACTGAAGCTAATTTATCATCGAATTGATCTAATATCAACCGTCTCCTCTCAAGGGAGCCTGTAACCCTTAGAGAGCATGTCCCCAGGTGGCGAATAGGGGAATGCCTTCCATGGTTTACCATTGGGTGGTAGGAGTGAAACAAAATAGCTCCTGCGGACCAACAGGTAGAAGTCCAACCTCTCGAGGCAATGGCACTCACCATGACTAGTGCAATGGACATATGTGATATTAATGCTACCGCGTTCGGGGCAGCTGACGCGCCGTGCCCTGCAGTCCGGGGGCACGCCGACAAATATGCTACGAGGACAGCGACTCTTAAACAAGCCAATGCTACCGTCTGAAACAGCTGACGCGTTGTATTCTGCAACTTTAAACATCTTACAGTTGAACGTTAATGACACACAGAGAAAGATGGACTTACTCTCATGCCTACTTCACGAAAATAATATCCACATAGCCTGCCTACAAGAGACTAAACTAAATCCAAATCTAAGCCTCAAGATCAAAGGCTACACGGAAAAGACAGAACAAAAAATCTCGGAAGGGGTCTTGCCTTCCTTGTGAAAACTCCTATTGTCAAGTATGAAGAATTCTCACCAGCTCACAATCTACCTAATGACTCCAATACTGAAGCACATGCTATCAATCTTCTCCTACCCAAATTCACAATAACAATTGTCAACGTATACCATACCCACAATTCTGTACTTGACTCAGACTTCATTAAACACCTCTTTTCCTCCTCTTCTGACATCAAACTACTTCTTGGCGATTTCAATGCCAAAAGCTCCTCATGGGGATGCCCCCAACTTGACAGCAAGGGAGAAGATGTTGAGGACCTACTATTGGACCTAGATCTCTCAACTTTAAACACAGGAGAAAATATCTACCTATCAAAAACAAATGGCACGAATTCCCCCCTCGATATCACAGCAATTGACTTCTCACACCTCGACCTTGCTGAGTGGAAAGTTGTTAAAACCGGCATCAGTGATCATTACCCAGTTATCACTTCCCTCAACCTTGATGTCGATTCCGCACCCCAAAAAAACAAATCGTGGAACTTTCGATAAGCTAAGTGGGATAGCTTCACAGAAACCCTTGAAACTCATTGCATAACAAATACCAGCCATCCAAAATTTGGACAATCTCGTTCAAATTTTCACTTGTGGTGTACAGAAAGCAGCAAATCTCTCCATCCCAAGGGGAAAGAGAAAGAACAATTGGGTGCCCTATTGGAAGGATCGTAATATTGACACCTTGATTCACGAAAGAGATATGGCCTGTAATGAACTCAAGAAGAACAACAACGTTGTAAATAGAAAAAAGCTAATAGACATCTGTAAAATGGTTGAAGAGGAAATTGCCACCTGCAAACGTGACAAATGAGCAGATCTCTGCAACAGGCTAGATCCTAGGAAAGACCATCAACACTGGAAGGTGATCAAATCCCTTGATACAGGCAGCATCCTACAAAATAACGGCCCCACCTATAATATTATCACAGACAATGGTAAACCGTCCAAAACTGACAAAGACGCAGCCAACATGCTGGCCACACACTACAAGAAAGCAAGCAGACTGAGCTTCCAAAACGAAGACAGAAAACAAAGGAGAAACTACAAGCAAGCCATACAAAGAAGCAAACGTTTTGAGCAAAAAGACATCTTCACTGATGAGCTCACTTTGGAAGAACTCGAGTGCGCAATCCGTAACCTCGACCCCAAAAAGTCTCCAGGTATAGATCTTATCTTCGGGTAAATGGTTAAATACTTTGGAGCGTCTGCCAAGCTTACACTTCTCCAAATCTTCAACTTATCTTGGAAATCAGGCAAACTGCCCATTATATGAAAGAAGTCTGTTATTATACCGATTTTGAAACCAGGCAAAGATGCCACCAGCTGTAAGAATTACCGGCCTATCTCCTTAACCAGCATCCTGTGCAAACTAATGGAAAGAATCATCCACACAAGAATCATGAACTGGCTAATCGATCGTAATATTTTACACTTCTACCAAACAGCATTTAGAGCCGGGCACAGTACAGTAGACCAACTTTTTTACATGGTTCAGTCCATCATCGATGGACTTCAAGAAAAACCCCACAAAAAGACTACCGCTGTCTTCCTTGACCTCTCTGCAGCATTTGACAGAGTTTGGAGGCAAAAACTCATTGTGATTTTACACAGTGCTGGCATCAATGCCAACTCATTGCTCTGGATAAACGATTTCCTCAGACATAGAAAATTTGTTGTGAGAGTTAATGGAAAGTATTCCAAGATGTACAGATCATGGGCGGGAGTCCCACAGGGATTGGTCCTCAGCCCTCTGCTCTTCCTCATCTATATGAACACCATCCATAAACACATATGCAATGAGGCTAATATTGCCTGCTATGCAGACGACATCGCTATCTGGCATACACACTCTGATATCTCAGTCTCTGAACAAGCCTTAAATACCAACCTGCTTGGCATCGAAACCTGGGCTTAAGACCTTAAGATCCTTATTAACCCTGATAAATCCAAATCTTGTGTTTTCTCAACAGACAGAAGGAACAGGCAGACTCACCATCCTAACATTAGGCTCTACAATACTACCGTCAAACAAGTCACGCACCCCAGATACCTTGGTCTTACACTCGATGCGGAACTGAGATTTACTAAGCACGCTGAAACAGTTTTAAAGAGAGCTCTGAAAAAAATCAGCATCCTGAGGAGAATTTGTGGTTCAAACTGGGGTTCCACACCAAAGACACTCCTAAATACTTTCACAACACTCATCAGACCAATCCTTAAATATGCAGCACCAATCTGGGCTCCAGCATCTTCATCCTCGAAAGTCACTCCGTCCAGTACAGAGCCTCCAAAGCCATCATTGGAGCCGTCTCATCTACAAATAATTTGAAAGCTGAAACTGAATGTGGCCTAACCCCATTGGAAAATCGGAGAAAATTCGCTACAGTGAAATTCACAAACAAAATCAGGAGCAATCACGAACAACATATCTCAAAAGTCACCTTTCGGAACTGGTCGGAAAAAACCAGGCTAAAAAGATCTTCTACTCTCCAGTACGACAAAAACATCAGACAGGACATCAACCTACAGCACACGAGCCTTGACATCTGTCAAGAACCAGGTTCTCAGTCAAACCACCCTCCTTTGTGTATAAACTTGAATCTCCTCGAACCCTGCTCCAAAAAAGAGCTTCAAGAAACAATCAAGAGGAAAGGAATGGAAGCTATTGCGAAGATTTTAAAACAGCACTTGGTCGCTGCTTACACCGACGGCTCTTCGAATTCTGAATGCGATAGAGGTGGATCCGGAATCTTTATAACCTACCCTGATGGCTCAACTTCTAGACACAAAATTGCAGCAGGCAAAATCGCCTCCAACTTCACAAGCGAACTCATCACAATCAAAGAAGCTCTGAGTATTTACCTCACTTGGACAACACTCAACCCCTCTGATGGCATAGTAATCTTCACGGACTGCAGATCTGCTCTTCAGGCCCTCCAAAAAGGAAATACAAACCTTGTCTAAAAGATCAATACCCTCCTGTCCTTAATTGAGGAAAAGAAGAAGCTTTGTACGCTTCAATGGATCCTGGCACACGTCGACATCAAAGGGAACGAAGAGGCCGATTCTTTGGCCAAGGAAGCGAGGACCATCGAACCAGCCCCCGTGATTACAACATCTTCCGACGTCAATGCCGTTGCAAAACAGAAGCTCTGCCATAACAACCGAAGAAAATCATCACTTCCCGAGCTTAACTTCGACAGGGAAATAACAAAAACAATTGCCAGACTGAGGACTATGCACCTCAAAGACATGAAAATCTTGCCTGACGGATCCAGAACATACGCTGAATGTAGGCACTGCCCAGGGATACAGCTTAATCCCGATCACCTCTTCTACTGCCCGTCTATCATTGCAGCACTATTTAAAATTGACTTAAACTGTTCTAGAGAGACCCTTTATACGGACAAAGCTGCAGATGTGGCCAGTGCAGTGCTTCACGCCTTTGGACCCATGTAACTGTGCTCTCTCTACCTTTCTCTGAACACTTTTTTCTTTTTTTTTTGTTTTTATTGCACTTGTCACACGACAACAACATCAACCGTCTCATGTGTCATTTCATACAGTTCACCAAATTGTTATTTGCCTATAAGCTATATATTACATAAAGCTACATCCAGCAACACATTTGAATGGATACTGAGGAGACTGTAGTAATTTTATAATTACTAACCATGAGTATTTTGACAGTCCTTATCATGTTTGTAGGAAAGTATTTATACTGACTCAATGGAGATCTCTACCTCCCGTCTAACCTATTTTATAACTTAAAAAACAGAAGAAAAAAGATAATAGTTGTAACTAATGGAAAACACTGAGGAAGGTTTAAGTGTATATTAGAGTATAAAAACTAAAGGTGACAAAAATAATGTTTCACTAGTTGCAGAGAGGAATAAAACTAGGATCAAATCAAAATCCTAATATACTGTGTATAATTAGACGAACAGTGTTCAAAATGGAATAAACTGTTTAGCCAAAGCTATTTTGTTTTATCCTAAATTATAATTTGAGTTATTTGAATTTAAAAAATATAATAACCAAAATGGGAGAAAAAAGTACTAAACAGACAACTAGAATTTTTATATAATAATAAATGCAAAGTAGTAAATTTGTTTCATTCTATATGTAATTCATTACTTATTACACTTTTGTTATTACTTGTGACCAGACTTTTTGTTAACTAAAAGTTGTTAGATTGTTAACTTACACTTGGAGGAAACGTTTACGACTTACGTCTTCTTCAGCCTCGTATTTTTGCCGTTAGGAATGATGCATCTGTGCTTCCTCGGTATCACTTTTTTGAAAGTTAGAAGTATGTGTGTTCTGTGCTGTGTTTGTTCATTTAGGATGTCATTTTTATCTGTGTTGCTGATAGAGTATATATTTCATACTGTTCTAGTGTGTTTAATTTATGACCTTTGTTGCATGTGTGGAGGATGCTCATGATATTTTCCATACTTTTGCATGAGTGTTTAGTGTCCATGAGGTGATTTGCGAAGGTGGATCCAATATTAGTGTGCAGTGCGCTTTTGTGTTCTTTATATCTTTCGGCGAAAGATCTGCCCGTTTGTCCAATATAGAACTTATTGCAGTTGTTACATTTTAGTTTGTATACTACTGGATTATTGTATTTGTTGGTATTGTTATTAATGCTGTGTCTGATAGCAGTTTGGCTTTTATTTGTTGTTCTGTAAGCTACATTGTATCCTGCTTTTTTGAATTGGTGTGCTATTTTATTTGTGAGTTTGTTTATGTATGTGAGGGTGATGAATTCGTTTGTGTTGGTGTTTTTTTTGTTGTTACTGTTCTTGTTGAGTATTTTTCTGTCTAGTCTGTCTATTAAATAATTGTCATATCCATTTTTGTGGTCTAAAAATTTGATTGTGTTTAGTTCGTCTGTGTAGTTAGTTGTGGACTAACGTATTTTATTTAGTCTGTGTAGTAAATGTTTGAATTCTGCGTGTTAATGTTGTATTGGGTGGTTCAATGAATTGTGTATCAGTGTGTCTGTCATGGTTGGCTTGCGGTATATGTTGAATTCATGTTTGTTTTGATTTTTTGTTATAGTGATGTACAAGATATCTAAATACGAGGCTCAAGAAATCGTAAGACGAAAACTTTTCCTCTAAGTGTAAGTTAACAATTTAACAACTTTTGTTTAACAAAAAGTCTGGTCTCAAGTAATAACAAAAGTGTAATAAGTAATTAACAACCAGCTCGTCATGAACAGCAACAAGATTTCGATATGTAATCCGTTAGTAGAAGTAGAAACTTACAGTTTTGCGTTGAAGGTCTTGAGGCTTCTTAAATTTTTTTTATATCAGTACAGTGATATTAACAAAAATCATTAATGGAGTTTAAATACATTCAAATCAGTAAGAGCTCAACGATTCTTTATATAAAATATTTTATTATAAAATTATAATAAATAAACCAGGCTACAAATATTTACACAACCTTGTACATTTTGCTAACACAGTTAGCATCATCAGAAGGTTACAAATATACTTGGATAACAAAACTATTGACTAAAAAAAGAGATATTTTTCATAATAAATATATTATTAGTAGTAAAGTTGCTTGTTGTAATCATTTTATAAATTCACTGATTAAACTATAATTAAATAATACTTGACTAAGTGAATAGGTAAGGGCTTACTTGCTGACAAGTTTCGAAACAAGTCAGCAAGTACGCCCTTACGGAAATAACTTAATTGAATATTATTTAACTGTAGTATTAATAGTAGTTGTAAAACTCTTACGAACAGTTTTGTCCTACATATTATAATGATCTGATAAATAATATTTAGATCTGATTTTATTCATCATAAATATGGAACCTGACTTTTTTAAAATTTTTAACACATGTATCTGAATAATTTTTTTCGTCTGAAAACATTCAATTTGTGAAAAAAATTAACTGGCTTTATATGACAAAATTGCAAGTTATTTATAGTTAGTTAATTAGTTACTAGTTTCTGAAATAGTTTCAATTTTTGTAGCTCCAATGACAGTATGTGTTAAATACTGGTGGGGTGGGAAATTTTTAAAAAATATATTGTAAAGTGTTAGTTGAATATTATCAGATCAAGTTTAAATATTTTAACAAACTGTGTTTTTTTTAAACTAGCGTAGTACAACAATTTTAACTCAAGTAATAAAATTACTAGTTTACTATAAAATTACAAGTCTACTACAAAGTATTACTATTGTACAAAAAACTAATGAATTTATCAGATCTGCATAGAAAGTTTATGTAGACATATCCAATGTTAAAATAACATTTCACTTCAATTAACCAGTGTCAAAAAAATTCAAAGAAGTTGCTAGTACAGTGTAGCCAACATAATAAACCATAAAAATCTAAACGGAGCACAGTAATTAAAATCATTAAACAACAATAAACCTTGCTACAAATATTCAAACAATCTTGATGTACATTTCGCTAACACAGTTAGCATCAGAAGGTTAGTGTGCTAGCAAAATGTACATCAAGGTTGTTTAAATATTTTTAGCAAAAACTATTGTTTAATGTTAATAAACCATTGCCATAGTCTTTCATTGCAAACCATTAGCTGGTAAAACTAAAATGCTTTATTTTGTTTTTTGAAGGGAGGAACCATTCTATACAATGGTGTTATTATATATTTAATAAATATAAAATTTATCAAAAAATGTTTTATATTTTATGTAACAAAGCTGGATAGAAGATCAATAAATACAAAATTTTTAATTGCGATATTTGAAAGTAACATACAAGTAGAGTTTTTATACCAACCAAAAGTAGCTGTGGTACTCCATGTCAGTCAGGAATTATTAAAAGTATTACTTTTTCTATAAATTAAATACTTCACTAAAACTACTGTCCAACTGATATTTCTCAGCAGATGCATTTCACCCCAGTTCAGACCTCTGTTTAATACTGTGGGAGCACACTGCAAATGACCGTCTTATTATAAACTGGGTATAAAAATATGCATCTATTGTTGATAAATATAAATGTAATGCTATCATTCTGAATGGTTAAACAAAAAACCGAATCACTTCCAAAGACAATGCACCAATAAGGTACAGACACGTTAACGTTAATAAAACGGCGGCAGCGTATGTAACAACTGTACGGAGATGTGCATAGCAAGCTAGCCTTTGCCTCCCCACTTACTGGGGGTAAAAGCCATGCTCATCCCATGTCTTATAACCTATGCCAACCTATATTTATATGTTTTACATTTATAATTAAATAAATAATCTAATGTTTTTAAAATTCGTGTGGGGCAGCACATATCCAGGTAGCAGGCCGCTAGTTGGCCATTCCTGCTTTAGATAATTTTGAAGTATCTGGTAATAAATTGCATTGTACAATAGGAGACTATAACATTTTTATTCAAAGATTTGCCTTTCACACCCAATTATGCAAGCAAAGCTTTTTTTAAATAAGAAAATAAACAGCTAAAAAAAAATTAAATCCGGTCAAACCGTTATGTACAATTTCCCAATGCAGTTCAATTGTAAGGCAGTGCTCCCATTTGGATGTCAGAGTAAAACAAACATTGATTCTGGTCAAAGTATACAGACAAACACACACAAGTCAATTCTAGAAGCAAATTCGTTTCATTTTCTTTTCATGGTCATTAGTGTAAAAATGAACGTTGAGCAATTGATTACGCTTGATTTCGATCAAAAGGCTTTGTGGGAACAATAAAAAAAAAATATTATAATAAGATCATACCCTATTATGATCGATTAAATCTCTTTATTAATAATCCCTAATGGACTGTATTTTTCTTGTGAAAAAATATTAAAATACTATAATTTTTCAACATGCAATAGTTAACCCCCCTCAATGTGATTGCTAATCTCCCCATAGGCAAAATACAATTTGGAAAGTTACTTTGTTCTTCAATCTTCAACCTGATTCTGTTTAAAATATAATAAAATGTTTCTGGTGACATCCAAAAATAATTGAAAAACTTTTTATTATGTTTTGTAGATCTGGAAAAAGTAGCATTAACTCTCCTTGTGCTGATCTCTATAACATTGATATCATTAACCACATCTTTCTTTTTCTTCATTAACTAAAAAAAAGCGCAATAACAAGTTATCTAACAACAAAATCGTTAATTCTCTCAAAACACAGTGGAAGCTTCCGACGGCGTAGAGTAACTAATTGGTTGTCAATACCGTTACAGTTGGTCACAAGAGTATGACCATAGCCTAACCTCCTTGTATATAATGAAATGCAATGTAATAGTTAACTGCATTGTTGAAATGTGAATACAGGTCCTGTAACGGTTTAAAACATTTTCTCCCTGATTATATTACAATACATGCTACTGAATTCTATAATTATTAAAGTTTTTGAGAAGATACTGACAGACTCTTGTCATTACAAATCTCACCCTAGGTGACTAAAAATTCCAAGTGACCAATTTTTAGGCAGGATAGTCAATTTTACTATTAGATAATTTTATTAAATTACTAAATTTTAGAGACTCAGGTATGTAAATGCTATAAACAATAACTGAAAATGTTTATAAAAATCAAAATATACTGGCTTATATTACTAAAATGCAATATTCTTTCTATGTGTATTTATTTAATTACACTTTTAAACATGTATTTAACATAAAAGAATAGCTAATGTAATTATCTAGTAATATATGAAGATATAGCATTTTTTGTATAGAGGCCTTCTAGCTTATGTACACCATGAACTTTTCTATGGTGTTTATACAGTGTACTTTTATAACCAAATTTTTTATCACATAAGTGACAAGCAAATGAATCAACAATACCATCATGGAGACGTTTATGTCTTGCTAAACTTGATTGTTGTGTAAATGATTTTCCACAGAGGCAAGTATAAACTTTTTCTCCAGTATGAGTGTTTTTATGCTGAAGCATTGTAGATAACTGAGTAAACGCACGTTCACATATTGGACATTTGTACCTTTTTTCACCGCTATGAATTCGTTTATGACTTGCTAATGTATGTTTGTGAACAAATGCTTTGCCACAACAATCACACATATAACTCCGAACACCAGTATGGACAATTTTATGGCTAGTCATTGAATAGTTGTCTGAAAAAGCTCGGCCACAAACATCACAAATGAACGGTTTTAGTCCAGAATGACGCCTTTCATGATTTGACAATATTCCAGCAGTTAAAAATGCCTTACCACATAAATGGCAAATAAAGGACTTTACACCAGAATGTGTACTTTTATGATATGCTAAATTACCACTCTGGGAATAAGCTTTCCCACATTCATCGCATTTGTAAGGTTTAATTCCAAGATGAAGTCTTTTATGGGCTTCTAATGTAGATGATGTTGAAAAACCTTTTTTGCATACAAAACATTTATATTTCTTGTTCTTAACATGCATGCAGGAATAATGAATAGAAAGCCGAGAAGCTGTAGGAAAATCGCGGTTACAACGATCACATCGATATTCTTTATTTTCGACTTCCTTATCAGAATGGCACAAACTATGAGCAATTAAACTGAGTTTATTATTAAATCTTTCCCCACACTTTAAACAATGTTTACCTATTTCTAAAGACGGAATCGTTTTCTTGTCTCCAATAACAATTTTGATAAAAGAACAATTTTCACTTATCTTTTCATGTTGTGAATGAACTATTTCTGTAGAACTATTTGTACTATGTTCTTCATCTAATCCAGTAGCTTTAGAGTCTAGTGTATTAATGTTAGAATTTTCTGTAATCTTATTTATTTTATGATGACATTTAACATGCAATTTAAATTCATTTAGATTAGAAAACAACTCTTCACAAAGTTGACATTTCAAATGTGTTTTCAAAGAACAAAAACAATATTCTGTTTTCATTGGTTTGCCACAAAGAGTGCAGTGAAATGTAGATTTTTTCGAATTGTTTGCATCATTATCAATAAACCATGGAGCTTCAATAGATTCATCATTTACCATTGTAAAAATAAGTACCTGAAAATTAAAATAAAAATTTTATTAGGTATTAAATTTCAATTCAATAAATTAGGACATTTTTTATTTTAAAATCATAATTAAAAAACAAAATTACAGCAAACAATAATTCACCATATCTCATTTTATCATAACAAGCCAGCAAAAAAAGCTACGCATTTGTTTAAAGAGGGTTATACACCAGAAAATGAGAATAGTGCGATGAAAATATTACATTGTCCTAAAAAAGGAAACAGGTTGAAAATTTTAAAAAATGTTTAAAAAAATATAATTTATAAACAAGCTATTGAATCTTGTGGTCCGTTACGCTCGGTGAAACTTAATCAATCCCTTTTACATTAGTTTATGACTATCCGAACTATAATTTTGTAAATTTTTAAAAACTTAACAAATCTTAAGCTCTGGTAAGAACAGAACCTTTTCGATTGCTCCGTGGCAATCTTCATCAGTGTCTAAATTTTCTGCTTGGAGTTGTTGTTGGGTTAAGCGGTGACGGTTTTAAAGGCAGGTTTTCCATAGTATCAAAGAGTATGTGTGATTTGTATTGTGTTTGTCCCTTTAATTGTTTGTACTTTGTGTTTTTGTGTGCTTGTAAATTTCATATTGTTCTAGTGTGTTGAGATGTGGTCCTTTTTTGTTGATGTGTAAGATTTCTAGGTTATGGTAAATGTCTGTGTATTTGTATCCTGTTTCTTTTAGGTGATTGGAGAATGCTGAGTTGGTGTTCTGTTTAGGTGATTTTGTGAGGTTCTCGATTTGTTGTGTAAAGCTGCGACTTGTTTGCCCAATGTAGAATTTGTTGCAGTTTGTACAGTTTAATTTGTATAAGCCAGATGTTTGTAGTTTATCTTTATTGTTAGTGTCATGTTGTATTTTGTATTATAGTTTGGGTAATTATTAAGATCAGCGACTAACACTCCAATCAGCAAAATTGCCTTTTTCCTGATAGATTTGACATTGAACACAAATCTGAAGTTATTTTTAACATCAAACACATATTAACCTAAGAAAACCAGGTCAGGTCAGCTGGGTTATTTTTTTTTTTAAATGTGTTTACAATAAAAAAAAACTTTAGATTTGTGTTCAGCTAGGTCAAACTGATTTGGAAAACAAAATGTTGCCCATCGGAGCGGTAGTCGCTGATTTTAGTAATTACAGTAGTTTGTTATTAGTGCAAATGACTAGTGACTCGTTGCCAGGCACATGGTTAAAATGTACATTGGGCACCCCTTGAGAAAAAAAGTATAAAATTGTTCAAAATCACGTAATTAGACCATATGAATGAGAATTTTTTTTACACAAAAAGTTATTTTTTATCAAATTAAAGTTGGGTAAAAATTAAGGAGTAGTAAGAAGTACTACGCCCACGTATCAACATCGCATGGTTCAAAAACCGTTGTATATATGTATGTACCTTATGGACGCCTAAACCGCTGAACAGAAGTTAATAAAATTTGGAGGGATTGTTTAACATATACCTAAGATGGTTTGTGTGACGTATGGTGTAGATCCATCCACAGAGCTCCGCCCCAGAGGCTTAGGATGGTTCAAAAACCAATGAATATATGTATGTGTGTACGTATCTTATAGACGCCCAAACTGCTAAATAGAAGTTAATGACATTTGCAGAGATGTTCATGACATATTCCCAGGATGGTTTGTGTAAAGTTTGTTGTAGATCCATCCACAGGGCTCCACCCCAGAGGCTTAGAATGGTTCAAAAACCAATGAATATATGTATGTGTGTACGTTATCTTATAGACGCCCAAACTGCTAAATAGAAGTTAATGACATTTGTAGAGATGTTCATGACATATTCCCAGGATGGTTTGTGTAAAGTTTGTTGTAGATCCATCCACAGGGCTCCACCCCAGAGGCTTAGAATGGTTCAAAAACCAATGAATATATGTATGTGTGTACGTTATCTTATAGACGCCCAAACTGCTAAATAGAAGTTAATGACATTTGTAGAGATGTTCATGACATATTCCCAGGTTGGTTTGTGTAAAGTTTGTTGTAGATCCATCCGCAGGGCTCCACCCCAGAGGCTTAGAATGGTTCAAAAAAAGATGTATATATGTATCTTATTGACGCCTAAAGCGCTGAATAGCAGTTAATAAAATTTGAGGGATTGCTTAAAATATACCTAAGATGATTCGTGTGATGCTTGGGCCATCCATAGGGCTTCGCCCCCGAAAGCTTATGATGGTTCAAAAACCGATGTATGTATACACATGTGAATGTATATGTCTTATGAAAGCCTAAACTGCAGAACAGAAGTTAATGAAGTTGGGAGGGATTGTTTAACATATTCCCAGGATGGTTCATGTAAAGTTTGGTGTAGATAAATATACAGAGGCTCCACCCCAGAGGCTTAGGATGGTTCAAAAACCGATGTATATTAGTGTGTATATATCTTATGGACTCCTAAACCGCTAAACAGAAATTAATGAAATTTGAAGGGATTGTTTAACATATTCCCAGGATGGTTCATTTGAAGTTTGGTATAGATCCATCCATAGTTTGGCTCTGATTCAGAGACTTAGGATGGTTCAAAAACTGATGTATATATGTATGTATGTGTCTTATGGACGCCTAAACTAGTATACAAAAGTTGATGAATTTTGAAGGGCTTGTTTAACATACTCCCAGAATAGTGCGTGTGAAATTTGGTGCAGATACATCCACATGGCTCTACCCCAGAGGCTTGTGATTGTTCAAAAACCGATGTATCTATATATGTGTGAATGTCTTATGAACGCCTAAACCGCTGAACAGAAGTTAATGAAATTTTAAAGTATTTATTAACATATTCCCAGGACGGTTCATGTGAGGTTTGGTGTAAATCCATCCACAGGACTCCGCCCCAGAGGCTTGGTATACAGCCTTCCATAAGTCTAATGTTAAAATGTACATCCATACTAGCGTTAACTAAATTAATTTTTTTTTAACTATAAACATTATGTAAAAATATAAATACATGTTTAATTATTTTAATCTGTTTAAAATTGCCACTAACCACAAAAAAACTGACACCCAACTTGATCCAGGGAGAAATCAGAGGTGGCAAGTTAAAAGGAGATCTTATCTCTTAATTCTATGAATACCGATGATTTCATCAGATATACCTATTGATTTCAAACTACTACAATCTTTTTTGAGCCTTGCATTCGCAATAACCATAAACAAGGGACAACGACAATCACTAACCATTGCTGGATTAAATTTGGAATATTCGAGGTTTTATCTCGGATAATTATATTTTGTGTGCTCATGTGTTGAGACACCTAAAATTTATATGTTTATACGCCTAATGAAATGAAGAAAAACATTGTCTATCCTCTAGCATTGCAGTAAATGAAATATAATTATTTAGATGTTTCACTTGCTTTTCTTATTGCAAAAATTATGATTTCGAGCATAGCAATGTGTGCCGGGTAACACTGGTTATATATAAATATATCATATAAATATAAAGTGTCCAGTCAGAATATATTTGGTTGTAATTTTACACAATACCTATTTAGAAGTCTACTCCTACGGAGTAATGCTGTTTGCCGGTGGACGACACATGATTTCTATTCTAGCCTTACATGTGTACATTTGTTTGGTTAAATGTATAAAAATTACAACCAAATCCATCCTAACTGGATACTTTGTAGGTATATTTCAACATAGGTATACTAAATTAACCTTCTGTGGCATTAAGAACAATAATAATTATCAATATACCTACAGTACATGTTTTGAACTATAGGTTCATTTTATATTTTTTTTCAGGTGGTGGGGCAATGTGCATTTTTACCTATTTTACATACAGTTACAGGAGAAAGGTTAATCATTTTAACTTTTGTAATGCTAATATTTTAAAATTGGATACTACAATTTGTCTCAATTGAAAATTATACATTAACAAGACAAAAGGGTCAATGTTAAACGATTCTCTTAACTCAGGGGTTAATAATTCATAATGTCTAACCTTATAGCTTATTCTCTAAGTTCAATAATATACTGTATTTTTTCACTGATCACAACTTTACTTTTCATTTTTCTATGACTTTTAATTGCATAATTAAAACTAAATTTAACTAAGGAAATTTCAAAAACTAAGAAATATGTAATTTAAAAAAATAAATAATTATAAACTCACAAAATCAACAGATAAATAAAACAAATATGAATTTCTGACTTCGTGATAAATTTTGAAAATCAAAGATGAAGTTTCGTCTTATTGATGAAAGATTTACATAATACAATTATCTATTTATCTTCAACCCTAATATATTATTTGTGTCTGGCTATGGACGCAAATAAATTATATAAAACGTTTTTCCGATGGTTTTTTTTTCTATTTATAAGAAATTTTCACCCCCTTTTTTAAAATACGAAATATGCTTGTAATAGATTGTCCTATTTTATGTACAATTTAAAGGAAAAAAAGGAACATAATAAGTTTTTATGTTGGTTTTTCATTATTATAATAGTTTTAAAACTTTACTAAAACTATTATAATTATCTGCAAACTCTAAAAAAATAAGTCTGAAAGAAATAATATGTTTATAAAGATAGTGTAGTATTAGGTAAACTATGTCCCATCAGATTTTTCTAAATGGAATAAATTTATAATATCTTTAAGTTTCAAATATAATGCTCAATCATATAAATACCGATTTTAGTCAATCAGTTAAGTTTTTTAAAAGTAGTATATGAAAAACTCCAAGATGAACAAAGAAAATTAATAAATAATAATTAAAATTCACGTTTTAAAAAATTGCAATGACTACTTTTTATTTCTAAATAAAAATAAATGGTGTAAATAATTAAATAACCTATCACAATCAGCCAACTGAACATGAACTCGACTCTGAAACATCTATAACAAGTATTGTTAAACATGTTAGAATGATCATTAACGTCCATTGTGAATATAACTATGACACAAAAATTAAATATACAATAAAATCACAAATTTTTTTCAAATTTTGAAGTATTTTGATTTTTGTATTAACATTTAATTTAAAGTAGGATTATTTGTAAATTTAATCATATAAATCAAAACTTAGAAAGAAATATTTGGTTTAAAGATAACTTATTACGCAATTTTGGAGTAAAACATCGAAATCAATTCTATATTTTAAATTTTATTTTACATTGGAAAAATGTTATAAAAAAATAAAATATATATTAATTTGAAAAAGGAATGAGTTGATATGAGATTACGTACGATCCAGAGGCCAAGTCCGAACGACGCGTTCATAGAGTTGATGCTGTGTTTTATCATTGTGAACCAATTTTGGATTTAATCGTCAACTCTGTTAATAATAGAACGAAGAAAACGTATATATTGGTCACTAATATAAACACATATATTTAATTTAGTTTTAAAATTATTTGCAGTTTCAAATTATAAAAAATGTTGGTAAAAAATTAGTATTCATTCAAATATGTATTTCAGTTATGTTCAAAATTAGCACAGTTGGTTTCATAATAAGTTTAATGGAAGATTAGAATGTTGGTAAGTCTTTAATAATTCATACTGTACCCTTTTTAAAATTAGATCGAAATATTTCTGTTACCAATTACAGAGACTTATATTTAAAACTATTTATAAAAAATTAATTATGCTCGGCAATGTAGATTATAGGTAATAGATAGAATTTTGGTTATGTAGGTTCAACCTTTTCCGTTTGAGATGATCCTATATTTACCTTGTCCAAAAACCTGATGACTAAGTTGACTTTTTTAAGCAATAGTGAGAACTATATAGAAGAAATTATTTTAAAACAATGTTCTATTATATTAAAACTTTCGTGAATTCCTTAGTGAATACCACTCTTAAAACGTTCCACTATCCTTAATGAATTCGACTCTATACTATCAATTTACCAAGTAATTTAAGGTTAGGTTAGATATGTTTTAAAATGAAGCCATCATTTAGAAATTGTGTTTTACTTAATTTTGTGTATAATATATATTATGCATTTTATATTTATATATTTTATAGTATTATATATATATATATATATATATATATATATATATTTGTGTGTCTGTGTGTAAATACATACATAGTATTTAATTGGATTTTTTAAGAAGGCAGCTGGGTAAAAATGCAGAAGCTCGGCGCCATACGATATTTTGGGAAATGGTTTAACACCACCAAATAGGACGATATCCACAAGAATTTTTTTAAAATTGACCTCGGAAAGTTACTTTTTTTTCAATTCAAAGTAGCGAAAAAAATTCAGCGCGGATGTAGAAGTTGTGAATAGGCGCGGAGTGATACAAATGCTTCGTGATGTTACAACTGAATTTCAATGTATAAAATTAAAACCAAATCTAACCTGACTTGACACTTTTTAGGTATATTTTAAAATAGGTATACAGTATTGTATAAATTTAAAACCAAATCTATTCCAACTGGAGAAGTTGTTTCTCAAATATCTACACATGTAAGGTTGCGTGACGTACCATGGTCGATGCGTACAACCTTATGTGCAGCACTGTGACGTGCAGCATTGTGAATTTATTACCCTACTTTAAATTGAAAAAAGTAACTTTCCTACTTCAATTTAAAAAAAATTCTTTTGAATATCGTCCTATTTGATGGTTTCGAACAATTTCCCAAAATATCGTATGGTGCCGAGCTAATGCACAATAACCGGCAGCAGTTTTAGTCCGTTTTGGTTAATATACACATTGGGCACCACCTGAGATTAAAGTATAAAATTGTTCAAAAACATGTTCTAGGACGATATCCATAAGATTTTTCTAAATTTTACATGTAAAGTTATTTTTTATCAAATTAAAATTGGGTAAAAAACTCAGTGCGGAGTAGTATGTTGTGCATCGTCCGCAGAGTGATACGGTGACGTCACAACTGTAGTTGGTGTTTTAAGAATCTAAACTTTGGTAAATATACAGATTGTCCATCCCAATTACAACCAAATCCATCCTAACTGGAGATGATGGTATATTTATATATACATATGGGAAAACCATAGAAATTAAGCCAAAACGTTTCTCAAATATCTACCATGTAACGTTTCTCAAATATCTCTATCATGTAAGGCATGAATAGAGATAGTGTGGGCGTTACTATATCACGTCGTGGATGTTGCACAACTTACTACTCCGCACTGAATTTTCTGCCCAACTTCAGTTTGATAAAAAATAGCTTTCCATGTAAAATTTAAAAGATTTCTTATGGCCTAGTACATGTTTTTGAACAATTTTATGCTTTAATCTCAGGTGGTGCCTAATGTGCACATTAACCGCTGTTTTGAGAGATGTCACATTGTTTTTTATATTGTATACATATATATGTCTGTGTGTGTATTTATGTATCTATAAAGCACTGTTTACCAAACGGTGTGTTTCTTAACCTTAAGACCCTCAGCACTGGTCTGGAGAATATGGTGATTACCTATTAAAAAAAAATATTTTTTCCATAATTAAATCAAAATCCTGTGTTTTGTTAAACAAGTTTAAGTAAAAACATTTATCTTGATGAAAATCAGATATTTATTGAATAATCTTCATCATAATCATTATTAGATAATACCTTATTACAATCATAATAATTTGGACACTAGAAAACTAGCTTATAATAATATCATAACAGATGAACCCTACTTAGGCAGTTCTATCATAGAATTCTTCAGGAAAAAAATTAGTTCGGGGACTCTGGGGAATCACGACAGAATTAATAACAAAATATAGTAAAGCTTAAAACTTATATGAATTTATACATGATTGTATTCAATAAAGACTAATATTTATTGCACTTAATAATACAATAATATGGGTAACAAATTAATTATTTCATGCTAACAAAAGTTAACATCTAAGTTAGAGCTTTTAGTAGTATCATTATTTTAATATTAACTACAATAATAGTATTTATTAAATACATTCTTAATATAAACTTGTAAATTTTAATGCATTTTTCAATCAATTTTTACATTTTCATTTGAGGAATGTATTTAATAAAGACATATTTATTGTAGTTAATAATAAAATAATGTGGGTAACAAAAAGAACATTTATTAGATGTTGACTGTATACAAATTTTTTTAACAAATTCATTTCAAATCATTTTCTTAAAATATAAAAGATGGGTCAAAAAATGTTTTCTATTCAAAAATTGGATTAAAAATACATAACTTAATATTATCATTATATTGAATTATTTGTATTGAGATTTATCAAAATTTAAATAACTAGGGTAACAAAATATATTTAATAGAGGTTGAGTGAATACACATTTTTTTAACAAATTCAATTAATATCAGTTCTTTAAGAAGTATGAGATGGGCCTAGAAATGTTTTCTTTGAAAAATTGGATTATTATTATTGTTATATTTAATTATTTGTATTGAGATTTATCCAAATTTAAATTAATTAATATATTTTTGACGTGATCAAAACCATTTATTAAACAAATAATTTACAATTATAAATAAATAATAATATATTTGTGAAATGGCAGTTCTACAACATAACCTATAACACAAAATCAGCTGTTATAAGAAATCATATATTATAATTAAGAAATCATATATTATAATTAAGAAATCATATATTATAATTTAATTCACTTGAGTCACATATGCTGTAAGATTTGCGTTGCAGAAATAGTGTGACGCATGTTTGTTCATCTCATATTGCAATCTCATGTTTTGTTCATTGCGCATATAGAAGTTATCACTTCAAAAACAATCGTGTACAAAAGTGAAATTTAAGAAAAGAGGTAAGTTTGGTTCCAACTGATAAGTTATATATATATATATATATATATATATATATATATATATATAACTTATATTACATATATGTAATAATATAAATATTGGTCTGCCCTAAAAGCAAGGAACAGGTAATATTTAAGGTTAGTATCAGTTTAGTAATTAAAAAAACAAACTTTCAGGAGGGTAAAAATTATCACTAATGGCAAAAGCTTGACCTACAATTGATTGAGTTATGGCACTGAAGTACAGTCTAAATAGCAAAGACAAATTCATTATAATCAAGTTTTTCTCCTTATACATTTTTTATATTAACTACCACATATTCTCTTATTACATGGTAATTTTACTTTTAAACTTATTGCTTTTAAATTTAGCAATATAATTGTGAGTGAAATTGCTCATTTATTAAGACATACTTTCTACATAGCTTTAAAAAAATCAAAGTGGACACACTTTGTTCAAGTGCCCCAAAAAATTTTGTTATGTTAGAGGAATCTTGACTGTCTGGAGTTTTCATCACTTTGAACTTGACTATAAAGCAATTTATAAACTCGAAGTTTATTCATTTAAGGTAATGTTGACAACCTACATAACTTCAGTAATTTATTTTATGTTTTGAGATATTTTATTATTTTATAAAACAAATCAACCCTAACAAAATACTTTATAGGTATATAGTATTGTAGTATAACATTGGTTATTAATAAAAAAAGTATTTTATAAAACACTATATTTGTATAATGAGGTTATGGGGCCTTTCTATATGAAATCAACGATGCTGATAACCCAACCCTCTCAGATTTTAATGATATTTGGTAAGTTGGTAGTCCTATAAATTATGAGCATAAAAACAACTTTTTGTTAATTTTTATTTCTTATGTTTTTTATTTGTGGATTTTTCAAATTGGCTGAAAGGTTTTTTTTTGAGTTGCGGGCAAATTTTGAAACTGTCAAAACTTGAGTCTGGTTCAACCTAGAGCAGTCAGAGTAGGCTCATTATATTAGCTTTTATAAAAGTTTTAATTTGATATGCAACATAACCATAATAAAAATAATTAAAGTTTTTGAACATTTTTCAAAAAATTAAAAATTGTGGTTTCCAAAAACTATTTTTAAAATTTTGAAAAATATATGTGTTGAACATATGTTTGTGGCTACACATACTGCAAGTTTGATCATGCGGTGGCAATGGAGTCATATTGAAATGATATTTTATTTCATAGTCCATTGAAATAATGCCTGAAATATACCCTATCACCGACTAGAAAAAAAAACATTAAACAAATATGTTTTTGACCCTCCCAAATCCAAAATTGGCAAAAATTTTTATAAGTCCAAAAAAGTGGTCTAAAATTGGAAATTCCATTAATTATTTTGTTTTTTACAATTATCTCGAAAACTAAAAAAGGTAGGCGGAATCAAAAAATACAATGCAATTCTGCTAACACTAAGCATCAGTTTAGATAGGTAAGTACTGTTATTGTAATCAATGGTAAATAATATGATTATGATGCACAAACTGGTTGATATAGTATATATAATATCACATGAAACATAATGGCTACTCATAATTAATGAATGACCTTTTTTTATATATAAATAGTAAATATTGGTAGCAAAGTAAGTATTCCAAAATATAGTATAAAAGTTGCTAACTGTTGTGACGTATATAAAACATATGTTTTAAAGATATAATGTGAGTTGTAACCAGTATTTATATTTTACAACATTTAAAATCTCATGTATTTTTGTATTTGAACTTGAAAAATATTGAGTTGACAAACTTTAACTAATTGTTTCTTATTGACGAAACAATCTTCTCCCTTGAAAATGCGTTTAGCATGCATACAGGTGCGGGTTTCTCATAGATTTTCATCTTTGCTTCAAGAAATTACATTATTTTTTATTCTATTCAATGTTTAATATGCTCGACCCTTGTTAATGTGTTAACATCTAAATACTTCAGATAGCACAATTATATAATCCGCCGTGGGTTAAACGTAAGTTAAATTGAACACTGATAAAGATTGTTCGGTGTTATTGAAAATGTTTTGTCTAAGGAAGTTTTTCATAAATTGACTTAATAATATATTCAACAAGTCATTAATTCGTCAAATTCAAAAGTATAGTTTCACTGATTATCATTAACAATACATAATGATTTTTTTCCAGTAACATATGGCATAACAATAACAAAATTGATTACACATACATTTTGTCAAGTTTTAATACAATTTTTACTATAGCAATACTGTACTCATCTTTTAAATATTTTTAAAGAAAAGCTTCAATTTTTTTAATTTATGTTACATAAAAACAAATTCTACGATAAAATATCATATTATAATACAGTATAAGTATAAAGCATTGTAGTACAACTATTTCATAATGAACTATGTTCAGAAAGTAAGATTATGTTTTCTAGCTAATAATATATATTTGAGTAACATGGGAAAAAAATTTGAGTTTTGCTATTATTTTATTACTTATTACTAAAACTCGAAGGGACTTTACGGTGTAGAACACTTAGCTGCAGCCTTTTTACTCTCTTCCCATCCCTACCACAGGACTAGCTTAGTAGATACCTACCTCTTTGCAGAAATCAATTACCCACCGGATGCTAAATCTTCTGATATCCTCTGGTGTCCACCTGCCACCCAAACCAGTTTCTCCTTGCAGATCTCAAAGCTGGGCACTCACAAAGTACATGGGCTTTCCTCTTGGTCCTCGTCGCATCTCTTGCACACAGGGGACCTAGATTTTCCAATTTTGTATTGGAACCCCCTCAGATTCCCATGACCTGTGACCAGCTCTACAGTTACTCTGAGTTGAGGTCTACTTAATGAGAGTAGTTCTTTGCTCCACAATTCTCCTGAGTAACCCCACAGTACCTTGGATTTGTTTCACAACAAGGTTGCATTCCATTCTTCCCTACACAACCTGTCTATATGTGCCGTGATCCTCTTGTACCCCTTCTGAGGTGGCATACCCACTGTCCTCAGCAACGGTCCTTGAGTTATACACCCTTGTTTCGCTAAGGCGTCAGCTCTGTCATTTGCTACCCAGTCAGAATGTCCTGGAATCCAGGTTAGGTTGAGCGAATTATACTTAGCTCTGTTAGAGAAGCTATAATCTCAGCCACCTGCCTAGAGCTAGTACTAGCCTTACCTAAAGCCTTCAGAGCTGCCTGACTGTCCGAGCAAATCCAGATGGTCTTGCCCTTCTTGCCAGACTCTATTATTTCCTCAGCACATAGTTTGATCGCGAGCACCTTCCCCTGGAAAACAGAGTTGTAGTCTTCCAGGCGATGTCAAAATCTGTCTTAGTGTCTCGGTCCACTAAATCCTGCTCCCACTCCTTCCTTCATCTTGGACCCATTGGTAAACCAGATTTCACCATGTCTACACTCCGCCCATGCCTCTCTTGCAGGAATATGGATTTTGTAATTTCCTTTTTCCCTTTTAAGAGACAGTATCTTATCCTGAGGTTCATGTGGATGCCCTGCTTCTCCTTGTAGCTGTTATGCCTCTAAGGAAGAGCCCCTTCTCGCGGTCCAGCACTCTTTCACTTGTTTCTTTCTGTGCCCTGCACTTATCCTCCAAGTGCTCACGGCAGAGTAGCTTACTATCCAGAATAACCCAGATATTTAGAGCTCTCAACGTAGCTTATTTTGGTATTACCAATTTCCATCATCTCCAGCGATTTAGTTTTATATCACCAAGTGAAGATGAGTGCCACATATTTCTCTCCTTAAATGCATAGTGCATTTTCCCCTGCACCATGCTTCTGTTACCTTGAGTGCCTCTTGAAGCAGGTCTTTTAGAACTTCTTCAAATGCCCCCCCCCCCCAACAAGGATAGCTATGTCATCCACATATCCTACCACCTTGACTCCCATTTCCCTTAGTAGACCGTCCACAATGCTCAACAGCAGAGGGGATGACACTCCACCCTGCGGACAGACCTTCGAGACCATCCCATTTATCGTACACTCCATCCAGGACGCAGTACTTATACGGTTTTCCAAGGAACTCATAATCCAATTTATAATTCCATCAGAAATCCTGTGATCCATAGCTGCTTTCTTGATGGCCAGTCTAGAGGTAATATTAAAAGCCCCTTCCACATCAAGAAAAGCCCCAGTACATATCCCCTTGTTGTTGATCTGACTCGATAAAGTCCACAACCGACAATAGCGCAGTCTCCACTGACCTACTAGTTTGGTAGGCGTGTTGGTCCTGATTAAGTGGATACTGCTTCAGAGGTCCCTCCTTCAAATATTGGTCCACCAGCCTTTCCAGTGTCTTTAACAAGAAAGATGTAAGGCTGATAGGTCCTTACCTCCTGTACCCTTTACCTCCCTTACCTCCTGATAGTCCTTTACCTCTGTGTAACCTTTCCTCCCCGGTTTGGGGATAAAAATAGGGGTTTTGAGTCACTGCCCGGGCGTGTAACCTAAGGCAACACAGCCCCTGAGTAATCATGTTAGTGGCCCTATAATTGCGTCCAAGCAATTTTGTAGCAATGCTGGCGTAATATTATCTAATCCAGGCGCTTTAAAAAGCTCAAAAGACAGAATCGCCTTTCTTACTTTTTGTGCTGAGATTACCTGCTCAGCAATATTCCAGTCCGCCCTTAGCCCAGTATGGCGGAGGTTTTGAGCACCGTCCCCTTACCGGTCTAATATCGGGAAAACTGTTCCTCATAAGCAGACGCAGGGTTTCCTCCGGAGTGTCAGTAAAGCTACCATCAGCCTTCTTGACAAACTTAAGCTCTCCCCTCGGTTCATCTGCTAACACCTTAAGTCTACCAGTGTCACTTAGTGTGCTTGTCTCTGAGCACCACTTTTCCCAAGAAGTAAGATTTTTATAGAGACACTGGCTGTCTTTGTATGGCTGCCAGGTCTCCGCCGTATTCTTCTTCCTTGCTCTATTAAAGAGCCTTATAGTCTTTTCCCGTCTTGCCTCTAACTCGCTGTTCCTCTTAAGCTTACCACGCCCAGTCTTTATCCACGAGAGAGGGCAATTTTCCTCAAACGATGTGGAAATTGCAGTCCTGATGTAGGCCTCAGTATTTCTAGTTCGTTATGTACAATACTTACCACGGAAGTCTGACATCCACCTCTTCACCGAGGACTTAAAACCTTCCCAGTTTGTCCTTCTCGGGATCCTAAGCCACACCATATGGGCGACAACTCCATCGTAGCAGTAATGATCCAGTGATCTGACATGGAGGGCTCATTCGAAACCTGCCAGTCATGCACTCACCTTACCAACTGTCTATTACAGAATGTGATATCTAGTACCTCCATTCTGTTTGAAGTGACAAATGTTGGCTCGACACCTGTGATAAAACCACAAGGTTTTCTTCAATCAAGAAGGCAAGGAGCTCCTCACCTGGCTCATTTGTGTCTGTGCTGCCCCACACCTCATTATGAGCATTGGCATCACAGCCACTAAGATTCCTATATTCCTCTCCCTGTAGTACTGAACTAACTTACGTAATTCTGCAGGGAGAGATTCTCTTTTGTAGGCGCAGTAAGTGGAGGCCACGATTAACTCCCTGCGCCCACTAACTTAGAATTCTAACCACCTCAAGTTCCCTAGTCGAGAATATTTGAATCAGCGTGACTTCTAGTCGTCTAACTCGCACATGCCCTGTGCCCCTCATGTCCCCCACTTGCGTAGGTGCGCCCAGCTGTAGTCAGACCCCTTATACGGTTCCTGACCAGCCACGGTTTTTGCACCAGCACAAACGATGGTAATGTGTCCCTCACATTTAAACACTCGGTTAGGACCACCGAGGCGCTTTTACTGTGGTGCCTCTCGCCCTTCTCTTCCGGGTCCCTAGTTGTCCACCTAAAAGTGACCTCTCCAGTCTCTAGAAAGGCCTTCCCATCTCTCGCTTTGAGATGTCTGGCTGATGCCTCATCCAATCCTAGGCAGAAGAGGCTTGCAGGTCCACGCTCAATGCACTGTAGGATCTTCCACTTCGAAGTGTCAATTTCTGGGTTCTGCATCCCCATGAGTTTGACCAACTGAGTGGACTCCCTTTTTGGTGGTGGTAGGAGCACCGTCACTTTTACCCTTTTGATCAGTTCATCAGGCAGGACTAGCCTTGCCTGAGTCCTGTCCATGAGCTTAACTGACGGTACCACTTCTCAGCCATTTTGCCGATTCCTCCTCAGTACAAATAAATGCTGCAACTACATCCCTTAAGTATGTGTCCCTGAACCGCGGAACAAAACCCCCACTAGGAATGTCCAAAATTCGGTTTATGACGGAGCCCTTAAGGTGGTCGAACGCCGCCATCTCCATCGTCACACCTACACTATTCCCAAAGATCACTAGTATCCTCGGTAGGTTGGCAGAGATCGACAAGAAAGACGTCCCTTCCGACCCAACAGGCCTAGACCCTTGTCTATTCCTCTTGGCCTCCGATCTGGAGTACGATTAAAAGTACTCCTTTCCTTCCTTTCCCTCTCTTTCTCTTGTCGTAATTAGATCCACTGGCTTTCGGGACAACAGGGTTGGTTCTAGCCACAGCCTCCGTCAAACCCTTCTGCTGCCTGGACCGGTGTTTCCTCAAAGGGGGTAGCGGGGGTTCTCTGCCCTCCGCCTCCGCCTTCTTTGCTTCCTCATGGTAGACAAGTTAGAGTGCTTTCCTCTTTTGTGCCCCACTCATTCCTCCTGTTGCCTTCACAACTGGTTTCCCATCTGTCTACGGGGGCAGAAGCCACATCCATTGGGGCAGATTTGTCAGTGGTTCTAAGGCCTGACCAGTTACATTTATTTTCTTGCTATGCATTACCAAAAAAAAAAATAAATAAATAAATTTCTGATCTAATGAGTTAGGATTATTGACATACATTCGGGTACATCTTCTGTTTGTCTTAATATTGAAAATTGTTCTTTGTTGTCGCGTTTGTTCCGATTAACTCCACAATCTAAACTTTAAATTGTACTCTTATATTATCAACACTTTATACTCTATTCACTTGGAAAATGCAGTTTAAAGTTTGTTATCCAAAAAGTGTCAACGAAGAACAATATTTTAATTTTGTGAATGGCAGAATTTACTCATATATATATATATATATATATATATATATATATATATATATATATATATATATACTTAATTATGTGTTTTAAAACAAAATTAATCAAATATTTTATTATATATTTTAGAATCTATTTTTTATTAAAAACAAAGGGTCTCCTGCCAGACGTAAACTTTAATTATGTTATGCTAAGTTCTTTTGCTCAGTTCTACCGCTTATTTGTAAAGTTATATTGTTTACAACCATAATAAACACAATTTCTTTAGGCATGTTGGAAAATAGCAATATTTTATTACAGTGTAAAATAGCTGCTATATTTTGTAAAAATATATATACTTTATACAGATGTATAAGTGTTGTACATTGAGGTGATATTTTAAATTTTTGATATTTTATCAATTACTATTTAATGGTTTGTAATAAAGTTACTTTTTCCACGTTTTTACTGAATATATTTTTTTTCAGATATGCGAAAAAGAAATAAATGAGAGGTGACACGGTCACGGCATATATTATCAAAATCATAATAAAACCATTCCTTCTATTTTTGTTATGAGGGAATATAAAATAATTAATAACTTATGCACCAAAATAAACAGTACTGAAACAGTTGTAAGATTTTATTTTATTTCAATTTATTTCATTTATGAAGTTTTACAAACACAACCAAGTAAAAACAAGGTAAATCAGTTAGACTTGGGATATAAAGATGTTCTAAACGATCTCCGTTCAATTTCAGGCAACACTTGTACCGTTCTTAAAGGTTTTGCATCATTTAGGTGAAGAGGGGTTTTTCCATGAGTGCTATACACAAGGTAAATTTTTCCAGAAAAATGGGTCCTCACAGAAAATCTTACCCAAGGGATCAAGTGGTGTAGAGAGGCCCGGATCGGACCCCTCTCCACAGACCCAGATCGGCAGGAAAATTTTGTTTCAAGGAAGATGAGGTGGTTGGCAAAAGTTTCTTGAAAGAATGCAATGTTGTCTAAGCGCAGTAATAAACACTGGGTGTTTTGTTATACAGTTCAAAGGTTGCACAGTTTGATCTTATAAGGAAAATCATAAATGTTTTTGAACATTCTTCTAGCCAATGTATTGCTTCAATTCAGTTTCAAAGATGTTCAGTTTAGGCTTCTTTTTCTTAGGGGACACTTGCTGCAACATTCTTCGGTAGTTTTCATTTGTATAGACAATAGTTGGGCTACCTGAAAAGCCAATACTGCCCCATTACATCAAGGAACTTATACAGATTTTTGTAGTCTGTCTGGCAAGTAGTCTAGAGTTTCACTTTCCCTTGACCATGACCACCTTGTATGTGTAATGGTTATTTTACACCTGAGAGCTCACTCTAGGGCTTAAAAGTAACTAAGTTTTGTTTTCCCTCAGGCTAGTGACAAAACCAATTTTAGTTGGCCATAGCCCACTCCAGTTATTCAGCCCTCCCTTCTCCTAAACTGCATGAGTTTGTCAAGCTAGAGTTCGCTGTTGTGTCGGCAACAGTTAGTCCACATATAGATTGATGTTGCCTTAACAGGGATCATAACTAAAAAATAATCCATTGTTCATGGATTTAAGGAGACTGCGGTGGCAACATTTTTATATATACAGTAGAACCCCTGAAATCCGAACCCCTGCGAAATCCAAACATGATTTGATGAAAAATATTTTAAAATAGTATCTAAAATTTAATGAAGTATGCTACTTACATAAAACAGGATTGAGATGTGTAATATATTGTAATTGGCACTGAAAACATGATAGAATACTAAGGCCTATACTGTACTAATGTATCACTTCATTAACATAGAATTTATTGACAGTAAAATAAAAATAAAAAAGACAAGCAATAAACTATATGTTTCACTTAGAAAAAAGACAAGTCGACTATATTTTTCATTTAAAATCAGCAATCTTCATCTGGTGAAAAGACGTAAACCTTCCAGAGGATGCGATGTAGCACCACAGTCGCATTAGCATAACACCATTGGCTGTTGTAGCTGCATGTACTACGTAACGCAACGCAACGTCGAGAGCGGCGGAAGCGTCGGCACGAGTAACAGTATTCGTAGAGGCATCGTTTTCCTCGCTATCGCTATCTACTACACTAACATCGTGTTGATCCTGGACCATAGACACCATGTCATTCTCTGTATATTTTTCATTATTATCTACTCTTCCAGACAACTCTTCAGATATTGTCCACTCTTCCAGACAACTTTCATCAGCATCTTCGCATCCTGGTACTCTTTGAATTAGCTGAAGGAGCTCAATTTCATCATCCCGTGTTCTAAGGGGTGTTTTCACAAATTCGAGGCTATGTTAGATCTTCTTCCAAGATTTCTGCAATAAAGTGGTACTCATATTATTCCAGAATTCAGCTACCCAATAATTTACATCCTTTATTGTAATGTATTAAGTTTTTCTGGAATAGAAAGAGAACAATCTTCTTCAATTAATGCTTGCTGAAGCTTTTTTATATGGCTCAGTTTCATGATCTGCAGCACACCTTGAGTCATAGGCTGAAGCAACGATGTCACGTTAGGGGGGGAGAAAAATTGCTTTTATGTTTTTACATACCAACTGCATATCTGAAGGACGTGAAGGAGCATTGTCTATCAAAAGTAGAGCTTTTGGTGGTAGACCATTTTTTTCATTAAATTTTGTTACTGAAGGAACAAATTAATTTTTGAATCACTCCTTTGAAAATATTACCCGTCATCCACGCCTTGAACTGATTTCTGTAATAAACAGGGATAGCATTCAAGTTCATATTTTTGAGGTCTCGTAATTTGGCGGATTTCCCAATCACCATTAATGGTAGCTTATTTGTTCTCGCGGCGTTACTGAAGGATAAAACTGAGACGCTGTTTGCTCGTTTTAAAGCCTGGCGCAAAGATTCCTCTTTAGAAACAAGACTTTTAGTGGGAAGGGCTTTAAAATTCAATCAAGTATTTTCCGCATTATACACTTGCTGGGTTGAGTAATTTTCAGACGAAATCTAATCTGTGATTTCGTCTAAATATTCTTTTGCAGCAAGATTATCAGCTGATAACTTCTCCTCGCTTACCGTTAGTTGTCTTGATTCCGTGCCTTCTCTTCCTTCTAGGCAACCATCCACTGCTAGCAGTAAATTCCAAATCACCGTTCATTAATTTGTTTAACTGTAATGCCTTTTCTTGTATTAATGGGTCACTAATAGGAACTCATTTCCGCCTTTCGTGTAAACCATAAAAATACAGATCCGTCAATTTTTTCATTCACAGAAACCATCGCGTGATGACGTTGTTCCAAAGACTTTTCACTTGTAGCACTGCAAAACTGTTCAATTTTGGAATGATTTTTTTTCCAGTCACTTATTGTAGCCTTAACAACACTAAATTCCACAGCCACCTTTGTCAAACTTTTTTCTTTGTCTAGTCGTATTAACACTTCAAATTCGAAAAAGAAATATTAAAGAAAGGTCTACAGTACAGTATTGATACAGATATATGTAATGAATGCTCTAATATTGTTCGTTAATACAAAAAACGCAATTCTGTCAAATGCGAAATACACAGAAAATCCGAACTTTTTCGGCAAATCCGAACAGGCTAATTAGTTCGGATTTGAGGGGTTCCACTGTATTACACTGGTAGCAGTATGGCAATTATTTTGCAAGTGTACAATGTGCCCTCATTTTTACTAAGGGACAATGACAATCAATTTTAGATAGCATAGTTATGTTCTTACATTATACATAAACTTAGTACTATAACTCAGAAGATATTTGAATGAAACTGACCAATGAGCTAGAAATTTACCATGTTTAATAATCGATTGCAGCATGTGATTGGTTGAAGATTTAATCAGTAAAGTAAAAAAAAACTTTTTTGTAAAAGAGGAACAAATCCAATTTTTGCACAAAGTTACATTGACAGTGTCAGATTTCTTACTTAAGACACATCTGATTTACTGTTATTATTGAACATATTAACACTCCATTTTTATTTTAAAGGCAGAGTAACATATGCTTTCTTTTTGTTAATTTTTTATTAACAACATTTGAATTGTATTTATTTTTTTAAATTAAGTAAATATTTATGTCTGTTCCAGGCTAACTCCATTTTCCTCGATGTCTGATGACTGAGAAGTAATAAATGTGTCGTTCAATAATCACTTGATGCAAAATTTTTCAATGTTTTTTGACAAACCCCAAATTATATTCAACATTTTAGTTTATGTCACTACTAAAAATCATTTAATGGAAGGCATTAAGAAAAAAAATAAAAGAAAATGTTAAAGAATGTAAAAGACAATTTTAATGAAAAATATAAAGTCTCTACAAATGATAGTTCTGTAATGTCAAAAATAGCTTGTCACTATGTTTCACTTCCGAAAGTAATTTTAAGGAGAATTGATGATCCAGAGTTTCCCTTGACTTTACATCCTGAAGATATTAAAACATTGAAGCTATTCACTGCTAGATCTATTAACGAACAAAATACAAAAAAACAAAAACCAAGAAGGAAAAATAATTCACCAAAAAAGAACACAGTTAAAACAATAATCAAGAATAAACCTTCGCAATCAAAGAAATCAATAAAATCTCAGCCTAATAAACAACTAAACAAAAGACCTGGTAGTAAACAGAACAAAATATCTCACAAAAGTAACGCTAAATCAGTTGAACGGAAAAACAAAGGTATAAGTAAACAAAGAAAAATATTGAAAGTTAAAACAAGTCCTTCCCATTCATCATTAAATAAAAATACACTCAAAGGTGTACCCAAAAATACGTTCAAAACTCGTCCAGTAAAACAAGGCGTGTTGAATAAAAAACTACTTGGAATAACTTCAAAAGTTGGTTTTGTAAAAAATTCTAAAAAAACAATAATTGACATATCTGGAGACGATTTTGAACTACAGAGGAGTGAAATGAGTGATAAAGACCAAGACTCTACAACTGAAGAACTAGATAAATCGGATTCTGAAAAATCTTTCAATGAATCCTCAGACTTACTCTATGATGAATTGATTCAGTCACTAGAAATTGCACCAAAAAGAGTAATGGCTGATGCTGCAATAAAAAAACAAGCACTTTCAAAAAATGTTATCAAGTTAAGTGGTCCTTTACCAAAATCTCCTGGCGCAATAATTAAAAGTGGGATAATAAGGAAAAATAATATGCCTATTGACGCTAAATCAAAGCCGCTAATGAAACCAAATAAAGTAGTTTCATCAGTAAATTTGAATCAGATTAAGAACACAACAGTAAATTCAGCAATTAAACAAAAAGTATTGGTATCACCAGTAAATGCAGTTAAGCAAAAACAAATAGTTTTACAATCGTCAAAACAAAAAACTCCGGTTCCGCAAATAAAACAAAAGGCAATTACAGTACAAAGTGTTGAAGCTATTAATTCCAAAGCCAAAAAAACTGAACTGATGACACAAAAAACTGTGGGGACTAAACAAACTGCTACAGTAACGCCTTTATCTAAAGCTAGAAAGTCTTTTATGTCAGGTTCAAACAAAATTAATATTAACAATAAAGTGTATAATGAAGTTGAATCAGATGGAATAAATGAATCTGAACCAGTTAATCTTCTTTCAAAATTAGTCGGGTTACCGATTTCTGCTTCCAAACTTCAAGTTGTTTCACTGTCTCCTAAAAATTCAGTACAGAAGAAATCACCAAGCCCACCATTGACAAACAGTAAGAATTCTGAAAGTCTAAAAACACAACATGTATTTCCTACGACGCAAGAGACAGATGTTAAACAAAATGCATTAGATCTTTTGAAAATTTTAGGAGATGAAAGTGAGGGATTCCCATCTGGACAAGAAATAGATTCTAGTGTTAATAATGGAGTTGGCATGAAGTCACTATCTAAGGCATCATCATCTAATGCTAGTGAAACGTTGAATACTGATAGTGAGTTGAGCGAAGGAAAACAAAGAACTATTTATGACCTTATTTCAGAAATAAATTTAGTGTACCCAAGTTGGAATCTTCATATAATGCCAGATACCAATACATTTTGTATTGCTCAAATTGCAAGAGGAAGATTAGGAATTCCTGTGTTGAAGAAATGCATAGAATTGGATGAGTCATATAATGCTAAAGTGTATGTTCACCAATATCATTGTAAAAAGTTTGACGGGCAATATGACAGTGAAGAGAGTATTATTGCCCTAATTCATGAAATTAATGCTCTTCGAGCGTAATATAAACAATAAGTTGAGCTAGAAAATTAAAAAGAACTAAAATATCCATGAGGTATTTTAATGGAGGTGAAAAGCTGTGTGTCCTAAATAATGCAATAACATTGACTGGTTGCGACTTTCAATAATTTTACACAAGATGTGCTTTAAATTGAATTTTTGAGTACTATGAACATTGAAAATGTTTACCGGTTAATTATTTCTTTTAATTCACAAAGACAATTTATAACAGAGGAATCAGGTGATAATATATGTACAGTTTCTATAATTTTTTTTTTTGTTATACAATATTATCTTGTAATTTTAAATAGATTGTATTATTTCACCTGATGTATTTGTAAATTTTATGGATTTAGGATAAGAATAATTGTATTTTTGTCATTTTATATGTAGGTTTTATTGCTGTATAAATATATAAATCACAGTTTTATTGTTTTCTTTTGCAACCAGCTTTCTAACCCATATATGAATAGTAAGAAAAATCGTCTAAAGAAAATGTCATTTTAATACAATTTCATATTTTATATACTTCGATTTTAAATAATTGACAAAATATCGAATTAATAATGCGAATTTTAACCTTTAAAAGGTCCTAAAATATATGGCCGCAGAGCCAGAACTTTAACAAAATTAAAATTTCGAATATATCTTCTTTAGCGATGTTCACTAATAAAGGACTTTTGTGAATGGCAAACATGGAGTAATGAGTTGATTAAATACGTAGGGCTTAAAACTAAAAATAGACTCCACATTTTGTTTAATAACGAAATGTATACCCTAAGAAAGGAACTATAAACTGTATTCAGAAAGGATTTTATAGAATAAACTAAACATCGAATTTTTTCATAGAATTATAATACGTCTCGTAAGAAAATATGAACTGTGTAGACTACAGAAAAATATACACCTCCAGACGGGTGAAATTTATTTACAATGAATATGAACTGCTATTCTCTACCGGCACTTCAAGTAATGGATAAGATTAAATTGGGAGCATGGGTTGTTCAGAAATTAATGCACCCCTATTCCCAGTATTTAATAGTAGTTCATCTAGAATTTAAAAACAACGACTAATGTTAATTTCATTACAAAGGTAGTTTTTGTAGAAACATACTGGTAAATCGTGGGCATCAAACTGAAAATGGAAGGCATAAAGTCGTCGTACAAAGATACAGTTTGATCTAAGGCAAAAATTATTGAAAGTTTTACCATTTATAGTACTAAACATTTTGGACTTAATTACAATAATAGCTTTTGAAGTACTTATTTTCTTGAACATTTGTTTAAACATGAACGTCTTGTAATAAATACTGATCAAATGTGCCGCGAGTGTATACTTCAACTAATACCTAAATGATAGAAGGTACTGGCTCCTACAAACCTGAGAACCAATGAGCCGTTAGTATTTTTCTGAATGTCGAACTGAGCGTACTACACTTGTTTATTTTTGTCTCGCTTGTTTTTACTGTTTGACGTAATGGAGATTCACAAAACACTGAAAAAGGATTCGACGTCAGTTTTTGGTGAAGCTCTGAAGAATTTACTGATTTCTTAAGGTCTGTTTATGGTGACTATACTTTTGAAGATAACATTCGTTTCTTCAATGGGTATACTAATGAAAATGTCAAAAAAAACAGGGTACAGCATAGCATTGAAAACCAACAAAAACCAAAAACAATGAAAACGCAACACATATAATAGGTACACTGCAAGCATCAAATATAAAGAAACTAAACTGTAGAAGCTGCAACGCTTCCTATATTTGAGAAACAGTTTTCTTGTATATATATATATATATATATATATATATATATATATATATAATACGCACACATATATATATATATATATATATATATATATATATATATATGCTATGCTAGTACGTATTCCTTTACGGATGGGAAAATATGATAATACGTTAATGACGAATAGTTAATAATAAGAGTAAAAACCGTTCGTTTTGCAGTGCATAAAATCGCTGTTGGACGTTTCGCTAGAATCTTATCTGCCTCTGTCGAGGTGAACACAAATAATTGAAGAGCGAATGAAACTGTATTCGTGTTCACTTCGACAATTCTAGATGAAATTCTAGTGAAACGTCAGAACTGCGATTTCATGCACTGCAAAATGAACTGATGGTCTCCGGCGGATATTAACTATTCATCATCAATACATATATATATTTAGTATGTATATATATATATATATATATATATATATATATGGGTAAGTAACACTTTCATAAACAAAATTTTCTATTTTAGTTTTCTTCATACATTGAAGCTTCTCGCTGATAGGCAGTATCAGGATTATCAAAATTTTCAAAGTACCTTATAGTTCTATGACTACACCTGGACTCCAGGTGTTTTGATACTGCCTATCAGCGAAAGGTATCAATGTATGAAGAAAACTAAAATAAAAAATTCTTGTTTATGAAATTGTTACTTACCTACATTTATTTAAAACAAGAAAAGGAAATTCATCCAAGGATTATTATATGTATATGTATATATATATATATATATATATATATATATATATATATATATATATATATATATATAATAAGAAAATATACTATATATATTACCAAAATGACTGGTCGCAAGTAATAAGTATATATATATATATATATATATATATATATATATATATATATATATATATATATATATATATATATATATATATATATATATATTAAAATTAAAACTGTAACAAAACAAAACACTTATAATAGAAAACCAGCACATATTATTCAACATATTAGCGAAAGTAAAACGCACCAGACTGTTAGAGGGAGATACATCCATTACTATATCTCTTCCGAAAGATGCCTTAAGTATCAACCATAACATTCTGTGTTGTTACAGCTCATAGGCAATGATTTGCTCAGTAAAGCGCGATTAGCGCATGCGTGGAAGTGTTTTCCACATACTGAATGTGTTTAGCTTCGTCGGATACTGTCACTCCCCTAAAACAACACTTTGTACAGTATTTCTCATTAGTTACAACAAAAATATCCTGTCATAAGTAGTTGCCTGACACGCCAGGTTGGTATCAGTAAAGAGGGGTAAAGTATTGGGGTACTTCTGATTAATACTCTCCTCTACGATCGCCACATATTTTACTTTTCAATACGGTATCTAATTATTCAATATTAATACTATAGTGTGTAAAACTTTGAAATGAAGATAGAAGTCACTAATATTGTTTGAATTACTGTATGCCTATGAGTCCTCCTCATACAAAATAGCCTATATCAGTTATTTAGGACAACACGTTTGCTACATCTTGATTGCCTTTTATTTTATTTGACTCTCAAGCTCCTAAAATATGAAATTGCATCGAGTGTGGTACACGAGAAAGATTTGTTTAAAACTATTTGATTCCATCTTCATCAGAGCTACTAGTTTTTAACTAATAACACTTATACATATGTTAGTATTTTACACTTGCTTGCAGTAGCACTTCCTTTTGATTATTGAGGGCGAACAATTCGGGAGATGTGTCCCATTGTAAATTAAAACCGTATCTGACCTCTTGGTTGTTTTTCGTTAGGGTGGAGTAAACATTATGATAGGGATATTATGTGTGTTTTTAAAGAGGGTTATAATGTCGAAAAATGTTCGTGAGTTATAATGTAATTGCATTTGTTTATATTCGGAAGAAATACTTCTGTAAACAAAACATACATGCATTATTAAAATTGTCGTTCAAGTTACTATATCTTATATGTGGATTGAATTTTCATTTGAACTTAACCCAGCAGTGTTTTAGATATAAAAAGAATCCATGATAGAAACAAAATACGAAAATTAGGTGTAATACTAGAACAAAATTGTAACAATTTTGTCTTCATCTATGTTATTAAAAATTAAAATCCAAACAAGAATTAAATAATTTTTAATATCGCGAACAATAAATCATTGAAAATTACGTCAATTATCACTTTAGAAATATAATAGTTTCGCAAAAACACATGCTTTTACCATATAATTGTGACTATCACACTACCATATGGCTATTTACAATATAGGCCTACTGTTACAAAGTACCCATTTTTGTGCATGCAACTGACAACGGATTATGACAAATTGAGTGTACTAACGAAAGTTAAGAAAATCTTAATACATACAATTAGAAACAAGCGCTTATCAACTCCCTAAACTTATAGTATAAGTAAATTTATGATATATTTACTAAGACTAAACATTTCGATCATAAAAAAATTCGCCGAAGGTCGTAGATAATAAAACTCAGAAGCCAAATATTTAAAAAAATGTAATAGATTTCTTCAACGACAAATAATTTAATTACAGTATTTTTTTTCAGTATTTGTACATATTAGTTTTATTTTACGGTACGTAATTTTAGTTTTTTTGGCTTCGTCAACAAAACGATTGTTTCGAAACTCGTCAGCAAGTAAGTTGTTATTTTCTCCTCAATAACTCAGAAATTACTCAGTACGTTGTAACTCAGAAATTACTTATAAATTATTTTAGTTTTTAATTGTGTGAATGTTTATATACTTGACGTTGTATTAATTTTAGGGTTTGGTATTTAATTTTAAACCTAAAATTTAACATTTATTGATTCCATCTTCGCGTGAGCTACTAGTAATCACTTACACTTTTAAAATGTTTTAAACTTGCCTATAGTAGCACTTACTTCCGAAACGGCCGTCCTCAACAAGCAAAGTAAGTGCTACTATAGGCAAGTTTAAAACATTTTAAAAGTGTAAGCTAAAATTTAAATTACCTTTAGTTGTTAGATATTTGTTTTGATGATAACAACTTTATTGAGCCTTTGCAGAAAAACTCATTAGTAAGATATAACGTTTTTACAACCAGGTACATTGTTGATTGATTATAAGATAGTAACAAAACCGGTATATAATAATTTAATGTAGCAGGGATTATACAATTGACGTAAGACTCTTCTTGAAAGAGTGTATATATATATATATATACACCTCTCACTGATTGATGTTCGAAGTAGATATATTTAAAGTATAAATTATTAAAACTATATTCCTATTAAAATGATATTATATTTGTTACTGGCAATAACAAAATTAAAAAAAATATTGATTCCATCTCACTGGAGCTAATAGTTTTACACCTAAAACACTTGAACGTATGTTACACTTGCTTGTAGTACCACTTATTATTTTTTTATGATTGAGAACAGCCGTTTCGGTGACTATAGGCAAGTGTGAAATACTAACATATACAGAAGACGTTTTTTTTTTTTATTTGATTCCATCTTCAACTTAAGCTATTGCTTTGGTCTTATACTTATTTATTAATGTGTGCTACTACAGGCAACATACGAGTATTAATAAATGTTGGAGTGTATAATTGTTTGTAAATATCGCAAATATTAAATAGTGCTTAAAAAGAGTTCATAAAAAGTTCTGACAGATGGAGGTCCTACGAAACACGTCAACGGGGAGTGTGACGATGCTGGGAATGGCAGATAATTATGATACTCTAAATAAGAATATATATCCCAGCAGAAAAGTAGAAAATTATCAAAAGTATAGTGCCTAAAATGTGAAAAAAATACAGGCTTAGCTTTAGTACACAAACACTAATGAAATTATATAAACATAGTATATATATATATATATATATATATATATATATATATATATATATATATAATATATAATAAATTGTTAAAACAGTCACTCGCTCTTCTACTGTTGTTGGGTTCACCTCGTCAATGCTGGATGAGATTCTAGCGAAACGTCGGAACTGCGAATTTATGGACTGCAGAATGAACGGATGTACTCCAGATAGTATCAATTCATCATATTTTTCCATCCGTGAAGGAATACGTATCGGCATATATATATATATATATGTTAAATAATTATGTTCAAACATAAAAATAACATTATGAATGAACAAATACAAATAAAATTAAAAAACGATAAATTATTTAATCTAATAGACAAAATTAACCCCAGGACAAACTTTAAAGACTCGCACAGTGCAGTGAATCCGAAAATAGAATATAACGGTACACCACACCTTACGACAACGGGAATTCCACTCAGCTCGCTGTCTACTACAACCCCCGGTCAGTGCCCGATGATGGAGACAAACCCAGTCTTTAAAAGTTAACTCGCATAAATACCAAGTAAAATTCTTGTTTAAGTACATATAGTGAAAGTGATAAGTGAATACAAGAAAACAATGTTGCAAAGCTACACACACACACACATATATATATATATCCCCCTTTTTTTTAAAAAAGTTGTAAGTGATATATATATATATATATATATATAAATAAATAAATAAATAAATATATATATATATACATATATATATATATATATATATATATATATATATATATATATATATATATACATATATATATATATATATATATATATATATATATATATATATATATATATATTTGTTTATGTTATATATTTTTTTATCAACTCAACAGCCTTCATTAACAAGAATATACTGAACAAAAATTGAACTGTTCTAAGCTTTCACTAGAGTGCAGCAATTTCGTAAACATAAATCTTTTCTTAGTTACCTACTTCAATATGCAATTGCTGAAACAGTCTGCCAGAGTTCCAACTTTCCAATGCCATTTTCATTTTGTTATTATGGTTGTTTCACAATGGTTCTATATAAGATGTTACTGATTTTATTTGTATATGTTTAGAAACGTCTATTTTATTCCTTTGTATTTTTTTATATTACATTCTTGCTCTTCAGTTAAAAAAATCGTGTAATTTATAACACAATGTTTAGCAGAACTAGCTTTATATATGAATGCTTCATGTAAGTATTTGGGTGATCTTTACCTTTATTTTCCTCTCATGTAAATGGTTACACTAAACCTTATATACATATATATATATATATATATATATATATATATATATATATATATATATATATATTGTAATACTTGGTAATTTTGTTTTATACAAGTCTTAATAAAAGTTATAAATTAAAAGAAATAACAATTCAATGCTGCTTTTTGTTACAATAAATTTTTAATATCTTAAAATGACATTCCTATTATCTTTTACAAAGTCACTTACTAATTAAATTTCTTATTTCCTCTACAAAGAATTACAAAAATTAAGCTTTATTAGCCTAAGTCTATAATTTGTTGATAGCAGCAAGAAGTTTAGTTATAAAATTTAATATGAATTGAAATTGATTTAATTATTTCAATTTGAGCTTGAGCTCTCTTTATCTCGGGTTAAATAGGTGGGTTTTCTAAATTTTGACTAATAAATTTTGAGTTGGCACTTTCAAAAAAATATCTAAATTACAATTCTTACAAGTTAAAATTTTTACAAGTTATTTTAGTTCCTAATTAAATAATTTCCTGAATAATGTCTTCTTAATTGATCAGTTCAATGGTTTGGCTTATTGTTACTCTGTAATTATGATTTAAATACGATACTGCACTTTCCGCACCAGTTAAAAAAATAAAATTTCGACAGCCAATTCTGAATACGTCTTCCTCGTTCCGATGCTTTGTTCCAACTGCTTACTGACGCTACCTTTGTTAGAAAAAAATGGCCAAGTCGTGAATTTCCGCTATTTTTTCGTTTATTCCTTGCAAGTAACAGCTTTACGGATGTCATGTTCTTCTTCTTTACGGATACACTTCTTCTTCTTAACAACTGCACTTAAATTTCTTTGCATTTAAATCCAAAACTGTTTTCTATTATATCTCCACGAGAAATATTTAAAACGAATATCTTTTGCCGGTCAATGCGCACGCAACTCCACAAATCTGTTATCCATCGAGTTTACTACAGCACATTTCACTAGCTTGCCGTGTGAAAGTTTTAAGTGTATTTTTACATAGTTCTATTTAAATTGTTACCTATCAATTATTTCTAATACATTTTTTATAAATAGTGATTTGTGTGTTTTTTTTCTTTTATATAAAATCTTGTGATTAGATCTAAAATGTGGCCGTGTGCATTTTCTACACAAGTGAAATTAGGTTATGTTTACATTTCGTTCCTGGTATATTTTAGTAATTTTTACATACTGAATTTATTTTTATATATTTATCTTATTTTGGTAAGTGCCTTTTATATGTATACTATTTCAAAATGTTACATAGTCCCCAAATTTAGATAAAAAAAAATTTTGATTCCAAAATTCCTTTTTTTTTTTATCTCAATTTTCACATTTTGGGAGTAAACTCTTACTCTATCCTTCTTGCTTGTCTGCTGCCATCTAATTACATATGATATACTTAACTCCTAACAATACAATAAATTAACAATTAACATTTAATCAACAATACTCTTACTCTTAACTCTCAATTTTCACATTTTGGGAGTAAACTCTTACTCTATCCTTCTTGCTTGTCTGCTGCCCTCTAATTACATATGATATACTTAACTCCTAACAATACAATAAATTAACAATTAACATTTAATCAACAATACTCTTACTCTTAACATCTCGTACATTAATCATTTTCTGATTCTTAGAATCTATTTTATAAACTTTTTCTTTTTCTTTCTTTATTTTAATTTTAATAGAATGGGATCCTTCCAATCATAAGTCTTTTTATTTATCTATACAATCTATCTTCTGACACAGTGTTCTTTTTTTTAATTTTAGCCTAACCGAGTCATAGCATGTCTAGGTTGTTTGTAGGTTAGGTCCTTGTTCTTATTCATTCATCCCTTCCTATTTTATTTATTTTTACATATTTTTTTATTTCTTTATATTTTTTTTTCAAGTGTTTGTTTAATTATTAAGTCATTTCTGGTCTATTGTCATTTCCGGTTTATTTGTTATCTATCCCTCCTACATTCGCTTCCTTCTCCTAATACTTTCATATCCTGAGTCATTCCTGTTGTTACCATCTTATTATCCCTTGTTATTTTCCTTTCTCTCGACTTCTCCCTTTATTTATTTAATTTGTTCTACCTGAAATTTATCTGATTCTCCCTGGTGTGCCTCCCTTGGTTCATAAAATTTCTTTAACAAGCTAATATGGAAAATTCCTCTAATTTTATTGCTTCTAGCATCTTTGATTTCATAAGTCGCTTTGCCATATTTCTTGGTGATCACATAAGGTCCATCATATACATAAAATAATTTTGCCATCTCACCTCTTATACCCTGTGGTTGCCAATTTTCTTTTACTAATACCTTGTCCCCAACATTTAATTCTTCTATTTTATGAGTTTTATTAAATTTCTCTGCTCTCTTATGAGCCTTCTTCTTAATTCTACTCCTAGCAATTTCTAAATGTCTTTCTAAATTTATTAATTTTGAACTCCAGCCAAAATTTTTTATTTCCTTTTGCCAAAACCTTTCATCCTGAATTCCTAGTTGTAGCTGGTTAGGTGTGTATCCTGTAGTCTCATGAGGAATTTCATTAATTGCCTGGTTAATAACCTCTACATATTTTCCCCATCCTCTATGGTTATGATGACAATATGTTCTCAAACATCTAATGATCTCCTTATTCACCCTCTCAACGATATTGCTTTGTGGCCTCCTTATTGGAGAAAATATTGGTTTCATTTCTCTATTTTTTATATACTCCAGCCATTTCTTATTATTAAACTGGGTTCCATGATCAGTCTGTATTCTTTCTACTCTCCCGAAATTTTCTATATAATTTTCTAAACATTTAATTGCCTCCCCTGTGGTTGCCTTTTTCAATTTATAGATTTGAACGAATTTTGTAAATACATCTAAAATTACTAATAAATACTTATAGCCTCCTACAGTTCTTTGAAATGGTCCTATAAAATCAATTGACAATTGCTCCTTTGGTTTTTCCACTTGGATCCCTTTCCTCTCTCCAAAATTACCTTGGGTTACATTTTTAGCTCTTTGACAAATATTACATGTTTTAATAATTCCCCTAATGCTTTTTCCCATCTTCTTCCAAGTGAAGCTCTCTGATAATATGGTATGACATTTCTTAGCTCCTGCATGCAGGTAATATTCATGACAAGTACCCACTATTTCTTTAATCATTCCCTTTGGTACTACTATTTTCCAACTTTCCCTATTTCTTTTGTATACTAAGTCATTAATAATTTTATAATTTTGAAGATAATTTTGAATGTTTTCTTTTATTTCTCTAACTTCCAAATCTTCTACTTGTAATTTACTAAATTCTTTAAATTTTGTACACATTTCCATATCCATAACTCTTTCTATATAATTTATTTGTAATTCTGAATTTTGGTCTCTTCTTTCAAACTTATTTTTGTCACAAGGGTTCCTGCTCAATAGGTCTGCAACTACATTTTCTTTTCCTTTACAGTGTTCAATAGTATAATCATATTCTTGCATTAGTAATATCCATCTATGCAATCTTGAATTTAAAATTTTACAAGTCTTAATAAAAGTTAAGGCCTGATGGTCAGTCTGGATCACAATTTTTCTTCCTAGGATGATCTGTCTTGCTTTCTGCAGACAAAACAATATAGCAAGTAATTCCTTCTCAGTGGTATAATATTTAACTTCACTTCCTTTTAATGTGCGGCTCATAAACATTCCTGCCTTTTTCTCCCCCTTTTCATCAATCTGATAGATGTGTCCTCCTATGGCATATTCACTGGCATCTGTTTGTAGGTAAAATGTTTTCTGGTAATCTGGGTGAGTAAGTACATTTGTTTCCAAAAATTTTTTCTTTAATTTAATAAAATTTCGCTCCTCCTCTTCTGTCCAAATAAATTTGTTTCTATTAGATAATAATTTTAATAATGGTTGTACAAATTCTGAATATTTTTCTATAAATTTATTATAATAATTAGCCATTCCAATAAAACCTTTTAACTGTCGAGGATTTTTAGGTGAGGGAAATTCTAATATAGCTCTAACCTTCTCTTCATCCATTTTTACTCCATTTGTAGTCAATCTATATCCTAAGAATGAAATATCTTTTCTACAGAACTCTGATTTATCAAATTTAATGGTCATGTTGTTTTTTAAAAAAATTTGGAAGATCCTTTCTAGGTGTTTTTTATGCTCCTCAAATGTCTCAGACATACAGACTATATCATCTACATATATTAAGGTGAAATCTTCTAATTCCTCCCTCATAATACTGTCCATAGCTCTTGCCAATGCTGCTAGAGATGTTTTCAATCCATAGGGTGTAACAACAAACTGGTATGTTTTCCCTCTATGTTGGAATGCAGTATATTTTCTTGACTCCTTTTCCAATTCAACCTGCCAGAAACTGTTAGTGAGGTCCATGGTACTCAACCAATTAACTCTCTTTGCTCTGTGTAGAATCTCATTTATTCCTCTATAGCAATCATAATCCGGAATTATAATTTCATTTAGTTTTCTTGCATCTAAACATAATCTAACTTTCCCATTGGTTTTGATGACTGGGACTATTGGATTAATATATGGACTAGTACTTCTTTCAATTATACCTAACCTCAACATTTTCTCTATCTCTTCTTGTACCTGATCTTGGTACTTTGTAGGAATTGGGTAATTTCTTTGGTAAAATGGTACATCTTCCCTAACTTTAATCTTATGTTTATATGCAGTGCATAAACCGGGCTGGTCTGAAAATACTTCTTTATACTTCTCTATTAAATCACTCATCTCCTGTCTTTGTTCCTTAGTTACCTCTTCATTCCCTATTCTTTCAAAAATATCCTCTTTTTTTATCTCTCCCTCCTCTTGTACAATTTTAATATAATTTTTACTCTGGTTTCCAAAAGTTTCAAATTCTTCCCATTTTTCCATATCATTCATTCCTTCCTGTTCATCACAACTCAATTCCTCCTCCATCTCATTTTCAACATTATTCATCTCCCCTTTAAATTTTGTCTGCCCATCTACACTCATTTTTGATTTATATAATTTGTTTTCATATTTAAACTCCATCTCCCATTTTCCAAAATCAAGTTGTGCCTCCACATCCATCAACATATCCGTACCTATAATAAATTTTCTCAATAAGCCTGGCACCACTAGGCATTGAAACGGATATTTTACCCCTCCTATTTCTCCTATTACCATGATCATTTTGTTTATCTTTTTAGTTTTCTTATTTGTTGCAGTCCGAATGGTTAAATTTTTTATTGGTAAGATTTCTATTTTTCCTATTTTATTTTTATTCTCTAACATCCATTTCTCCTGGATACATGTTACGTTACTGCCTGTGTCTATTAATGCTAGTAAACTTGTATCTTCCATCTTAATCTCTATCTCTGGGTTTATTATTTTTTTTTCAATTCCTAAATTATAATTTCTCTCCTCATCTTCTTGTTCTAAAAATTTTCTACTGATTAATACATTATTTATAGTTAACTTAATTTTATCGTAGGAGCTTTTATCAAATTTTATCACTGGCAACCTCATTTGTTCTGTTTGATGCTCCTTTTCCTGATCCAAGGCGACGATACCAGTGTTCTCTAGTTTTCCGTTTGACTATGTGCACCATCCTCCTTCCTTGTCCCCACGCCTGTCCTTGCCTTTATCTGATTTATTTCCTTCTGGCTCCTGTCATTTGTTCTGTAATTCCTGTCTCCTCTATTTTCTCGACTATTTTCCTGCCCTGGTCTTGGTTCAATATTCCCCCTCATATGATTATCTATTCTTCTGTTAAAAAACTGGACATATGGCCGTCCTTCATTTCTATATTCATTTCTTCTATACAATTCTCCTGGTCCTGGAAATCTTCTATTTCCCTGCTGTCTCATCCCTTCCTCACCCCTTCTGGGTGGAAATCTATTTCCATTCTGTTCCTCTCTAGGGGTAGGCCTATTCCATGGTCCCCTGTTTCTCTGTCTTATTTCCTTATTTCTCTCCTCTATATCCTCCTCATTTAGCATCCTTTCCATCTCTCGGATCGTTTTTATATTTTGTACTCTTCTTGACAACTGTATCCTTTCATTAAAATGCCGGCTTAATCTCCGGACTATCTCTTCCTCATTTTGCGGTGGTGTCATGTTCTTTAAAACTATGACTCTTTCTATGAAATAATCTGCTCTGGCTCTTCCATTTCCCTCTATATACCTTTCATTTTCTATTCTCTCTTTGATGCCTTCCTGTATTTCTTTGGCCCAGTATCTTTCTATAAACCTATCTTGTAAATCTGCGAAATTTTCCACTTCCTCTCTGATTGATTCCCACCATCTTGCTGCTCCTACTTCCAAGACTCTATCTATGATTCCTCTCCATTCATTTTCAAATCCTTCCCCTGTCCTACATCCAAATTTTCTCTCCACATACCTATCCAGTCTTTTTAGGAACTCCATAGGGTTACCATTCCTACCATTAAATTTTGGCATCTCCTCCTGATTCCCGCATGACACCTGTATTATCCTTAGGCCTTCTCCTCCTTTATTTTCTTCCACCTACTTTTCTACCTTTTCCATTCTCTGGGTCAATTCCCCTTGTTTCTCATTATTCCTCCTTCCTTCTGTTTCCAATCGGTCAATTCTATCATTATTATTGTTTTTCTCAATCGCTATCTCCCTATTTAAAACTCTTAACTCTTCCCTGTTCTGTATTGTCATTCTTTCTACCTTCTCTATCTCTTTCTTATTAATCTCTGTCACATCAGCTATTATTTCTTTTGTTTCCTCTAAATTCTCCTTAATCTTCTCCTCTAAGTCTCTTCGCATAACTCCTATTACATCATTATTCTCGGTTCTCAACTGTTCCCTCATATCCTCTATCATTCTCCTATTTTCTTCCTTTAGGCTTTCGAATTTCTTATCCATTTCCAACCTACTTGAGGCAAATCCTCTGTTCATCTCTTCTTTCATCTCCTTATTTTCCTCCTTTATATTCTCTTTTAATTCCTTTTTTAATTCTCTCATATCCTCCTTCATTTCCTCTCTCCCTTTTAGACTCATTTCCATGAGAGATCTCATCATTTCCCTCAATTCTTCATTCTCATTATTTCCCTTTTTCTGTTGGGTTTGCATCAGTGGTAATCCCCTAGCCTCATCTACTTGGGTTTCCACCTCACTCTCTTCTATAGGCATATCTGTGCCTTCCGTTTCTGTCTCTTGTATTTCTAGGCTTGTCCCTTCTTCCAATTCTATTAGGCCTATTGTAGCTTCTTCCTCTTTTTCATCTATTTTTTCTTTTAATGTCACATATTTTCCTTTTGCAGCTTCCTCAATTGCTGTACCCTTCCTAGACCTACTATGTTTGTTGTATTCCTCTAATTTTTTTGTTTTTTTCGCTTTCTCCCTCCTTAAATTATATGTACCTGTTTCAGATTCCATTTTTTTTTCTTTATCTAAAATTTCAAAATTCCCCTTTATTCTATTTAAATTTTGAAAATTAAAAAAATTATTGACTTATGGTTGCAAAGTCCTGAAAAGTAAACAATATTAATACAAATATTTAATTAATAATCTTATCTAAAGTGCCTTGAGGTTAATTCTTAAATTTTTTTTATAATCGAGCCCCACGTTTGTGTGCCAAATGTAATGATTTGGTAATTTTGTTTTATACAAGTCTTAATAAAAGTTATAATTTAAAAGAAATAACAATTCAATGCTGCTTTTTGTTACAATAAATTTTTTTAATATCTTAAAATGACATTCCTATTATCTTTTACAAAGTCACTTACTAATTAAAAAATTCTTATTTCCTCTACAAAGAATTACAACAATTAAGCTTTATTAGCCTAAGTCTAAAATTTGTTGATGGCAGCAAGAAGTTTAGTTATAAAATTTAATATGAATTGAAATTGATTTAATTATTTCAATTTGAGCTTGAGCTCTCTTTATCTCGGGTTAAATAGGTGGGTTTTCTAAATTTTGACTAATAAATTTTGAGTTGGCACTTTCAAAAAAATATCTAAATTACAATTCTTACAAGTTAAAATTTTTACAAGTTATTTTAGTTCCTAATTAAATAATTTCCTGAATAATGTCTTCTTAATTGATCAGTTCAATGGTTTGGCTTATTGTTACTCTGTAATTATGATTTAAATACGATACTGCACTTTCCGCACCAGTTAAAAAAATAAAATTTCGACAGCCAATTCTGAATACGTCTTCCTCGTTCCGATGCTTTGTTCCAACTGCTTACTGACGCTACCTTTGTTAGAAAAAAATGGCCAAGTCGTGAATTTCCGCTATTTTTTCGTTTATTCCTTGCAAGTAACAGCTTTACGGATGTCATGTTCTTCTTCTTTACGGATACACTTCTTCTTCTTAACAACTGCACTTAAATTTCTTTGCATTTAAATCCAAAACTGTTTTCTATTATATCTCCACGAGAAATATTTAAAACGAATATCTTTTGCCGGTCAATGCGCACGCAACTCCACAAATCTGTTATCCATCGAGTTTACTACAGCACATTTCACTAGCTTGCCGTGTGAAAGTTTTAAGTGTATTTTTACATAGTTCTATTTAAATTGTTACCTATCAATTATTTCTAATACATTTTTTATAAATAGTGATTTGTGTGTTTTTTTTCTTTTATATAAAATCTTGTGATTAGATCTAAAATGTGGCCGTGTGCATTTTCTACACAAGTGAAATTAGGTTATGTTTACATTTCGTTCCTGGTATATTTTAGTAATTTTTACATACTGAATTTATTTTTATATATTTATCTTATTTTGGTAAGTGCCTTTTATATGTATACTATTTCAAAATGTTACAATATATATATATATACATCACTTTCACTTATGTACTTAAACAAGAATCTTACTTGGTATTTATGCGAGCTAACTTTCAATGGCTGGTTGTGCCGTCATCCTCAGGCATACTGAACAAGATTGTTGTAGACTGTGAGCTGAGTGGATTTCCCGTTGACCTTGGTGTATCGTTATGTTCTATTTTTAGATTCACTGCACTGTGCGAGTTTTTAACGTTTGTTTTGGGGTTGATATTGTCTATTAGATTGAACAATTTATCGGTTTTTGATTTTATTTGTATTTGTTCGTTAATAATATTATTTTTATTTTTATAAATTTGAATGTTAGCTCGCATAAACACCAAGTAAGATTCTTGTTTAAGTACATAAGTGAAAGTGATAAGGTATACAAGAAAACAGTGTTGTATAACTACAAATATACATATACATATATATATATATATATATATATATATATATATATATATATATATATATATAGTGTGTGTGTGTATCTAATTTTGTCACAGATAGGAATAATTTGACAGATGTGCAAAATCTCAAAGGGCTATGAAATGTTTGAATTTAAAACATTTGCAAGGATTTGGCATTACTTTAGAAAAAGAATCAATTTTGAGAAACTAAACAGCATCCATGGTCATGTCAACATTAACTTAGATACATGGTTTCACAAAACCAATGGAAAAGTGAAAGGCAAAAAGTTACAAAAATTGAATGTACTTTTTGCTAATTTTTAGCATCAGGTTACAACGGTTTTAGGGAAAGTTCATAAAGCTTTTATTATAGCTAAAGGGGCTTATGTTTTTAATTTAAAATACATTTATGAGATGGAATTTTTCCTTTGGAAAGTTTAAAACAATTTATATGCCAGCTTCAATAATATTTAGCAAAATATATTGGAACAATTAATACAGTTTGGGAATATGAATTTTTTAAGGTCAGCAGCAGAGAATCTCAGCATTTTTTTTTCTTACTCTCTATTTAGACTTTATAATGAGTACCTTTAAACTGAAGGTTTTTAATTTTCATTGTATGTGTCTATACAGAAATTTTAAGTTTTTACAGCTGCAACTTATCAAAATGTGTATAGTTGTTCAAATTTGGAAACTTAAACTAACTTATTTGAGCTTCATATAAACAACACCAGATTAGAGATTAAATCTTCATTTGAAATTAGTTCTAAGAGACATAGCAGAAAAAATCAGCTCAAGGGATTAAAATATTCACCTGGTATTTATTGATTAACCATAAATCGATTTTATACAAAAAAAATCAGTTATTGTAACAATCTTGAATTCGCTGATTAAGCCAAAAGTAATTATTGCATAACTAAATGGATACTTTTGAACTATAGAGTTCCCCATTTGATTATAAATAAGCCTCTAGCTTGTCTAAGATATGTCCATGGTATAAAATGAATTTAAATAAGAGACTTAGAAATTGTCAGAAGAAAATAATGTCTATAAATAGAGCAATAATAGTATTTTTTCATATCATTTTTAGGCTATATTTCTCCATATACAACAAAATTATTTGGATCTGTAAATCCAAATATTTTTTTTGTAGAAACATTGACACTTTGTAAATTGTTACAATGATAGTAAAATCTTAGACTATTTAAAAGAATTAGGATAGACTTTTTTTTGTAGATCCTTAGCTTCTGAAATGATTTTGTTGGCAGATACTGTTGGATTCGATATTAATTTAGGATATGTTGGCTTTTGCTCTCTAGATGTTTTCTATCGTTCTTTTTATTGTCTGCATAGGAAAAACAACAAAAAAAAATTCACTTATTCAGCTTGCCCACGGATTTTCATTTGAAAAGTGATTTGACACACAAAAATTATGTCTGGATTTGCGAATATCACGGCACATATAGACATGTTGTGCATGGAAGAATGGAATGCGACCTTGGGGTCCAACAAATCCAAGTTACTATGGGGTTATTCAGGAGACTTGTGGGGAAAAGAGCTACTCTCCTTAAGTAGACCTCAACTCAGAGTTACTGTAGAGCTGGTCACAGGCCATGGGAATCTGAGGGGGTTCCAATACAAAATTAGAAGATCTAGGTCCCATGTGTGCAAGATATGCGACGAGGACCAAGAGGAAACCCCAATCCACGTACTCTGTGAGTGCCCTGCTTTGGGAGCTGCAAGGAGAAAGTGGTTTGGGCCGGCAGGTATGTACAGCAGAGGATATCAGAAGATTTAGCAACAGGTGGGTACTTGGTTTCTACAAAGAGGTAGGTATCCACTAAGCTAGTCCTGTGGTAGGGATGGGAAGAGAGTACAAAGGCTGCAGCTAAGTGCTCTTCACCGATAAGGTCCCTCCGAGTTTTAGTAATATTAATTGTGAATATTGAGACATCCCAAAGACTGTGCACATGACATTTTTTATGTAGTAAAGCCTTACATTTGATCAACATTTTATGGGCAGCTAGCACCAAATGGTAATCCCTAGAATCCAATGCAACAATTATTACGTCAACAATGGCAGTTTTTTAAGATGGAAACTAACATTATTCATCATCACTTGGGCTTCTGTTGATAATATTAATTAAATTTGTAAATATAATTCAGTTAGTAGAAATAAAACAGATCCAATCCAATATTTGCCTTTTGTACAGTTTTATTTTACACTTAGCTTACAATTATAATTTCTGCCTCTCGAGTCAGAGGATTTATTCATTAGAAAACAACACCCCAACCGTAGAGATCAGCTGAAGCAAGCTAGCGCAACTGATAGCTTTTTTTTTCAAGAGCTTACCTTTGTGTCTTCCAGAACTGCTACATGTTCAAATAATATTAGTTTTGCACAGCAAAAAAATGTCAATGGCTATCTGACACAGAAAGTAAGTGGTCTATGAACATATGGCGCTTACCCTTGTGTCTTCCAGAACTGCTACATGTTCAAATAATATTAGTTTTGCACAGCAAAAAAATGTCAATGGCTATCTGACACAGAAAGTAAGTGGTCTATGAACATATGGCGCTTACCCTTGTGTCTTCCAGAACTGCTACATGTTCAAGTAATATTAGTTTTGCACAGCAAAAAAAATGTCAATGGCTATCTGACACAGAAAGTAAGTGGTCTATGAACATATGGAAAGTAAGATGTATGACCTTGTCAAAATCTATGCAGGCAATAGAACTAGATTGCCAAATTGTGCCCATGCAGATGCTGCCATATCCTATGATCGCCATTGCAACAAACTCAAAAAGTTGGGTGGTAACACTGTAAAAAAATCATTAAGCATTTCATACCCTCGGATTTCTAACTCAAATCAATAGCTAGAAATGCTACATAGAAATTTTAAATGTATGAAGTATTGAAAATTAAATTATATTTGGAAACTTTAATACAATTGTTCAACAATACAAACATTGTGGTTACCAAATCAATATTCTATGTCATTGACCAAGAATAAAATATCTAATTACATTTAATTATTGTATTTATAAACTACAATATACAAAAGCAAAGAAAACTGTAATGTTCTGCTTAACAAAATAAGTCCCAAATCACATAATTTTTTTTTACTTATCAATAATTTCTGATTTTATTACTAAAATAATAATATAAGCTCTTAATTTATAAATTCTATTTAACTAGAAACATTTAAAGGCGTCTACTGATAACACAATAAACTGCAAATAATAACCATATTAGTCATACAATGTGCAATTCCCCAAAGTTATAATCATTCAACTCTTTTCAATATTTTTCCAGTTCTTGTGCATACTAACACTGGTATTCCATATTTTACATCATGTTCAGGTTGAGTCAACTGATATTGTTGTATATTTACATTTACAGTATTTTTAGAATCCAAATCACAATATGTTGTCATTGATTCTCTTTTTGTTTGACTTTGTTTATTATCTTCACCATTAACAAAAATCTCTTCTTGTCCTTCTACTTGATGTGTTGCTTGGTGTTTCAAAAGATTGCTATTTTGGCCAAAAGACTTCCAACATATTTTACACGTATATGGTTTTACTCCAGTGTGTGTCCTTTCATGTCTGTCCAAATTCGATTGCTGGACAAATGTTTTTGAGCAAAAGCGGCAATGAAATGGTCGTTCACCAGTATGTAAACGAATATGCTTTGTTAAATTAGCCTGTTGTGAAAAACATTTGCCACAAACTTGACAAGGATAAGGCCGTTCACCAGTATGTGTACGGATGTGTTTAGTTAAATTTGCTTGTTGAGTGAAACCTTTACTGCAAGTTTCACAACGGTAAGGTTTTTCGCCTGTGTGAGTTCTAATGTGTTTCCAAAGATTTGGTTGTTGAGTGAATGTTTTCAAACAAATTTCACATCTAAAAGGCCTTTCACCCGTATGAATTCTTTCATGGGTAGCTAAATTTACAAGCTGAAACAGAAATAAATAATTTAAGTTTAAAACAATTATGTTGAAAATAATGTTTTATTTTTTTTTACATATTTTTTGTGGCTGTTGAGGATAGTGGTGGTTCATGAACAAGAAAAGGTAGGAAAAAACTTCTGAAGTGGGTTTTCATAATCATCTTGATTTTAATGATTAATTAAAAATTAATTATTTCATAGTTATATGAAAACTATACCAACTTACTGTGTTGACGCGTTTTGAATTGTCGTTTCTTTGATGCTACAAATGTAGGCTTAATCAACAAAATGACAATTTCAAAATGCATCAGCATAATAAGTAGCTGTAGTTTTTACTCAGTTATAAAATATTTATTTATGAATAAAACTTCAGATTTACAAGATGGTTGGAGATAACTTTAAACAAAGTTTGTCAGAACAAAAACTCATTAAATATTACAATTCCTTTGAGTTAAATTATATGATTAACTTCTTTTGTATGTGATTCAAGGATATCAGCCTGGTTCCTTGGATTATGGTAGGACATAAAATCCGATGGTCTGAGATATGGAGTTAGGAGACTGTTATCTCAAATATCTTTTTACTTATGAAGTATAGAAACAGAGGTTTTAGATCTTCATGTAACCATTTTAAAGTTTTATGAATATTTTGATATTATTAATGTTACTGAAACTTTAACACTATGAACTTTGTTCAAGCTGTAGCACTGATTGAAGTTTATCAACTTATTATTTTAACTGATAACTTATTAATATAATTTATAACTTATTTTACTTATTTTATGTATTATAAAAAAACATTCTAAATCGTTGATAAACCTATTTTAAAGATAAAGTTGTCTTCCAATTATTAAATCTTCATAAAATTATGAAACAAAGAATTTTGTAGTATAAATACAAGTTCATAGATTGATTATAATTGTTTCAAATTACTGATTTGTTATTAAACACTATTATACTAAGAACAATAAAATTAAGTACAAATTAAAACTGATTAACAAATACACAAGAATAAGTGGATATATTTATGAATTTAATTTAAAAGTTAAGAAATATGTTACTTACTAGATATGTGTTTAATGAATTCTAGGCTAAATACTATGCAGATTAAATGATTTTCACAATCACATTATTTCAATGTTTGAACATCAATTTTAAAATTGATGTAAAATAAATTTTAAAATGATAAATAATAAAATTACCTGTGAAAATGTTTTAAAGCACACCTTACATCGGTGTTCACCCTGACGACTAGGATTTTTACGTTTCGTCAGTTTTAAAACAGGCAGTTGACTGTTTTGTGCATACATATCTGAACAAACATCAACTTCCACTTCTACTTCATCTTGAGCCATTCGGTACATAATGACTTCTTCGTGAGCCACGCCTGGAGTCATTGCACTACTTATATCCATAATTGGAGTACCCAAAATAAATCGATAAACTCCACTTGGATCACCTCGAAATGTGTCATCAAAACCATTGCCTCTCCTTATGTTTCGCATATGATCATTAACATTTATATAATGTTCAAAGAATCTACTTTCTTCGCCCATTTCTGCCTTCAAATATAAATACTAACACAAATTTTTAAACTGACTTTACACTATTATTAAAGACAGGATACTGTTTTATAAAAGCATCCAATTTTTGTTTGAAAAGTTCACTTTTTATCGGTTCATTCAAGTTTATTATTGGATTTTTTACAACATACTCCACATATACCTATAACAAAATAAACAATTATCAACATTATAAGACAGTTTTGAAAATAATATGTAACTGTATGAGATCAAATTGTCAGAATAAAAATGGAAAAAAAACTGGGAATGGAAAACTATGAGGTGTGTTTGTTACTTTATAAGTAGTATGCCAATTTAAACCCTTAAGAAATTGGAGTAGGGGTCAGGAGATCTTTATAGGGAGTTATTGGTTAAATTTGATTTCTCATATTTTACAATTTTTCTAAAGACAGTAATAACATTCACTTTTAAAGAGGTTAAATTCACAAATAAAATAGCATAATGTTTTCAATAACACAATGTCTAAAATAGCAAATGAAAAATGAAGTGTTATATCCTAACACTATTACAAGATTATACAGAAGCTAAACAAAAAATAATAGAACAAATTTCATCACTTTACACTGACCATTAGGAAACATAGGGAACTGACTATGCTATCCAAACTTGTAAACCTAAAGAACAGCACTCTATCTTAGGCTACATATAACTATAAAACCTTTGTTAAAGTTAATTAATTAGTTCTAATTATTATTAATAGTTAAACTGAAACCTGGTATTATACTTTTTTTTGCTAATCTAACTGAAAACTTGAACTATTACATCTTATTGAAGGCACTGCTTGACGTTTTATAGAAAAACTGCAGAGGTAAACTTGATTTTATACACTTTTATGATAAGATTGTAAAATAAGATTTATATGTAAAAACATTTCTCCCACATTTTAATATAACAGATTGGAATAACAGCAATAATGAAACATTGTTTAAAAAAAATAGGATTTTTAAGTAAAAGATGTCTTCTTGATGATGAAAATATTTATGGTCCGCAGGGGGGGGGGTGCAGACTAGCTCCACCTACTAAGAGGGGTTTGGCTCCTCTCAAAGTACCCCACCACACACACCACTTGTTTCCACAATACATCTTCATACACATACAGAAACATGTACACTTCTGTAAACATCACCTACCTCACTGATAACACTTACTTTCACAATATACACACTCATACACATAGTTACACACAGACACATAACACAATTACTACATGTATTTGAAGTATCATCTTCTTTTAGGAATTATGGACTGATTAGAATCATTGCCCGTTGGGGGTGCTGAAAGGGTTATGTTCCTACTGTATTTGAAAATAAATTATGACTTTAAAATAATTTAAAAATTCAATTAAATATACTTTTATTTAACCTTAACTAAGGCTTATTTCAATAACACAAAAAAAACGTGATTATTACCTGACTATACATTTGTTGAAGCAGGTCACGTATATTTTGAGCTCCAACATCAGTATTTAAAATGAATTTTAACCCAGTTGGTGTTTCAAAGTAATTTAAAGCGTACTTATTTGTCTTGTAACAAAGAAAACCTTTTTTGCTATCTAGAGGTGAAATTTTAGCTACAAATGACTTAATAGAAAACAGCATACCATACATCAGCTTTGCCTCCTAAAAAAGAAACAATCTATTTATTTGGATCAGAAATAAATCTGTAGTATTACATACATAGTACAGATGGGCAAGTTGTGTCCATTTATTGATCAATTATTGCAATTTAATTTCAAAAATTTAATTTTTAAAAGTTTATAAAAAAAGTTAAAATAAAAAAAGCCAAAAGAGACAGTTATGGTTCACAAATTGTGCCTGTGGCTCAAACAATACACGCTGAAGTCCAATTAATAAACAGATCAGTTGGGCTAGCAGTGCCCCCTTTTAAGCCTAAATATGTTTCAAAGATTATGTTAAGACAAAAATTGTTTAACTTTAAATTGTTTAACAGTTAAAGAGTAAAAATCCAGATATATTTAATTTTCTAGTTTGTACTTGTATCCTCAGGATTGCTCACATTTTATTCAGAGTCATCATTATTATTAAGAAATAATTGTGAAACAGCCGTCAACATAGAATATAAAAGCTGAATTTTGACTTAAAAAGTAATCATATTTATAAAACAGTTTGAATAATGTACAGATTTATTCTGTACCTACTAGGTCATTAGGAACATAAATAATGGGTCATTAATCCACAATGGGTTAAGAGGAGTGAAATGGTAAAATTGGATGACAACAGAATTTACAGTAATAATTAAGACTATATCTGGGTATAGTTGTTACAAGGCTATGCGATAAGATTTCCACTCCAGATTCAAAACAGACTAATGGAATGTGAACTTCAATATAATTAATGACTTGGAAAACATTTATCTCTTATAGAAAATAATGTAAATAAATTATGATACACAATAACATTGAAAGTAACAATAAAATGAATGTTATAAAACACTTTATTTTCAATAATCTATTTTTTAAAGTCGTTTTGTTAAAGGTTTTGTTTCTTCTTTCAAAATGAGCCTAAAGGTATTTAAAACAATCCACTAAAACGCTCTATTTGTTTTTGGTTACAATCACTTTTACCCTATGCAAATTATGTTTTATGATCCTAGATAAGGTATTATTTATAAATGTACATTAAGAACCATTTAGTAGAAGGCATTTTGTGTTCAATGTACACGCTCCAACTAAATGGTGTTAAAGTATCATTTTGTTAGGTTTCGGGTCACTGCAGAATACACGGGGCAATTTTATTTATTTATTTTGTACTTTAGTAGTTTGTTATTGGTTAAATGATTATGATTTGTAATCATAAATGGTAAAAACAAATTAAAATTTATTATGGTTTGAAATTTGCGTTAGACTCTAGGCCCCATCTATTATGATGCACTTTTATGTACACAAAAATACACTCATAATAAGTACTTGCAGTAATATGACACAAATAAGCTAATAACTGACAGGAATAAAAATTATTTAGTGAGAAAGTCCATTTGACCTAAAAACTGATGAAAGGTTCTATCATGTATAGAATGTCTGATAAAAGGACACATTATGGGCTATAAATATCTATACTTATCTATGCTACAAGTTTCCAGAGGTGATAAATATTTCTTAATCAGCAGAGATGACTAGTCTTCTACATGAAATATCAGAAAATAACCTCTTTTGAAGCAAACAAACAATTTTGACATTCATGAAAAGCTGAACTCTCCTGTATTGGCTAGTTCATGAAGCTCAATGGATTAATCCTACCTTTATTAATAACAATCCGTCCCTATTCTTTGTTAGTGATAGGAGTCATACTGGCTCATTGCCAAAAACACTATAGAATTAAGACTCATCGCCAAAATTTACAAAAGGAAAATTAGATATGTTTATATTATATTACAATATTCATACATTCTTGAATTTTGTAGTCCATTATGTTCGGTGAATCTTATTAATCACTTAAACAATATTTTATGACTATCCGAACTTTAAGTATAGTTTAAACTGAACTATTGTTTAAGTGATTAATATTCATACAATTGACATTAAACTTTTCATTAGCTTAAAGCTCCTAAATAATTACTTTGAAAAATGTATTCGCTTTAATTCAAACTAAAAGGTAATAATCTTTCATAATTTTAGTTCTTTAAAATTACCTCTTCTCGTGTTATGCCTGATTGTTTTAGACGATTCCACTCAGCATAAAAAAGTAAAGTCCCATATCGGTTGAAAATATATAAATTGTGAACAGGCATTTTTCAATTGACTATTAAAGTTCAAAAATACAAACCTCTTGATCATACTTCAAACAAGTTTAACATAGTCATCTGAAAAGAACAAGAAAAATAACTCAGAAAAAAATAAATTATGATATTTCACACAAAACAAAGTGTGTAACATACAATGATAAAATTTTTTTGCTAATTCAAATATTTTATTTTGAAAGAATATTGAGTGTGTAGACCAGGAGTCCACAACCATTTTGGAATGGTGGGCCAATCAAATTAATTGTTCATTCTCTCGAGTCAGGCTGAAAATTTATACAGTATTGGAATACATATTATTTAGATGTGCTTAAATTTTCAAATATTATATCCATATTTTATATTGTAACATGCGTAAATACCATATATGCACCGCCATTTTATAATATACTAACTGATACGGCGAACTTTGTATTGCCTAAAAGTAAATGAATGGCGTATTAACACTAGCTGAACTTAATTTAGTATTTTATTAACATAATAATAGCTGATTCTATAGCAGTCAATTGTGAAAAGTATGACAACAAAATTTCTTGATTGAATGTTATGTGTTGAAGTGGAATTGGCTATACAATATTTTAGGGTTTTTCTCTCTAGGGCGTACACAAATAAATCAGAAGGTTTTTCAACTCGTGAGCAAGCCACATATAGCTGTTAATGTAAGAAGTATGTGTTTTTAAAATTAAGTCCAAATAATTTTAATTTGAGTGTAGCTTGGAAACTAAAATTTGGAATGAATTCAATTAAATGTCTTAGGATGAGATAAGATAGAAAATCATATTTTATGCTACTTTAGCACGTGAAAAATTCATGTTCAAATAAATTGGAAAGCTGTTTTGCTAAAACCTAGCGCCATTTTATAGGGTAATATATTTCTGCTGAAATTAATTGGTTGGGGGAGTGCCTTTGTGCCCTCCCTAGCTGAACCTCTGAGACTTGCTATACCAGAAACCTTTGCAGGAATTTACTCAACACTTTTACAAAGTTTCATCAGCGATCAGATATATACATATTTATTGATATTTTACGTTGTCCATTATTTTTCCATTGCACTGACTTTATGATGTTAATATATTACTATTGTAAGTAATTTTATTCACCATTAAGTGCAATGATTTTACCTTGTGTGATGAGGCGCCTTTCGGTCACTTGACCATTGTCAAATCACTGATTACTTTCTTTCAATTTTTCTGGTGTGGCACAACAGGTCAAGTGACCGAAAGGCGCCTCATCACACAAGGTAAAATCATTGCACTTAATGGTGGATAAAATTACTTAAAATAGTAATATATTAACTTCATATATATATATATATATATATATATATATATATATATATATATATATATATATATATATATATATATATATATATATATATATATATACAGTAAACTCCCGATTATCCGTGGAATAGGGTGGCCCGGCAACGCCGGATAACCACTTCGGGATACTTCCCTTTCAATGTAAAAATTAGTACGTACATATTTACATATCTATTCCCTTCATCTTAACTTCTATTAAGCCTTATATGTATTTACGTCGTAATTCACCGTTTGGAAATTTAAACACATGAATCTGATTGGAATGAAAATAGGATATTTATAAAACAATGGCAGACCCTGGATAATCCGCAAACCGGTTAATCCGCCCACGGATAATCGGGAGTTTACTGTATATATATATATATATATATATATATATATATATATATATATATATATATATATATATATAGAGAGAGAGAGAGAGAGAGAGAGAGAGAGAGAGAGTGAGAGAGAAGATAGCTTCATTGTAAAGGTTAATATTTTCTGATATAATTGTTGTTAAAATTAATTGGTTTGGAGAGGATCACATGTCCCCCCCCCCGAGACTTACTGTGCCAGAAACCTTCCCAGGAATGTACTCAACATTTCCCAAAATTTCATTTCGATTGGATCAGTTATTTAGTAACGCATAAATATGTGTATGTATATATATAGATCAAGTAATGCAATTGTGGATACACAATTTACCATTAGACTTATGAAAAGCTTTACAATGAACCATCTTAAGCCTTTGAGGCAAGGCGCTGAGGATAGATCTCCACCAAACTTCACAACAACCATCCTGGGAATATATTAAACAATTCTCCAAAATTCATTAACTTCTGTTCAGCCATTTAGCCATCCATAAGACGTATACATAGATGCGTCTATTTTTGAACAGTCCTAAGCCTCTGGGGCGGAGTCCTGTGTACAAATCTGTACCAAACTTCACATGAACCATCCAGGGAATATGTGAAATAATCTCTCCAAATTTCATCAACCTCTGTTCAGTGGTTTAGGCATTAATAGGATACATACATACATCGGTGTTTGAACCATCCTAAGCCTCTGGGACAGAGCTCTGTGAATGGATCTGCACCACACTTCACACGAATCATTCTGGAAATATTTTAAACAATCATTCTAAATTTCAATAACTTCTGTTTAGTGGTTTAGGCGTCCATAAGATACACACACACACACATATATATATATATATATATATATATATATATATATATATATATATACACACACATGCATCATTATTTGAACCATCCTAAGTGTCTGGGGCAGAGCCCTGTGGATGGATCTACATCAAACTTCATAAGAACCATCCTGGGCATATGTTAAACAATCCCCTTAAGTTTAAATAACTTCGGTTCAGTGGTTTAGCAGTCCATAAGGTGCATACATACAAACATTCATTTTTATATAAAGAGATAATAGCACACATACTGACACCGACACACGAGAAGAGCCCTGGCGTGCAAATGAGTCGTGCTCGGTTTTCAGTTCTGTGCATCTGCTGTTGATGTATTCCTGACCTACAAACATAGACTTAACTATACAGTAGTTATATTTTAGTGAGTAAAAGTATTTACAGATAGATAAAGGTATTAATTTTATTAAGAATGAGTGTACAAAATAAATTATATATGATCCTGTTTCCGCATTATAATTTTCTGTAAATCTGACATTTTGTGTTAAAAAATGTTTTTGAGAATGACCTTATCGTTTTGACCTGCCTTGGGCCAGGGCTGATCTCGTATGCTGGTGATAGTACCTGTAAAAATGTATCCAAATGTAAATCATTCTCTGTCTTTATATTGTTGCAATGTTGATATTAGGCCTACATCAGCATTAAAAATATGAAACAATTTTTACATTGAAAATGTTTATTTTATTTTGATAATTGAACAATGTTTATTTCAATGTTTGTAGTTGCTAGTTTTAAAGTTGATTCCAAGTGACTTTAAGATAAATGGTTCCAAGGTAAATGAGTATAAGCTTTAGATTTGATAGTTTTCATTAACGAAAAACCATGCTCACAAATACAGGAAAAAATACACATAAAAAACACACAATCCATATCAAATTTAGCCATTCACATACAGAACATACTACACACATATAGCAGCACTAACACATTCTAAAAGTTCTTCATTTCATCAAAAAAGCGATAAACTAAATACAAAAAAAACTTTGAAATATACAACACCATACAAAACCAACCACAACAGATTCTAAGCGACAAAACACACTCACAATAAAGTACTATATTCAAACACATAATTAACAACTACTCTGTGAACAATGACACGACAGAACTCCAAAACATCACACCTGAGCAACAGTCTTGTCCGTGACTCACAGCATTGAAATACACTGAGATAGTGTGAAACCCATCTACTGAAAAATATCAGTAAGTAGTGGTTTCTTGCAAAAGTGATTTCAATACAAACATTTTTACTATTTTTTTTTTGTTGCCATATTAGTTCTTTTGGATAAAATATTGATCATGTTAAGCTTGATCATTACAACTCTTTAGAAAGAATGTTTTGTTCTCTCTCTGTTTCCTCATTGAGCTAAGACATCATTCCTCCTAAAACTAATAGGATATTCAATTACACTTTTTAAAGATTGTTTTAACTTGCCTATAGTAGCACTTACTTTGCTTGTTGAGGACGGCCGTTTCGGGAGATGTGTCCCTTTGTCAACTCAGACCGTAACTTAGTTACGGTCTTTGTTGACAAAGGGACACATCTCCCGAAACGGCCGTCCTCAACAAGCAAAGTAAGTGCTACTATAGGCAAGTTAAAACAATCTTTAAAAAGTGTAAGTGATTACTAGTAGCTCACGCGAAGATGGAATCAACAAATGTGAGGATATTCAAATTGTTTTATTGTGGGAATAGACCTGTCATCTTTATGATGACAATTATAATGGCATCAATATGATAGTTATAACATTGAAAGTTTTAACAATGAACAATGTGGTTTTAGACAAGAAAGCTTATCCATCAATCGATTAGTTCTGATGGAGTCAAAGATTCTGATTGATTTTGAATTTTTTAGGCAACAAATTTTCTATTTTGAAAACACATTATAATGCATTTAGTCATTGCAGACAACACAAGGAGCCTATCCTTTATCCCAATGAAACGTACTTTTAATCCTAAGGTAATGTTAATTTGTTGGATCTTCTATATATGGGTTCACAACTTCTAGTTGTGAAATATATTACTTCTTACCTTGAAAAATCTGTTTCCTATTTACAGAAATTCCTGGAAAATATTATAATGTCTTAAATGTATAAAATACAAAATAGCTGTATAAATACAGCCACTTGGAACCATTGGAGAACAAATTTTAAACTCTCAATAATGTCATAATTTGTTTTGTCTAAGGGGAGGTGTTGGCTTCTAGTTGAATTTAAAACTGTGCAAGAAAATTTCTTTATTTTATTCCGACACAAACATTATGATTATTTTCTAATCTATATAACAATATTACTCTTATACTTCATTTCTGATTTAATCTCATGTTTTATTAACAAAGTTTGTTTGACAAAACTAGTGAAATATCTTTCAGCGGTATGGACTACTTAATGTTAAATGAGGCTCAAGGATTTTATTCTACATAACAAAGCTGTGACGTGGGCAAACATGTTGTAGTTTTCAACAAAGTTTTAAAAAATAAACAAACTCTATTAAATATGACAATTTCTCATCTTTAGATAATCTCATAGAAATATAGTAATAAGAAAGAGGTCACAATTACATGGATATCAACCATAACCTAGAAATTAATGAACAAAACAAAATATATCAATACAATAGAACAATATGAATTAACAAAAATACCAAAACAGAAATAAAATAATTATTAAATTGAAACACTTAATATAAATCAAATGCACTTTTGACAACATTATAGAATCTTCACTTAAAATAGCTGAAACTTAGCCAACCAACGGTTCAAGGTGGCAAGCCTGGAAAATGCTGAAGAACACCTAGGCCTAGTGAGATAAAAAATGGTTGTCTCAGCAAGATTATAAGAAATTTACTTAAATTATAATAATTGATTTTATCTTCACATGAGCTACTACTTTTTAATTATAAACACTTGTCTATAGTAGCACTTACTTTTATATTGTTGACAAAGGCTGTTTCGGGAGATGTATCCTATTGTCAACTCAGATCATAATTCCTTACGAACAAAAATGAAACAAACACTTACAGACACTATTCCATGCAAAAAAGAAAATATTGCATTGAACATTTACACACCTTTTATTTCTAACTTTAACCTAAAAACGATGGAACTTACTGTGCAAAGCAATGTGAATTTGAAGTGTTAAATTTTTTGGGAGTCGACAGCAAGTTTAATTACATTTCAAGGTATTTTGTAAGATACTAGGTAAAAAAATAAAGCCAAAACGTTGAATTAGGAACGTTTTACATGTGCTATGAAGAGGGTAGAAAGTTGCATTTTCCAATTTTTTGTATTCCTGATGAATTTCTGCACTACCCCGAATAATATTTTTTTGGTAAAATCGATTACCTGTGAACGGGAAATAAATACCGAATATCATTACATAATCCACACATACACAAAATTAAAAAGTGTGTGATTTGTTGCAGTAAGTTTCAAAAAGTAAATGAATATACCATACCACTTTCAACATGATCAAAAATTTAACTGTAACTTAAAATTTTAGTAACTACAAACGTTTTTAAAATTACAAAATATATAAATAAATTGGCTTAGTTTACAGAAAACTACAAACTAAAATGTAATGCTTTCTGAAAGTTCACAAATAAATTTAGTCTTCTAGGTTACAATTGATTAGTATTTTAGATTGAGTGATGAAGAAAAACATACATTGGATTAAGGGTTAAATTTTCCACGTACCATTGAATTAGCTTACAAATTCATTAGTACTACTTCCACAGCATCATTTCTAATAAAACTATTCAATTTAAACAAATAAAAGAAAACATTAGAAAAATTAAATTTCAAAAAGTTTCTGGGTAATTTAATTTCAAATACTTGCCTATATTCAAATTTCTTCTTTTTCAGTGATCTCGTTTCTTTTACTTCTCTCTTCTCCCTAAATTTTCTTTTACTTCATTATAATTTAACCACAGATTATTGTTCAACTTCAAATTAACATCCATCTCAAGTATCTAAAAATAGTAGTAGAGAAGATTAAATATCACACGCCAACTAACCAAGACATTCACCAATTAGTATATGTCATATAACACATAATATCTTAAAAATGATTTATGTATTTTATATTATAAATTGATTTATAGTCTTAGCAGTGACAAGCTTATGAATATTTTAGCTAATTTAAAAGAAGGACAATGATAAATGAAAATGAACTAAAGGTAAGAATTTGTATATTATAAATAGTTAAATAATTAAAACAATCAGATAAATCAAAAATAATTAATTCGAAAAGTGTTGAATCTACATAGGAATCGGAAAAAAGGGTTATTTTCTATCCTCATAGCTTGTTTTTGATTAAAATTACATTTAAAAAAATATATTTTATCGTAATGTGCATATCATCAATTTGTCTTAACAATAATATTTTTTAAAAACGGTTGTAATAATATTTGAATTTTTTTTTAAAAAAAAAGAATATTTCACATATTTTTTCTAGTTGCTTTTTAAGCAAGTATTTTATTCTCTTTAATTTTGTAGTTCGGTGAATCTTAATTAGTCACCTTATTATTAGTTTATGTTTATCTGAACTTTCAGTTTTGTAAAAACTTACTGAGACAGAACGTTTTCGATATTCGCTATGTGGCGATTTTCATCAGTGTCTTAGTTATTGATAAAGGTATAATTATGTATTTTATGTTTACAAAACATCTTCATCATAAAATAATTGATGTATGCGTGCTATAAAATATACTATGTAATTAACCAATAAATAAACTTAAACCATAACATAAACCTGTAGGGGAAAATAACTAACTTAGCAAATTATGTATGTAACACTTGCTAAATATAAATAACAATTAGCATTCATTTCACCATGTAAATGCGTGTTTTAACGTTAAAACTCTTTAATATTTATTAATGTTATACTTGCTTATAGTAGCAGTTAATAATATCTAAGAAATATAATCTTAGATATATGTATAAACACTTTTCGAATAAATATTTAGTTCATTGCATTCACTTCCGTCATTAAACACAAATATATTTATACATGTATATGTATATAAATTGCACCTGAGTCAATAAATTCGAACTATTGTGGTGAAATATATTCAACTCCAAAATTACAATGTTATATAAAACATTATATAATGAAATATCACATTATGTAAATTTCACTAACAATTTTCAGAGGCAAAATCATAATCAGAATAGTATCTTACCTCTGAAGATGTGTACTTTGTTAATGGAAAGTATCCATACCCATTGCAATATTAAAAATATTGTATAGTTTTATTACTGATTACATAAAATCTCTATTAGGTTATTATATTTTTGAGCTATTTAAAAATGTATATATCTTTGAGTTGAAATTAACATTAAAAAAAGTTTATTACATATTTTTAGCTAATTTTGGTTTATAATAAACATTAATATTAAATTTTACAGTACAAAGGAAAATACCAATGCACTTGCGCATTGGGGTAGGTTATAGTTATACCAAAATTCCATAGAATATAGAATCCTTAGTGAGTCATTTACATAGTGTATGTGACTACGTGATAGAACTTGAATAGTCGATTCAGTTATAACTCAGGTGTTAATTTTAAAAACTTCAGACACTGTGATGGTGTGATTAGTAAATTTAATAAATGTGATAAACTGTGTTACGCAGCAGTCGTTTTTGCATTTTCAGTGTATTAATTTTAAATACGTAAATTTGTATACTTTATACTTAAAAATTATTTTTAATACTTCATGTTTGAACTGGTGGTTATGAATTTACGTTTAATTGGTTAAAATTTAACCTATTATGTCAAGTAGTGTTTATAAAACTGATCTTTAGCGTACAATTTCTATACATTTGATGATTAAAAAGGTAAGTATTTATTAAATTGTATGGTTATTGATGATGATCTCCCCTTTATTTTTAGTTTTTTCAAAGAAAATTTTACTTTATTTTTGTTGTAACTCTAGTAGGCTATTCCACAGTTCTTAGAAACTAAGTTGGCTTTGTTTAACAATATATATTGATAACCACTCTTGGTGTTTATTACAAGGAGCTCATTATTCTAACATTTATCTCTGTATTTAGGATTATTATAAATATAAGAAGTACACTATTATACAAGTTTTAGGTTAGCATGAGTTAGGCATTAAATAAAATGAGACAGGTTTTGCATGACTGCACCAACCTGAAAACTAAAAATGTCATAAGACGGTAAAAATATAGTCTTAATGGTGTTGGTTTTTTAAATTTTTTTTAAAAATTACTTGTTTTAATGTGTAGAACACGAATATCAACTTTATTTGCTGCGGAAAATACAGAAAGTTACTTTTTTCACATTTTAAATGTTAGGTTATAATGGCATGTGTAGCATAAATAAGTCTTATTGATATTGTTAAATAAAATTTTCTCATGTGTAGAACATTTATCATTTCAATGTGTATTAACTTTTTCCACAAAAAATACAAAAAGTTAATTTTTGTGCACATTTTTAATGTTAGTCTGTAATAGCATGTATAGGGTGAACTGGCCGCGCAGTAGCTACAGCACACTGCATTATGTCAAAGTCAGTTTATTTTAATACTAAACCTAAAATCTAAATATTTAACTTTTGATTATAATTTTATACAACATTACTATATACCTACATTAAAATATACCTATGAAGTATCCAGTCAGGATAGATTTGGTTATAGGTTTATACAACAATATTACTATCTACCTCTATTAAAGTATACCTATGAAGTATTCAGTCAGGATGGATTTGGTTGTAATTTTCTGCATCGGCAATAAGTCTAAATATTTACTAAAATTACAACCAAATCCTTCCTGACTGGATACTTCGTAGGTATATTTTAATATAGGTAGATAGCAATATTTAATAAAATTATAACCAAATCTATCCTGACTGGATACTTTGTAAGTATATTTTATTATAGGTACATAGTAATGTATAAAATTACAACCAAATCTAGACGTAGTGCAGTGCACTACATAGCTTTCACGCTATAGGCCTACATGCCATTACAACCTAACATTTAAAATGTGTAAAAAGTAATTTCGTATTTTCCGTGGAAAATAAAGTTGATATTCGTGTTCTACACATTAAAATGAGTGAATTGAATTTTAAAAAAATCAACATTATTAAGACTATATTTTTACCCATAAGACATATTACCTTGTTTAGTTGTATAAATTTGATATAGTTTGGTATAAATTTCATATTTTATCAAAATTCTTAGTATGGAACAGGGAATAATTTTCCCAAAATTCGTAAAAAAAAATAACAATGGTAATGATGTGTGAGAAATTTAAAGTATTGTAATTAAATTTGAAAAATTGTAGAAAACGAACAGTCTTTAACAAAGCACTATTATCAACATAGCACCATGTTTCGCCAGTCACACGAACCTTATAGCATTATAAAACTCCCACACACATCTTATATTTTGGTGATAATAATTATCAAAGGACAAAATCACTCAAAGGACAAAACACCTACAGACCCTTTTCTACCCACAAAACAGAAAATATTGCATTGAACATCTACACACCTTTTATTTCTACCGTCAAAAAACGATAGAACTTACACCACAAAAAAGCGTGTTGAATTGGTGTCCTAAAATGGATTTTTTTTTCAAATTAGTAATTTTTTGCGAGTCAGCAGCAAGTTTAATTACATTTTAAGGCATTTTGCGAGTTACTACATCAAAAAAATAATAAAATAATAAAGCCAAAACATTGAATTGGTAACATTTTAGGTGTGTCATGAAGGGGAGGAGGAACTGTTATTATCCAAAATTTTTAATTTTTAAGGCTTGTGACAAGATTTTTATAATTTTGTTCGAATTCTTAATGACTTTCTGCATCACCCGGTATAAATTTTGTTAATAAAATCGATCACGTGGGAACGGGAAATAAATACCGATTTATTCACAGTAGGGAATGTGTAAAATTAAAATCAGATCGACAACATATTCTTATTGATTCATTACATGGAAAGAGCAAAATCGAGTAATGTTTGGTTTGTAGTTAGAGTAATAGGTAATTATCTGTTATGCAGGTATTATCAATATTGTATAAAAATATACCTGGTGATGTAGAAAGTTCATAGGAACGTACTTTAAAATAATACATTATTTTAATTCAGGATCGGTCGTGCCTAGAATCCATCGCAATGAAATAGATGCTGATCCACATTTTTTTTTCTTATATAAGTATATACAAATTTATATTTTCCTTCTACATCCTAATGCTTGTATAAGTGTTTATTCTCTTTTTTTTCTGGCGAAAAACTAAATGTGGTTATCATTGCCATTGTATAAGTGTTTAGCCCATGATATAACACTAAATTATAATTTTAAGTTTAATATAAAACACATTTTTTTTTATAAAATTTTAAAATCATATTTTTTACTATAGATGCCCTAAGCTAAATTGTAGTACAGCTATTATTCTATACTACCATAGAAGTGACAAAAACAATTATTTATTTAGGTGTTATCGTAACATTTTTTTTATTTTTAGTTATGTTAAAATATTGCTTCAAAATTTTGTCAAAGAGATCAAAAATTGTCAATTAAATATTTTTTCTTGGCTATCGGAAAGTATAGAAAGTTGTAATACACACATTACCTCAAAAGAGTTAACACACTGCTAATTCTGTTATGTACAGGTTTTTGTTCTTGGTACCTAAGGCAGGTCATTTTGATGTGCTTCCCACAGACAGGAATAGTGCACAGTGTATATTTGTTGTATGTCTTGTTATTATTTCTGTTTTCGTTATATTGCCAGGTTGTGGGTCGATTCTTTTACTATGATGCCTTGCAGAAACCAACAATACTTTTTATTTTCTTCGGGAGACTAGAGCTGCATGATTTTTACAAAATCCAAATTTAGAATAACTCACTTGTCTGGCTGTTGTTTGTAGGAAACGTTTTGGAATGTCAGTTTAATTGGAGTTGAATAAAAAAATACCATGTTTTGTTGGATTGTTTCTCATGTATTGTCTAAACAGACATTTATCCCTAAATCTCCATAACATTTTATTAATTGTATAGGTGGTCACTCATAAGCTGGCGCACGATCGATCGATAAAAACAAAAGGCTTCTATTCAACATTGGTTTTTGTATTGCGTGTTGCAACAAAGGCTATCACTAAGAAATTTTAGGCATTGCGTTTGTCTAGAAAATTGATATAAAGTAAATTTGTTCAAAACTTTATGTAAATGATCTTGTTAATATTACAAATCAAATAAAATAATACTTATAATGGCCTTGTAAAATAAAAACTATACCTCATATTATATCTGTGGAACGGTTTTTTGATACCTCTACCTTAGGCTAAGCAGAAACTGAACAACAACAAGTAGAGGGGGTAGGTGAAGAAGAGTCAGGGAGGCACTGAAAAGAGAAAGATGCACTGTTATTTGGTCTACTTTATGCAGCTCAAAACAAATCACTGCGGGTGACTGATCCAATCTCAATTTAGGTTTATTATTACCTAAAGGTTTAATTTTTTACTGTGGCATCTAGTGACAATTTATTTTAAAAAATTGGTAAAGGATACACAACTGGAAACAGGTTGAAAACAAATGACTTGAAAAGCAAAGTCAAATATGATAGTATAGCAAATCTACTGCCACGTCTAAATTAGGGCTTGGTGATTATTTAAAGGTGACTATTTAGAGAAAAATTCAAATTTTAGTATTTAAATCCAATAAATAATGCTTTTCTGGGTAACATGCCATGTCTCCAAGTCCCCCGAAGGGGCCAAAGCCGAAGGAGGCTGTCCATTTGAGGCAGTTGACGGGTCAGTGACCAGTCAAGGCCTTATAGGTTGGACCTCTGTTAAAGGTCTCGACCATACTGGTACCACGGGATCATGAAGCCTCACCATACATAGCCAATCCAGCTAAGGTCTCACAAGAAGAGGAAGATATCGTGGGGATAGTGGTTTGGCTGGCTAGCAGGTAGTTTCTCTTCCAAATTCTTTGTGGGAAGTTTGTTTAGAATCAATATCATCCGGACCAACCAGTTCTTTAGGTCATAAGACAACACATACAGTTCTATCAGATTTGATTTGCTCATTTTACCTATGGGCACCCGGTGTCATTTTCATAACCTATTACAAACAGGTTTTGGTAAAGGGTAATTCCTGAATATTTTTAAGAGTAATAAGTTAGTTGGTAAACAGCTTCATTAACTATTTGAAATTTTAATTGGTGGTATTGTCAGTTTTACAATTTATATATGGCGTAAAATCTTCAAGTATTTTGAATACTATCATGTTTACACACAATATTTGTATTTTTGTTCAAATTAGTATTTGTTAAATACATAATATGTCATAATATATTATATTAATAAATATTTATATTTGTTTTTATAATTTTTTATGTATGTCACTTTTATTTTTTATCCACTTATGTTCAAATAATTTATATTTGGAAATTATCTCCTTGTGTAATGAATGTGTGTGTGTGTGTGTGTGTGTGTGTATGTATATATATATATATATATATATATATATATATATATATTGAAAAAAAATAAAATATATAAAGGGAGAAAATCAGATATAAAATTAGACTTGAAGAGACTATATCTGGGTTATGATATTATAAGATTGAATATTGAAACCAATTGAGAACACAATTACTTTATTAACAAATAGAATAATGCAATGAGCTTGAGACAAAAATAGGTACTCTTAAAATAGGAAAGCCTAAGAAATTTTTCATTCTTAAATTGGTGAAGTGGAACTAAATTGTTGATCAATTAGTTTATTTCTTAAATGTTGTTTTCTGAGATTTTGGTTTTACATGCTTAGCTGTATTAAGGTCTGCTGTGTTAACCACCGTGCCCTGAAATTTAATTAATGAAAACTATAATTAAGTAAAATAATAAGCAATTATTGCTCAACTGAGTGAATACTCTTCAACCTACTTGCTGACTCATTTCAAAACAATTATTTCATTGACGAAGTTTACCTGTTACTCAAGTATTACTGAGTAGCGAGTCGGCTTCGTCAATGAAATGATTGTTTCAAAACATGTCAGCAAGTAATCAAAAGTATTCACTCAGTTACGCAATAAATACTTATAACTTGACCAGTGAATTCAAGATGATTACAACAACCAACTTTAATGTAAATGAACCTTATTGACTGCAAATATTTATCTATTTTATAATGAAGTTGAAAATAATGTTGCTCTGGTGTGACATTTGTTATACACTAAAGTTACAGTAAGTTTACGAGCATGCCTAGTGAAGGAAATGGTTGGAATTCTTGTGTCATTTTTATTTCCTTTCTCAGTGAAGAAGAGAAGAGAACTTTTTTTTAATAAATATGCCCGATATGTAAACTAAATTCATAACTGTGCATTGTTTCTAATAGGCTGAAAAGGAAGTCCAATTCACACATGATAGCAAGAACACATGAAAGCACAAATAACAATGCTTAATTAGATTTTGCTGAACACTTCATATCCGGAACCCCATTTAGCCAAATCAAACCTACAAATTCTACACAAACTTAATATAACAGACTCTACTACACAACAGACTGAACAGTACTAAATATACAAACATTTCAAATTATCTCCCAGCACACATACCACATATAACATTATAAATTAACCTTTTCAATTCCTTCTATTGGGTCACACTATCCTTATATATATCGTGTTCAGATTTTCAGTCCATAATAAGGTACTTTTTATTCATCCACTCAAGTTCAAATACATTTGTTTAAACATGTGGTGTTTGACACTTGATGTTATTACAGTTTATTTGAAATATTAATTAAATTTAATAATGAACTAATTTGAGTTTTACATAGGAGAAAAACTTTTACAAAAGGGGCAATGTATGCAATATAACTATTTTGTCCCATTCGGCTTAAAATAAGTGATAACATATGATTACACAAAACAGCAGCTGATTTTCTGCTATAGGTTGTGTGGTATAACAGTTGTTTTAATAAAAGCTATGTTTTGTGTGTTTATAATGTCTAAATTAGTTTTGTTGGTAGTGGATGCAAATTAAGTATTTTGTATGTGTGCAGTGTTGCTGGATTTAGGGTTTATTTATCCTTGAATCCTATGTACAAGTTGTTGAATTTGTTGTGACTTTGAGAAAGTTTTGAGGCTTAGGAAAATTAAGGATCTGAACAATAGTGAATATGTTGAAGTGGAATTTTGGGTGTACCTCATGTCATGTTCACACAGCGCCACCCCCATGTGCCAGTGAGTGGCGCCATCTAATTCCATTGTGTGTCACCAGTCATTGCTATACACTTGTCTCAGTGTCAACTGTAGTGAGTTTGATATGAATGAGTTCATTAATAACTTGGAAAATTATCCGGCTGGTTGGAATTTAAGAAGTTATGGTAACAGACTCAAATTTCTAAATAGAAAAGCATGGGAAGCTGTTATAGGAAAGTTTGTCAAAACTTTTATCCCAACACCACCTTATGTTTCTTAATAGAAGCATTCCTATCCATATCACACTCTGGTGTTACTGGTCATAGCTGACTGTTGTTCCACTGAATCTGTATCATTGATAACGCTGAGTGTGTACACTTTGAGAGGATTTCAATTAATCCAAACTACAGGCAAGAGCTGCATTGGTAGCAGCGAGGAACGCCGAGGATGTCAGTGGTGCTCTGAGAACTCTCTTGTTAACCTAACACACTGCTCAGTGACTCTATTAGGGACTTGTTTCCATAAGATTTTTTTGCAATGCTTTGTATTTCTGACATTTAAAATAAAATTCCAGGAATATAATGCAAAATTTTCACACATCTTTTTTATGACAAATTCTGTTAAATTTGGAGCGTTTCATGACTTTCTGAATCAAATTTGAAAAGAAATATTTTGTATAATAGGCCTATTTAAATTTTACACTATGTTGAATTTTGGAAGTTGAGAAACAAATATGTACTTTATTTAATTTGAAAATTTATAAAATAAATTTAATAATTACTATTAAAAAGTAATCTTTTTTTAATAATTAGGTACCTAATTGTTGAATTAAGAAGCTATCCATAGGTTAAGAAAAGAAGTGAAATAACGTTTTAGTAATAGTCTTCACGTGTTTGATTTTTTAATTATAATAATTCTAAATATGTCTTATTAAGTATTAAAAGGTGTATTTTAGAATAAATATTTACCGTAAAAAAAGAAGGGTAAATGGAGTACTTGCGTCACTTACAGACATGTATACAATTTAAAAACAAATCTAGAAGAGAAGAATGGGAAAGTAAACTTAATCTACTGCGAGTTTAGAAGCGGCATCCTAATAGTAGGGATATTTAAATAGCAAACGTGGCTCATTGCCAAATAAGAAATTTTACAGAAATAGAACTCGACCAATCGCGTTTGGTGTAGTCGTGAGGAAACATGCGGTCCAACAACAGAGCTCCTCCGCTGCGTAACTCGGTGCGAAGTCGGGGCTCGTCGTCAACAACGTACAGCGACGATCCGCGGCAAAAGGTGCGCGACTGTTGCCGCAAAACCATCGCGTTCATGTGCACGCAAGTCGGAGTGGGCGGCCTAATCATCGGCTACGCTGTCCTGGGCGCCATCGGGTTCAAAACCATCAGTCCCGGTGGAGACGGCAAGTTCGTCAAGGATATGGTCAGACAGACGTTTTCGAACTGTTCGCGTGATCTCTGGGAACTGACGACGGACGAGAACATTTTCAACGAAACTTCGTGGCGTATAAGGGTTGACAAAGTGCTTTTAAATTTCCAGTCGAACATTTCAGAAGCTGTCAAACAAGGGTACACCAAACTGAACGCCCCTAAGGATTGGACGTTCACAGAAGCCTTGATGTTTTCGCTAAGCGTGTTCACGATGCTAGGCTACGGGAACATGGTGCCACGCACGTCTGCCGGCAAGATTCTAACAGTGGTTTACGCTGTTTTTGGCATCCCTTTGTACGCTCTCTATTTTTTAAACATGGGCAAAGTTCTGGCGCAGACGTTTCGTTGGGTTTATACGAAGATGTACGAATGTAGCATGGAAGACCGGCGACAGGGCAGTGTAGAAGACGGACCGGTGCAACAAAACCCTCGTATCATTGTACCGTCCACGGCGTGTTTATGGGTAATGGTGTGCTACGTGGCGGCAGGTTCAGCCATGTACTCCAACTGGGAGAACTGGGGCATCTTGGACAGCGTGTATTTCTGTGTTACTAGCCTGTGTAAAATCGGTTTTGGTGACCTAGTTCCGGGCATAGACCAGCAAAGTGACCATGACCAGATCAAGCTGATGTTTAACTTTGTTTATTTATTATTGGGCATGGGTCTGCTTGCAATGTGCTACAACCTGACCAGTGAGGTTATAAGAGTTAAAATGAGAAACTTGAAAGCTGATATAAGTTTTTGTTTTGAGGATATTAGGCTCAGGGCGGTTGCTTATTACAGAAGGAGAAATTCATTAGACTCCTAAATTTAATTATTCAAAACCGTATTACTTTATAACAGTAATAACAATACCAAAAGTGTGTATGTGTATAAAGTGATGTTTTAATTTTGTTTTTGGAAAATTGTTTTAACATTTTGAGTGAGTTTTAATGATTACATTCCTTGATAAAGACGATTACAACTGTACGTATTGGTAAGTTATATTTCGTAACGATTCTAATAATAGTCTGTGATGTATTTTAAGTTCCAGTTACTAATAAAGTATAAATTGAATGTATGGTTTTTAGAAATATCTTTACAAAACTTGTAGCTTGTTTACTTACTAGTCAGTGATTGTTGTTGATTAGAAGTGGCAACAACGTTGCGTCAGAGTCGCGTAATCATTTCAATCAGGTGCGGTAAAAACAACTAAGATAGAAATCAGTGTGGGATCTAATCTATCGAGTCCCGGGACGAAAATATCCCGGAGGCTCGTTAAATGTCAACGCACGTATATAATTAAGATTTATTCAGTTCCTGTGGATTTGTGCATTAGAATAGTCGAAACTTAAACTTCCTATGAAACAAATAACGATTTGCTGAATTTAATTTATTAAAATGATTTGGTTGAAAATGATTAAAAAAAAAGAATGTTGAAGCTAAAGAGAAAAGCAACCCTGTAGTCAAACATATTTTTTAAAAAGTTACATTCTTGATCTTTTGTAAAAACGTTTTTGCCAATAAAAATAGTTAAAATTTTCTGATGAGCTTTGCCCTTCAGAAACGCTATAGTTTTTAAAGTCATTATTTCAAAGAGGCTCGATTTTATACTTTTATATCCCTGCAGGGCCGGCCACACCGGCCCCCGCGCTTAGTACGTTCAAGATGCAAGCTGGTAAAAGCAGGCAGTCAGATTCAGATTCTGGTGTCTGACTTCCTAATTCAGAGCAGAAAGTATGATGTGGCCACTATGCAAGCAAGTATTCAGTGCAGAGGTGCCACCAAAAACGCAGATCAGTGTAGCATAGAACTCTCAAGAGAACAGGGTTTAGCTTTATTGCTCCTTAGTAACAATGCTACAACCAAGTTAACATAAGTAAGAAGTAAAATACACGTATTAATAAATAAGATTAATTTTGGAGAGTACAAACACCTTTTCCACAGTTACTTGCTGATGAAAATAGTTTTTTTTTGAATATTTGAGAATAAGCCTGGATTCATTTCTAAAGATAATTTTCTCCATCAGGCTCGACGATGTTCTTATTGGAATAATCTTTAGTGCGTTTTTCCCATACTGAATGATTAATTAAAATTTTTGAAAAATGAAAATTTCATTACAATAAGCAGGTAACCTGAAACCAGAATGAACAAATCATTTCGGTAAAACTCTGAGTCAGGATGCCATTATGTAGGTGGATTATGTCCAATTTCACTTAGCAGTGTAGGAAATACACATGCCGACGCAGTGCAGACTGCCTGACGGTAAATCAGCTATGGATACATTCTTTCTTCTATTGCAGATTTAATAATGTTGTAAGAGAGAAAACCATAAAGAAGGGAAATATCTAAATGTTTTTGTTTTAAATTTTAATAATGAAAGTTTTTGTTTGTTGTAATTTTTAAAAGTTTTACTTTTTAGTGATGTAACTTTATATATATATATATATATATATATGAATGTTTGTATGTTTGTATGCTCCTTATGCATTACTAAACCACTGAATAGAAGTTAATGAAATTTGAAGAAATTGTTCAACATATTCCCAAGATAGTTTGTGTGACGTTTTCTGTAGATCCGTCTAAAGGGCTTTGCCCCTGCGGCTTAAGATGGTTCCAAAATTGTATGTATGTATCTTATGGACGCCTTAACAGGTGAACAGAAGTTAATATGATTTGGACGGATTGATAAACATCCAAGGTTGGTTTTTGTGAAGTTTTGTGCAGATCCAACCACAGGGCTCTGCCCCAGACGTTGAGGATGGTTCAAAAACCGATATATGTATGTATCTTATGGACGGCTAAACTTTTGAACAGAACTTACTTAAATTTGGAGAGATTGTTTCACATATTCCTAGGATGGTTCTTGTAAAGTTTATTGCAGATCCATCCACAGGACTATGCCCCAGAGGCTTAGGATGGTTCATTGTACAGCTTTCCATAAGTCTAATGTTGAATTGTGTATCATGTATCCATACTAGTGTTACTTAATTAATTTATAATTTATAAACGTATTGTGAAAATAAAAATACATTATTAATTATTTTAATGTATACATTTAAAGTAGGATCGCCGATAATACTCTTGCAAAATTTGAATTTAAAGCTTGTCTACGAACCAGACTGACAACAAAAACATGACTCCTAACTTGATCGAGCAGAAATCATGGCAAGATCAAAGGAGAGATGGTCTTAATTCCATGAATACCCATGATTTCATTCGGTTTCAAATGACTACAATTTCCTTTGCGTCTTGCACTCGCAATAACAATAACCATAAACAAGGCACAAGGACAATCATTGACCATTGCTGGATTAAATTTCGTACATTCATGTTTTTCTTACAGTCAATTATATGTTGCGTGCTCTCGTGTTGGGACACCTAAAAATATGTATGTTTACAGGCGCGTATCCAGCGACTTGCTTTGGGGGGGGGGCGATCGATGTTATATATATATATATATATATATATATATATATATATATATATATATACACATATATATATATATATATATATATATATATATAAAATATGTGTGTGTGCGCGTGCATGTATGTAAAAAGATAGAACAGAAAAAGTTCTTTTTACGCTTGCGTTAAAAATCGGTAACGTGATAAAGATTCGTAGCAATTTAGACTTTTTAATAAATAATTATTCCAATTTTGATAACACTTATGGCTAGAGAATATTAATAATTTCATAATAAGCTATTATTATAAAAATGGTTTATTAATTAATATAAGTAGTTATTCTTTCAACACGAACAATTCCGGACTCAACTGCGAATATTACGCTTGCAAAATTACGTATTGAAAATCTTATGTTCGAGACTAAGCTTCACTAGCGCTATCTGTTGTTAAAACGTTTAGACGTTTACGAGCGTATGCCGAGGGAACGCGTCACATTTTCAAATTAAAAATTAAAATTTTATTTTTTATTTACAATAAAAGACGAATTAACTTAAGTAAAAGTCTAATGTAATAGATAGTCCTAATTTAATAATATATTGTCGATTTTTAACCCAAAGTTCTTGAGGGTTGGGGGGGCGATCTCCCCATCGCCCCCCCCCTTGGATACGTGCCTGGTTTATACTCCTAATGAAATGACAAAAAACATTGTCATTGTAATGCCTCTAGCATTACACTAAATGAAATATAATTATTTAGTGGTTTGATTTGCTTTTCTTTTTGGAAAATTAATTAATAATTATGATTTCGGGTGTAGCAACGAGCGCCGGGTAGCGCTAGTATTTGTATAAAACTCAGTTGTAACAATTCATTTTTTTACCCTTAGATTATGGAATAGAAAATTAGTTTAAAAAATGCATTAAAATGTTTTGCACTCATAATAAATTTAGAACTGATTTCATTTCAACAGCATTGCCAATTTAAATTAAATACATTAATCTTAAATTCCATAAAAGCGCATTTAAAGGTGTGCACAGTATCAAGATTTTCAAGTATAGTCATACAGAAAAGTTGTCAGCATACATTTTTTAAAACAGAACAATAACTTTAGTTTGGTTTTAGATCTTTGTGAAGTTCTAGTTTGTTTTGCTTTTAAACAAAACAAACATTTTCAAGTTTGTATTGTTAAGGAAGTGCTAAATCAACTTACAGTTCTAGACAGTTTTTTAAAAATCAAAGTAAAATTTATCTCTCAGTTTATAACCCTAGAATTTCAATATGATGTCATTCAATTCCTTCTATTAGCTCACGCTCATTAAATATATCTTGTAGTAATTTCTAATCGTTAATAAAATAGGATTTTATTAATCCAATCAAATTCAAATATATTTTTTAATACTTGTAGTGGATGGCACTTGATGTTAATACAGAGTTTTCAAATATTTATTCATTAATAATGTCTCTATCGGATTCAAACTGAATTACTACATGTTTGAAATCCAGCACTTTGGCACAGGCAACTTTCACTTAGCTAGAAATCTATTACTTAAAGATGTATATAAAATTGTAAGAGAAATGTTCCTTGCAATAATGAAGCGTTGCAAGAGATGGGTAAAATAAGAAATTATAGACCACCATCAGCTTCATAAATTAGAAACAAAAAAAGCAAATAAATATTAACAAACAAAAATAACAGTCTTTACCATTACTGTATAGAGAGGGAAATGTAAAATACCAAGAAAATTTGTTTTATATTTTGGCTCTTAATATTGTGATTCTGTCATATACAGTACATATTTATATTAATTGTAATTGTAAAATAAAAAGTAACCAAAATAAAATTTTCCTTTGTTGACCTCAGTAGGAATGACTTAATTTTTTTATTATGTTACTTGTTTAATAAGGAAGGTTGATGGGATATGTAACTTTCTAATGATGTATTTTCCTATGATGGCATATTGTATATTCAAATTTTAATTTCTCCAACAAATTTAGAAAAATTTTCTTCATTGTTATGATTTGGATTTTACATATATGTTTGTACAGAATTTTTTTATTTTAGAGAATTTTAATTTCAGAAATGTTTTTATGAAACTTAACAACAAAAATTTGTCATGTTAGTAAATTAATTTTGATTATAATGGGTACTTTTTCTACTTGGAGGATGTACAAAAATAGAGAAAAAATGCTTTATTCTACTGAATATTGAAGAGCTTCTTCCTAAAAAATATTTTTAGTTATAACAATTATGTAAGACAAACCAACACCTAGATTCATTTTAAAATTCCTGAAGTATATTTTTCTTTAAAATAATTAAATCCTTAGAATTATTATAAATTATATTGATATTTCAGCAAACAACTTACATTTATGATTTACACTCTAACACTTTGGGGATCTAAATACAAATATTTGTTCTGTTTCCAGTTCAAAATTTGTTTATCTAAAAATGTGTATGCAGCAGAATGGGAGTAAATTGGAATAAAACTGTTAAAAGAGCCTAATCCAGACCTAATCATGTCTAGAATTAGATTCATGGCAAGCTTGAAAAGCAAGGGAACAAACAATTTTTAAAATAAACCCAACATGAATGAGATGAAGAGATGCCAAAAATCTTACTAAATTAACTATCAAGTAGACTGACTAGGCTTCTTGATATCTAAATTAGTTGCTCAAAGTTTAGAAAATTATAAATGTTTAAACGATATTAACATAATGTTTTGTTTTAAAACTTAGCCCAAAGCTCTAAAAAAGGTGATTAGTTCATTCATTTTCTTACAGCCTATTTTATAAGTACCCAATCACTCCCTCCCTAACAGAAATCATTGTTATATAAATAGAGACCATGTAAAATGAATAAAGTAGTATTAATAATATTTAAAGTTTATATTTGTTGATTCCATCTTCAACGTGAGCTACTAGTTTTCACTAAAACTATAGGCAAGTTTGTAAATATTTACAAGTGTTTTAGTTAAAGTTATTGTTAAAAAAAGTTCAAAAATCTTGAATTTGTCATGCTAAATACTGCATCAACAAAATGGTAACATACCATCGGCTTTGTAATAATATCTTAACGTAATTTGATCAATTTTATTTTCCTTTACATTGAATTAAATTCGTATTTCATTATATTCTTTTAAATTTGTTCTACTAATTTTTGTATTGTGTACTTTTCTCACAATAAAATTTTAAATGTATTTTATAAGAAAATTTTGAGAGATTTAGTTTCCAAAACTTCATTTTATCACCAATTTAGTTTTTTCTTATGAAACATAAAAAAGGACCATGTATGATTTTTTGCAATGTTTACCAATTTTCTTATAAAGTATTAGAGTTACAGTTCTAAGGCTGTAATTTTTCAGTTTTTCAGCATAAAATCATAAGATTTTCTTAGCCTAAATTTTATTTTATCTCCTATTTTCTTGATTTATTTGTCATCAAACTTAAAGAGTGTAAATTTCTTAATAAAATTTTACTAATTTTTTTAAAACCTACTAAGAGATAGTTCTGGGACATCTATTAGATTTTTCAGGCTAAAAATGTAAAAAAAAACAAAATTTAACTACATTGGGGTTCCCAGAGCTTCAGGACAGTCTAATTTGATTGTAGAAGCAGAAATTTGGACGAAGTTATTACTGTCTGTAGTGTGGTAGCAAAGGTTCTTTGGTGTATGTTTATTGGAACTTTATTTTTTCTTATTTTTGTTATAGAATTAGTTCCCAAAATATTACTTTAGATGCACTCTGTATAGTATTATTTTAAAGTATTTCATATTATTGATTTCATTGTATAATGCTATTTATTTACATTATTTATCTAATCTTGTTTGGACACAATAAAGACACAATAACTGCATCTCTAAAATTAATCTGTTAGGTATAAATTAACAGTTTAATTTTTAGTAGTATTTTGTAAGTATCGCTGATGAAGTCTATTGTGAGAAAATGTGTACCAGTGTATATTTCTTGTATAATAATCTCACATGCTGAGCTCTATTTTTTTTTTTTTTTTTTTTTTATTTTTTTTTTAACTTGGGAGCGGGTTTGAATTGCCCGAAGCACTGCTACCTTAAGGTATATTGTACTTACCTCCCTGATCTAGTCAAATAACCCCTTCCCTCTTACCAGGTTTAGGAGTCTCCTGACTAGAGTTTTACCTTCAGCATCCACCAAAGCCGTTTCATCACCAAAGAGGTTGAAGCGCCTCTCAGCAAGTACTTCACATCTGTAAATAATGTGTGTGGCAGTCTCGAGTTCCTGCCCGCATAATCTGCACACTGGTTCATCCTTGTAGATACCCATTTTATGCAAATGTTTCCTTAGTCCACAGTGTCCCGTGAGTAGACCTGTGGCTATCCTTAATTCCTGCCTAGACAGATAGATGAGACTCTTCTGCAGCCCCAAGGAAGGTTTCCTAAGGGTTAGCTTGCTGTGTCTCATCCCTTCGGCCCTGATCCAGTGCTCACAGTGTCTTTCAGCCATCCACCTTCGCACTGTCATCCTGACCATGGATTTGGAAATACCTACCGCAGGCTCCGGTCCAATCAGGGGAGTCGAAGACCCCTCCCTGGCCAGCACATCTGCGGCTTCATTTCCAAGTATTCCCCTATGCCCTGGCACCCAACCTATCATGACTTGATTGTGCCTTGCCAGAGCTTGTAGGTTAATTAGGCACTCCCTGACTATGGCCGAGGTGACCACGTGTCCCTTTAGTGCCTTAATTGCTGCCTGACTGTCGGAGAAAATAGCAATCCGGGTCCCATGTGTTTCCCTTCTCGCTATCTCTCCCAGACAGGCATTTATAGCATATACTTCGGCCTGAAAGACAGAGGTATGCCTCCCCAAGGAAAAAACTAGTTCTACCCTTGGGTTTTTACAATACACCCCCCGCTCCAGTGCCGAAGTCCATCTTGGAGCCATCTGTGTACCAGATCTGAGCTCCCGATGTTAATGTCCCTGACCATTCCATCACAGTTTGGTGTACCTGGTCAGGTGCAAACATTCGAGTAATGTGGTCGCTGCCCATTTCCAAGACGGGTTCTTTGACCATGCACTCGATACTCATATGTCCCGAGACATCTGGGAGGTTAGCCCAGTTGCTCGAGTTGCGCAATCTCCATGCCGCTAGCCTCGCCTCTCCCCTAAGGACAAGCTCAAGGGGAGGGAGGTTAAGCATTACTTCCATTGCTGCACCTGGTGTAGTTAACATCGCTCCCAGTGTGCACAGACAGGCCAATCTCTGGATAGAGCTCAGTTTAGCTCTTGTCTGTGCCTGGTTGGCCTTTGTCCACCACACCAGAGCTCCATAGGTAATCATAGGTCTTATCACCCTCAGATACATCCAGTGCATCATTGATGGCTTCAGTCCCCATTTCTTACCCACCATTCTTCTCACAGTCATCAGTGCCCTTTTGGCCCTGTTAACTGTCCTCTCAAGATGTGGATTCCAGGTGAGTTTCCTGTCCAGAGTAACTCCCAGGTACTTCACCTCCCCCACAAACTCAAGGTATTCACCAAAAAAGCGGGGCATCCTGGTCGTCAGATCTTTTCGCTGTCTGGTGAAGTTAATAAGAGCAGTCTTTTTTGGATTTACTCTAAGGTTCTCCTTTTTACACCTCTCTTCAATCAGTCGTAGAGGATTTCTGATTACCTCAAGGACTGTATCAGGGAATCTGCCCAGGATCAAAACAACTATGTCGTCCGCATATCCTAGACAGAAGTACCCCTGTTCATTCAGGAGTTCAATAAGGTTGTCAACCACTAGGCACCACAACAGAGGAGAGAGAACCCCCCCTCCCTGTGCACAGCCCAGACTTGTCTTCGCCCTTCTGACCTCCCCTGCCACCTCTACAGAAATGCTTCTGTTTGTTAACATGGAACTTATCCAACCACAAGTGGTTGCATCCACTCCATGACGTCTTGCACCACTTACCATCTTCTCCACTGAGGGGTTATTGAAAGCCCCTTCAATGTCGAGGAAGGCACCTATGGCACAACCTTTCTTGGCGATCATTTGCTCAATCCTACCAACCACTTGATGGAGAGCTCCCTTGCAGGATTTCCCCGGTTGATAAGCATACTGGTTCCAATGCAGTGGTTTTATGGTTAAAGCACCCCCCCCCCTCTAATATGCCTATCAACCAGTTTTTCAAGTCCCTTAAGAACAAAGGACATGAGTGTAATAGGTCTGTATCCTTTCCCTTCCGATTGGTTACCGGTGGGCTTAGGTATAAAGACCACCTTACTAGCTTTCCAGGCTGCCGGCACATGCCCTAAAGCAATGCTTAGCCTGTATAATTTAGTAAGTACCAGTACCAGCAAATCCATTCCCTGCTGCAGCAGCACAGGATAGATCCCATCTGGACCTGGAGATTTGTAGGGTTTAAATGTGCCAATAGCCCATCTTACCCTTTGTGGAGTTACTATCCTCCTTGCCACTTCCCAGTCCTCCCTCTTACCATGTCTTGTGGAGAGTTTGGCAACTGGTTCAGTGTCTGCTCCCCCAAGTTTCCTCAGGGTACTGGAAGGGAAATGTGTTCTGATTAATTCTTCCACAGTTTCCCCTGCAGTTTTTGTTATATTTCCCAGTGGGGTTCTTAGCATCCCCACCGGGTTAACTGGGTCCTTAGATAGCACTTTATGCAGTCGTGCCCCTTCCCGAGTTTTATCAATCTCTTGACAAAACTCCTTCCAGGACTTCCTGCGTGCTTCTCTAATTGCCCTGTTGTATTCGGTTAGTGTTTTCCTATACTGGTCCCACTCCCCGTTCTTTTTTGCTCTATTAAAGAGTCTCCTGGTGGTCTTCCGAAGTTTGGCTAGCTTCTTGCTCCACCATGACGGATCCCCTACTTTTCTCCCCTCACTAAGAGGGCAGTTATCAGTAAAGGATTCTACTATAGCCTCGCCAACCAATGCGGCAGAGTCTTCTAGCTCTCTCCTCCCACCATACTCCAATCCAGCCTCCTCAATCCGAACTCCCAGGTCCCTCCTGTAGGAGTCCCAGTCTGTTCTTCTTGGATCCCTGGTTGGCCGAAGCATGGCTGGATTTAGAGAGATATCATACCTAATATGTCTGTGGTCAGAAGAAGATGGTTCATCCGACACATGCCAGTTTAGTACATACCTAGCCGTCTGGTTCGATGCCGCCGTAATGTCCAGGACCTCCTGTCTGGCCCTAGTGACAAACGTCGGCTCTTCCCCCTGATTTAAGACTAGTAAATTCTTAGAGCTAAGATAAGCTAAAAGTTCCTCACCTCTAGTGTTGGTACCTGTACTTCCCCACGAAGTGTGATGGGAGTTAGCATCCATCCCCGCCAGCAGCTCCTCATCCACAGCCCCGCAGTGCTCGACCAGCCTCCTCAGCTCTTGTGTTGGTAGAGCCCCCACGTAGTCAAAGGGGAGATATGCCGTGGCAAGGTTCAGCCTCTTCATCCTCCCCTCCGCCCGCAGCTCCACCGTCACTGCTATTAAGTCCCTGAAGTAGAAGTCCGTTAGTACAAAAGCACTCAACCCCCTCCTAACCAGGATACACGTCCTGGGAACACCGGAGTCCTTATCGTACAACAACTTACCTCCAGATGTCGCCAGCCCGCATATTCGTCCTACAGAAATCCATGGCTCCTGGATGAGAACCAAGTCCACCTCTCCCCTGTCCAGCATCCTACACACGACAGCACTCGCCGCCCTGCTATGCTGTAGGTTCACTTGGAGGATCTTGATCATTGTTCTGCTTAATTTGCAGTCGCCTGGGTCCGCAGAGCAGCCCCAGGACTAGACAGCGTGCTCAACTCTACAGCCACTTCACCGGTTTCTGCAGTCGGCAGCTTGACAGCCGCCCCCGCACCCCCAGTGATGGTTGCCGTTGACACATCTGCTACAGACTCACGGTTTGCCGTCTCATTGGCTCCCACTGTCTGTGCAGTCTCGAAATCAATTCTTTTACTTACTTGGTCCATTAAAGTCCCACGAGTATGGAAGAAATAACGGTCGACCAGAGCAGAGCCCCCACTGCCCTGGCAAGACAACATACAGTGAGGTTTTGTCTGGTTCCTCAAGGGGATCGTGTGCAACTGCATTTTATACCCTGCAGCCATTCATCCTTCGGCACGATGCCTTCCACCTTGGATTGGGTATTCAGTCACTGACCTTGAAGCACACCCCAAGTTCAGGACATTATTAACTGTTGCTCATGAAGCGAACAGCCTGCTTTACTCTCTTTTTTACAACTGTGTCGTTAGGGTAGTTTCCCGCCCATACTTCACTGTCGCATTGCCCTTGGTTCACCCGGGAGGTGAGAGTAGCATTGTGAGGACTTAATTCCCAACTACCCCAGTCTCCCCAGTCAGAGCAGTTATTTCTACCGCCCCCAACCGGTAGACTGACGAGGAGGGATAATTCCTCACCTTTGAACCATAGCCTTGGTCCAGGCCTGCATATTCAGAAACCTTCCGGAATCCTTATTCACAGGTAACCTACATTTCTGTAGGCCGTCCCACTATCCGCCACCTGTGGACCCGCCCGGTTGCTCAGGCCAGCTTGCCGGGTGCTGAGCTCTAACTTATAATATAATAATGTTATCAGAAAGTTGTTTTATTGGGCGTTTATTGTGTTTAATTAATTTATATTCCAAAGTTGTTTAAAAGAATAAGTTACTCTTACTGTGCCATTAATACTTTGTTATTCACAATCATATTCAATAAACTGTTTTCATAGAAAATTTTGTAATTTATACATATGGCTGTGTAATCTTGATGAAATCAAATTTTGCACCCTGAGGACTTTGTGAACATATCTGCATGTCGTCTGTGCAATAAAGGTGAATATTGAAAATATCTTTCATTATTTTTTTCCCTGTACAAAGAACAAATTATTTGGCGTGTGAGGATAACATACAAACGATTTTTTGTAATGAAATTGCCTAAAATAAAACAAAAGTAAAAAAAAACTAAATCGCTTCCATTGAAATTATGTTCTGTTATCATCAACCATTTATAATTATGTAGCCCAGATAAATTCACAAAAAGAATCAATATTTTTCTTGATTTTCATTCTGTTAATTTACTCAAATTTACTTAGAAACTAAACTTTTGTGCATTAGAACATAAAATATAGATCTAGACCTAAACATTAAAAATTATAATTAAGTGGATTCCAAATCATGTTAGTTGTAGAAGGAATGAAATGATCAATTATTTAATTAAAAGAACTATGAATAAGATGTTGCCTCAAGATCAGTATCACCGTGTTTTGAATGAAGAAAGAGAACAAAAATCTAGCTCTTTTATTTAAGAAAATATATTTCAATGCTGCTCTGTACTGGTCAGCACATTGCCAAACAGCTGAAGAGGCAAGAGTGTGTGTTGGCTGGTAAGTAATTAGTTTTTAACATGATTATTCCATTTAATGTGGCAATATTTTTTTTTTAGATGCAGTTAGATGTTCTGAAATGTCCTGAATGAGACTGCTACATAGAATCGTACTATTTTATTTTTGCAGAGCTTTTGCCACTACTAGAAACACAATGGAGAAGGTAAACACTAAATTTTAATTTCAAGTATTAATGTTTCAATCTTTACAATGTTCAGCAAACATTTCAAGAAAACAGTGGCAATGAAAACAATCTATTAATTACATACACAAGCTTTGCCATTCTCTTGTTTTTAAAACAAATAGTTGAATTTAATAAGGATTTAATATTGTAAGTTATTGAATATAATTCAAAATAACCATATAACCTGTCATATTTGAATATAATGTTAAACATAGCTACCAGTCGAAGATAATTTATAGAAGAAGGCAATTTAAATTACTGGTTTTGAGTTATTAACTTTACCAAGGTCATTTTTCTTGTTTAAGAATTGTTGTCTTAAGAATAAGTGATAAATTGATAGAACAGAAGAAAAAGATGATACAAATAACTGTTATTTATCCTTTAAGTGAAGCCCGTAATAGTTTCATGTTTGTTGAGATAAAAGACTATAAAATGTCAGTTTGTTGGATCTTTCTATTTCTTTGTAAATATATTTTATTTTTAGGAAACTGAAGGAAGAGTACTGGCATCAGGTTCGCCACCATGCCCTCTTCGAGTGGCACAAGTTAAAGGCTTCGAAGGACGTACAAACGATGTTATTTATTGTCATCCTTTAGATAATGCCCCACATTCCTCTGCTGTTGTGTTTTTTGGCGGTGATGTGCAGGTAAATATTTTTTGGTGTGAATATATCATTATTTGAAATAATACTTTTAGCACATTTTATGAATTAATAATTTACATTTAATTGTAGGGGTTGATTTAAAATTTTCATTTAAATGCTGATTTACTTTGTTGGACCTGAGGAAATAAGGTAAGTTATATTTATTTATTCCACCCTCATCCAAGTACAGTGAATATCTCTTCAACTTCTTGATAACCAGCGCATAGCTAGAAGATTGAAGAGACCCAAACGATTTGAGTTAGTGTGGTGTAGTGTTGTGTTGTGCTAGTTTTACACACACACACACACACACACACACACACACATATATATATATATATATTTGTAAATATGCAACACTGTTTGCCCGCAGGGGGGTGCGGACTAGCCGCACCTACGAGGGATTTGGCGTCCCTCGCGGTACCCTAGCCTAACACTACACCACTCACAAAAACATACACACACACATACACACACCAACACAATCTATACACATTTCAACACTTACATCTTCGCTTAGGGAATTTTGACTGGTCAGAACCGTTGCGCGTTGGGAGTGCTGAAAAGTCCAGAGCGTGACAAACTCTGGTCTGGGACGCTGATGTGAGCTTGCTCTGCCGAAGACGTAAGCGCGGTTTCTGGTCTACCAGCCGCTTCGGTCCTTGGTCAGGGAGTGTCCGCGGTGCACGGGTGTCGGAGCCTGTGCACAGTATTACGAGTCCTCGACTGATGCCCATCCAGTCGAGCTAAGGAGAAAAGCTATAGGCCTCAGAGTTCTGAGGGTTGGAAATGATCTTAATGTGATCCAAGGGTGTACCCGTTCCTATAGTCTCGCCCGTAACGCTTGACACGATGGCTGGCAAAAAATATTTATGGATTCCAAAACCACGTCAAATATGACTAGTCTGAAGAGGACACGCCAGGATTCTCCTGACGATAGTCAAGATTTGAGCAAAAAGTTGATGGTGGCAACGTCGCAGACATTGCCATCAGCAAAGTATCTAGTTTTTTCTAGTGCCGAAGAAGGGAAAGATCTTTCCAAAGTTTCTCCTTTCCTGATTAACAAGGCCATTACTGCTTGTGCTGGAGGCCCAGTAGCCTCTATTAAGAAACTTAGAAACGGAACATTGTTAGTTGCGACTTCCACCGATAGACAAACCTGTGCTCTATCTAAAATGACCTCTTTCTTTGATCAGGTCAAGGTATCTGTGGCTCCCCACAGATCCTTGAATTACTCAAAAGGGGTCATCACATGTAGGGATTTAATGCACCTTCCAATCGAAGAAATTAAGTCCGAACTGTCTTCACAGTTAGTTACGGAGGTTATCCCCATAATGAAAATGGACAAAGGAGAAAAAGTAGCAACAGCTTCTTTTATAGTCACATTTGGAAAACCGGAAATACCCGAATACTTGCATGCAGGTTACCAAAGGATCTCAGTGAGACCATACGTGGCTAACCCTAGGCGCTGCTTCAAGTGCCAGCGATTTGGGCATATCAGCTCTACGTGTTCGAAGCAGAACGTATGCGGTATATGTAGCGTTGAAGGCCATGATGATAAGGATTGTGTTAATTCTCCGAAATGCGCCAACTGTGGTGGTGACCACCCAGCGCGATCCTACAACTGTCCTACTTTCAAGGAAGAGAAAGCTATCTTAGGCATCATGGCAAAAGACAAGCTGTCGTTTCCAGAGGCCAAAAAAGTCTATAGATCTACTCAGCCAAAGGCAGACAGTGCCGCTACCCTGACCGCTTCGAAATCGTCTTGTACCAACTGTGCTGAGCTGTCCAAGAAGAAGCTCTAACTGAACAAGTGTCTCGCCTTTTGTGCTTAGTCACAAATGGATCGTCTCTAAATTTGGCACAACCTGCAGCAACGGATAGTGTTTTGCCTCGTGTACCTATCCCTTCCACTGGGGGGATTGGAGCACGAAATAAATCACTAAGTGAGCCTTGTGTTTCTGTGCAGAAGATATTATCAACGGGTAATAAACCTTCTGTGCAGAAGACGTTGGAAAAATCGAAACCACGTAAACCAGTGTTACGTCAGACCACATCGCCACCGTCGTTACCGGGTATTAAACAAAATGCTAACAAAGGAGGGAATGTGAAAACTAAACCTCCTAAACCCAAAACTTCCTCAGATTCCATCCCTGAACGGGTGGATATGGAATCTGAGAAATGTAAGCCTGAGACGTCTAAAAACGTCCCAGGCAAGAAAGGAGAGAGCACCAATGGGTGTCAGATCAATCCATTGCTGAGTTAATAAATGTCTGCAATTAACAAGTCAGTGATACAATGGAACGCCAACGGTGTTAGGAGTCACATAGAAGAACTTAAAGTACTCGTGCGAGATGTGTACCCAATGTTTGTATGTCTACAGGAGACACATCTCCACGAATCGCATAATTTTCATTTAAGGGAGTATTCAGTTTTTAGATCGGACTTCGTTACAGAAGATCGAGCTAGAGGTGGCGTAGCCATTCTAGCCCGTGACTGTATCGATGCTGTTTCTCTAAACTTAATAACTCCTTTACAAGCAGTAGCCGTTCAAACAGCTGTCCCGTATAAAATCACTGTGTGTTGTGTCTACTTGCCACCACAGGAAAACCTGCATCACAGTGATTTAGTAAATTTGATAAGCCAGTTACCAACTCCGTTCTTATTGGTAGGGGATTTTAATGCCCACCATTCGTCTTGGGGATCTCCGACTAGGAACTCTCGAGGTGATATTGTTGAAAGTGTAAGAACGGAACTAGACTTATGTCTGCTAAATGACGGCACTCCTACTCATTTAGCAGCATCTACTGGTGGATGGACAGCTGTTGATCTATCGATTTGCAGCCCTCAATTAGCTACTAGATGCACATGGTCGGTACTCAATGATTTGTATGGAAGCGACCATGTGCCTATTAAGATCAGTTTATGCGACTCCCAAACCTGTTATGTTCGAAATTCCAGTTGGATTTTGCGAAAAGCCAACTGGGACTCCTACTCGAATTACCTTGTATCACTTGACATGGATTATCTGACACCCATTGATGAAAATATAGAAAATTTTACAAAAGCAATTTTAAATGCCTCTGAAAAGACCATTCCGAAAACCTCTGCGCATCCACGCCGACCGCCTGTGCCGTGGTGGAACGATGAATGCACAGAAATCCTCCGTTTACGACGAAGAGCTCTTAGGAGATTTAAACGACACCCAACGAATGGAAACCTTCAGGAATATAAAATACTCCGTGCGAAAGCACGGAGGATATTTAGGCTGAGTAGAAAGAACTCTTGGGAACAGTACATTAGCACAATTAGACGAACAACTCCGTCCTCCACAGTGTGGAGGAAACTAAGATCAGTTTGTGGTACTTCCATTTCGTTGCCAGCCATTGCGCTGAAGCAACCTGATGGGAGATTAATCACAAACAGTGATGACATTGCTAATGTGCTTGGAACATCTTTTTCTAACTTTTCTGCTACTACAGCCTATAATAGATTATTCCAGATTTATAAACTGAAGGAAGAAGCAATACCGTTTACTGTTGGGTCGTCTGAGGACTCTCCTTTAAACACGCCTTTCTCTATAGGGGAATTGGAGTCAGCTCTTGCGTCAACGAAGGATTCTGCACCAGGTCCTGATTCCATTGTGTACTCCATGCTAAAACATCTACCATCATCGGCGAAACTTGTCCTCCTTCGAGTATATAATCGTTTATTCGAGGAGCGCTCTTTCCCCGATGCATGGTTAGAATCAACTGTAATTCCTCTTTTGAAGCCAGGTAAGGACAAAACCAACCCCAGTAGTTACAGGCCTATATCACTTACAAGCGTCTTGTGCAAACTACTGGAGAAGATGGTCAACCGCCGTCTTGTCTGGTACCTAGAAACCAACAACCTTCTTAGCAACGAACAATGTGGTTTCAGACTAGGACGCTCATCAGTTGACCAATTGGTTTTGTTAGAATCCGCTATTCAAGATGCCTTTCTCTTGCGTCAAACGCTCGTTGCGGTTTTCTTTGACCTTGAAAAGGCATATGATATGGCATGGAAAAGAGGAATTCTGAACACTCTGAAATCATGGAGTATACAAGGGAATATCCTAGCATTCATCGCTAACTTTCTTTCAAACAGATCTTTCCGCGTTCGACTTGGAGGCACGTATTCAAACAGCTATACACAAGAGAATGGTGTACCGCAGGGCAGCGTGCTGAGCGTCACGCTGTTTGCCGTTGCAATAAATAGTATCACCAGTAATATACGATCTCCGGTACACTGTTCCCTTTTTGTGGATGACTTTTGTATATATGTGCCTGCTCGTAGTATGGCAACTGCGGAAAGATCTTTGCAGTTAGCAATATACAGATTGGAGGAATGGTCAAAATCGACAGGTTTCAAATTCTCTGCTTCGAAGACCCAATGTGTAGCATTTAGTCGTCGTAGGCAACACCAGGAGCCGATCCTTTTTCTTGACGGGGTTCAGCTTCAAACCACGGATAGTGTTCGATTTCTAGGTCTTTTATTTGATAAAAGACTCTCATGGATCCCACATGTTCGTGATTTGAAGGTGAGATGCAATAAGAAATTGGATATGTTAAGAGTCCTTAGTGGTACGAATTGGGGAGCAGACAGAACTAGTATGCTTCGATTTTATCCCGCGGTCGTTAGATCGCGCATTGATTATGGCTGTCAAGCCTATTCATCCGCACGACTTACAGTTCTGAAAACTCTCGATGCTGTCCACCACTCTGGACTTAGACTGGCTACTGGTGCATTTAGAACTAGCCCAATCCCTAGTCTTCTTGTCGAGGCTGGGGAACCCGCTCTTTCAAGACGACGTCAGATGCTACAAATATCTTACGTTTCTGTTCTTCGAAGCAAACCCAACCACCCGGCATTTGAAAGAGTCTTTTATAATACGCTAAATCAAGTGTACAATACACGTCAACGTTCGACCGCTCCCTTTGGCATACGAACGTTAAGAATATTGGATGACCTTGAGTTGCAACTTCCAACTATGTTTGAACGACAAATGTGCTATCTACCTCCATGGATAATAAAAACGCCGCACTTCGATTTCTCATTGTCCAGTTATATAAAACACGATACTCCTGTTGTGGTCTACCACCAGGAATTTTTATCCATTTATAAATCTCACCAACACAGTGAAATTATTTTCTCTGATGGATCTAAACTGGACAATGGCGTTGGATGTGCGTTTTATGCATCTGGATATACCTACACGTACGGATTGCCCTCAGCTTGCAGTGTTTTCACGGCAGAACTATTTGCTATTTTTAAAGCTTTGACCGTCATTCAATCTCAATCCTCGCATTATCTTTTGTGTTCGGATTCCAAAAGTGCTCTTCAGGCTCTTCAGGATGTTTTCTCTAGCAACCCTTTAGTTGGGGACATTTTGTGTGCTGTACACAGGCTTCAATTGAGGGGTGTGGGGGTAACTTTCTGTTGGGTTCCTGGACATTGCGGAATACTTGGAAACACAAAAGCGGATGAAGCGGCGAAGAAAGCTACAAGTTTGGTGCCTATTACTCAACTGGTTATGGCATCTGATTATGTGTGTTTCGCGAAACATTTATTGCTCGCTGCTTGGAATGACGAGTGGCATACCGTGATTCAGAATAAGCTGAGGGAAATTAAAGATACCGTCCGTCCATGGAGGTCTTCAATTCGTTCAAAACGTAGGGAGGAAGTGGTGGTCACACGCCTTCGCGTTGGCCACTCTTTTGCAACTCATGGATATTTGATGAGTCGTGAAGATCCACCAATATGCCAATATTGCGGTGATATCTTCACAATAAAACATATTTTGGTAGATTGTGTTAGTGTAGTTAATGTTCGTGCCCTTTTTAATTTAAAAGGGAGTTTAAAGGTGGTGTTAAGGGACGATGCCTCGGCCATTGACCGAGTCATCGCTTTCTTGCACCACTTGAAAATATATTTTAAAATTTAATACATAAATATATATATATATATTTTTTTTAATTTTATTTATACATATAATTCTGTGTGTTTCTTTTATTTATTTTAATTAAATTTATTTTCTGTTCTTGTTATTGTTATTGAGATTTATTTATTGGTAAATTGTTACCCATTATTGTTTTACATATTATTTATTTACTGTTATATTGTTCTTTGTTGTTATTTTGTTATTTAGTTTTTAAGGATTTTTTCATTGTTATATTGTTGTTTTTTGTTTTTTATTGTTGGTGTTTTATTTTGTTTTGTAATTTTTGTTGTATTTATTTATTTGTTTATTTATTTGATTTTATTTAAATCATCGCGTTCTTTGTTAGATTTTGTTTGGCGATGATAACCACAATTGGTTTTTCGCCAGGAAAAAAAAAAAAAAAAAAAAAAAAAAAAAATGCAACACTGTTTTCTTGTATTCACTATATATATATATATATATATATATATATATATATATATATATATATATATATATATATATATAATTAATAAAATAAAATATGTCAAAAACAAGAATACTTTTAATGAATATATTTATTCAAAGCTTTTCGCCGATAAAATAGTACCAGCATCTTCAGGAAAATAATTACGTAATAAAATATTTTTACAAAATTAAATCATATGTGCTACAAACGACCATATGTTTATAAGTATTGCACTTTATGTAATTTTTTCTATAACATCAATGACCTTATAAATAGTTTGGTGCCTTGATCTCACTTGAATTTGTACATCAATTAATTTGTCTTTAACTTTATGCTTATAAATTTCCAATGTTTCAAATATATTCATTTTTAATCCTTTATTTAATTCTTTTATTAATTTCATATTTTCTATTTCCGGAAATTCGTGTCCATTATTAATACAATGCGTAGCTAAATTTGATTTGTATATGTTTGGTTTGATATAAGCATTTAAATGTTCTTTGTATCTTTCTTTTAATTTCTTTTTTGTTTGTCCTACATATAATTTATTACAAGTTTGACATTTTATATTATATACTCCATTTCTTTCGTGCATGTTATTTTGATTTTAGTTATTGTTTATTAAATTTTTAATTTTATTATCAGTTTTATATGTAATTTGTAAATTTGTTTCTTTAAATAATCTTGTAATTTTATTTATTTCGTTACCAGTGAATGTAAAAGTTGTCCAAATATTTTCCCTCTTATTAAGTACAAAGTTATTTTCGAGTTTCTGTTTTCTTATTATGTTATTATTTAATTTATCTATAGTTTTTCTTTTATATCCATTTTCTAAACCAATTTGATATATTATATTTTTCTCTTTTATTTGATCATTTAAGTTCATTGATATTTTGTGCATTCTGTGTAGTAAATTATAAAGTGCTGCCATTTTTTGGTTGTATGGATGATTTGAATAATTAGCTATTATTTGATTTGTCTGCGTTGGTTTTCTATGTATATTATATTCAAATGATTCATTATTTCTAGTAATTGTAATATCTAAATAATTTAGTTTATTTTTTGATCCAAATTCATGAATAAATTTTATATTTTCGTGTATATTATTTATACATTTTAATATTTTGTCAATATCTAAACCAGTGTCCATTTTGATCATATGTTTTAATAAACTTATCTATTTCAATGTCTATATTTTGTAGAAATATTTCCGATAATATGCTGGACATTGGAGAGCCCATTGTTAATCCATCCTTTTGTTTATATAATAATAAAATTTATAGTTTATTTTATGGGTGTATTTATATTTTAGGTAGATTTTTTTATTTTTGTGTTCAGGTTGTAGTGTTGTGTTGAGGTTAGGTTTATTTGTAAATTTATTGTAATAAGATGTTTGTTGTATCCATTTTCTATTGCTATTTTTGTAATGTTATCTAATTCTTCATTTAATTTTTGTTTGTTATCTTTTGTGTATTTTATTGCTTTATTTATCATGTTACTGTAAGTGTTCATTTTGTGTCCAGGGGTGGTTAGATTTATAGTGTATTGTGGTGTTGTTGGAAGTAGGTTTTCTGTGTACTGTAGTTTCTATTTTATTATTATTTATATTTAATGTAATGTCAAGATAGTTAATTGTTCTGTTTGTTTCTGTTTCGATGGTGAATTGTATGTTTTTGTTGTATGTATTTAGTTTGTTTAGTATTATGATGTGTTCGTTGTGAATGGTGGGTTGGTATATTACAAGTATATCGTCTACGTATTTTGTCCATAGTAAAATATTATGTGTGTTTAGTATAGGTTTGATTATTATTTGTTCAAAGTGTTGTAGATATATTTCTGACATGACTGATGATATGGGTGATCCCATGGGGAGTCCAGTTGTTTGTTGATAGTATTTATTGTTAAATTGGAAGTAATTTTGGTTACATATGTGTTTTGTTAGTGTAATGATACTATTTATTGTGTTTTCTTTTTCTTTAATGTGTATTACTTTTTTTTTATTATTTCTATGGTTTCTTCTATTGGGATACTAGGGTACCGAACATCTACACTAGAAAAATTAATCAGTGATTCGACAGTGGTCAAGTGACCGAAAGGTGCCTCATCACACAAGCTAAAATCATTGCACTTAATGGTGGATAAAATTACTTACAATAGTAATATATCAACTTCATAAAGTCAGTGCAACGGAAAAATAATGGACAACGTAAAATATCAAGATATATATATATATATTTATATAGATTTTTTGGACTAGGAGACTGACAGACTTACCTTGGTAAGAGTCCACTCTGTAGTCTTGAAATAAAAGCACTTTAACAATGATATATTTCAACCACACAGTGGTCTTTGTCAATCGAAGAGAAAACACAAAAAGAAATATGAGAGAATGAAATAAAATAATTGTAATCACAGATTGTGTAGAGTAGAAATCAGATGTCACAGATGCACAGATTAAAGATATATATATTGTTTCCATGAACATATGAGTGATTATAGTTTATATAAGTCTGTCAGGGGAAAAGAGATAAGGCTATTTGGAAAAAAAAAAAAATGAATGGATTTATCTGATGTTGAGGTTAGGGGATTCTCTGGACTTGGTATACCACTGGTATGATAGTTCCCACCTTCTCAGTTCTGACGGATTGCAATCAGGGGGGAGTGATTTAATTATTTTTGTGGTATAGCAGTCATCAAAAGTTGTGATGTTGTGACTCGCAGCATGTTGAGCTGTTGGTCTATCCATATTCATAATTTTAACATCATGTCTGTGGCCATTCATTCTGATATTCAGACCATCCGTGGTCAGGCCTATATACTGTGCTGAGCAAAGTTTACATTGTAGCTGGTATATGACATTTTTCGATGTACAATTATGATGACCCTGTATTTTGAAGACCATTTTTGTTGTTTGGCTGTTGAAACTATTTGCTGAGGGGTGTATTGGACACGTCTTGCATCTAGGTCTATTACATGGGAAGGAGCCATGAGGAAGTTTGTGTGGTTTCTCTGCATCAGGGTCTGGTAGTTTAGGATGTACTAGGATGTTTTTCCGATTGACAAAGACCACTGTGTGGTTGAAATATATCATTGTTAAAGTGCTTTTATGTGTTTCTATTTCAAGACTACAGAGTGGACTCTTACCAAGGTAAGTCTGTCAGTCTCCTAGTCCAAAAAATCTAAATAATCTTTACCAACCAAAACTAACCTAAAAATATATATATATACATATATATATATATATATATATATATATTTTCACATATATACATATCTTATAAAATAAATTTAATATTTTTTCTCATTCTAGGATTATCCTGAAAATATGGATCGCCATAGGGATAACAAAAACTATACAAAATGGAATCTAGATAATATGGCTTTGCTTCTTCAGTCTAAATTCCCAGATATGCACATTGTTGTCATCAGACCATCCAGGTAAAAAACTTTTATTTCTTATATTTTATTGAAAATATCGGTGTTAAAAAATAGTATTTATAATAAACTTTTACAATAAATGTGTTTACCTGTTAAACACTCTTATTGTAATTTATAAATATTAATTACTTGAAATGATTTAATCAGTTATAGGAACTGCTAGAGCTGTTGATCATTTTTAAATTGAGTTTCTTTTATAAAATTTCTCTTGACTTTTATATAGTTTTAAGCAGATGAGTGTGAATTTAATAGGTTTTTACATCTGGGTAGACCTTGAATATGTCATGATTACTTATATAGATCTGGCTTTAATGGTGCTTGAAAGCTACACCAATAAAACTGGTTTTATTATAATAAACTGTTAAATAAATATGCCGCACCTACAAATATTTTTGTTCACTCAGGTTATTAAAGATATATAGAAAAACTTGATGTAATAATGCTTAGATCCTATTTAAAAAAAATAAGATTTTTATATAATTTAAATGTAAATAAAATAAATATTATATATATACACACACACACACACATACACACACACACACACACATATATATATATATATATATGTATATATATATATATATATATATATATATATATATATATATATATATATATATATATAAAGAACTAAGTCAAAATACAAATACAAGAATTATATATATGTATATATATATATATATATATATATATATATATATATATATATATATATATAATCATTTTCACTATATGAACTTAAACAGAAATCTTACTTGGTATTTATGCGAGTTAACTTTTGAAGATTAATGGTATCTTCATTGTTGAGCATCAACTGTAGGTCAAAAGCAGATAAAAGCAACGGTACAGTAATTATATCAAAAACAGAACATAATAAAAAAACAGAAGAATTCATAAAATCCAACAATTGCATAAAATTAAACAAAGACCCCACTATCAAATAACAAAACGAAATCATACAATTAGCAAAAAACTATAACAATATTTTGTTATTGCTGAATGAACAATAATTTATTCAGCCAAAAAAACCCTTATCAATACACAATAGACAATCCAAATCCCCCTAAAATGAATGCCCTCATCAAAATACATAAAGTCAACAATCCCATAAGACCTCTAATAAATTTCAAAAACGCACCCATCTATAAAATATCACAAGTAATCACCAATAACCTAAAACATGAACTTAAACTGGAAAAAAACGCACCACATGAACTCAATTAATTTAATGGACAGTCTACAAACAATAAAGGTAACCAAAAACACTAAATTTATATCATTTGATATCACAAACATGTACTCCAATAACATTTGATTCCAATAAACAAAACCATCCAAATAATAAAAAAACAAATTAACTCATCTTGAAATCAACTTCCCCTCCCAAAAAAGAAGTTAATGCTTAACAATGAAAATATCATTAATCTTCGAAAATTAATTTGCATAAATACCAAGTAAGATTCTTGTTTTAGTACATATAGTGAAAGTGATAAGTGAATACAAGAAAACAGTGTTGCAAAGTTTATATATATATATATATATATATATATATATATATATATATATGAAGTTAATATATTACTAATTTTGTGTAATATTATCCACCATTAAGTGCAACAAATTGTTGCACTTAATGGTGGATAATATTACACAAAATTAGTAATATATTAACTTCATAAAGTCAGTGCAACGGAAAAACAATGGATAATATTAAATTTCAAGAATATATATATATATATATATATATATATATATATATATATATATATATATATATATATAAAGTTATTATTATTAATTGTAAACATTTTTTTCCACCACTAAGTGCAATTATTTTACCTTATGGTAAAATACATAATTATTTCCTTGGTGGAAGAAACTGTTTATAGTTAATAATAATAACTTCATAAAGTCAGTGCAAAGGAAAGATAATGGACAACATGAAATATCACACAATATATATTTCTCACTATAAACAGTGATTTGACAATGGTCAAGTGACCGAAAGGTACCTCATCACAAAGGTAAAAATACTGCACTTAGTGGTAGAAAACATTATTATTTACAAGTAATAATAATAACTTCATATATATATATATATATATATATATATATATATATATATATATATATATATATGTAATCATAATATGATAAAATTAATAAATAATTCTTCTATTTGAATAACCTCAGTTGTTTTTGTTCATTATACAAGAAAACATAATATATATATATATATATATATATATATATATATATTTATGAAGTTAATATATTACTATTGTAAGTAATTTTATAGTACAAAATAAATACACCACAAAAAACTCAATTAATTTAACGGACAGTCTAAAAACAATAAACGTAACCAAAAACACTAAATTTATATCATTTGGTGGTAGAAAACATTATTATTTACAAGTAATAATAATAACTTCATATATATATATATATATATATATATATATATAATCATAATATGATAAAATTAATAAATAATTCTTCTATTTGAATAACCTCAGTTGTTTTTGTTCATTATACAAGAAAACATAATATATATATATATATATATATATATATATATATATATATATTTATGAAGTTAATATATTACTATTGTAAGTAATTTTATAGTACAAAATAAATACACCACAAAAAACTCAATTAATTTAACGGACAGTCTAAAAACAATAAACGTAACCAAAAACACTAAATTTATATCATTTGGTGGTAGAAAACATTATTATTTACAAGTAATAATAATAACTTCATATATATATATATATATATATATATATATATATATATATATATATAATCATAATATGATAAAATTAATAAATAATTCTTCTATTTGAATAACCTCAGTTGTTTTTGTTCATTATACAAGAAAACATAATATATATATATATATATATATATATATATATATTTATGAAGTTATATATATTACTATTGTAAGTAATTTTATAGTACAAAATAAATACACCACAAAAAACTCAATTAATTTAACGGACAGTCTAAAAACAATAAACGTAACCAAAAACACTAAATTTATATCATTTGATATCACAAACATGTACTCTTATATACCAATAAACAAAACCATCCAAATAATAAATTATAATGATATATATATATATATATATATATCATTACATTATAATATTTATTCTTATAAAAGAGGCAAATATTGGTATATATTTATATCAGTTTTTAGACTGAACAAAGATGTGATATAACTTAGAGGTTTTAGTACATAATTAATATTTGTCAGTGCAACGGAAAAACAACATAAAATATCAAGAATATATATATATATATATATATATATATATATATATATATATATATATGAAGTTAATATATTACTATGTAAGTAATTTTATCCACCAAAAAGTAATTTATTACATAGTAATATATTAACTTCATAAAGTCAGTGCAACGGAAAAACAATGGATAACGTTAAATATCAAGAAAATATATATATATATATATATATATATATATATATATATATAGACCCGCAGGGGGGTGCGGACTAGCCGCACCTACGAGGGATTTGGCGTCCCTCGCGGTACCCTAGCCTAACACTACACCACTCACAAAGCATACACATACACGTACACACACCAACACAATCTATACACATTTCAACACTTACATCTTCTCTTAGGGAATTTTGACTGGTCAGAACCGTTGCGCGTTGGGAGTGCTGAAAAGTCCAGAGCGTGACACAAACTCTGGTCTGGGACGCTGCTGTGAGCTTGCTCTGCCGAAGTCGTATGCGCGGTTGCTGGTCCGCTAGCCACTTCGGTCCTTGGTCAGGGAGTGTCCGCGGTGCACAGGTGTTGGAGCCTGTGCACAGTATTACGAGTTCTCGACTGATGCCCATCCAGTCGAGCTAAGGAGGAAACTATGGGCCCCAGAGTTCCGGGGGTTGGAAATGATCGAAAGTGATCCATGGGTGTACCCGTTCTCATAGTCTCGCCCGTAACGCCTGACACGATGGTTAGCTTAATAACAAATTATGGAAAACCAACAAATGTCCAACCAGTTTAATGTAAAGAGGCGTCGTGAGGTTTCTCCGAAAATGCCTAGGGAAGTAAATATGAGGAAAGAATTGGATATAGCATCACCAAAGTTCTTAATTGTATCTTGCACAGAAGCTGGAAAAGATCTGTCAAAGGTATCGCCTTTTATAATCCAAAAGGCTATAACTGGATGTGCAGCAGGACCCGTCTCTTCCATAAGGAAGTTACGGAACGGAACACTGCTGTTAGAAACAAGCAATTCGAAGCAGTCACAGCTATTATTAAAAATGACCTCCTTCTTTGATCAGGTCAAGGTTTCGGTGGCTCCCCACAAAACCTTGAACTCATCAAAGGGAGTAATATCATGCAGGGATCTGTTGTATGTCCGTGAGGACGAAATTAAATCAGAACTGGTATCAGAAGGTGTAACAGATGTCGTACGAATTATGAGGATGGAAAACGGTCAGAGAGTTCCAACAACATCAATTATCCTGACATTCGGGAAACCATCTATCCCGGAATATTTATACGCTGGCTATCAACGGCTTTCTGTTAGGCCCTACGTTCCCAATCCACGCCGGTGCTTTAAATGCCAACGTTTTGGACACGTAAGTTCTTCTTGCTCCAAGCCAGAGGTATGCGGACAGTGTGCATCTGAAGGCCATACTGAGAAGGTTTGCACAAGTGCTCCGAAATGCCCAAACTGTGCTGGTGATCACCCTGCTGGCTCCTTTAACTGCCCAAAGTTCAAGGAGGAGAAAGCGATCCTCAGCATAATGGCAAAGGACAAAACATCATTTTACGAAGCGAAAAAGAAGTTCAAGTCAACTCAACCTAGACTTGAAACGAAATCCTATGCCTCAGCTATCACCACTGAGAAGTGTTCCAACTGCGTTGAGCTAAACAAGAAAATTGAAGTTCTCACTGAGCAAGTTAGCCAGTTATTAGCTTTGGTGACCAAAAATTTGGATTCCAACTCAAAGACCAATGTTGAATGTGCGGAAAAATCTCCATTGCCAGTTATCTCTGCGAAAAATAGAAGAAGTAAGACACTATTGGATATAAGTGTGAAGAACGTTAAAACTACTCCTAATACGAGTAACAAAAATAATAACAAAGCTGCACCTGTGAAAGTAGGTGCAAAATCACAAACGACTCAAAAGAGGACCATTTCAAACTCCTCTTCTGAGTCAAAAAACTCTTCAGATTCCACCACTACAATAGTGGTGATGGAATGTGATAACTCTTTGCCTGGAACGTCCAACATTCCAGGCCAGCAAATTTGCAATGACACCAGTGAGAGCCAGGTGAATCCATTTCACTAAAATACAATGTCCACACCTAAACAAACCGTGATTCAGTGGAACATTAACGGTGTTAAAAGTCACATTGAGGATCTCAAATTAATTGTAAGGGATGTGTCCCCTATGTACATTTGTATTCAGGAGACACATCTCCATGAATCGCACAATTTCCATCTAAGGGAGTATTCAGTTTACAGATCGGACTTCGTTACAGAAAATCGAGCCAGAGGTGGCATAGCCATTCTGGCCCGTGACTGTGTCGACGCCGTTTCTCTGAACTTAATAACTCCCTTACAAGCAGCAGCAATTCAAACAGCTGTTCCATACAAACTCACTCTCTGTTGTGTCTACCTCCCACCAAGTGACAACCTGCAACAGAGAGATCTTGTAGACCTTATAAATCAGTAACCGACTCCGTTTTTATTAGTGGGCGATTTCAATGCCCACCATGTTTCATGGGGTTCCCCACAATGCAACCCGCGAGGTAATCTGATCGAAAGCATCAGATCGGAACTGGATTTATACCTGCTAAATGACGGTTCTCCGACACATTTAGCAGCGTCAACAGGTGGATGGACAGCTGTAGACTTGTCATTATGCAGTCCTGCCTTGGCTATAAGGCTAAAATGGTCAGCATTGCCTGATCTTTACAGTAGCGACCACATTCCTATTGAGATCTCTTTGTGTGATTCCTCACCCTGTTGTGTTCGACATCCCAGTTAGATTCTGAAAAAAGCCAACTGGGAACAATTTTCACAAGATCTAGAATCACTGGACGAGGATTACTTGGCTCCCATTGATGACATTGTCAATTCATTTACAAAAACCGTTTTGAATGCCGCAGGAAAGGCAATTCCGAAAACCTCATCCAAACCACGACGACCACCTGTTCCGTGGTGGAATCATGAGTGCACTGTGATCCTTCGTCAACGGAGAAAAGCTTTGAACCAGTTCAAGAGACATCCAACGAGTGAAAACCTGGAAAAATAAAAAATCTTCCGTGCGAAAGCACGGAGAATATTTAGGCAAAGTAAACGAGAATCATGGTCGCAGTACATTGGCTCAATTACAAGAACTACAGCTCCATCCACAGTATGGAAGAAATTACGATCAGTTTGTGGCATTTCCGTTCCGATACCATTAATTTCATTAAGGCATCCGGATGGAGTTATGACCACGGACTGTGAGGAAATTGCCAATGTGCTAGCATTATCGTTCTCAAAACATTCTTCATCTTCTGCATACAAGGACGCTTTCCAGGTGTACAAACGTAAAAAGGAAGCCTTACCTTTCACCGTTGGATTGTCTGGAGATTCTTGTTTGAATATCCATTTCTCTATCGACGAACTAGAGTCAGCTCTCTCGTCAACGAAGGATTCAGCTCCAGGCCCGGATGATATTGTATACTCCATGATTAAAAATCTACCACCGTCGGCAAAACTAGTTCTCCTTCGAATATACAACCGTATATTTGCGGAGCACGGTTTTCCCGATGCATGGTTAGAAGCGACAATAATTCCTCTTCTAAAACAAGGAAAGGACAAAACTAATCCCAGTAGTTACAGACCCATCTCTCTGACCAGCTGCCTATGCAAACTACTGGAGAAGATGGTCAACCGTCGTCTTGTCTGGTATCTAGAAACAAACAAACTTCTTTCTAACGTTCAGTGTGGTTCCAGACAAGGACGTTCATCAGTTGACCAATTGGTTTTGTTGGGGTCAGCTATACAGAATGCCTTCATCTTACGACAAACACTGGTAGCTGTTTTCTTTGACCTTGAGAAGGCATATGATATGGCATGGAGAAGAGGAATTTTGAACGTATTGAAATCATGGGGTATACAAGGTAACATTCTTGCATTTATACAAAATTATTTGAATAACAGGACTTTCCGTGTACGTCTAGGAGGCATATATTCTGATCGTTGCGAACTAGAGAATGGTGTACCACAGGGTGGCGTTTTGAGTGTGACGCTGTTTGCTGTTGCCATTAACAGCGTCACTTCAAACGTACAGTCACTGGTCCACTGTTCCCTGTTTGTAGACGATTTTTGTATATATATGGCTGCTAGAAGTATGGCAACAGCGGAAAGATCCTTACAATTAGTAATTAATAAATTGCAAGAATGGACCAAATCTACAGGCTTCAAGTTTTCGGCTTCGAAGACCCAGTGTATAGCATTTAGTCGTCGCAGGCAACATCAGGAACCTATTCTTTATCTTGATGGTACGCGGCTTCAAACCGCGGATAATGTGAGATTTTTGGGTCTTTTATTGGATAAAAGACTTTCATGGAATCCGCATGTGCGTGATTTGAGGACCCGGTGCAGCAAGATATTGGATATGTTGAGAGTTCTAAGTGGTACAAATTGGGGAGCAGACAGAACCTGTATGCTCCGTTTCTATCGCGCCGTTGTAAGATCGCGCATAGATTACGGCTGTATAGCCTATTCATCTGCTCGACCTATGGTTCTGAAACTCCTGGATTCAATACATCACGCTGGCCTTAGACTTTCTACTGGTGCTTTTAGATCAAGCCCAATCTCCAGCCTTCTAGTTGAAGCTGGAGAACCATCTCTCTCAATGCGACGTCAAATGCTACAAATATCATATTACACGGGTCTTCGAAGTAAACCTAAACATCCAGCACTCAAAGCAGTTTTTGATAACTATTTCGAGGATCGTTACAACGTGCGTCAACGTTCAACTGCTCCTTTCGGAATAAGAACGTTGCGCAATTTTAGCAATCTAAATTTAGAACATCCACCTATATTCGAACGAACATCATGCTACATCCCTCCATGGACAATACAAAAGCCAAAATGTGACTTCTCATTCTCCATGTACCTAAAACACAATACTCCTGACGTTATTTATCGTCAGGAGTTTTTGCAGATTCAACAAACTCACCAACACACTGTGACTATATTCACAGATGGTTCAAAACTGGACAATGGGATAGGTTGTGCATTTTATATGGAAGGACAAACTTTCACTTACGGATTGCCCTCAGCCTGTAGTGTTTTTACTGCAGAACTTTTATGCAATTTTCCAAGCTTTAAGATCAATTCCGTCTGCAAAATCTAAATATCTTGTGTGTTGTGATTCCAAAAGTGCTCTCCAGGCTATTCAGGAAATGTACGCTAAGAACCCTTTGGTTGGAGACATCTTGTGCTCTATACACAGGCTCCCATTACGAGGTGTCGAGGTGTCATTTCTCTGGGTGCCTGGTCACTGTGGAATATTCGGAAACACTAAAGCAGATGAAGGAGCAAAATTAGCTACAGGTATGTTGCCATCGACACAACGTGTGATGGCATCAGATTTTGTATGCAAAGTTAAAACTACACTATTCTCTGTTTGGAATGAAGAATGGCAAAATGTAAATAGAAACAAGCTGAGGGACATCAAAAATACCGTCCGACCATGGAGGACATCTGTTCGTTTGAATCGTAGGGAGGAAGTGGTGGTTACTCGACTTCGCATCGGCCATTCTTTGTTAACGCATGGATGGTTGATGCGACATGAGGATCCACCACTATGTCCGTTTTGTAGAAATAATATTACAATCAAGCATATCCTGCTTGATTGTGATAAGTTGGAAAATTTGTATATACATTACGATCTTCGAGGTAGTTTAAAGGTGGTTTTAAGGGACGACGTCACGGCTATCGACCGTGTCCTCGCTTTCTTACGCCACCTTAATCTATTTAATAATATTTAAATTTTGTATAATTTTAGGTTCTTTAGTTTTAGATTATTACAATTAGTTTTAAACATTTATTTTATTTTATTTTGATTAGTTTTATTTATGAAGTATTATTTTAAAAACCAAACTTTAGTTAGGCGATGATAACCTCTATAGGTTTTTCGCCTGGAATATATATATATATAATATATATATATTAAATATGGTGATATGTTTTCTTGTATATATAGTTAATAAATTTAAAATATTTCAAACACAAGAATACTTTTAATGAATATATTTATTCAAAGCTTTTCGCCGATAAAAAAGTATCAGCATCTTCAGGAAAAATAATTATCTAATAAAATACTTTTACAAAATTAAATCATATGTACTACAAAGAATCATATGTTTATAATTATTGCACTTTATGTAAATTTTTCTATAACATCAATGACTTTATAAATAGTTTGGTGCCTTGATCTCATTTGAATTTGTTCATCAATTAATTTGTCTTTAACTTTATGCTTATAAATTTCCAATGTTTCAAATATATTCATTTTTAATCCTTTATTTAATTCTTTTATTAATTTCATATTTTCTATTTCCGGAAACTCATGTCCATTATTAATACAATGCGTAGCTAAATTGGATTTGTATATGTTTGGTTTGATATAAGCGTTTAAATGTTCTTTGTATCTTTCTTTTAATTTCTTTTTTGTTTGTCCTACATATAATTTATTACAAGTTTGACATTTTATATTATACACTCCATTTCTTTCGTGCATATTATTTTGATTTTTGTTATTGTTTATTAAATTTGTAATTTTATTATCGGTTTTATATGTAATTTGTAAATTTGTTTCTTTAAATAATCTTGTAATTTTATTTATTTCATTACCAGTGAATGTAAAAGTTGTCCAAATATTTTCTCTCTTATTAGGTACAAAATTATTTTCGAGTTTCTGTTTTCTTATTATATTATTATTTAATTTATCTATAGTTTTTCTTTTATATCCATTTTCTAAGCCAATTTGATATATTATATTTTTCTCCTTTATTTGATCATTTAAACTCATTGGTATTTTGTGAATTCTATGTAGTAAATTATAAAGCGCTTCCATTTTTTGGTTGTGTGGATGGTTTGAATAATTGGGTATTATTTGATTTATCTGCGTTGGTTTTCTATATATATTATATTCAAATGATTCTTTATTTCTAGTAATTGTAATATCTAAATAATTTATTTTATTTTTTATTTCAAATTCATGAGGAAATAGAAAATATGAAATTAATAAAAGAATTAAATAAAGGATTAAAAATGAATATATTTGAAACATTGGAAATTTATAAGCATAAAGTTAAAGACAAATTAATTGATGAACAAATTCAAATGAGATCAAGGCACCAAACTATTTATAAAGTCATTGATGTTATAGAAAAATTTACATAAAGTGCAATAATTATAAACATATGATTCTTTGTAGTACATATGATTTAATTTTGTAAAAGTATTTTATTAGATAATTATTTTTCCTGAAGATGCTGATACTTTTTTATCGGCGAAAAGCTTTGAATAAATATATTCATTAAAAGTATTCTTGTGTTTGAAATATTTTAAATTTATTAAATAAATATATATATATATATATATATATATATATATATATATATATAAGTAATAAATTTAAAATATTTCAAAAACAAGAATACTTTTAATACATATATTATTCATAGCTTTTCCCCGATAAAACAGTACCAGCATCTTTAGGAAAAATAATTATGTAAGTTGATAATAATTAATAATTATTAAACTTAAGTTTATAATTAAAGTTTTAATTAACTTAGGTTTACATAATTATTTTTCTTAACTATATTACAAGAAAACATATGACCATATTTAATATATATATATATATTCTTGATATTTTACGTTATCCATTGTTTTTCCGTTGCACTGACTTTATGAAGTTAATATATTACTATTGTAAGTAATTTTATCCACCATTAAGTGCAATGATTTTACCTTGAGTGATGAGGCGCCTTTCGGTCACTTGACCATTGTCAAATCATTCAAGGTCACCAATTGATTCGACAATGGTCAAGTGACCGAAAGGCGCCTCATCACTCAAGGTAAAATCATTGCACTTAATGGTGGATAAAATTACTTACAATAGTAATATATTAACTTCATAAAGTCAGTGCAACGGAAAAACAATGAAAAACAATAGATAACGTAAAATATCAAGAATATATATATATATATATATATATATATATTGACAATTGTGTGTGTGTGTGTAATTAATTTAATGCTGTATTTGGTGTAAAATTTAGCATAATAATTTAGTTAATACATATAATTCATGCTAAGCATTATAAATATAAGGAATTGGTGTTTGAAAGTGAGAAATGGGTTCTGAGTTGCAGCTTGATGTCTGGATTAATGCATGATGGGCTGGTGATAAACACATCCTAAACAGATTTATAACATATGTTTTGAAAACTATCTTTTATCAAATTAAAGTTTAGAGCAATTTCTCAAAAAAAATCTTATAAATAAAATTCAACTAAATTCTGAAAGTTACAGTATGATATTTAATAATACATATTTGAAATCAATGTTGAAATTAGAAAATGATGTGCGAAATGTATGTGTAAGGCTAAATATAAAAGATGAACAAAATTTTGTTAAAATTTGACCTAAAGACTAATTGGATAAAATATTAATGGAATTTAAGAAATTACAGAGAAAGTTAATTCAAACCTACCAATAATATTTTAGTTTTATAACATCTCCTTTTTATAATGTGATATTTTGTAATTTTCAGAGTAATAATGACAAAGAATTACTAACATAAATAAATAAAACCTCTATACCACAAATAACTTTTTTTTAAAATTTAAAACCGTATGTACATTTTGATTGCATAGCAATCATCTTCAGAGGTAGTTTACAATAAAAATACCTATTTTTATGTAAATAAATGTACATAAGGTTTTAAATAAAAAAAAGTTATTTGTGGTATAGAGGTTTTATTTATTTGTTAAACATTACGCCACAGTTATTTTATACAGTTATAGAGAATTACTAGAAAAAAGTAGATGGCTTAGAAAATTTCATGACAGAAATGAAAGTGAAAAAAAATTAAATAAAATCAGGAGTATAGAAAAATTTTAAATATAAAAAATGGTCAAATATGATTTTACAGTATGTAAACTATAATATGTTATAATGAAACCCCCTACCCGGTATTCTTGATGTTTGAGTTACAAGGGTAGAAAGTTAAGAGGATAATGAAAATATAGTTTATAAATGTTAAAGTTACTTCAAGTTTCAAAATTTGCATAAACTAGTACAGAGACAATGGGATCTTGTCTAAGATTCTTTTTAAAATTAGATTCATTTTAAACTCTAAAAAATTTATGTTTATATTGTAAATAAAATTTTAATTCTATACTGTGTTTTCAAAACAAACTATGCACCTTTGATAACAGCTAAATTTTTTTCACTTATAATTGCTTCCAAATATGTGTATTATATTTGTAATTGACGAGTTATTATGAGGAACAAAACAAACATCGTTCAGAGTAAATTTTTAATCCATTCCTTAGAAAAACCACCACTCATAACAAGCAAGTAACTTCTCAACTGATAATTTCACTTTTGGCAAGATCTTTTGAACAGATCTCTTGCGCAACAATTTTATTGTCCATAAATACCACCTCTACAATCATAATTTTACTGTAGTTTATGTTTTCAAACACTTGTGGCTATAACAAGGTAGTTATGTCAAGTTGTATAAATCAATCAGGTCAACAAACATATTACAAGATAGGCTTGTTAATCTTTATTTTACACTGTAAATTGATACTGATATTAAATGTACTGTATTATACTTCGTTTGGGCTAAAAATTTGTGTTCACAGCAAATTATAGATTAGTTTAATCCAGAGATGTGATCCCAAGGAGGTGAAACTAGAAAGAGTGTGTAATCAATATAAATGTCAAACAAAAATTTAAAACCAGTTTCAATTAGGTAAATGATAGATTTACAATTTTACAATTCTACAATTAAAAATTATAATTTTAAAATACAGGTGTTACTGTATAATTTTAAAATGCAGGTTTTGTTAAATAAACAAAACATAAAGTTATAGTGTGTAAAGTAGTATATCATTACATTATAATATTTGTTCTTATAAAAGAGGCAAATATATCACTTTTTAGACTGAACAAAGATGTGATATAACTTAGAGGTTTTAGTACATAATTAATATTTGTTCAAAATTTCTTTTCAAATTCAGTGTACAGTAAACTTCCTGTGATCCGGCATGTTCAGGACTTGGGGGATGCCAGGTTACAGAATTGAGATCAGAAAAATTGGAAAAAATAAACAAAACAGTACAAATAAAAAATTGTTATTCTTGAAACAGCTCAAATATTTATATTGTTTGTACATATGTATTGTACATGAACAGTAAGGGCTAAACAAAAACTCAGTGCACTGTTGTTTAGCTCTAGTCTGTGGGGTTGTTCTTGTTGGCAATTTTAAACAAATCACGAATGTCAGATTGGTTTTTTAGTTTTCTCCCTTCGTTGTTTTTTAAAGTCATTTCTAATGATGTGGAGTTTCATTATTTCAGCATCATTAAACAAACTGCAATGTTCATGAAATTTTATGAAAGCGTTCAAGGCATCAGCTGCTTGATTCCAAGTGATGTTGTTGCTTTTTAAACAACCATAGCCAGTAATGGGTTTACCCTCGGATCGTTTTGGTGAAAACCAATTGTATTGAGCCGAATCAAGTTCTAGTTTGAGGTTTTTTAACGTTTGCCTTCCAAAAATATATTTTAATCTTTCTGATTCATTCATAAATTTTTTCAGATTTTCTTTATTAAAAAAAAGATGATCCTATGTTGTAATCTTTTATTATAACATGTCAACTTACGCCTTTTCAAGTTTCTTCACAATTTCCAGTTTTTTAGCTAAAGTGAGAGTTAGATGTATTTTTTTGAAGAACCTGGTTAACCTTAGGGCCCATATCACTATCAATAAGAATCTCGCAAGCACTAAAACATAAAACTAAAATCAACTACGCCCATCCGACATTCAAACAAACGACTGGTTTGAGATTCACGGTACAGTAAAGCAACGGTGAAAACTGAACTGATAGTGAGAGTGGAGCACACAACGCCTGAGAAAGGAATGGGCTATTTCTGAATCTACGACGAGGCCCAAACTCGGCTCAAGGTGAGCTCACCTATTAAATGTACTTGTCACATTTCAAAGAATTGTAGTTGACATCAAAACATTTTAAGCTACGCCTGTTTTTCGAATGCAAAACATATCCATTCAATCTATATAATATTACGACCTTAATATATAATGCATTACACAACTGTTCCCTTCCAATTAACTGATGCTATAGCTTATTTCGCAATAAATATTTCATGCAAATGTTGTGCTGGATTATCAAACGTGCTTTAGAATACGATGCTGGATTGGAGGATGTTTACTGCATATGTATATATATATACATTAATATGTACATATTAATATACTTATATAATATAATATATATATATATATATATATATATATATATATATATATATATATTTAATAAATTTAAAATATTTCAAACACAAGAAATTTTTTATTAGATAATTATTTTTCCTGAAGATGCTGATACTTTTTTATCGGTGAAAAGCTTTGAATAAATATATTCATTAAAAGTTTCTTGTGTTTGAAATATTTTAAATTTATTAACTATATATACAAGAAAACATATCACCATATTTAATATATATATATACATTGAATGTTTGCATGCTATGTTAGCAAGAATATCAGCTAGAACGAATGGTTAATTTAAGAAAATTTATATATGAATGATTAAATATTTATGTAAGGAACAGGCTATATTTTACAAAAAATATTTCTATACATTAAAAAAATCAGTAGGGAAAGGGATTAATATCGTTGTTTTAAAATTGGTAATTGTTTATAATCAAAAAATCATCACAAACATGTTGATTATATTAAATTAATGCTTCTAAATCTGAAAGCCTTAAGCCAAAAGTCTTTAATGTTTTTCTCATTTACTCTGACATTTATTTTTCTAACAATATTTTTAAATTTACCGTATTTGATCATACATTTTTGCTGTAGGTTTACTTATTATTTAAAAAATATAATTACTTACATTTATTTGATAAGGGTGTGTTTTGCTTGCCTTTCTTTATATTTGGACATTTTCTTCTGAAATGGATGAATTCAGGCAAGTTTATGTGTTTATTGGTTACAATATTTAATTTTATAAGGACATATATCTGTAATATTATATTTATAATTTATAACAGTAGATAAACCAGTTTTTCATAAAATTGTGTGAATTATCCATTTTGCAAGTGGTAATTTTCAAATCACTTCTTTTTATAAGCCTTGATAAATATATTTTTAAAAATGTTTAGAGAAAAAGTACTGTGATTAGTCAAAACAACTGTTTCAACCAACACTAAATCTAAATAAATATTTATTGTTCCTTTCTTAAATTTGAATAATGTGTTTTTATTGTAGGCTTGACTAAATTTAGTTGGTCCCACATAATGCATGCTCTATAATGTCTGTTGGTTTCCTTTCCTATTAGATTAACAACACATAAGCTAGCTACGTTCATGGACATTGTCTCTGAGGAAATGGATCAATTCAGGCAAGTTTTATGTTTTTGTTGGTTTATTAATTAAGATTTTATAGTTTGTTGTATTCTAATAAGAAATTTTACAACAAAGTCAACTTCAAAAATGTTGAAATTCTTAAAATACTCATCTTAATTTCTGTTAGGAATATAAGTATATATTTAAGTACATGTTTCTGGCTTTTCTAACATTACAATACTTTCCTCTGAAACAGAGGAAAATGTTGTAATCTTAGGAAAGGCAGTAACATGTACTTAAATACAGTATAGTCTCGATATTCCGAGTCCCAATATTTTGAGCTTTCATTAAATTCAATCCCATTTTATCACTTTAAAAGAAAATTATGAATCATGTTTCCAAGAAATATTCATTTCAATACGGTATACAAAGGAAATAAATCAGGCTTCCAAGAAATGTTTATACCAATACTGTATGCAAAGGAAATGAATCAGGTTTCCGAGAAATGTTTATATCAGTACGGTATGCAAAGGAAATCAATCGTGCTTCCAAGAAATGTTTATATAAAGTTCTATAAACTTATTTAGTGCGTTTTTAATTACCTATATTATAAGGGTACATTAAAACCCTTATTTTTTCCAAAGCACGGGAACGTATTTATGTATAATCCGAGTTTTCAGTAATCCAAGGGAGTCTTGGTCCTATCTAGTTCGAATTATCGAGACTCTACTGTATATATATATATATATATATATGAAAAGTTAAATAAATTTATTATACACATTTTTAAAATTATTATTAACAAATTAGTGTAATTTTTTAAAATACAATTTCTAATAATACAGCTTTTCAATTTTTAAGTTTTAATAAAAATGAATGTAATCAAATGATTTGGATAAAACAAGAAATTAATTGACAGAAAATTGATGTTATAACACAGTTGATTAAAGCAGACACTATACTCTATTTTGTATTTAATTTTTAGGTAAAAAAAAATGTTTAAAATAATAAAGTCTGCATTTCGAATTATAAAGTAATAAATTTTAGTGAATTTTAGTGAGTTTTAGAAAATTTTTAAAATTACACTCATGATAAATGTTATAAATGTTGAAAGTAGCAAGCTCAAAGAAGAGAATTGTTAAATACAGTTGTAGATTTACTGATCCCTTGTGAAAAATTAGCAAAAATGTGTTTGGATAATTTCTTGATTTAGGGAGCTACGTCTACCTAAATCTACCTGTTAGAAATTTGTATTAATTAATTGCATGTTTCATTTCAAATTAGCAATAGTAGTTACATAATCATAGAGCCTTATATGAGGGAAATTCAACAAAGTTTGTGCATAAACTGCTTTGGTAACCATATATATTTTTTTTAACTGTGGGTTTTCTTAAATATATAGTAACTTCTTGAATTTTGTAGTCCATTACGTTCGGTGAATCTTATTACGTTTATTGTTTTAAATTATTAATATTTTATACAAAATTATTGTATTAAATTATTGTTTAAGTGATATATAGTGACTACTAGTCATTGTTAATGGTAAACAAATTTCGTATATTGAAATGTACCAGATGAATTTTGGGTGCATGTTGCCTAATTGGTAGTGAAATTACTTTAATATGCCTACAGCTGGTAATGACAAGTATACACATACACATAATAAAAAGAATGATTTTTATTTTTACTTAAAGAATCAGCTGCTAATATACCACTAATTACATCCACAACACAGAACACTTGAAATTCAAGATAACTTGTGGCTATTACATATTATTTATTATGTCGATATTTCAACCATTTATAGTATTACTACAGCCAGACATGTTGACAAAAATTGTTTTTTGAAGGATTATAGGTAGTGTTTCTATTGTTAACAGTCGAAATGTTGAGGTAATATTAAATAATAATTGATGATTTCAAATTTTATTAGTCCTGTATTGTAATTGTATTACAAGACATTAGAATCTGAATAATATAC